>NC_051167.1:119955706-120544399 GCF_013339725.1 Rhipicephalus microplus
TCACATTGTCGGAAGAGAGATCGCCAAAGATAGAATGCTTTTTCGGGAATCACCGCGTGTCTTGTACAAGCGCGTACTCTCGTGCTGTTTCCAGTAGGGATAATTTGGCGTCAGTGTCTCGTCTGCACAGGCAAGAAGAGAGGGAGAAGGAGGGGCCTCCCTGTTTCTTCTCTCTCTCGCACTTCTAAATTGTTCTAGGTCCATGTCGTCATGTTTGTGTTTTCTTTTTCAGAATTTTGTGTCAGTGTCTTAATTGCGGCAATTATGCCTCAGTGATTGATGGCCAAGTGCCATTGGTAGAGGTCTATAGAAAACAAAAAGTGTTATCCGCTGCACTGTCAAATTACTATAGGATACATAGGTTATGGTAAGCTAGTTATTCAGGTGGCAGTTGATAGATTGAGCCCAAAGCAGCAGAAAGAAACGATGGGAAACTTCAAAGCCACGTTCAACGCACGTATGTCACAGCATGGCACAATTCATATTAATTACACTGATGCTTTGGAACTTCGGAAGCAGACGTTCATTTAGACAAATGACGCCGTCGATACAGTTCGCTGTGCAATAGATAGGTGCGAGGTGTAAAGAGTGCAGAAACGTTTCTTCTGAGTTGCTTTGGTGTCGACATTGAAGGTGTTAATCAGCTATATAGTAAGTCTAGTACGTTTGTTTCATATTTTTGTTTTGTAAGAAAGAGTTCCAGCAAAACAATAAAGCAATGTATCTATACTTCACTGTCGTTATTTTATGATGAAGGATTCCCAATAAAAGTGATTTTCTCGAAGTACACGAAGCATTTGTTATTTAAAATGACCACGCAGAAATCGCCGAAAGAGAAAAAGTAAGTATTTACTTTTAATGTAAGTATTTTAGTAGCAAAGTATCTAAAGACTTAGTATATCATCTTATATAACAGATGTATTCGAAGTGACACTAAGTTGACGCAACAGAAGCAACCATTCCCAGTCTTGTATACCTGGACGAATCCCAAAGGAAACGAGAATCGCGGGGACTTTTCGGGAGAGGAACTGCCATAGTTGCGAGGCAATTCATTGAGGCGTAGTGTTATGCCTGTATTACTATATCACAATTGAAAATTTTGTTGAAGCGCACTAAAAAACAGACGGACAGAAGAGGCTGACAAGGACAGTTCTTGCTCTCACAACTGAAGGTTTATTAATCAGAAAAGTTATTTAAAGCACATACACGGTCTTTCGCACATGTGCATCAGAAGAGGGTGCAACAGAAACCACTAAATTATGAACGTATAGTCCAGCCGGCCCCACTTGCCACCTTGCTGCAATATATTACTATATTACACTGTTACAAGAGAGAATAGTCAATATTAGCTATCAGTTAGCCAGCCCCCGCCGCGGTGGTCTAGTGGCTAAGGTACTCGGCTGCTGACCCGCAGGTCGCGGGTTCAAATCCCGGCTGCGGCGGCTGCATTTCCGATGGAGGCGGAAATGTTGTAGGCCCGTGTGCTCCGATTTGGGTGCACGTTAAAGAGCCCCAGGTGGTCGAAATTTCCGGAGCCCTCCACTACGGCGTCTCTCATAATCATATGGTGGTTTTGGGACGTTAAACCCCACATATCAATCAATCAATTATCAGTTAGCCAGCATTGCCTATATAGTGCAAGTAATGAGCCTGTAAACACGGTAAGCTATGAAGAAACTATACGCCTTTTTTTTCATAGCGATAATTGTTCCCCATTATATTTCAACAAAAAATTCATATATGTCACAGTTTATATATCCTGCCTTGCACCACAGAGTTTTTTACATAACTTAAGTAAAAAAGCGTTCCTTTTTTTTTCATGCTGCATTAGAAACGGCTTTTGAAGCCAAAGTTTACATTCACAGATATTGATTCCATAAATGAAAGAGATACAGCCGTTGGAACCTTTAACTTGAAAACTCTCCGACACGTGGCCCCGGCTCGCTTGGACTGAGGTCAGCGCCACCAATCGTTAAATGATATGCTTGCTGCAGTTAAGGGTAGATGTAGCGGGCGTCGATTTCACTAGTGAATTTCTGTTTTCAGTCTGACTGAGCGGCGGGTCGAATGCATTCACTTCGCATCCCGTTATCTCCTCGTTTCGCTCGTGGCGATGTTATCGCGCACACCCGTGGAGTTCATTGTCTTACACTTATCTCGACAATGAACCATTGCGTGTGACAGCTTACGCACCTTTCGTGCTTGCATTTGCAGCCGCTGTGTAAAAAGCAGAGCAAACACACGTTCAAGGCATTTGTAAACGTTGCACAATAAATCTGAAATGCAGTGGCATTGTTCATGTTCCAATTCAATAATTTTCAAACAGCGTGAATCGAACTGTTTCTCGCAATCTCGAGTGTGCCTTCTTGCTCGGTTCACGCTGCACGAAAAAATGTCTTCGAGCTTGACATTTGTGCAGGTAACAATATCTGGGGTTCGGCGTCCCAGAACCACGATTTGATTATAGGATAAGATGGCAGTTTCAGCTTTCACGCGATAACTACGCACGTAAATCGCTTTGTTCGCGTTGTATATATGCGTCTTTCTTGCTGAGAACGCGCACAAATATTGGGCTTCATGCATCTTCCCTGCAGCGAGAACCGAACAGAAAGGCATGCGCGCGTTAGTTTCACTAGTAAATTTCTGTTTCCAGTCTGCCTGACTGGCGGGTCAAGTGTATTTACTTAGCATCCCGTATCCCCCCTGTTTCGCTCGTGGACATATACGTTATCGTACGCGCCCACGGCGCTCGTTGTTGCGTGCTTATCTCGACAATGAACCATTGCGTGTGGCAGCCTACGCACCTTGCGAGTTTGAATTCGCAGCAAGGAATTACATGTGTAAATAGCAAAGCAAAAAAAGCATGTTCATTACAGTTGTGAAAGTTGCACCGTAAAAAAGTCAGGCCTGCGCGGAAGGCGCAGCACATTCACAGCGGCACTCTTCTTAAAAGCGTGGTATCCGCTGAACTATTGCGAGGAATTTTGGGCCAGTTGTTCATGCAGTGGTTGACGACGATGAGGAATTATGCCTGAAGTGGCTATGCGCCACAGCTTATAGCTGAACAAAAACAAGCTTTTTTAATGGGTTGGAGCATTGAATGACCCACTCGTTACGCTATTCGCATTGTGTGACGACTGCTTGTTCTTTCACTGTTTAAAACGCTTTATAATCGTATTAACGAGATTGCTTTCCGGATATCAAGCCTGCCTAAAGCAAGTTTGCGAACAAGTCTTAAGCACTGGCGTGGCTCGGTGGTGGAATACTAGGCTGGCACCCAGCAGACCCGGGTTCGAACCGCTTTGTGTCATTAACATTAACTTTTTTTTTTCGAAAAGGCGGCGTCGGACAACTACGGCGCTGCGTCAGACAACAGTTGTGATCTCATAACAGCCTGCGCTGTAATAAATCTCAAATGCGGTGGCCTTGTTCTCGTTCCCATTCAATAATTTTCAGACGGCGTCAATTGAACTGCTATCACACTTTAAAGTGTTATCTTTAACTGCAGCAAGCATATCATTTTCAACGCTTGGAGGCACTGATGTCAGTCGAGGTTAAACGAGGCCATGCATCGGAGAGTTCAAGTTAAAGGAACTGACGGCTATAGCTCTTTTGTCTCTGCGCAAAATGTGAATCGGTAGCAAACATCACCGACCCCCTTTCCAATGCACTCACTCCAACCCAGATGACATAACCAAATACAGAGAACAGATAGATGGCTTGGTGAGGTCATCTCAAAGCACCAGAAAGGTGACTCTGCGTAACTCTAATCAGACACATGGGGGAGTACATATGACCCGGGGTTTCAATGCGTAGCTCATCAAAGGGTGTGGTCAAACTTCCCGACTGATGACCTCGTCCGGGTACAGGACCATTATGCCTTTCGACACTGAACCTTCTGTCAGGAAACGGATGGGTGTGGTCATACCTGCCTGGCCTACCGCGCTTTTGGAGAGCACACAGGGCATCTGTTCGTGTTCTCCACATTTTTTGTGTGGCAGGAGCCATGGGTGATCGATAATAGTTCCACAATAGCCTGACACTGATCACGCAATCTCAAAGAGTACTGTGCTGCCCATATATCTGCATCTACGATTATCTCGGGACTGCAATGGGATCTGCAGCAGTTTGGAAGGCGAAAGCTGCAGCTGCAGTACAAACGGAATCATACTCGCCTAAAGCGCCCAGCCAGCCAATGCCGTTTTCTGCAGAAATATGCAAAGACTGACGCTGCAATGATACCGAACATGGTCCCACCACAAGCTATAGGCATTTGTGCTGTAATACATGAATGAACAGGAGCTTGTAGCTAACGCGAAGTAGAAGCTGAGGCCAAGAACAGTGTCAACAGCCTCACGCTCCGCTGCTCTGTAAAAGTGCAATTTTACCCGTACTCATGTGTTGAAACAGGACAATTTAGGGCTACGCACATACTTACGTTTCCACAGTCTACAGTTCGGGTAATTTGACTAGAAATTCTAGTGTAATTTCGACCAGAAAGCTTAAATAGGAATCAGTATCGGCTGACAGACTTGCCCGGAGTGCTCTGCGGAGGTTGCACCAACGAAGAAGGCTCCCAAAGACAGTCACTCTATTTTACGAGAAGCTGTCAATAAGAATTTTCACTCGTTACGGCTGACGCATTACCAGCCATGTGTGACAAAAGGACTATCAAGGGAAGAGGCCTGCTTGCTATATCGCATCAAAACGGGATCAGCGCACGCATACCAGCATGGCTCCACAAGATCAGACTCTCCGCGACGCCATTGTGCCCGAAGTGCAAAAAAAAAAATGGTGACATAGAACACTATTTGCTTAAGTGTCGTGAGCTTAAGAAGGAACGGCAAGGTTTATTTGAGGAACTGGAACGGTTAGGCTCGCCTTGTGACAGCGTGACTGATATTGTGTTTCCGCGTGGTCGCTCGATCTTCAGGAAACAGGTGTCGCGACTTCCTTTGAAATTTTCGAATGCTACAGACCTCGCATGTGACTGGTGATAAGTGAGAATTATGTTTGGGGTATGTTGCAGCGGGATAGAGCACACCGGCACAATACTGCATGTAAAATAGCATAGAGGCCACCGGCTTATGCAGGCTTACGTCGTGCTATGCGTGAATTTTTAAAATAAAAGCATGATCGCGAGCTTAGTTAAAAAACAAACAAACGAAAGTACATTAGATACAATCAGCGAAGGGGAAACTGGGTGGGGCAATTGCCTGCAAATTATAGAAGGCTAGATCCACCGGCTACCTACAACATCTTATCGTATCCTATATCTTTAACGACCAGGTTCTTCACGAAATTACGTGGTTATAAGGAGTTACTGCGAAAACCAGTCATTATACTAAAATATATGATTTCGCATTTGATACCGTGAGTGCCGTACATAGTGCTTCTGAATATTTTACTTCATGTAATACTTTATTCGTTGTAGTTTTTTTCTTGATTTTGTGTGTCGACTCAGTACTACCATGCTTACTACTATGTAATTATGGCAAGGTAAGCTACTAACGTAGCCTACCTTGCTCTGATAAGTGATTATGCAAATAAAAAGTTAGCACAGCCTACACTAGGTCGTCAAAGACTGCGTCACAGCAGATCTAGTGGGCACCTAGCTTGTCATGACCTGGCAAGGCTATTAACCTCTCACCTATATCTTTTGAACCCCTTGCTGCAATATACTATTGTACATAGCTAATCTTGCTCTCTTTATTATTTGGTCTTTTTTTAATGCAAGTTTTTCTATTTCTTTCCTTCCATGCTTGTAAGAAACCCTTGAACAGGAAAAGTCTGCGGTAAAATACGATAGGTGTTATGTGGCAGAGGAGTGTGAAAAAACACATTACTAACCAGACAATTCTGCTGAAAACTGATGCCGTAACACGCGGCAGGCGAGGGAAAATTAGGGGCCACATATTGCAGCCTTTCTTGCTAACAATTTTAGGTCGTGTGCTTACACGGTGATTGAGGTTGTGCGAGTTTATGATGTTAATTTTCTATCTACTACACATTGTGGACCTTTACCATTACAGCTATACTGTGAAAAGAAGAAGAAAGCGTCGTTTCTATATTCGACGATTTGAGTAATCCTTGACCCCGTCTCTGAAAGCTTGCTGCCCCTAACGTGGTTTGTACTGCCTCCAGGACCATTTGACGTCAATCTGTGTGGCATTATGACATCATAACACTGTCCCAATTTTTAGAGCTCTACGATGTAATAATGAAGACATAAAACTTATGTGATCCGTGCTGCCTTTATGACGTCACCGGGTGACGTCATTCCTGAACACGCGATTTCTTCGCGGCGTTCGTATTTACCTACGCTGCTGAGAAGGCTTTCGCCTCATGTAGATTGTGAGAAACAAATGTTTCCAACGTAACAAGTACCCTTACCTCGCGCCTCTGAAGCCTGATGCAGCCTTCTTGCTTTCGGCATAATGGCTGCCCACTATCATGCAACAATACTACTAGGAAACAACTATTAACGTTCCCCCTACATACACAATACCGTGTGTTTAGTTCACCTGTTAATCGCCAGTTGGCGTTCCCGAAGCGGCTCACCCTACTCGCTAATCAAAATCGTTTCGTTTCGTAGCAGGAAGATTATATCGACCATGCCACCTCACGTGACACGCACCTTCACGCGCCCACTGAGAAGAAGCTTGCGCAACGAGGTGGAAGAGGCATACGCTGGTCGGCGTGTGATTTGCTTCCTCGAAGGCGTCTCGCATGGAGATTCGCTCGGACGATTTCAAGCTGAACGGTCGTGCCCTCGCGATATCCGACGACAGCGTAGCTCCCGCCGACTGGTTCGCCCTCCGTGGTCTCCTGACGCCGTCGAGCTCTCGCTGCGTGGTGCCCCGTCCTTAGACTGCTTCGACCGGATCCCAACTTTTCTACCTCCTTCTTCTTCTGTCTCTTGCCTGTCCTACTTCTTTTTCCACCATTATTTTTAAGCCTCCTTCCCCCACCCCTATAAGGCACAGCGCCGTGTCGCCCATGAGGCAGACAGAAATTAGGTGTCTGTTAGTTGATACAGCCTCATCATAAAACACCCCACCCACACGAAGACAAAAAAAAAGCGACCCCGCAAATGCTCACTAGCAGCTGATTTCTTTTTGAATCAGTGCAGCACGCCCGCATAGCGTCAGCAGTTTGTATCCCTGATAAGGCTTTGAGGCGGTATGTTACGTACGGCCTTGTGAATATATGTTGCTGTGTTAAATAAAAATTTCAGTTCACAGAGCTGAAGTGATCGCTTTATTTATGACAAATAAACTACATTTTTTCGCAGCAACATTCCGCATGACAAAGCCTGTGTTTGAACAATGCTGCACAAACTCGACATAAAGAACCATGCTGATGCACAGTTCTAGTTACGAAAAGCTAACAACAAACGCTGCCGGAAATATGCATCGTATCGGGGGGTGAGTTCCACCTTTAAACGACACGGGGCATTTGTTCAATGCAGCGCAGCCAGGTCAGGAGATTGATTGATACGTGGGGTTTAACGTCCCAAAACCACCATTTGATTATGAGGGACGCCGTAGTGGAGGGCTCCGGAAATTTAGACCACCTGGGGTTCTTTAACGTGCACCCAAATCTGAGCACACGGGCCTACAACATTTCCGCCTCCATCGGAAATGCAGCCGCCGCAGCCGGGATTTGAACCCGCGCCCTGCGGGTCAGCAGCCGAGTACCTTAGCCACTAGACCACCGCGGCGGGGCGCCAGGTCAGGAGAGCCGACTGGCAACTCTCCCCCAGCTCTCTCGCTTTCGCCCCGCCGCGGTGGTCTAGTGGCTAAGGTACTTGGCTGCTGACCCGCAGGTCTCGGGTTCGATTCCCGGCTGCGGCGGCTGCATTTCCGATGGAGGCGGAAATGTTGTAGGCCCGTGTACTCAGATTTGGGTGCACGTTAAAGAACCCCAGGTGGTCAAAATTTCCGGAGCCCTCCACTACGGCGTCTCTCATAATCAAATGGTGGTTTTGGGACGTTAAACCCCACAAATCAATCAATCAACTCTCTCGCTTGCACACTAACCTCCTCTCCCTCTAAGTGTATCACCGTTATGCAACAAAGTGTGCCAGCATGGTGCATGTTAGAAATGCCTGCGATACCTCGAAAGCTCCATTGAGTAAGCATTTTGAGGGAAGTTACCAGGAAGCGTTGAAAGAATGTGTATATGATACACTGGCTGCTGCAGTGAATACATAGTCGAGTCCCCAGCTACGTTCTAACTGACAGTGACCGAAATGCTTGTACAGCGCGGACAAAACGCTTCATTCGGCTTGTGCGGCTCATGTCGAGAGCTGTTTCGGAAGTCATATATGTCAATCAGGCGAAGGATGCAACTGTCCCTGTATTACGTACACATCCTTTAGGGTCAAATTTTCCAATTCTGCATAATATGTGTGGACGTTTAATGTATGCCTGTCACAGGAACTTGGCAGTACGGAAATATTGAAGGACAAAGGAAGTAAAATGGTTAAAAAAGAGCTAATCTTATGTATACTATTATTGCGGCGCTACTAATGACGAATACAAGACAGTGGAGTACATGATAACACAGGCGCTGCAACACCCTTCCTGTTATGCACTTCTCTGTTTTTCTCTCGTCAATTGTGGCACTGCAATATTTTTTAGAAGCAATGTATCTCCAACAAGCACCACAACGCATTTTGTTTAGGATTTCGTTATTGAGCATACGAGCAGCCCCGCCGACAAGAACTCGTAGGCTTGCGCAGGGTTTCCCGCCAGGGCAAAGGTGGATGGGTGGGGAGGGGGGTTCAATGTGTCTCAGCAGTGCACCTCTTCCCTCCTCATTCGATGAGTCCCAAATAGAAATAGCGTACATGCGAAGATAAAAATAAAACAACGACGTGCGGCTCGAAACCACCTCTATTTTAGTCCTCACATATTCCAGGCAAAACCAGGGAACTAAATCCTTATTCGAATTCGACAGGAGCCGTCGATCACTATTGTAGTGTACTAGAACATTGTTCAAGTAGACTGTAGTCAAAATAATCGTCAAAAGGCGGCTCAGCCATGAGCCTATAGCATTTAACAGTGACGATGCAGTACACTCGACTGAATAAATTTACGAGGCTCACTCGGTGCCCCCTCCCATGGAAGACAAGGAAAAATTGGGCATACGATGACGTCACCACCGCGACGCCACATTATTTGTTGTCATAATGACGTCAAATGACGCCATCATCGCATGGTGGTGACCTTTTACATCATTTTCCGTTGACGCTGACGACCATTTTGCACCTGACCGGCGTAGGTGTGAACTTCTGCAGAACAATTCTATGCCCCATTCAAGTTCAATGTCAATCAACTTGATTAAAATTGAACTCGAAGGTGGAATGCGATGACGTCACTGAGTGACGCCGCCTTGCGTGTTGTCATATTGATACCAAATGACGCTGCCATCGCATGGGTGTGACCTTTTGCATCATTTTCCGTTGACGCTGACGGTCACTTCTCACGCCTGATGAGGCACCTAAGGCACTCGCCTTAAGGACAGGCGTAGGTGGGCACCTCTGCAGAACAATCACAAAGTGAACGGAGCGTCCGCTGGCTCAGAGTTCAACGGCTGGTTCGTGATCTCGCCTCCTAAACGCTGTTGCTTAGTTTGTGCGAACTGGGGAGGACAAGGATCCTCTTTTCTCCCAACGTTGTCAATCTCTGCTTTGCTGCCCGAGGATCTCGGATGTCACAGCCGAACAATCCACTGCGCTTCGAATCATCCACTGCGTTATCAACTGCTTTAATTTTTTATTTTTCTTCTTTTGTTTTTTCGCTATCGATTCCCTGCTTCGCCCCTCTTAAAGCCGGCAAATGCTCGAGAAACACGATATCGAAAACTTTCGACATATTCTTTCTGCCAGAGGACTCATACGAGCGGGCGCAGGGCGAAACTTTCCGAATGTACATTTCATTTTTTTCTTGTTCTATTTTCTCTTTTTTTTACAAAAATAAATAAAAACCCTTGGTCTGTCTCTTCCGTCCTTCGAATAGCCGTCGCGTTGTGGCTGCGTTGCTTTTTTTTCAGTTTCTCATCAGCTCTAGGTATGGTTTCTGTTTGGTCGATTATCAGTTCTTGCTTTGTTTTTTTTTGTTTCCTTTTTTTCTGGAGAAACCTTGATAAATTGCTCCCACTGGATGATTTGTGCAAAAGGGCGGAAGAAAAAAGAGCATTGTCATTTGCTTTTCTTTGTTACATTAATTTACTTATTTCACGGTCACTCAAAGAGCAAGCTTTAATATATGAGAGCGTAATATTTTCGTAAAACAGAGAACCAATACATAGTGAAATAATTGGAAGTGCAAACCAACGGGACACAAGAGAAAAGACAAACAAGCGCAGAGAACCAATAATTCGACGGTAACAACTGTGCAAAATAATAGTTTAACAAAGGTTTCTTCTCTACGTGGTTTTATTAACGTTTCTGTTGAGAAATCGACACTGTATTTTTTTATCGTGTGTCCGATCAACAAGTCTATCACTTGTCCAACTTTCTAAGAAATAAGCGAGTTTAACTTCCACCCCAAACTACAAAGAAATAAAATTAGATTGATAGCAGCATCGAGGAGAAGGGGTTGGGGTTGTAATGCGTGCAAGTGACAGTCATTTAACCAGTGCGGGTGGGACTGGGATTACATTTGACTTCACGGGGAAATAACACAATTGTCCCGAAACTGGCCAAGATGAAGTGCAGTATGGCCTAAGAAGCCACGCAATAGCTCTCCTTTTTTTCCGTACGGGACATCCGATCACTTGACCGTGAAAGCTTCTTTGCGGCTTAGACGAGCAGAGCCACATCATCTGTATGGAGTTCTTGAATGGCTTCTCCGCTATTGCACTTGAAGACAGGGTTCTTCTTCTGCGCAAAATAATGGGAGAAGCCTTTTTTCTGAGCTCTTTCACCCGTCACTGTGATTCACGGCCTTTTACCACACCGTATGGCAACCAAAGCTTCTAGGGCATCTGTGTTTTAATTCTTTTTTACAGGGCTTTCGGTGAGTGTGTGCGGTTGCGGGGATAGGGGGCTTTTGTGCACGCATGCGTGCGTGTGTGCCTGTGGGTGAGAGAGAGGAAGAAAACCACGTGAAAAAAGGAAGGCAGGGGCTTTTACAGTGCACCTTAAATGAACCGCCCCGTAAAACGAAGTGAGTGGATATCCAAGAGCCTCCTTGGCACGACGGGAATCCCGCCGTTATATAAACAGATGGCGAGCAATTATACCGCGAGCTTGTGGCTTTCACGAAATCACAGGTCATTGAGTGCGTATAGGTGCACGCCTGGTATTCTATAGATAAAGCACACCAGAGCCAACATCATGATCCGTCCATTTCTTTGTTTTCACGAGTGCACCGTGGTTTCTTGGCGTCAAGATTTGGAGCTGTCGCTTCTTTCGCCATCTTACTGTTTAGCTATACTTTCCGCAGCAGTATTTTCTTTAGAGCATTAACATTAATAGATCGGGCACACAGCTTGTAGGGTTGAAGACCTTCGGTACGATTCTCTGTATTAATGACGGTGGTGTATTGAGATGAGATGAGATGGCTAAGTTCCTAAATGTACGCTCAAATGGAACCAACTCGCACAGGGCAGAGCCTATTGTAGATAACTAGGAGAGGCCATCATCATGCAACGTAAATTAAAATTTCAAGTGATAATAATGCATATAACATACAAATGTAAGCAAACTTTTGAAGAAATATATATAGCACACAACAAAAGATGTTCGCCTACGTTCATCCTGAATAAACTAGAGTGTATCATATGGAGAAAAAATTGTAGTGCAAAATAACATGACACACAACATAAACCCCCATAGGCGCAACTCCAGTATTCACATTCGGTCCTTGTGCTGTTTAGCACTCGAATTTCTTTTCAGAAATCGCGAGCCATCTAGCCTAAGAATACCTTTTGCTCATGAATAAATAAAATGACCAGGTATATTGGGATTAACTGAGCCCACGAAAGCCATTTTAGAATATCTCATCAGACGCAGAGGGTGACCACTGTTCAAACACTTCTGGTTGAGGAGAATCGAGAGGGCTAAGCGTAAACCACAAGCAGGATAGGATACGCGTTTTGTTTACTAATTGTGAAAGGCTAGATGAGAAGTGGGTCAACAGACGGGGTTCGTCCAGCTGTGCTGAACCTCGGGTTTTCATCGGACCGGGAAGTAAAATCTAATTACCCGGTGGCGTTCCTCTTTCCAATCTGCTCCACACTCTCTCTTTAACGCTTCCTCTGCCTGCCGGTTACAACAATGGAGGCAATATTCCTGAACTAATAAAACGATTCCCACCTCATCCGATATTTTTTATTCTTCTTTTTCTGTGCTATCTTATACTTTAGCGCTGATAAACCACTGGGCTTTCATTTCTGAAGAGCCCCTCGTTATGCATACGTAGGCGCGTAACATGGCTTGCCCGACAATCTCTGCTGTGTGCCCTTTGACATGGACCATATGAGTATTGGAGATACACAGCTCATCTATGCGTCAGTCATGTGTCATCATTTTGATGTCATATAAGAAAGTACATCGTTAGATATTTCAATAATTGACAAGTTACGGTGGCGTGATTGGCAAGGGCCATTACAGTTATGCTGCTCGCTCAGCTTCAGAAGGTGACAAGAGGAGGATATATACCCATTACAAGGTCTGATGCTGCTTCCATGCTTCGAATGATTGATCGCAAAGAATACTTTTGCGCTCCCCTACATCTGTATACAGTGAGCAACCTAACTATCGGCAACAAGAACGGAACGCATTGCTGCTGTTTCAAACCCCAATCGGACTCTTCCGACCATAGGCAACTCTGCTATGGCGATTATGGCTAAGAGTGGCTTTCACAAGATCACTTCTGTTTCGTATAGGGATGGGTGACAACACCCTTTGCGACGCCTGTAATATCCATCAGACTTCGCTGCACATCTTCTGCGACTGTCCTCGCTGCTCTGTGCAAAGACGATCACTGGCAAACGTTCTCGCTGCTTTTGACAAGGGAACGACGTCTCTCGCAATCATTGTCTATCGTCATCCCGACAGGTCCTCGAGAATACGGTCAACAAAGACATCAAAACTCCCAAGGCCAGCAGACTTACACAAGCGGCGGCAAACACATGATGATGCCGTACGCCGCACAAAAACTGCCGCTTTGCTCTAAGTGGTCATGTGTGCTTCCCCTCTCTTTCCTTCTTTCTTTACTCTTTTATTAAACCATCATCCCTTTTCCTGTGCTACTGGTCATGCATAACTGGTTAACATCCCTACCTTTCCCCTCTCTCTCTCGATTTTTTTCTCTTCCATGCTTCAGGTTACGCTTGCTTGAACGTAACATGCTAGCTTCCTGGCTGACACAAGCTTTACCACGGTGCTTTAATAGTCTCTGCCATATGGTGGTTAATGCCACTGAAACTGAGTACACATTTAACGTTTGGTTCTATAAACGCACGAAAGTTTAATGTCCGCAAAAAATGGTATTTCCCATATGAGAAATCAATTCATCCTAAACGGGCCAAAGTGCCCCGCCATTGTCAAACTTATTATGACTAATCTTAAACTGGCTAAACCCACATCACTAAATTTGATATGCGATCATACCTTTATGAAACGCTGCACTAGCGTGAGTGTTAGTACCCGCACAAATAATGCACAATACGCACTTAGGTGCGTACGTACAGGCCTTTGTTCTATCTAGTACGAGCGTCCGCAATTATGCTTGACAGGTCTACCGCCCCCTTCACTGCGTTATTGCAATGCTCTCGGCAAAAACTTTCAAATAACTTCCGCTACCGACGCGCCTCCACATACAACATCCGAGCCATGATATCGCTATTTTCGATCGCCTTTTTTCATAAGCAGTGCCGGCGATCTAACGTACGTTAAGGTTGCTTCACGCAGGCTTTTTCCGGCTCAGCTAAAGGCTAGTTGCCAACAACGCTGCATGACAAAGGCTGCCCCCATGATTACTCCAACGAAAGAAGTGCCGAGCCAACTTCAAAAAACTTTCTTTCCTTTCTTTCTTTTTCCTTTCTTTCTTTCTTTCTTTTTCCTTTCTTTCTTTCTTTCTTTCTTCCTTTCTTTTTTCTTCCCTTCTTTCTTCTTCTCTTATTTTTTTTCTTTCCTCTTTCTTTCTTTCCTTTCTTTTTCCTTCCTTCCGTTTCTTTCCTTTTTTTCTTCGTTCTTCCTTTCTTTCTTTACTTGATTCAATGGTTCTTCAGCGTCGTTCGCTGGTATTCGTCTCTTTACGAGACTGAGGGAAGCCCCCCTTCGCTAACGAAGGACGGTGTCTCTTCAGCAATGTCCCAAAGACGAAGGGTTTTCTAGGAGGGGCAGTGGTATGAAGGAGGGTTGCAAACCTTGCGAGAAAGAATAATAAACGTTATGGCAATAAGGCTACGGAAACGAACGTAAGTATGAGATGAAAACAAAAACACAAATGGCTAAGGCGATAAAACTCGCCGAGTCCAAAATTGAAGGGTGGTGGCAGCTCCCCTCTATTTCCCCTTTCCCCACTGCTCTTTCCACCCACCTCCATATTCGTAGGCAGGGGGCCTCGCCCCGCGTCCAACCATCGGAAATCAATTTTGTACGGAAATAATATATACGCGCATGAAAGGACCCTGCGGCACACAGGCTACAGAGAGGGATGGCTGGAGAGCAACTACCGTGTTTTACGCCACTTTGCAATCACGTGCAGCTTCCGATGCTCTATACCAACTGAGCTACAACGGAGGCTATCTCCCGTCCACTATATGGGGTACATATGTGCAATAAACCATAGAGTTTCCCAATATACACTAGAGGGAACTCTGGCGCTAGTGTCTATGGGAGCTGCAACGCACGGCGCTTCAGCGAGCATGGGAATGATGGGCAGTACACACTCTAATCTTCGCACTTCTGGCCTGCTTTTGGCTCCGTGTGTGTTCGTGTGGCTTGGAGCTGTTTTCTCACGAAACAAGTATTAGGAAATGTTCAGCGGTTGCGCTTCACCATTTTGTAAGACTTACTTTCCAAATCGGCTCATGAAGTTCAAAAGGATTCAATCTTTCTTTCAAAACAAAACCGAAACACAGCAATAAACGAAGCCGCAAGTACGATTCGCCGCCCGCAAGTACGAAGACTAGGCAAATGTGTGTGCTACCCAACGTTCCCATGGTCGCTGAACGATCGCAGCGCCAGAGTGCCCTCTAGTTAATTTAGGGAACCCTATGCATTAAACATGAGAGCATCAGTCAGTGCCACCTGTAGGCATGATGGGGAGCGTGGAGCACTCATTGTGTGCCTGTTTGGCATCACGTATCGCGTGAACGTATTACACAGTTGGTACAGCATCGGACGCGTTATTCGAAGGTCGCAAGTGCGGTCCCTGCCCCTGGCAAGTTATAGTTTCCTCCACTTTTTTATGACTTGTTCAAGGTACTAATCGTGGATGCCACGGTCATGATGTATTACTGCACTTTACAAAGTACGCTATAAGAGTCAATGGTATATATAAAAAGCGTACAAAATATTATACCGTGGCTCAGTGGCTAGCGTGCCCGTCAAAAGTTGTCGAGAACCGAGTGGACATGGATTCAGCTCCCGTTGACCCAACTTTTTTGCTTTGTCTTCTGATCATACATATGTTTTTCGAAGTCACTTCCGCGACGGCAATGCGTCACTGAAGTTTTCTTGGACACCGGCATAAAACACGTTCATGTAAAAAAAAAAATGGCAGATCCCACGTACAGTGCTAATCTATGATATGCGAAGCATGAATGAGGAAGGTTGATATGTCACTTTAAAATCACCACAACGTTACGAGGAGCAGGTAAGTCATGCCGTACACGATTTCGTGTCATGATTATCATGTTTGGATGTGCCGTTTACATTCGTCATCTATTCACGTCACGCGATGCCAAATTTAGTATATGTGAACCTAGCGAAACTAGCCGCGAGCACTCTATGGACGTGGTATGTTGTCATGTTCTTACATGACACGCGTGTCATGATTATCATGTTTTCACCAGTCGTATACCTTCGTCATCCATTGACGTCACGTAACACCAAATTTGGTATATGTGGAGCTAGCGAAACGGCCACGAGTGCATTATGAAGGGCCCACCATACTCCAACGTAACGTTGGTATGTTCGAATGCTGGGCACAGCGACGATATACGTTAGCAAAACGTGAGAACTCTGTAGTCTGACGGCAGGTGCAGCCGACGCGACCAGCGTCCGTCGGCGCGGCTCGACTCCAACCAGCGTGGAATGCGACATGCTGCATTTCACACCCACTACGTTACCCAGACAGTTCTGCGTCTGCCTCTTTTCGTGACGGAGGGACGCCGGACGTGCTGAAACGCGCATGCGTCAAAGTAACGCTGCGCGGCGCGCGAATGAGAGTATATGGCAGGTCCGGCGACTGGCGTGGCAACGCCGTCGTCACGCGACGAAACGTACACCGGGTCACGCGCACGCCGTGTCATGTCGAAGTGTATTGGCGCGTTGACTGTGGCATGTAGTCATGTTGTCACATGACACGCATCCCATGATTATTATGTTTGTACCAGTCCCATAACTTCGTCATCCAGTTGACGTCACGTAATACCAAATTTGGCATATTCGAAGCTAGCGAAACGGCCGCGATCGCATTATGAGTGTGGCATGTAGTCACCTTATAACAAGGCACGCATGCCGTGATTACCATGTTTCGATGTGTCTTTCTCCTATGTCGTCCATTCACGTACCGTAATACCAAATTTCGTATATGTCACGATAACCAAATGGCCATGAGCGCATCATGAATGAGGCACGTAGTCATGTCGTATCACGACACGCATGTCATGTCAATCATGTTTTCACCAGTCTCATACCTTCGTCATCCATTCACGTCCCTGTAATACCAAACTTGGTATATGTGACGCTAGCGAAACGGCCACCAGCGCATCATGAGCGTGGTATGTAGTCATGTTGTTGCATGACACGCATTTCATAATTATCATGTTTGCACCAATCACATACCTCTGTCATCTATTCACGTAGCGTAATACGAAATTTGGTATATGTGACGCTAGCGAAATGGCCGCGAGCACATCATGAGCGTAGCATGTAGTCATGTTGCTACATGACACGCATGCCATGATTTTCATGTTAGGGTCTGTCGCTTGTGTTCGCCATGCAATCATGTCATACCATACCAGTTTTGCGACATGTCATGTGAAGGAAACCACCGCAAGAACAGCAAGACCATGAAATGTACATCATTATATTCATGACATGCATATGTTTTTCATGTTATGACTAGTCAAATATGCTCGTCATACAGTCATGGTATGCCATAGCAAGTTTAGTATGGATATCATTATCCAAACGGCCAGGAGAGCTAAAAGTCGTATGCGAATAGATAGATAGATAGACAGATAGATAGATAGATAGATAGATAGATAGATAGATAGATAGATAGATAGATAGATAGATAGATAGATAGATAGATAATAGATAGATAGATAGATAGATAGATAGATAGATAGATAGATAGATAGATAGATAGATAGATAGATAGATAGATACTCTTAAAGTCGCCGAAGTTCGCTCAGAAATGCTTCGCATTTATTAATCTATTCTCTCTTGTTATTTGCTTGAGCTTGCGCAAGTAAGATCAAAAGCTTACACTAACGAAAAAACGCACAGTATTCGTAGGGTGCACTTCCTGGCTTGCCTACATGCTCAAAATAATGCTTTCTCGTACACCAAGAGAAAACTTGAGCATCAGTCATCGCTGTGCGAGTCCGTAAGAGAGTTATTCAGGGAGCTCAAAGTTGTCAACTGCAGCGTCAATATAGGGGCAAAATCCCCTCGTGATGTATACGTTGCCGACAACCGTTGTTGTGATCTTGTAAGAGGTGTCGCTGTAAAATAATTTGATTGGCCTAGATATCATTGTGGCTCCTGACTCGACTCACGCAAACTCAGATCAGGCAAAGGGTGTGAGCCCACGGGAAAAATTACACCATCTTGCCCAGGGGAACGATGGGGTGATGTGGAACATCGAGGGTTATTAACAAGTTATTACACATGCAGCATCGGGAGCAACCTCTTGTCGTTGACGTTTACCCGCGGCTTCCCGTTCCCGAAGGACGGGATCCGCCACTCGCTTCGTACGTTTACGTTGAACTTCACGGTCCCCAACCTCAGGTTGTGCTGCTCGACGTCCACGAACTCACGCGGCTTCCTGTTCTTGAAGGTCGGCGTCCACCGCTCGCTTCGTACGTTTACGTTGAACTTCACGGTCCCCAACCTCAGGTTGTGCTGCTCGACGTCCACGAACCCACGCGGCTTCCCGTTCTCGAAGGGCGGGGTCCACCGCTCGCTTCGTACGTTTACGCTGAACTTAACGGTCCCCAACCTCAGGTTGTGCTGCTCGACGTCCACGAACCCACGCGGCTTCCCGTTCTCGAAGGTGGGGGTCCACCGCTCGCTTCGTACGTTTACGTTGAACTTCACGGTCCCCAACCTCAGGTTGTGCTGCTCGACGTCCACGAACTCACGCGGCTTCCCGTTCTCGAAGGTCGGGGTCCACCGCTCGCTTCGTACGTTTACGCTGAACTTCACGGTCCCCAACCTCAGGTTGTGCTGCTCGACGTCCACGAACTCACGCGGCTTCCTGTTCTTGAAGGTCGGGTTCCGCCGCTCGCTTTGTACGTTTACGTCGAAGTTCATGGTTTTCGAACCTTAGGATCTGCAGCTCGACATCCACGAACCAACGCGGCTTCCCGCTCTTGAAGGTCGGGTTCCGCCGCTCACTTCGTACGTTTACGTTGAACTTCATGGTCCCGAACCACAGGTTCTGCAGCTCGACGTCCATGAACCAACGCAGCTTCCCGCTCTTGAAGGTCGGGTTCCGCCGCTCGCTTTGTACGTTTACATCGAAGTTCACGGTTTTCAAACGTCAGGATCTGCAGGTCGACATCCATGAACCATTGCCGCTTCCTGTTCTCGAAGGTCGGGTTCCGCCTCTCGCTTCGTACGTTTACGTTGAACTTCACGGTCCCGAACCACAGGTTCTGCAGCTCGTCGTCCATGAACCAACGCCGCTTCCCGTTTTTGAAGGTCGGGTTCCGCCACTCGCTTCGTACGTTTACATCGAAGTTCGCGGTCCCGAATCTTGGGTCCTGCTGTTCGACGTTGACGCTTTGAAGCTGCTTCGTGCTGACAAAGTTCGTGGTCTACCGCTCGCTTCAAGCGTATGCGTTCTGCGTCGTGTGCCCTCCGCTTCGCAGCTCTGTCTTGAGTGGACGTAATGTTCTTGTTGGTGTTTGGGCTGATGCTGTCGCCTGCTTGCGTCAGCCCACTCACCGATGGGACTGTTGCTTTCATCACACTTCATCGGAATCATCAGCAAAGTCTAGCGGAGTAAACCGAAGCAAATGCTGTCCTGAACGCGTGCAGAGCTCCACCCGTATTATAGTCACACTCGAGGGAGAAGAGAATAAGAGAGGAAAATAGCGAACGCACCGCGAGAGCAGAAGCGATAACGCAGGAGAAGCGCAAGCAGGTGGTAAGAGAGAAGTGGGTAGAGTAAAGCGCAGATGTTGGAGAGAGGGAAGGAGGAGAGTTGTGCACGCATAGTGTGAGTGAGGACGCTGATGCCACTGCCACGGGACAAAGACCCGAGCAAGAGATGCTCCGTGTCTAAAATATTTCGGTGGATGTGAGCGTGAGTTCGGCTCAGGAAAATTTCGATGGAGTGTTCGTCTGAGTGAGCCGTAAACGCCAAATATGTTCCAAGAACGAATAGCTTCAGATTTTTTTTTTGCCCACCTACGATCAGCTGATTTATTCCTGTACCATGAGAAGTTTTTCTCGGCTAATGTAAATATTACAAATGTTAAACGTTTAAGGATGGTGGTTACCACGAAAAACAATACTTATTGCTGAGCAAGGATGTCATAAGCCCTAATGAAATTTACGGGGAAATTCAAGTTTCCGACCTTAAAGCCAGAAACGCAAACATGTGTTTGTACAAAACAATGGGTGTTTGCACGGCAAGTCAACTTTGAAGCAATGTAGAGTATATTGACGATGTCAGAATGTGCTGTGCTGTGTGTGCTCTAGTCTGTCAAACTCATCGTGAACTCGTTCACGGCGTAATCTTTGTCAATAGGACCTCATTCATTGTGAGGCCCAGGGGAGAGCCTTATGCTCTCCTATAATAGCGTATTGAGTACTCTAAATTGTCCACTTTTTTTAAACACCACACAGCACTACGATCATGGTAGTAAACAGTCTGGGACAGCTTTCTGCTCTCCCATAGTAGACAGTGGAGTCTGAATCGTGAAACATTCCTTTCTAAACACTCGAGGCTAGGTGGTAGATGCGAGGAAGAACTGCGATGGCTTTTGCTTTCCCACGGAGGAGTACCAAATACTCTGAATCGCTTAACACTTTTTGAACAAATGAAGTATGCATACCGGGTGCAATAAATTGACTAAATACATCATATATGCAGATTTTCTCTCTGGGAGGGGAAGTGATAGCTGTGGGCAGAGCTGAAAACTTTTTTTTTATCTTGTGACCTTGCAACATAGTACAAAACTATTTCATTCGGTCCGACATACTAAGAACGTCGCGAGACGAAAGAAGAGCCCATCTGTACGTGAACAAAATGAGGGCCCCACTGTCACGTGATCGGAGACGCTGGCCCCATTATGCGACAATCAATTCTCAGGCGTCTACCGCTTCCAAACGCACTCCCTGGGACCAAGATTTCGGCGAGGGCAGACAAAAAACCGATATCGCATTCTGGGCAGAGCTTTTAACGAGGTTTGCTGCTCCTGGTCACACCCAGCGAGAACGGAGTCCAGGGAGCGTTACCTCATACGGCATTGTTCATACTCACCGAGCCGGCCCCGTTCTCTTCATCTTGAACGCCTTCCTTTCGGTGTAACCGTACCGCACGCAGGACAACACCGTTGGTGCCAGGACTGCTCGTTACCTACGGGAGATTGATGATGGCCGGCGATCATGGCGACCGGGTCGGGCGTATACCGGAAAACCCAAGCCGTGTAGCTAAACACCTCTTGGTTGCTACTGCGGCGCGCCATCGGCAGTAGCGTCCTCTATTCGTGGGGCTGTGATTCCTTAGTGTTTTATAAGCTTTCGCGCCTATTTTATATCACGCGCAGAAAGCGCGTCACCGTAGACTTTCCTTTTCGCTTCTCTTTTTCCGCTGACGACGAAATTATTCTTCGTTGGCGCCAACCGACTGTCATTCTAGCTTGGCTTTCCATCAATGTTTTGTGCGAGGCAGGAGGCAGCTACAATAGTCATATATATAATTAAAATATTAGTAATTGAGGTGCCAAAGTCACAATATGATTGAAGAACTCCGTAGTGAAGTCCTCCGAAAATGTTGACCGCTAAATGATGTTTAACGTGAACCTGAATTTCACGGGGGCCTCTAGAATTTTACCCTCTTCAGAACGTGGGAGCCACGCCCGGTATTCGATCCAGTGACCTACAGGTCTGCAGTCGTTTCTTATAAGCGCTAGACTACCATTGTGATTGAAGTTCGGGGGAGGGGGGTTAATATTTTGAAGCTGTTGCCCTTTCTACAGTCGCCAGATATGAGCATCGTTTCGAATGGCACCTCGTGCTTTCATTTTAATGGACACTTGCATTGTTGTATTTAGGGTTCTACCCGTTGTGGTGGTAAAGGAGTAACGATTCTTGACTGTTGACTCGAAGATCGTGGGATTGAATTTCGTTCCCGGTGGTGGCATTACGAAGGAGGCGGAAGGGTAGAGGCTTCTGTATATATATCAAGCTGCAACGTCAAATAAACCCACGTAGTCCAAATTTTCGGAGACCTACAGTGTGGCGTCTCTCGTAAGTACGTGCTTATATAGGGCCGTAAAAGTTTAACTATAATTGTTGTCTGTTGTTGGTATCTAGAACTAACGCCTTGTCACAATACAATATGCGGGGTTGATGGCACCGGCGCATCGGTAGCGCATTTTGGTCAACTCGGAGGCAGCTCAAAACCCAGTTCAGTATAAAAATATTTTATATAAGAGGGCGGCGGGGAAGAATAACATATCGACCAGAATCAATAAGAAGATGGCTTCTACCTTCGAGTCGTCTTAGCACAGTCACAATCATCAACGCGAAATTTGAGAGCAACACTGCTATAGGCAACACTTTTTTTTTTCTGTTTTCAACTTCACAGCGCTGCCCTTGCCTACAGTGTGTTCCAACTAGCCTCCTCCACACAAACTTTTCTCAACAGTGTTGACCGTCTTTTATGCTAAAGTGGATGAAAAAGTTTAAAAGTTCAAGAACAAAGCGAGACGAGAGTGACAGATGGCGCTCCTTATGCCTCCCTTCCCAGAAGCCAACGAAAGAGAAAGTGGCTTCAATCTAAGACGACGCACCGTAACATGCTGTTCACAAAAGTTCTGAAACAGCGGCTCAGCGAGTCAAGTTTCGCGGAACGAAAAAGAGGTGTCGCGTCACCTGCTGTGGCTATACTCTTCCTGCCTTTCTTTTGAATGGAAGGACGAGTGACGAAGTTTTCGAAAGGAAGACGTGGGGTGGCTGGCTGGCTTTGTGATGAGAAAGTGTGGCTTGGATTCTATTCTTGCGAAGCGCGAAAGCTGTTGCCTGCACTCAGAAGGGATTCGCTGCCGCTCTCAATAGAAAATGCGCTCTGTTGAAGAAGTCACACAAAGCCTGCTGGAGGATAATAACGATAAGTATTGAAGTCATACGCCCCAATTCCTTACATTAATGTGAGGGAAGTCGTAGTGAAGGGTCTAGAGAAATTTCGACGGTCTGGTGTTTAACATGCGCCTAAATATACGTAGATGATTTGATTGATTTGTGGGGTTTAACGTCCCAAAACCACTATTTGATTATGAGAGACGCCGTAGTGGAGGGCTCCGGAAATTTTGACCACCTGGGGTTCTTTAACGTGCACCCAAATCTGAGCACACGGGCCTACAACATTTCCGCCTCCATCGGAAATGCAGCCGCCGCAGCCGGGAATCGAACCCGCGACCTGCGGGTCAGCAGCCGAGTACCTTAGCCACTTGACCACCGCGGCGGGGCCGTAGATGGGCCTCAAACATTTCAGCTGCTTCGAAATGCGGCCGCCACGAACGGGATTCGATCTCGCGACCTTCGCCTAATCAGTCTAACACTATAACGTTAGACCAACGTCGCGGTTCTCTACTGAGCACTATAATGAGCGTGATTGTACCAGCTCTGTGGCTCCTGTTCTAGAGAAACGCTGCAGTGAACTTACTGTCAGTCTCTCCTTTTTTTCTTCTCTTCCCTCTCTTCCCTTCTTCTCATCTTACGTGTCCCCTTCCCTGATCCCCCAGTGTAGTTTAGCCAACCGAATGTCTTTCTGGTTAAC
This sequence comes from Rhipicephalus microplus, assembly GCF_013339725.1. Lineage (NCBI taxonomy): Eukaryota > Metazoa > Arthropoda > Arachnida > Ixodida > Ixodidae > Rhipicephalus > Rhipicephalus microplus. The sequence goes on from NC_051167.1 coordinate 119,979,136, forward strand.
CTCCCCGCCTTATTACTTTCGTTGCTTCCTTCCTTTCTTATTTTAGTGAGTGTTGGCAAAAAAAAATGTATTTTAAAATATTCCTAGACTTCGTTTATTTCATCTAGGCAAAAGTCACGAGTTCTGGCCGAAAAGCGTAGAAAAAATAAGGGCGTAATTCTCTAAATTCTCTGGAATTCCACCCTCAAAATGGGGGTGCTAAACGGTGGTTTGATTTCAATCTTAAATGTGTAAATAACTGTTATCAGCTCTCAATATTTGAATTCCATTTATGAATTGAGCGTTCACTGCTCCAGCTTTATTTACTTTCAATGAAAAGTCAGAATTCTGGGCCGTGAGGTGGCGGGGAAGGGGGCTGTTTTGGGCTGGCGGCATCGTGCGAAGGACGGTAGTTCTCTACATTTTTACTTGTTTAAAACTCATATTTTCTTAGATTTCAATCTTTATAGGCACTTCATTGTCATTTCCCCCTCTGACGTTCTATTGTTCTCAGACATCCCAACAAAAGGTTTTTGATCCAGCTTGTGATAGATTGTGTAACTATACAGAAAAAAATAACTAGAAGCACACCAGAACCCTGAGAAGACAAGATTTTGCCTATAGAATGAAGCTTACTTTCTTGTCGAGTGCCAATGCTCAATTGACCAGAAAAGCTGCTTTGCGACTCAGACGAACCAACAGATCGTTTATTTGCACATCTCTTTCGCGAGGAACAGCGCGCGCTTCATGATCCGGGATGAACCGGATACTGCGCCTTCCCACTGTTACCAATTGTGTGCATGTGCGGTTTCTTTCTTTTTTTTTTTTGTTCACACACCCATCGCTGGTTTTCGATTCTCCTAGCGTGGGTCTTTAAAACGGGACACAAACATGTAAAAAGACAATAGATGCAATAGCGTCAGTGCTTCAGTCAATTTTCAGTTTTCGTTTTACGTAACACGTGACTTCCAAAGTGAGAATGAGTCAAACATTTGTTTTTGGTTTCGCCGCTTCGAGACCTGTACTAGCGTACCGGACAGATGCACATCAGCGTCAATGCACATCAGCGTCAATGCACGCCAGCGCATGGACATATGCATGTCAGTGCACGTTAAAATATACCAGAGGGTCCGATTCACTAATTGATTTGAATTATACGTGGAGTTTAACGTCCCAAAACCACCTTATGATTATGAGAGACGCCTTAGTGGAGGGTTCCGGAAATTTCGACCTCCTGGGGTTCTTTAACCTGAACCCAAATCTGAGCACAGAGGCCTACAGCATTTTAGCCTCCATCAAAAAGGCAACTGCCACAGCCGAGATTCGATCCCATGACCTACGGGCCAGCAGCCGAGTACCTTAGCCACTATATAAATCACTGGGCGCCAGAGGGTCCGAATTTCTGGAGTCTCCTGTGGGGTCTTTCATATATATACATATCTAGGTTTACGAACAATATCAAAAGATTCTCTTTCTTTTTCTCTTTGCGAAGCACGATGGCGGTTATTCCGCCAAAAATGCTATGACAATGGTATCAAATATCAAGATAAATCAGCAAGGAACTCAAATAAAAGTCCTACAGTTCCTTAGGCGGTTCATTACTGCGGGGACTCTAAGGCAAAAACTCCTTTTTCTTCTTAGATCAATTGAATGACCCCCTCCCGTCTCCACGCCAAAACAACGCCTTTCTGCACCCAACTTCGCTTCATGCTGCCTCTGTAATCAGGTGAATGGGAAACTTTCTGCATTTCATCTACTTTTGCACTGCCTCCGTGATTGGCGGCCCACTTTCGACCAAGTGTGATTGCGTGTGATTACGTCATGATGAGACGTCACGCGACGTCACGTCACGTAATAATAATTTTGCATGCCTGTTCGTACGTGCAACAAGTTCGAACGCAACAAAGATTTCAGCGCTAGATGATCAGTAGTAATGAAACGGCAAATACAGCAAATCAAGAAGAAAAAAAAATAAGGACGGAGTATACATAGCAGCCAGGGCCAACGTACACGATAAACGAATAAGGCAACCAGATGTTGCCGCTGTGCCACCGCAGAAAGAATCGACCGCAGAAAGGGCGCTGAACGCGAGCACGCCAATCGATTGACGACAACCAAACTCTTGCTCTATCCTGTGCACCCCCACCCCTTTCCATTTCTGCCATCCCCAGCTCTCCACAGCCCTTTTCATTCCGTGTACAGCCATATCTCATTTCTGAATACGTACATCCATTCTCTCTCCTTCCAACGTTCGTATCTACAGCGAATGGGAACCCTTTCTTTCTATAGGCTTCCTTGTCGTGCTTCTGCAGCCTAGTCGTCTAAGCAGAGCTGCATCTGAAGACTGCTGGCTGGTTCGGGACAAAGCGTGTGGCACAGAGCTCGGTGGAGGCTCGTTTTTGATCGATTTCGTTCATACAGTGCTGTATTTAATTTATTTCCCTTATCTGAGAATCGCTTTTATGATATCATCTCTCTTTTGGTCTTTCGCGTCACGCGATGAAGTCTTTTGGACGTCGTCAACGTTTGCGATCGCGCCATCAAACCCTTTCATGCCACCGCTGTCGCTCATTGATGTTTTCTGTATAGTTCAACAACTCAGCTAAATGAAAACGGCAGAAAATGCGGAAAAAGATAAACGACATCTTGGGCAACATTAGAAGCGATGCATCAGAGCTCCCATTTTCTCGACGCTAGCTCTATATTTGCGTTGTCTTCCTTGGTCAAAATATTTCCATAACCAAGCTCTATGAAGATTCTATTTAGAGATATTCTCACATAGTTCAGTTGTCCTGAAAAAAAATGCCGTTCGATTCGGAGTTTCTGGAGCGTAAAGTATACGCTCTGCAGCATTTCGTCATTTGGGTTGAGAAATAGTTAACAAATTCACACATTCACTAACACACAGGGACGACTGTAGGCTCACAGACTCCCGTTTTCACGACGCTAGCTCTATCAGCGTTCTCTTTCTTGGACTAAAGAATATCACAAAAAAAAGTTCTAAGGAGATTGCATTGAGAAATATTCTCACGTAACCGAGTTGTCCTGAAAAAACAACAACAAAAAAGTGCTGCAGAGCATACTTTACGCTCCAGAAACTCTGAATCGAACGGCATAAATATGCTGTTCCCCATTCAGAGTTTCTGGGGCGTAAAGTAGGCTCAGAATCACTTTACCATTTAGCTGAGAAATAGTTAAATACACACATATACGAACACAGAGGAACAACTGTAAGCCCACAGACTCCATTTTTCTTATTTGTACAGCTTTATAAACCGTTAAACAGTAACTATGTACGCGTAACTCTTTCTTAGTAAGTATAGTCGCTTACAACCTGAGAATGAAAGCGGAGTCCGCCACCAAAACTACGGAGTGCTTATCATTCACCTGCGTGAGAAAACTACGCAAGTTGGCTTCCTTTCGAACCATTGAAACTATTCACGTGCTTTTGTAAACACGGCGCAAGTATCATTTGAACTGGTATAGAACTGCTTTAGCGAATTGCGGTAAAGAAGTGGGCACGAGTTTGCAGAGTGCTAACTTCCAACTGAGCTTTATTCGCAAATTGCATAAAATATGTACACTTGCGCAAGCTTACAAAGAGCCCCCGAACGTATCGCTACGATTAGGCACCACCAACGCAATGTCACATACGAAAGATTCACAGACAGTTCGCCTGATTGAAGAAGGACACCACATGATGTTCAGATAACGCCAACACAGGGCCGCTGATACATGTAATGTCAGGTCTTGCTATACAATGCACTTCAATAACTTCTGGAGTGATTTGTGACAGGTGCTTTCTTATGCCACTTAACATTGGTCAAAGAAAAGGGAACATCCACAATCGCATCAGTGAATTCCACTATGTCCCTGGACTGCTTTGTGCGAATTGGTATGGAGTTCTTTTAGCCTTTCATTGTGACATTGCGATGGTGGTGTGTAATCTCAGTGATACGTTCGGGTGCCCTAAGTGTACTTGGGGAAGTGTACACTTCTTATGCATGAATTCGTGAATAGAGCTTAGTTGGAAGTTAGCGCTCTGTCCGCTCTTGTCGGTCTGCTCGGCAATTTCATCTTTACCGCTAGACCAGTTCAAGAAAGACGAACCAACTCGCCCATTATTCAACACTTGTGCACGCTGAAAGCGAAGTAAAGATTCATCGTTCCTGCATACAACACGACATTTGGCAAATCAGTGATGTCAGAATCTCTGTTGAATTTCGCCATTCCGTACAAGTCTCCGACTTATTACCAGTAACCCGAACATGTGTGTACCCGAATTCCAGCTATTTTAAACACTTCAAGAGAGTTTGACGTCACGGAAATGAACAATTAAATGCGATTGGCTGGAACGTCTATGCGAATCATCTATGGTTGGTGCAGTGCTAGTTGTAGGTGGAGCTTCCGTCGATTGCTTGGGTGTAACAGTTTGTAGTTACGACTCATGAGTGTCTTTCGCTCAAGTTTGATGCGTTTTTTTATCACTAGCGACGAACTTGCAGAGATCGCAGATGCAGAGCACGTGTGCTCTTCGCTGATGTCTGGTGGTCTCAAGAAAAAGTGTGTCGGAGACCGTTCATGAACAACCAAATAGAAGCAGACCCTCCCACGAGCGCGCATGCATCGACAGATCGTATCAGCCAACACGGTCGACCGCGGGCTCACAAATTATCCTCCTTTCATGCACGATACGGGCGCCGCCATTGTGCGTCGTAGGCGCCATCTTGCGCCAGTGCCAGCACGCACACTCGCGTCTTCATTCCCGAGCCGGCAAATGAGTAGGTGGCGTGACAGGCCATATTTCTTTCAAGGCGGTGATGAAAGGAACGACGCGCGCGGCCTCTGTGAACACGTTATGAATGTCTTCATTGTTTTCTTTGTGTTTTGTTGGTTTGAAGACCGAGTAACATCGGCGAGACGGATTGCAGTGTGTAATCATGTAATTAGGGACAGCAGCCCGTGCCTTCTCATGAGTCTCTGTTGTTATATATCAAAGCGAAAGCCTTAGATGTGCGGTCAAATGCGAAAATTGACCGCCGTCGGCGTCCGGCGTCGGTGGCGTCAACACGAGTGATACAAAATGGGGTCTTTTAGAGAGTCGTACAAGAACGGCGTGCAAATACGGTAAGGCAGTATGGAACCACTCCTCCTTTCAGGTGCGTCTTACGCACGACAGGTTTCTCGTGAACAATGCTCAGGCTGACAGGCTGCAACGAGGTGTGGCAATCCCACTGTAATTTTATTAAAAAAGCTTGTGTTGTTGGGATGCCTTCATTATTAAACCACAACAACAACATTATTATTATTATTATTATTATTATTATTATTATTATTATTATTATTATTATTATTATTGTTGTTGTTGTTGTTGTTGTTGTTGTTAATATTATTATTATTATAGCTGGGGATTAACCTACCAAAACGACCATATGATTGTTAGTTATGGTGCTCGTTTGCTGACCCGAAGGTCACGTGATTAAACTCCATCAGTGGTGGCCGAATATCGATATAATCTAAATGCCAGAGGCCCGTTCGCTTAAGGTACACGTTAAGGAACAATAAAGGAAGCCAGATAATGAAAATTTCCGTAACCCTCCACATACGGCGTGGAGGGTTCCGGACAATTAGCGAATGGGACAAACAAAATTAAAAGTTTAACCAAGCAAATAAGAAATAGGTCAGCACAACTGAACCCAATTAGACCTGCGTTGAACCCCAATAAATCAGGGGCGAAAACGAATGAAAAGATGGGAACAAAGGTGGAACGGCTGCTCGCACTATCCGTTGAAATCCACTCTGCATGTGCTGTTGACCGATGCTTCCCATACAAGTTATACCTGCTCCAGCCTAAAGGATTGGCGCATCGTGGGGCCAAATGAGAGCAATGGCGAGAAAGAGTGGGAATGTGTTATTGGAAGCCCGAGCGCAGAGTGTAAGAGGTGAGATAGAGGTAGAGTCTCATAAGCATATATTCGATGACAGCTCTTGGCAGTGGAGCGAAAACTACGGAGGCAGGAAGGTTCGTGGTACTCTTCAAGTTGTACGGTAGCCTGTGGCTCTCGTCAGTTTTCCTTGCTCACGTAGTTTACGCCTTTAGAAATGTTGGGAAACATGAATGAAAAAAAAAAACATTTCGACTGTTGAATATACATTTCAGTGTTACATTATTAGCTGACGCTTTTCGTCGAAGACCAACAGGCGGCCGCACACTGACCCAGCTCGTGCCTTCTCATGAAAACATCACTTTGGTACTAAAAGTCCTATAGAGTGAGTAATAACTGCAACTTACCTAAGACTTCCCGCGTCTGTTTGAGTTTCACGAAAAGTAAAGCCAATAAAGTTACCAGAGAACTTATGTTGTTTTTTGTGCATGCTGGCTGGTTTGTAGCTTCCACACTACCGAGGGAACGAAGTTGAAAGATGAGGAAGGGGGAGGAGCTGCGAGGAGACCACCCAGGAACCGCAGGTTTATTCGAGGGAGCCGCCCACCCGGGAACTATCTTCGACGTCTTGTGCAAACATTCGCGAACCAACGCCTCACTTGGCCATCGGGCGGCGGCCTGACGTGTGTTTACAGTGCGACGCCCTCTTTGCCGAAGACAGTCTATCTGTTTCTTCCTTTTATCTCTCTTACGCTCTTACTATACGTTTTCTTCTTTAATTTCTACCCAAGGAGCTGGCGAGAAGAAAGCGGGGAGGGGGTGCGAAAAACAAACACGCCGGCGTATAGCTGACGCCTCCTTGCCTAAATCAACGGACTTCTCGAAAATCGAGCAGGGTAGTTCGAGACAGCGACACCCTGCAGTTTGGGCTGTACCGTAGTGACGCAAATTTAACAAGGCGTTCTGACGTGTTTCACGTTTTCTCGTGTTTTCGTAGACTGTCCGCATGTGTTTCACAATTATTTTAAATTGCCAGTCAAGTACCCAGTTACTGTTGTGTGGAAACATTGGTGACCGCTTCTGGATGGAAGAATGGATGCGAAACTTTATTTAAGTCCGGAGGTGCACGACTCAACGTGCAGCGGGCTGTTCCAACGTTGGGACAGTCAGGCCATGCCCGACTACCGCATCGTGGGCCCTCTGGATAGCCCACAGCTGATCATCGACATTGGGACTGTTGACAGCGGATAACAACTTTTTTCATTGAATTTTTCTTTGTGTGTGCGAATGTCTGTGTCATGTGACCACTGCTGGTGCGAAGATAATTATATTCTAGGTACAGGGATAAGTGATTGATTGATATGTGAGGTTTAACGTCCCAAAACCACCATATGATTATGAGAGACGCCGTAGTGGAGGACTCCGGAAATTTTGACCACCTGGGGTTCTTTAACGTGCACCCAAATCTGAGCACACGGGCCTACAACATTTCCGCCTCCATCAGAAATGCAGCCGCCGCAGCCGGGATTCTAGCCCGCAACCTGCGGGTCAGCAGCCGAGTACCTTAGCCACTAGACCACCACGGCGGGGCTACAGGGATAAGTGAAGTGAACGTACAATCAGCGGCAATTTTTTTTCGCTCTCTTATGACGGCTATAGACTATAGGCTATAGACTTATGGCTATGGATTTAGCAAAAAAAGCCTTACATATAGAAAAAAGGTCCGAATCCAGAGCCACCACTATACACCCAAGCTCTCCTTAAACATATATATTAATACAAATCCCAACAACAGAATATTTTGTGGCCATGCTGTCCGTCATCGCCACCAGTGTCCATAACCACTCTCGCGCGAAATAAGAAAAAGACAGTGACAACGGTTATGCGGCATAGAAAAGTGTCCGAACGCAGGCCCTTTGCGTAGCAGCCAATTATTTTACCACAAAACTACGCCGGCGTCGTTTGAAACTTGGTTGCAAAATGACTCTATAAAGGGTAAATGTCGGGGAAGGAATCACGTTAACATGGGGAATTTAGCCTAGTAGAACAGTAAAATTGTTAGCAAGCTTCATGCGACGTCAATTCAATAACAAGTGGACGGTTACGCAAAGCTTCCAGCTCGTTAAAAAGCACTCATCCATAATTCTTCATCGCTATCAGCCATCGCATCAATAAAGTACACGGGCAGTCAGCCAAAACTAACAATTGTGCGCAGCGGCCACTTTTTTTATCCGCCAGCACCATAACAGGAAACGAAGTTACAAAGAATTGCTTCGTGGACATGTGCTTTGTGGGCATACACTTCACTTCACCTTTTTTTTTAAACTTAATTCAGTCGTATGGCGAAGATACACAGAAACAAAAACTGCCTTCTGTATTTTCCCAGAATAAAAAATACAGGCGTAGTGTTTGTTTCTCTACTTCAGGAATATTTTGATGACTTGTGGCATTGTAGCTTCCTTGCAAGTACTTGAATCAGTAGCTCTAAGAGAGCTTTGCCGCCATCTTTCGCTGTGGTATTTTTCTTCTCAGAACAAAAACTACGTGTGAGTGATCTCATTTCATTACATTGTCGGCAACCAAGCATGTTTCGTGATGTGGACACCACTGCGGGCTTTTCGATTCCCTTCGTCTGTCCACACTGCTGCACTGTTAAGAACTGGGAGCGGTCTAATGGTTGCTTCTTAACGCAACAAACGATAAAGAGGTCGACAAGTTCGGCAAATGACGCAGCCGTCCACCAGAGAGCAAGGATAGGTTACTTACACCTAACCGCCAGCGCACGTGAACCTCACGATCTCTCCTGAGAGCTCTTCTAAAGGCGATCAAGTTGACAGTGGAGTAACGGTCACCAGAGCGGACGAACGAAGCCACGTGGATATTGCCACGTTCCATTTCCCAAGTTTTTGTTATCGTCCCAAAACACCACACGATTCTCAGCGCAAACCGCGCCTGCTGTTTTCTAGAGGGTTCCGGACTGTAGTAGATCATTTCGATAAGATCACGCCCACTGTGCGAATGGTACAGATTGTTCTGGAACGCACGCCGCCGCCAGCGATAGCGCTAGAACATTCGACGGCGGGAGTATAAATGCCGACGCGCTTCGCCGCTTGTCAGTTGTTGATCGAAGGCCGACGCTCCGTTCGCCGCTATCAGTCTGAGACTGCTATCTGTGTGAGACTGCTGCTGTAATTGGACTTTTTGTTTACCGGGCACAGGTTCGCCCAAATAAACAGTTAAATTCCAACAAGAAGTCTCCTGTCTTCGGCCACGTCACGACCCCGTGACATCTGGTGGAGGTGCTGGGTACACGGCTTGACGGGGGCGTGCGGTACATGAACGAAGCAGCACCTCCACCAGATGTCACGGGGTCGTGTTCACCAGCGGGCCAGCGCAGTGCGCCGAGGAAAACCGACGTTTGGCGCACCCCTGACCACCGCCCACTGTGCTACCACTGCGGCGAGGCCGGACACACTTACCGCCGTTGCCAGTACCGACAGATGGGACTGCGTGGCTTCGCCGTCGATGCACCACGTCCGCAGCCAGGAGAACGACCACGTGACATCGCCGACTACCTGACAGGAACTCGGTGGACATCACGAAGCCCTTCGCGTTCGCCGTCGCCCAGCCGCCGCACGTCACCGCACCACCGACAGTACTCTGGCCCAACGCGGGGCCGGTCTCCTAGCCCGTATCCGGGAAACTAAGGGCAGCAACCGGTGGAGGTGCGGTTGCTGTGCGACGAACTACCGAAGATCCTCCGACGACGACGACGCCGCGACGGAGCTTTCCGAACACAACGCCAACCAGGCAAAGCCCTGACGACGAAAGCTCACTTACCGAAGGTGGCCTCACGACGCAACATGGAAGCAGCGGAACAAGTCGACGCAGCCGTGACCCGACGCCACGCCCTAACTGTAATGCGAGACGGCGAATTAGCGACCTCGACGTTCTTATCGACGGCCACAGTGTGACCGCTCTACTCGATACTGGAGCCGACTATTCTGTCATCAGTGGGTCGTTCGCCGCGAAGTTAAAGAAAGTTAGGACAGCTTGGAAAGGCCCTGAAATCCGCACAGCCGGAGGTCATGTCGTAACGCCTGCAGGAATCTGCACAGCGAGAGTCACCATTAACGGCCGTATTTATCCTACAGACTTCGTAGTCCTACAGCGTTGCTCGAGAGATGTCATCCTTGGCATGGACTTCTTATGCCTCCATGGTGCTGTCATCAACCTAAAAACAAAGTCGATAACGTTTTCCACAGAAGAAGCACTACCGCCGCGCACGCCGTCTAGACACCATGCCTTGAATGTGCTGGAAGAACAAGTCACCATTCCGCCTCGCTCAAGCGTCATTATTTCAGTCGGCGCTCCTGAATCACCTGACTTCGAAGGCGTCGTTGAAGGCAGTCAGCATCTGTTGGTCACCCGAAATATTTGCGTCGCAAGAGGAATTGCAGAGTTGCTGGGAGGCAAAGCAACGGTTATGCTCACAAATTTCAGCAATGAGTACAAACATGTTAACAAAGGAACAACGGTCGCATACATCGAAGAAATCGTCGAAGCCACCAGTGCTTTCGCCCTCGCCGATTCTGCGGAACCTGCTCAGAGGAACCAAGCCCCTCCCATAGCTTTCGACGTCAATCCCAGACTTCCGAACGATAAGCAAGAACAGCTCAAGGCCCTGCTCCTGCAATACGAAGATTGCTTTTCGTCGTCATCGAAAATTCGGCAGACCCCAATCACGAAACATCGCATCATAACCGAAGAAAATGCCAGACCACTCCGTCAGAGTCCGTACAGGGTTTCGACGCGAGAACGTGAGGCCATCAAGAGACAAGTTGATGAAATGCTGCGGGATGATATTATCCAGCCGTCCAACAGCCCATGGGCATCCCCCGTGGTGTTAGTGAAGAAAAAGGATGGGACCCTACGTTTTTGCGTCGATTATCGCCGCCTGAACAAAATCACAAGAAAGGACGTGTATCCTCTCCCACGAATAGACGACGCACTTGATCGGCTCCATAACGCCAAGTACTTTTCGTCAATGGACCTCAAGACTGGCTATTGGCAAATCGAAGTCGACGAAAGAGACCGAGAGAAGACGGCGTTTATAACACCGGACGGCCTCTTCGAGTTTAAGGTGATGCCCTTCGGCCTTTGCTCAGCGCCTGCAACTTTTCACCGCTTCGGGCTAAGTATCTCCTTGTGGTGCCTTCAGCTCTGCGACCAGAACTCCTGCAGGCCCTGCACGACGATCCGACGGCAGGGCACCTCGGTGTTTCTCGCACGCTCGCGAGGATACAAGAAAGGTACTACTGGCCGCGTCTTACCACCGACGTCACTCGTTATGTGAGGACATGCCGGGACTGTCAGCGACGCAAGACACCGCCGACAAGGCCAGCGGGACTTCTGCAGCCAATCGATCCACCTTGCCGACCTTTTCAGCAGATTGGTATGGACCTATTGGGGCCGTTCCCGACGTCGGCTTTCGGAAACAAGTGGATCGTGGTAGCCACCGACTACCTCACCCGCTACGCCGAGACAAAAGCCCTGCCAAAGGGCAGTGCATCCGAGGTAGCTAAGTTCTTCGTCGAAAATATCGTCCTACGTCACGGCGCCCCGGAGGTCCTTATCACCGACAGAGGAACGGCATTCACTGCCGACTTAACTCAAGCGATCTTGGCATACAGCCAAACAAACCACCGCCGGACGACAGCGTACCACCCACAGACCAACGGCCTCACCGAACGGCTTAACAAGACGATCGCCGACATGCTGTCAATGTACGTCGATGTCGAACACACGACGTGGGATGCCATTCTTCCGTATGTGACCTTCGCATACAACACGGCGGTGCAGGAGACGACGCAGATATCTCCATACAAATTGGTCTACGGAAGGAGCCCGGCAACGACGCTCGATGCCATGTTACCCAACGTCACCGACGAAGAAAACCTCGATGTGAGCGAGTACCTTCATCGCGCCGAAGAAGCCCGACAACTTGCGCGTCTCCGTATCAAGAATCAACAGACGACTGACAGCCACCGTTACAACCTTCGACGACGCTTCGTGGAATACCAGCCCGGTGAACGTGTTTGGGTGTGGACGCCGATACGCCGACGTGGACTAAGTGAAAAGCTTCTGCGACGGTACTTCGGACCATACAGGGTGGTTCGACGTCTCGGCCCACTTGATTACGAGGTTGTCCCCGACGGCATTACGAACTCTCAACGACGCCGATCGCGACCTGAAGTCGTCCATGTCGCGCGCCTCAAGCCGTTTCATGCGCGTTAACAAACTGAACCAGTGTTTTTTGTATTATTGTTGTATCGTAATTTATTCATTGTACTTTCTTGCATTATTATTGTACCTTCATCTTTAGTTAAAGCATCGAGACGATGCCTTTTTCAGAGGGGGGCAATGCCACGTTCCATTTCCCAAGTTTTTGTTATCGTCCCAAAACACCACACGATTCTCAGCGCAAACCGCGCCTGCTGTTTTCTAGAGGGTTCCGGACTGTAGTAGATCATTTCGATAAGATCACGCCCACTGTGCGAATGGTACAGATTGTTCTGGAACGCACGCCGCCGCCAGCGATAGCGCTAGAACATTCGACGGCGGGAGTATAAATGCCGACGCGCTTCGCCGCTTGTCAGTTGTTGATCGAAGGCCGACGCTCCGTTCGCCGCTATCAGTCTGAGACTGCTATCTGTGTGAGACTGCTGCTGTAATTGGACTTTCTGTTTACCGGGCACAGGTTCGCCCAAATAAACAGTTAAATTCCAACAAGAAGTCTCCTGTCTTCGGCCACGTCACGACCCCGTGACAATATAAAAAAAAGAATATCGTTCCAAGTCGAGGAAATGGGCAAGCGTGACTCGTCAGGAAGGAAGTGCTGCTTGCTCGCCTGCTTTTGCCTTCGAGAGAAAAAAAACAAGAAATGCGACGAAAGAGGCACGGTCATTCGGGTAGTGGCCCTTAAAGTGGTACGCGGCGACTTCCAAAGGACACCCCGAGTTCGTGTACACATAACCTTGGAGAGGACGACTCTCTTGCGCTAGCAGACCGTCATGACCGTGAACTTCCAGGCCTGCGACGCGGATGTTCAGAGCGCCTCCTTGTAGTCGGGACGTTGACTAATGCATACGACCAAGATCCCTAGCAGTTCACATGGATCGATGTTAGGAGGACGTCCTTCGATTCGGGGTGATGGCGAGTGCCACAAGGCTGTTAAGGCTAAAACCTTGGACTCCTCTTGCAACGCGGGAAGTGGCCGTCAAGCCCACGTGAACATGAATGATGTGAAAAAAAAATCATCATTATCAGGCGATGACATCATCATGACATCGCAACGTGGAGAAACTTGTGTAAAAACTACATGATGTGACGTGGAGGGATGACGTCATCACATGACATGGTTGTTTCGTTGTAGGCCCAGAAACCTTACGATGCGTTCGTTCTCGGAGACCACGCAACTGTCTTGTGTACAAAGCTTGAGGTGGTTGGGAGAGGTCGACTAAAACAACATAGATAAAAAAAAATTGGTGGGGGGGGGGGGGGCTGACATGGCTTTCGCCTTCAAGTCGTGTGACAAGCGCATATACATGCGACTTTATCGCTTTCCTTGGCTCCATTTTTTAAAAATGAATCGCCATTGTTCACCTGATCTTCTGATCTCCTCTCACACTGTAAAGGGGGTTCGTTCAGAGCAATGCCTAGTTTATCTATGACAGACAATACCAGATGCGTTGTCTGTCCTGATTTCACTGTGTAGTGCTTGTGTCTTTGAGCAATGTGCGAAGGGTATTTCTGTACTCCACCCTGTATAGGCCTTTTGGCTACCAGTATATATAAATAAATTATATAACTAATAATAATTAATTAATTAATTAAATAATTAATACGACAAAGCTTACTACCCTCAACATTTCAGCCTCTTTCTACACTTTAACATGCCGATTTATTTAGGTTTTTGGAACTGTCTTTCAAACCTTATGTATGAATATTAGACGAATACTTTGGAACGCGATACTGAGTTGAATACGTTGAATGATGTTGCATCTTGTCCTCCGGGTCGGTGCAAACGCAGACAAAAGGTAGAATTCAAAACACCATGAAAGTTTGCGGAGTCCCGACTTCTCTCTCGTGTTTGTGTTAGCACACCCTTCCTTTTCAAACGAACTCTTCCCGCTATAGCTCAGATCACCGTTCTTTTACGATACAAGCTTAAGTGATCACAGAACGTCAACCATTAACACGTACCAAGTGGCCGTTACGATATGTGCTTGAAGCAGTGGAGAGAAACGAAGTGTGATGCATTCAGGCGAATGCGCCACCACGCCACTATGCCTCATTCACGTACATCACTACGAAGCTTCTTGGCTCGTTAAAGCCAGCGTTAATGCTCTGCTCGTCGAACCACGATCTATATAGTTACATTGCGATTCGCCCCGCTGCGTCAGCCCCGATTCCCTCGCTTTTCTCAACGCCGCTTCGAGCGATCGACTCCAACGCTTCGCCCATTTCTTTCTGCATCTCGCTCACCTAGTCTGAATAATCCCGAATAATAGCGCCGTATACGTGGGCGTCGTCAGGATTTTGTCTTAAATGGGGGCGACCCCGTGTTTCATCGTGACGGGGTACGGGGGTGAGGGGGTACGCTGTTTTCTGGGGCAGCTGCTAATGTGGCCTGGAGGAGAGAAGAGGTGTGTCTTTTCTTTTTTCCTTTTTGCAGCCCCATGCCGACGCCCGTAAAACCGTATGGCCCTTCGAGCAAACCGAGGAGGTCGCAGGAGTGCCACTCGTTCAACGGGCTTTCGCTACGTAATTAGAGCTCATTAGCCAAAGTCTTAACGCCTTCCGTATGAAGTGGCTCATAAACTGGTGGTCGTAATCCCTCTTCGCCGTGGCCCCTGGTCATCGTTTTTATATGAGCTCCCTATAAATAATCTCCCTATACTTACGCGCAACAGCTCTCGTTTCGAATGGGCGGCACCTTGCTTGACGAAGGCATAAAGACAGGTGGTGAAACACACGATTTCTTTAGCACTGCCTTGCAAAGCGTTCCTTGATGAGCTTTAGACCATTTGAATCTATCTATCTATCTATCTATCTATCTATCTATCTATCTATCTATCTATCTATCTATCTATCTATCTATCTACTATCTATCTATCTATCTATCTATCTATCTATCTATCTATCTATCTATCTATCTATCTATCTATCTGCACATATATCTGTCAATATATCTGTCAGTATATCTGTCAATCTATCTGTCAATCTATCTGTCAATCTATTTGTCCATCTGTCTGTCCATCTGTCTATTCGTCTGTGATCACCCGTTCTGCGCTGCTCTGTCCTGGTGTGGTCAGGCATTCAGTGTTCATCCTCTTGTGTGTGTAGTTGCTGGTGGACTCGGGGTGACATCGTTGATTTCGTATATACCGAAATTCGCATGAGAATACATGAATTTTTTTTCACGCACAATAATAGCTGGTCGTGACATGAATAGCATGAAATACATGTCATCTTCTACACATGTCTTCTGGCAGCGAAGAAACTGGATGGGGTTCCTAATTCCAGAAACATAGCTAAAACAAGAGGATACTAAGCATTATGAGTGGTGAGTATCGTAATTAAACGATAAAATCAGATAAGTAGTACAGTTACCGCCTCATCAGCCATGTGACGCCTCATTGAAAGCTTCTATGAACGTGGATCGCAATGAATAGGTAAAAACAGTATACTATGTGATGGCACTTTAATGCAAGGTAGGAAAAGCAGCTGGACCAGGCAGTAGAAATTATGCATCGGACTAAAACCCAAGAAGCTACTATAGAATTCGCAGAACGCATATTTACGGATTTTGATACCTTCTACCGAAACGGAAACGCAGTGGACATGTGGGCCCTAATGCGAAATAATTCGTGCAGGATGTGGAGACGGTTGGCAAAGTACGATGCAGTGACCATAGAATGGTACGGTCTCAAATCCGCCTAGACTTGAAGAAAGAACAACAGAAACTGATACGCAAGAAGCCAATCAATGAGCTAGCACTGAGAGGGAAAGTACAGGAATTCAGAGTGTCGCTGCAGAACAGGTACTCGGCTCTTAGTGAGGAAACCAACCTTAGCGTAGATACAATGAATGATAATCTGACGAGTATTATTACGGAGTGTGCAGTGGAAGTTGGAGGCAGGGTAGTTAGACAGGACACTGGCAAGCTTTCCCAGGAAACGAAGAACCTAATTAGGAAGCGTCAAATCATGAAAGTGTCAAGTACAACAGACAAAATAGAACTGGCAGAGATTTCGAAGTTGATTAATAGACGTAAGGCATGCGATGTAAGAAGGTATAAGATGAAGAGAATTGAACACGCTCTGAAAAACGGAGGAAGCGTCAAAGCAGTGAAGAGGAAACTTATGATGGGCAAAAGTCGGATGTATGCACTAAGGGACAAAGAAGGCAAAATAACTACCGATATGAATAGGATAGTTAAAATAGCGGAAGAGTTTTACAGAGATCTGTACAGTAGCGGAGACAACCACGACCTTAATACTATAAGAACTAGCAGTAACCCAGATGACACCCCACCAGTAATGTTAGAAGAAGTCAGGAAAGCTTTGGAGAGCATGCAAAGAGGCAAAGCTGCTGGTGAGGATCAGGTAACATCAGATGTGCTGAAAGATGGAGGACAGATTGTGTTAGAAAAACTAGCCACCCTGTTTACGAGGTGTCTCCTGACGGGAAGAGTACCAGAGTCTTGGAAGAACGCTAACATCATCTTAATACATAAGAAAGGAGATGACAAGGACTTGAAGAATTACAGGCCGATCAGCTTGCTCTCTGTAGTATACAAGCTATTTACAAAGGTAATTGCTAACAGAGTAAAGAAAACATTAGAACTCAATCAACCAAAGGAACAAGCAGGATTTCGAACAGGCTACTCAACAATTGACCACATTCATACTATCAACCAGGTAATAGAGAAATCCTCAGAGTATAACCAACCACTATACATAGCCTTCATAGATTACGAGAAGGCGTTTGATTCAGTAGAAATATCAGCCGTCATGCAGACACTGCGGAATCAGGGCGTAGATGAAGTATATATAAACATTCTGGAAGAAATCTACAGGGGATCAACTGCTACCATAGTGCTTCATAAAGAAAGCAACAGGATACCAATCAAGAAGGGTGTAAGGCAGGGGGACACTATCTCCCCAATGCTATTTACCGCGTGCTTACAGGAGGTCTTCAGAAGCCTAGAATGGGAGCAGTTAGGAATAAGAGTTAATGGAGAATACCTTAGTAACCTGCGCTTCGCCGATGACATTGCATTGCTGAGTAACTCAGGGGACGAATTGCAACTCATGATTACGAGTTGAACAGGGAGAGCAGAAAGGTGGGTCTTAAAATTAATCTGCAGAAAACGAAAGTAATGTACAACAACCTCGGAAAGGAGCAGCGCTTCGAGATAGGTAATAGTGCACTTGAAGTTGTAAAAGACTATGTCACTTAGGGCAGGTAATAACCGCAGAGCCGAACCACGAGATCGAAGTAACTAGAAGAATAAGAATGGGGTGGAGCACATTCGGCAAGCATTCTCAAATTATGACAGGTAGATTGCCACTATCCCTCAAGAGGAAGGTATATAACAGCTGTATCTTGCCAGTACTTAGCTACGGAGAAAAAACCTGGAGACTTACAAAGAGGGTTCAGCTTAAATTGAGGACGACGCAGCGAGCAATGGAAAGAAAAATGGTAGGTGTAACCTTAAAAGACAAGAAGAGAGCAAAGTGGATTAGGGGACAAACGGGGGTTAAGGATACCATAGTTGAAATAAAGAAGAGGAAATGGACATTGGCCGGGCATGTAGCGCGTAGACAGGATAACCGCTGGTCATTAAGGGTAACTAACTGGATTCCCAGAGAAGGGAAGCGGGTTAGGGGGAGACAGAAGGTTAGGTGGGCAGATGAGATTAAGAAGTTTGCGGGTATAAATTGGCAGCAGCAAGCACAGGACCGAGTTAACTGGCGGAACATGGGAGAGGCCTTTGTCCTGCAGTGAACGTAGTCAGGCTGATGATGATGATAATAATGACATGTCATGTAAGTTGCGATGTAGGTGACAACATGGCATCGTGATATCATATTGATATCACATACCAAATTCTGCGTCGGAAAAGTAGTGTGAGGCCAAATTAGATGCAGAATGCTTTCTAGATGGTAAAAGAATCAATGAAATAGACTTGGAAGAAAATTAAGATGAGCTTGTAGTCTTTCTTCCCCTACATTTTTTTTTGTTTCACCTAGTGTTTCCCTTTTGCTATTGCTGTATGTTTTGTAATTACCCCATCTATGTAGCCATAGAAGGTCCCCCTGTCAGTTTCTCTTAAACTTTGGGACCTCCTGCTGTAATAACGCTAACCATGTAACTCAACTGAACTATTTATTAAACTTGACTTGACTTGACTTTAACATCTCTCTGTTGTGTCCTCTCAACTTCCTTGATTCATCACTTTCTTGCACTGTGCAAACGTGTTGATTCCAAATCGCCAACTAGCCCAAGCATCCATTTCATCACTTTCTCTTCTTCTTAACCCTTTCAGCCCTGACTTTTTTGTTTTAGTTGCAGATTTTTTTCAATGCATTTTTTTTCATGGTCAGAACATAAATAACACCTCAATAAAATTTCAACTTCATAGCGTCGCTGGTTACGGAGATTGAAGTACGGTGTCAAAAACGTACATCAGGGCTCAATGGTTGCAAAGTGAAATATGTGGCAGCTTTATTAAAAAAAGACATTGGGCAATTCAAAATCGCCGAAGTGATCAAATAGATGAAAAAGAGATGTTATACACGCATACGGAAAGCCCTGAAACAATTTCTCGACTTTGTTATGCACAGGTAAACCTTGCATTTCTCACACTATAGGCGGGTTCTTCCTGTGCAGCCTTCCATCTTGCATCTTCTTTCCCTCGTTTCGTCGTGAATTGGGAAATGTACCAGCTGATCAAACCTTACATCCTCGATAGGTCTGTTTTCTGCCATCCTCGGGTGTTTTGAAACCTGCAATGGTGACAGTGAAGGCCTTTTCCTCTTAGGTGCCACTGGCTTCGACCCAGCTGCTGACAGGCCCTCAATGACTCTGAGTGAAGTCGAGCAGGTCAAGCTGCTTAGGGCGGTTCTGTTTGTCTGCATCACGTCTGTACTCAAGCCGAGCGTTCACCACCGTGAGGTTCATAATATGAAACGTCATTCTCAACGTCCACTTTCGGGAGCGAATGGTAGTCCGATAAAAGGAAATCTGGAAGTCTAGTTTATCGACACCGCCCATGCTGTGGTTGTATGCATTGATGACTGCTGGTCCCTTCACGTCCACGTAACACTTTTCCGCTTTGTTCCAATGACGAACGCTATCTTCGTCCTCGATAGCAATAAAGTTGGACGCAAGGGTCACAGTCCTGCTATCCATCCACCTTGTTATCGCTATATTTCCATCAGCGCTGACCACGCAGTCTCAAGAACCGCGGCCGCTTTTTTTCAGTTCTTTTTCAGTCTTCAAGGGGCACTTTTCACACCTGTCCGATCTTATAGTGCCGGCAGCAAATATTTTTTTACCCAGCATTACACGGAGCAGTGGCAGGGACGTAAAGTAGTTCTCAAAAAAAAGTCTGGCGCCTTGAATAATTTTCGTCTCCAGCCACCAGATGTGTTCAGTGCACTCTCGTCATCGGAGCTTTCAGTGTCGCTCTCCACTGGATCTTCATCAGGAGCACAAGGCAACACACTCTCGTCGTCTGATTCATCGAATTCCCCATCTACGTCGGATAGGTTGCCGTTGTCGAGCTGCTCAAACAGCGCTTCCGTTGTTGCTTGTAGCCGTGTGGAACGGGTTCGGTGACACGAATACAACGAAGTAACAGGTATACCTGCACCTGCAAACATAAAAAAACAGGTTAATTAACATACATACTGCGTAAGCATTCGTTCAGATATCGCTCGTCAAAAAACACGCATTACAATCGACTCGGACACCGCCATTTGCAATCATTGAGCCCTGATGGTGTCAAAATCGTACATGACAAAAGCATGCCACTGCAAAAATGCTGCACATGCAAGCAAAAAAACTCAAACGTCTTCCAACTAACGTACTACTAAGGCACAACATACAAAAAACTGGGCACATAATCCAAAAGAATTACGTAGCTACAATTGCAGAAAATCGGAACTCACCCGGCTCCGCGTTCGCCATGATGTCGCCGCTGCTTCTTCTTCGTTGTCGATTCGGTGCTCGAGAAAACACGAAAATACTGATGTCTATGGCAGTAGGTGGGCCGAGACTTCACATTGGGCAAAAAATTGCGAGTTTTTGTTTCGATTTCTCGGCGTGGCGGTACCATTTCTCGTGTGGTGTCAATTGACACCGCCAGGGTCGAAAGGGTTAATGCCGAAAGTTTACAGTCGCAAACAATGTCCATCTTTGGCATCCTAAAGTGGCATTTTAAGGTGCTTGATTGTCGCAAATCACGTCCTGAACGACGTCAACAGACCACCGTCCTTTCTTCCCGTGATAGGAGTACAATTAACCGAATTGACTCAGCCGAGAACGACGTAGAGGAAGTTCCTCAACAACTCGATGGTCGGAATTGGAAAAAAAAGCAAACAGCGAAAAATGACGCTCGTCTCAGTCTCCTAGCCTTGATTAACTAATTGTTCCGCGCATACACATCCCTATACTTTGCCAACCATTCTCAATCGTACGGGAGAAAGTGTGCCCGCGCCCAACCGTTCCCCTTACATTCGAAATTTTCGACAAAGACAGTGAGTGAGAGGATTTGAGAAAGGGGAGTTGGTGAGCGTGCATTCCAAAATTCATCCACAAATCGAGCCTTCCATTCGGGACGACTCGGCTGATTGTTTGAGTGCACGCCGACGCCCGGAAGCGAGGCACGGTGGTTGTGTGTGCATCCGGTAGCGTTAGTCGACGTTGTTTGGAGTGCTAATTAACATTATACGATCTCGCGCTCGAGTCACCTTCTTAACGTCCGTTCTCTACAGACTTGGCAGTAATCAAGTTACTGCAATGAAATTGTAACGTATCCATACAAGTAATCTATGAATGTATAAATGAACAAGTTTTTTGTCCCTGTTTGAAAGGAAGAAAGAATGGGACAGAGGTTGGGGGACGAGGAGGAGAATTACTACTTCAAACAAGCCTCCTCTACCTTCTCCACCCATCAGCATGACCTCCTAGTTCTATGGGCTTGTAGTTTTGTGTTGTAATGAATCGCTTAAAGTAATTATTTCAAGAAAACTACTTTTTAATCAGCTAATTGCTTTTGATTAAAGTATCGCATGTTCGCTTTTCTTCGGCATAAAGAGTTCTAAAAAAAAAGAAATAAAATAATCAAGTTGACTTCACCTAAGTGGCAAACCTCAAGGAGGGCAGGTTCAACAAAAGATACCTGAGATAAGGAGACAGAGGCGGAAATATTATTTCGAGAAGGTGCCTATGTTTGTGATCACTGGCCTACTGCTCTGCACGTTGGAAATGCGAAATGTGGAAAGGAGGGATAAAGATGACGATGTCGATGGGACAAGGTTATGCGCATTTACAGTAGAAATTTGATATTCCCATGCAGATATATGCCCTGTACATAGAGCGTTAGTGAGTTTCGGATGTATTACAAACTACTGTTTAAAAGGTGGTTTCATTATCTTTGTAAAGTAACAGTAACGTTATGAAGCGTGGAAGCTTGGTCAAGTTGGTAGGACATAACTGAATGCAGGAACACCGCAACCTAGAAGTAGTTACTTCGTAACTACGGAAGCGAGAAAAAAGCAAGGACAGAAAAGAGCGCTGCTCTTTTCTGTTGCTCTTTTCTGACAAAGCGCTCTTTTCTGTCCTTTTTTTCGCTTCCGTAGTTACGAAGTAACTACTTCTAGGTTGCGCTGTTCCTGCATGCAACAGTAACGTTATTACTTTCGAACTTGTGTAACTTGTACTGCAAATTAAACATTATAGGCTATGAAAATTGTGGTTTTCAATGTGAGGGTATTTTAGGCCAATAGTGTCATTTATGGTTCATACCCACCTGTAAAGTAATTCCCTCTGAAAGTGCGCGAGAATACACATAATATCGAATGCCTTTCTAAAGAAGTTCTATTTGAAAGACACTGACGGGAATCAATTTTCTGTGGAATACGAAAGACATTCATGTAAATGAATCATATGAGAGACTGAACGGTTCGCAGTATTATCCATTGTTCCCAACCCTGTGCTCGCTGGCGTAGAGGAAAGAGCAAGAAAAGGTGCGAAGGAAAAGTGTAATGTGTATCTGTATTTGTGCGGCGCTGTCCCTCAACCCTCTATAGGCTTTGCGCAGATTTAATTTTTATATAATGTACAAAATTATTCAGCGACAACCTTTCTTGTCTTCCAACTGCTTCAGATCCAGCTCTGACTTCCGGTTTCTCGAATATTCAGAAAAAGTCTTCAAAAATATAATTGGTTCAAGGTCAATGTTTCTAGTACAGGTTGGAGTTACATGGGACAGAAACAATATCGGAGCATATATGCGATACGTAAGTTAAGGGCCAATTAGCTGTGGGATGATTATAAAAATTCATAGAATGAGTTCATTGGAAAAAAAAAAACAGAGGAGACCTTGTGAGAAGCTGCAGGATCGTGACGGCACCTGGCAGAGCAGACCTGAACTGCGAGCTTATATCTTCGTGACCTCTGGGATGCGCTTCGGCACCATGAAGAAACACACAGTTAACCGAAGGAATACAGCAGGGCACACGAACACATAGAGACATTGCGTGGTCAGGAAGGAAAATAGGAGGAAAATAACGGCAGGGAAGTTAACCAGCCTATAAGGCAGCCGGTGTGCTACCCTGCGCATGGGAGGAGGATGGAAAGATGAAAGATAGAGATTAGAGAGGGAACGGAGATAAACACAGCACATTCGGCAGCACACGCGTGCACACTCAGTCATAGTCTAGTCTTGTCTTTCGTGGTGAGTGACATTGCTGTTACAGCCGCTTGTTCAAGTCCGTGTCGCGTAGGAATTTCAACAGAGCTCTTGTCGACTTCTGTTGCAATGTCTTCTCTCGGGCACATGACAGAATAGTGTCCACGGACATTTGGCTGTTGTCGATGCGCGCAATAACGGATGCCAGTGACTGTCTCGGGATTTCATACAACGGACAGTCGCACAAGATGGGTGGTAGCGTTTCTTCGCAATGACAGGCATCGCAGAGAGCGTTCTCGGCCATTCCTATATGACAAAGGAATAAGATTTCGTAGATTCCATCCCTAGCCGTATGGATGTTCTCTATAGCGTGGTGGCATACTCGAGTCTGCGCTTATCTCGGGATTCTGGCGCTTTGTGCGTCTTGTGCTTCCACCTAAATTTTGCTTAGAGCTACAGTAGTTTGAAGAGAGTGCAACGCCGATTCGCTTGCTGCCGCAGCCTCGTTAACAAAAGGAACCCGCTGCTCACACATAAAGTAAGAATTGTCAGAATTGTTTGTCCGCGCTCGTCCCGTGTATGATTATTTCGTGCGTGTTTTTTTTTTTGTGTCCACTGCAATTTTGAGCTGCTCATCGTTCTTCACGTGACATTGCAGTTACTGCAGCATTCATTGCTTCACCATTGTGACGGACAATGCAAAAGCAATGCTCAACTACATGTGATCACTCTAAAGAGAGGAATCAATCACTTTTTAAAAATAAATCATTAATCGAAAGAGAGGATTTCAACGCACTACGATGAAAAGTCCATCAAGGCGACAAGGTATTGTAAACGCTATTCCAGTGCGGGTGACGTCCATTGACGTGCTGCCCAGGAGGCAAATGTTAGTTCATCCTATCGTCGTGGCTATATATCTACGCATTACATTCCTTAGGCTGATAAACTCCAGACTCTACCACAGGTGACCTGCAAAGGTCGAAATGGACGTGGGTGTAGGAAAACACTGCTGTTTCAATAAGATACTCTTCAGTAAAGCTGCTTCAACTTAGTGCGACCAAGGTTCTAGGACTATGGCCATGTACCTGGAATGCAAAGTTGCCTCTGGATGGACTTCAAAGGGTGCCAGAATTCAAGCTAAAGGTAGTGAAAGTATAGCCAAACTTATAGCCAAATAGAACAGGAGGGGTAATATGAACATCATAGCTTTTACTACTAAAGAATAAACAAAATCAGTTCGATTAAGTAAAACAAGAAGTTCAAAAACAGCCAGAAAACAGCCATGGTGCATACTGGAAATATGCATCGCTAGACAAAGTCAAAAAGTAGCCCATTTAGTGCAAAGTAGCCACTAAAGGCAACCTTGCTCGAATGCGCAGAAGGCAGAATGCGCAAAGAGCGAAACGATTTTGCGCACATTAGTAAAGTACGTTATCACAGTTTCAAAAACACTACTCTTGCTGCCACATGATTCCCGGTATATAAGCCAGAAAACGTGCCAAAACTAAAATGTCAATCGAGGCGCCACCTCCAGATTCCCGCACCAAACACCGTGAAGTCATACAATTTTAAGGCGTCTGTGGCGTCCTACGTAGCTTCTAATTGATAAAATATAAATGCATTGTCTACTGTGGAATCCATAGACTTGGCATGCGAAGTTTCAGATAATTTCATCGAGCCATTGTCGCGAAAATGCGAGAAATGCATTTTGACATGTGTTGCGTCACGTGCGGCGATTTGAGTGCGAAATTCAAAGATGAGACTTAAAACTGCATTTTCTTTGCTAATAATGAACTTATCACACGGACACTTACGGCATTAGAGTTCTTAGAGGGCAGTTTTATCGATCCAAACAACATCAATGTGTCTTTAGCGTCACTTCAAGTGTTCTTCCGATTTTTTTCCATAGCTCTTCCGTCTTTTTTCGCCCATGTTCACCCTCTCCCCCAGTGCGCGGTAGCAAAACGGACGTGCATCTGGCCTTCCTTCCGGCTGTTACTTTCCTCATTCTCTCTTTCACTCAGTAAGTTAGTCTTCCTTAACTAATGAGGACGTTAACTATAGACTTTGCATTTATGCTTAAGCAAATAGTTTTTTTATGCCTCATGAGTAGACGAATCAACAGTCGATAGATGCCATCCTCCACCAAATTAGTGAAAAAGCAGAGCTATTCAGGACTTCATCAAGGCTGGACACTTAAACTGGGGCAAGTTGTTTCCTTTACACTACAGTCTGCGAGAACAAAGGAAACGAACTCCTAGAACAAGAACCAAGTATGGAAAACAAAGTGTTGCTTACCAGGTACCTCAGGTTTTAAATACACTTGCAGATCAATTGAACTTTAGGGCTAGTAGTGCGACTTTCAAGAAACTAATAAAGAACTTATTCATAACCACCGGTCTGCACTATCGAAACTACGTAATGGAGTCTCATGCCTCTGCAAATGCTTAAAATGTTCATAAATTTCAATGTCGATTACACGAGTGTAACAGCGCAATTCATTGTTTCGCATGCATTTTGTGTCTGTTTTTGAGTTGTTTCATTGATATCGTTTAGTTGTGAATTTTTACGAGAGTGACCTCTAATTCTTCAAATGTGTTATGTACACTTCTTATGCTGTTTATGTTTGAATTTTGTGTGTACAATTGCAGGTTGCTTGAAACCAATGTATTGAATATATATATTGTTTGTCAGTGCTGATGTCTAAGCTTTGCATTGTCACGGACTGCGGAGAGACAAGGGCCTTTGTCAGGCTGTTCGCCTTTAGCCCTTTGCCCCTGCAGTGAGCTCTGTATCCGGCTTACTGTAAATAAAAGTACTACTACTACTACTACTTTATATGATCCATGCATACAGCACATTCCATAGTCTATAAAATATTTTTAGTATGTCAAAAACAGCAAATAGGTAACTGAAATGTGTTTTTGAAAACACAATTTAGGCCCAAAGCTCTACCTAATAATTGAAAAGGGACGCCGGTTCAACGTACGCAGAGGAAGAGTGACAGTTGAGTGTCTTGTTGTTTTTTCTGAAGAAGAAAAAAACAAGGAGTCGACGTTTGAACGACGTATGAAGCTTTTCCTGAAATAATAAAAACGAAAACCTGGTTTCGTCTCTTAGATAAATCGTGAAGCCCCGAGAAGAAAGCATCACGAGGGTGCGAAGGAAGCTGGAAGCAGCGTAGTAAAAAAAACTAATAATATAAATTCACAAAACGTTTTAAAGGCACGTCAAAGTAAAAATGAACTTTCGGTCAGGTCCTGGACCGACGGCTAAGACAAGTACGGAATTCAATTTTCGGTAGCGGCTTCCGCTAAAACGATGTCTCGACTGATTGATTTCTTTTTTCTGGAATCCCACTTCTTTGCGCGGTTGTTCTTTTCGCATCATTGGCTGCATTCTTCTACCCTGGGCTTGTAAATGAACAAAAGAACGTGGACATGTTTGTTTCTGCGTTCGATTCGTTCCTTACTGATTGACGTGCAAATGTAAAAACCTTTTTTGACGTGTGAAGCTCGGCGTTCCCTCTTTAATGCTTACGCACGAACACATTTCCTTAGAAGAGAAAGATAATGAATGGAAAGATGTCTGTCAAGAAGAAAATTGCCTTACGAAGGAATGCATATGTTTTTTGTTACATGGATGTGAAAGTTACAATAAAAAAATAATGAGTTTAGCAAAAATGTGTCCATCAGAGTGCAATTGCATAACACACACGCACATACACACACACACACACATACATACATACATACATACATACATACATACATACATTTATACATACATACATACATACATACATACATACATACATACATACATACATACATACATACATACACACACACACACATACATACACACATACACACATACATACATACATACATACATACATACATACATACATACATACATACATACATACATACATACATACATACATACATACATACATACATACAAAACCAGATGTGCATATGGTTAACCTTTCTGCCTTTCATTGCCTCTGTCTCTGAATTACTCATTGCAGAGAGCTCACAATACGCCGAAGTAGTGCATGATGACGTAGGTGAAAAAGCTTTTATATCCCGAAATAATTGCGTCAAGCGTGTGAATGGAATATTAAATTAATATGATTAAAACCCGGCAATAGCGCAAGCATCACGAGTTCTTCTGCGTCACCCCAGTTCGAACAGTTGTCACCATCCGGCGAGCTCAAAGCATGACGGCGTACTTGGCAGCGTTCAACGGGTGGCGTCTCCATGGCAACATCAAAATCTCGAGATGCATTGGAGTCGTGGCAGCGTATAGGGCCACACCGTGCAATCGAGAATTGTTTAGGAAGGTTTGCTATGACATTACTACGAAGAAGTCCGGCCGAGAAAATGTTACAGTTGTGACCCCCCCCCCCTCCCAAAAAAAAAAAAAACGTACACTGGGGGCCCATAATTACTGAGAAGAATGACATAAAACTGCATGTGTGGTCAGATTGCAGCTGATAAGCCTACAAGACATTTTTTATATCTTTAAACGCACACAGATACAGCAGTGTGTTCGTGTGTGTGAAAAGCGGGTATACGTACGACACAGCAATTCCTTCATGAATTGCATGCCGGGGGCTTCTCTGACGAAGGGCGACCAACGGACAATTTGTAATTCAGAAAAGAATTGCCGTCTCGTGCGGATACCCGCATCTTTTTGTATGTACAGGACCCACTGAACTTTCCCACTCTGTGTGCGCGCATGCTAAGCTGAGAAATAGCCATTGATTTCCACTCGTGCGAGTGACAGAAAACATCCGAATGAGGTCATCTTGGCATGCGTTACCTGACGTCTACGATAAAAGTAAGGAAAACGAACAGAACTTTAATTTCTCTAACTCATTTCGCATTCGAGTTACGTGAAACCAAATGTTAATGACACTACGCAGGTATTGAGGGGTCCACTAGAGGACAGACGATGATACCGTCCGAATAATGTTTAGTTGACCTGCCATGTCGTTTGAACGGCAAGGTAGCCTAGGTCGCATTTGTTTCCGTTGCTGTTCTCACGAAGACGTCCTTTTTTGCTAGCTACGTGAGCATTGGGGCGAAACCTAAGATGGCCGATGCCCGCTTAGGGGAGCTATTTCTCACATTTCCTGCGACATTGCGCGACAAAACATCACGAGAGGGAGCTGACAGCCAAGAGCCGAGCTGAGGGCATTCGGGAATGTTTTCACCTGCCTGATATTCAGAAGTGTTTTCGAAACGTGAACAAGCACGGAATTATTGAAGCTGGACATCAGTATTGGCAGGCATTATTTTTTTAAAGCTTGAAATTTAAAAAAAAAAACTGTGATGACCTTGACAAGTTATTCGCGTCACTCTCTTTATTGGGCGCCAGATGGTGTCGAAATTCCGTGAGAACTTCGGGGATTGGCGAACTGGTTGCGACATTCGTAAACTACCAGCGCGGGATTGGAGTAAGCTAGGCACAAAGTCGGCTATTTCAATCCTCCGGCCCTAGCGCTTACGTTGTCATCCTATTCAAGAGGTCCGGATACGATCATATATACCCTCTTTATCGAGTGGTGTGGTTCCTGTGTCCATCCTGTGCCCGTTCTCGGAAAGGATGACTGACAGCGCTACCGCTTCCGGAAGATGTTCCCACGTCTGACCGCGGGACGAGCCTCGGGCCGACCCGTGCGACTCCCTGTCGCACTCTCGTTGCACTTAGCGTTTAGTTCCATTACACGACAGAAAACGTACAACATATCCTCCCATCTGTATAATTCGCATCCGTGGTGAGTATCGCAGCACGCACTATATAACCACGTAGAAACATTCGCACTTACTTCTTCAGCGTGGAACTTCGTTCCCTGCTCCAGCTTTGGCTACATTGGCCTCCATTGTCTCTGCTAAACACACGAACGGGCATCATTGTCTGTTCTCATTAACACGCACTGGCACAGGCACACGGGTTATCCATCAACAAATCCAACTTCTCGCAGATCCTTCCGTAGCCCGCCAGCGCCTCCGATCACCTTCCCCGCCACACTGCTGCTACACCACCTCACAGCCATATCGTTTGACCCCCTCGTCTGTTCACACAAAATTTCGGCACGCTCCTAGTGTCAGGCCATGTCCCATTTGAACGCATCATCCGCCACATATACAGAATAAGTGTAAGCGCAAGACAGCTGCGCAGCATGCAGGCGCTGACAAAGCAGGAAGCATCGGACCGATACCGGCCGTGATAAGCGAGCCGACCGTCGCGCCGGTTGCCATGGTGCACGGCAAGATTCCCCGATTTTGTTGTAACGTTTGGCTTGCGCCTTTCGGCGCGCTTTTCGCCGAAAGACGCGACGATTGTCGGTATGCTTCGGCGTAGCGCGGAGGCATTTCGTCTGGACGCATTTGCGGTGCTAGGCATTCCTTGAGCCCCATCCACCCTTGGATTTTCTGGACTGTTTCGGTGTTTGCAACAAAGGCGCCTGGCACTGCGTGGCCTCAGCAAACCTGTTGCATAGGATCTCGTCGACAGTTTCGCGGGAGGACAGCATGAATGATTCTGGCTGCAGTTCCTGGAAACAGGTAAATGATTTTGGAGCTCTCCTTAGAGGCCTCGCATGTGGCCTGAACCAGGCTTGTTTAGAGTGGTAGAGCGCTTGACTCCGGACGGCGTCGCCACCTGAAGCTGCAACCTCATAGGAACCTATAGTATGCAGTGCGAATACGTGTGCTATAATTACGACGTTGGTCTCCACATACTGTTGCACAAAACGGTGGCTGGAAAGTCCTACTGGCCACTCTACCTAGGTGATATTCCGACTGCGTACAAAAAGTGCATCTTCCAAGCACGCGCGACACGGTGTTTGCATGCTGGAAACGGGGCCAGGTATGAATTCTAAGAACGCCGGAGCGTAGCGCTTCTAGTTTAAAGGGAGGACGGGTGAATTCCGCTCACCGTTCTTTGTCATTCGCTTGGAATCGGTTGGCTTGTTTTATTCCCGACTGGTCTTTTTTCATTATAGCTTAGTTCTTGCCTAATTCTTGCGCGTCATCTCAGCAGCGAGAAATTTTTTCTCACCCCTAAAACACCTGACGTTGAATATGCAGATGTGCTGTAGTCGCTCACAGCGAAGACCTACTATCCCTAGTCACTCGTTCGCGCTATAAACTGCGGCGAAGCTTTCAGCGTCATGCATCTTTATTAACTGTTGTGCATTCGGGATTTCAGTGTCATGTATTTGTAGTTCGTTCTTCATGATTCAGAACTTATATTATAAAGTGCACAAAGTTTGAGATATTCCTAGGATTTGTGCACCACAAACGCGATAACATAATGAGGTATGCCGTGGTGCAGAAACTGCCCATTATTCTTTTCCATTTATGCTTCCTCTACGCGTACATTTATATCAAGATCGTGGGGTACTTTTGTCATTTGCTCGCCATCAAAGTGTGACCATCATGGCGAGGTATCCAAACCCGCGTCCTCGAGCTATTAACCTGTGCACCTTCGGTGCTATAGGCTGCGTATATAGCCGAAGTAACGGAACGAAAATTAAGGGCTCGTTTCTTTGTTTTGACACAACATCAATGAAAGTCCATATGCAGTGAAGCCAAGGAACCTATTGACGTTGGTAATTGTACTGCTTTAAGTGCACTGTACTGAACGTGATATAAACATGAAGATAGCAAAGGGGATTAAATGACTACTTGCCTCCGGTAGGATCCAAACCTGCAGCATATCCACGGAGTGAATGATGATGAGTGAGACAAACCTATCTATCTATCTATCTATCTATCTATCTATCTATCTATCTATCTATCTATCTATCTGTCTATCTGCCTGCCTGCCTGCCTGCCTGCCTGCCTGCCCGCCCGCCCGCCCGCCCGCTTGCCCGCCCGCCTGCCCGCCCGCCCGCCTGCCTGCCCGCCCGCCTGCCTGCCCGCCCGCCTGCCTGCCCGCCTGCCTGCCCGCCTGCCTGCCTGCCTGCCTGCCGGCCTGCCTGCCTGCCTGGCTCTTTTGTACCACGCATTATTACGGCAATATTTCATGTTGTATTGTAAAGCATGCATACTGCACGCACATGTTTGTAAAGCATGAACGTTGCTTCCACAACATTTCCAAGCAGAGTACGTTATTTTCACTGTATATACAAGCAGAGGCGTGGCTGTGTGGTAGAGCACCCGCTTGCCATGCTAACGACGCGGGTTCGATCCACACTCAGGCTCAGATTTTTTAGGGGCGAAGCTCCTTATGGCGTGGCTTGTGCGTCCCTCATAGTACGTAACCACCAGGGGCACATACCCGAAATAGCGGTCCTTATGATTTTGACCTCCAAGGTGGTTCTAGTGAGAGATTTCTTCTGTGCGTTGTTGAACAATAAAAGATAGTGCTCAATGCACGTGTTAATGGCTGCTAAGGGGAATGAGAGACAGGAGCATTCGGCCTTTAGGTAACGTGCACGCTGCGATCCCCATTAGCAACTATTGACATGTACATTGAGCACGATCTGACAAGAAAGGGTTACTACGTTATACTCGCTGGGTGTAACCTCCTTGGTTTTAGAAAGGTTTAGCGAGCGTTGGACCGCATAGCCATGAATACAGGGAACTAGTATATACCATGAACTCGAGGTAGTTAAAGGTGGGAAGTAAACCCGAAGCGCAAGCCGTAAGAAAGTGTGCATGTGCCACCTCCCGTTTAGTCCTTGAAATGTCCGCTGGATGGCGGTGCTTCTATATGGAGAATATATGATGAAAAGATGCGAGATGGTGGTACTTGGAGTGCTGAATAGATGGACGAATGGACACACAGACAGATGCATGGATAGACGCATGAACGGACGCAGGCCGAGGATGCATGGACGAACGCAGATCGGACGCACGAACAGACGCACGCACGGACGGGTGGACGGACGCATGGACGGTTACACAGACGTACGCAGGAACGGACGGAAGCAAGAACGAATGGACGGACGAATGCTTCGCCCCACTCCCCATCATTCACTCCGTGGATATCATGCCATTTTTATTATTTAATTTATTTTCATCTTTCTCGATTTTTTGGCCACGCAAAAATGATTTTTTTTCACAACCAACGACACCGACGACAACACCAGAATTTCTGCGAAACGAGCGCTTTAACGCTATCGCGTTAAAATGTAGCGTACTCGCCGTCACAGTGTTCTACTCGTCTCTCCAAACAACTCTGTTCCAAAAGCCCTGCATGGGTGTGCATTATTATTTTTTCTTTGTTTTATATATATATATCTCCCTAGCTTCTTTTCGACTCTTATTTCTTTACCCCTGTGGAAGGTAGCAAGCAGTTTTCTTCTTCTTCGCCCCGCCGTGGTTGTCTAGTGGCTAAGGTACTCCGCTGCTGACCCGCAGGTCGCGGGTTCAAATACCGGCTGCAGCGGCTGCCTTCCGATGGACGCGGAAATGTTGTAGGTCCGTATGCTCAGATTTGGGTGCTTGTTAAAGAACCCCAGGTGGTCTAAATTTCCGGAGCCCTCCGCTATGGCGTCCCTCATAATCATACGGTGGTTTTTGGACGTTAAACCCCACATATCAATCAATCAATTCTTCTCCTTCTTCTTCATTAACCTCCTTGTCTTTTTCTTTTGTTTCTTTTTCTCTCTGTTTTGACTAACAGTCCCAGGCATGCACGGACGGGAAACACCCGATAATGGGACAAAGGAAGCAACTGCCACCGTGGCTCAGTCAATATGAGCATCGGGCGCATAATCTGAAGGTTGCAGGTTCAATACCTGCTGGTGACAAGTGGTCTTTCAGTTCAGCTTACTTTCTTCACATCCGTTT
Source organism: Rhipicephalus microplus (assembly GCF_013339725.1). Lineage (NCBI taxonomy): Eukaryota > Metazoa > Arthropoda > Arachnida > Ixodida > Ixodidae > Rhipicephalus > Rhipicephalus microplus. The sequence continues at coordinate 120,011,805 of NC_051167.1, forward strand.
TATATGTATTTCAATAAACTTCAAGTAGTGCAAATAATATACCTATGCCTTTCGCGGCTTCATTATTTGACGGTTTTCATTAACAGAAATTACGCATATAGCGCACTGCGCTGCGTTTTTACATCTAAAACTGCATATGGCTAAGGGAAAGGAAAAACCGTCCGGCAGCGGTGATATGAGCGGTCTCCATCGGCTGCGTTATCAGTTACGGCGTTCTTAGCGTCTAACACAAGCACGCACGCCATTGGCTGCGTTGTGAGTTAGCTCGCGAAGTCAAACGCTTGCAACAACGTGGCATTGCGGCGTCAACGTTTGATAACTGCCAGTGCGCATTCACCCCGGCTTTCGCCGGGAGTTTCTTCAGCGGAACCTTGTCTTCGGCTGCGACGTCTCTTACCACCTGTTGTTCTGGAACAACCACTGTGATTAATACAATGCCAAACACATTTAACCACTCATTACCCTATTCCATGACTGTGATCATGCGAGGAACAATGTGCGGCGTGGGAAATAAACACTGTGGTAAACCCAAGCCAAACGTGCGTCTAATCTCATTAAGAAGCGTGGACACGTAACCAATAATTGTGAAAGGCTTCAGTACAGCGTCTGGCTGCACCCACTGCTAAACACCGGGGCGGAACTCTCCAGCTTACCCTGGTTAACCATTTGTATGGATTGTTTGGGTGGTGATTTTTTTTAATACATTTCAAATTATGAATGTGGCATGCAGCGAACCCGACTCTGATAATTTTTACCGCGTAATTGCTTCAATATGTGAGTCTCAGAACGGGTAGTATTGTGAGAGAGTGGTTTAAAATGAATAGAAGAGAAAAGTGAGCCCCGTAACTGCATGGTTCTCAAGGGGGAGGACACCTCAACAGCAGCTCACGAGGGGTGGGGTTAAAGGAGGGATTAAAAGAATAGGCTTAAAAGGTAAAGATGTAGAGGAAGGAGAGAGCAAAGCGCAGGCACAGCGAATGACAGAAAACGACGGCAGTAAACAGGAGATAGGAAATATGAAGTATTTGCCCTGCAGTCGTGCTGGGTGCAGAACGTCGTGTCGAGACCGCAAACGCAATCTCGTCCTATTGAGCGTGAACGCTTTAAAATGCACACGTTCTCTTAGGCATTCGGTCTATGACGACTGGAAGACGAAAACCTTCTTTATTTTTTTTTTCGACGGTGTCAATGATTCGACCCGAAAGTTTTTAAGACCCGATGTGACATTGCGTTGGTTTCGAGACTGGAAACATCTTGCAGTTGACATGGTTTTGCAGTGTTCCCGTTTTAAGTGTGCGCAGGGTATCCGCCATGGTGATACAGTAGCTAAAGCAGACATATGCTTATCCGCAGGTCTCGGGATCGAATCCCGGTCGCAGTGGCTGCGTTTTTTCATGGGGGCGAAAATGCTTGAGCCTCTTGTGCTTATATTTACCCAAGTGGTGGAAATTTCCGGAGCCCTCCGATACGACTTCTCATAATCACAAGGTGGTTTGGGGGCTTTATAACCCCGCAATTATTATTACCATGCACGTGGTTCCCCTGGAGAAGGGGCGGGGGGGGGGGGTGTTTGTCGCAGCGCCCTCCCTACCTGTTATGTCAATGTATGGGGCTGACTTTGCGCCCTCCCCATCATTTCCCCTCTCCCCAACCTCCGTGCGCACACGTATGGTCCCCGTAATAGGCTCCCTCTTTACCAAAAAATCTTATGTTGTGGCGTCATACTGACGTCACATATATGTTGGTGGCCTGTCACATCATGGTGATAGTATGTGTGACAGCATCGCATCGCATTTTTTTCTTTAGATGAGATGCAGCTCTTTGACTAGCCTGTGTAACGCTGTCCCTCCGTACACCGCCACTGCGCATGCTCGCGTCTTGTGCTGGCCCAGGAAGACATTTAAAAACGGTCTCTCCCATCCACCTTTCTCTATGGTTCCTAGATAAAACAAACAAACATGACTTCTCGTGCTGCACAACCGTTCACTGTCCACTCCGTATATGTAGTCACTGAATAACGCGTTCGGAATCCAGTCAAGGGCGTGTGGCAGCTTGGGCTAGTTGGTATGGCATGACGATAGTTATAGCGCGAGAACAAAACGATGACACAGAGACAAGAAGGACACGGAAGACACGAGCACTACGTGTCTTCCGTGTCCTTCTTGTCTCTGTGTCGTCGTTTTGTTCTCGCGCTATAACTATCGTCAGTCAAGGGCGTCTTTACTTCGCTTTCGCTTGATGAGCGCTATCGTCAACGTCGTCACCGGTGTAAGTGTTAGTGCCCACTCCTTCTCATCTACACATAGCTCAGTTTAGGGGAAGATGATCCAAGTTTTTAGGGGCGAAGCTCCTTATGGCGTGGCTTGTGCGTGCCCCGTTGTCGTAGTGCGTAACATGTGGCACATATGCGCCTATCAGTGGCTCATACCGACCCTCGGGAACATATCCGCATGTCCACATGTTACGAAAAACTTGGCATGGTGTCGCTATCACGCTCTCGGTGTTAACAAAGCGCTGACAGCTGGAATGTGGTACATACTCTCGTTTAGTCCTTGAATTTTCCGCTGGATGGCGGTACTTGTATATTATGAGTGTATGATGAAAAGAAGCGAGATGGCGGTACTTGAAGTGTTCAAAAGATGGACCGACGGACGCACGGATGGACAGACAGACAGACAGACAGACAGACAGACAGACAGACAGACAGACAGACAGACAGACAGACAGACAGACAGACAGACAGACAGACAGACACATAGACGGATGGACGCACGAATGGGGGCACGTATTCGGATGGACTTGTGCATGAATGGGCGGACGGACGGATTGACGGACGCTTCATCCCACTCATCATCATTCATTCTGTGGATACGCTGTGATTTTTTGTTTCGCATCGGTCGTGTTGGCGCCACCGACGGTCGCTTCTGAGTTTGATGAAACATTCATTGTTTTCGCTTTAGTAACCAATGTTCTTAGAAATAAAACGTTCGACTACTTAGAATATACTGTGTAATAGGAGGAGCGACAAGCTCGCTGTGTTTAGAAAAAGTGGGTAACGATTTGTAGTACTACAGGTACACTACTATGGGAGAGCTTAAAGCCGTCCCGTTCTACGACGCTGATGATGAAAAATACCGAATTACGAAGGCAGTACCATTTGCGGCAATGTCGAGACAAAGAAATCTAGACATCGGAGATATGAAACCTGCGATCGGTAGATCAGCGGGTGCTATAGTCTCATCAACTTAAACCACGCATATTTCGCAGCTCAGAAGCAATTTGCTATCTTCATTAGTATGCACTAATTATAGAAAACACTCAGGTCATTTCACATGATTGTCGACTAGGAACGGCGTCTTTCTGAACGTTAAGGAGTCTCCATCGATATTACTTGAAAAACAAATAATTAGCATTTTTTCACAATATTTACATTCCCGACATAAACGACAAGTTCGCTGATTTTAATTTTTTACTTTTCTTACTTTTGTAATCGCATTTGCTATTTTTTCTAGTAGATTCTTCGTTTACTATCCTTGGTTTGATCTTTTCCTAAATGCTCAAAGCAGTGTTCTTAATTGCGCTCGCATTTGTTTTATGTTGACTAGTTGCAGTTCTCTCTACATTTTCCAGCGTCTACTACAGACAAAAATATACATCGTCTACGTGATGCTGATGATAAGTAAAATTTAACGTCCCCCAACCACCATATGATTATAAGATACGCCGTACTGTGAAAGGCCCCAGAAGTTTTGAGCACCTGGAGTTCTTTATAACGTGCACCCAAATCTGAGCACTCGGGCCCACAGCATTTTCGTTTCCATCGAAACTGCAGACACCACAGCCGGGATTCAATCCTACACCATGCGCAAGCAAAAAGATAAACCCGCCGCGGTGGTCTAGTGGCTGAGGCACTCGGCTGCTGACCCCCCCGGGTCATGGGTTCGAATACCAGCCGCGGCGCCCAACCTTTCGACGGCAGCGCAAATGATTGAGGCCCGTGTGCTGAGATTTATGAGCACATGAAAATAACTCCAGGTGGTCAAAATTTCCGGAGCCCTCGATTACGGCGTCTCTAATAATCATATGGTGATGTTCGAAACGTTGCACCCCAACAATTATTATCGTTAGAGATGAAACAATCGCACGTGAGTACCCTCTGATGCCCTGTTTGTTCTATGAACCCCAGGTGTTCGAAATTTCTGGATTCCTCGACTACGCCGTCTCTCATTATCATATGGTGGTTTTGGGACGTTTAACCCTTATAAAATCAATCAATCAATCAATCAATCAATCAATCAATGCACTGTTTGTCCTGAGATGCATGCACAATATGAGCCGTATGTGCCTGTCACGTTTCCAGAAAGCCGGTGTGACGCGATCGCGGTATGGCTGATCTTGTCACTTCTCGCTGATAACCTGTCTTGTCTGAAGTAAGCACCGCCGAAGGGGCGGGTGAATGCAAACCGCTTTTATTCGCCACCAACGAAACTGCGTAGGGCAAACTGCATGCTCGCCGCGATATTGCGGGAAAGAATGCGCGCGCCCGCTACAGTACCGGTGCTTTTAAATGCGAAGCATTTCTTAGCGAACTTCGGCGCCTTTGAGCGTATCTATCTATCTATCTATCTATCTATCTATCTATCTATCTATCTATCTATCTATCTATCTATCTGTCTGTCTGTCTGTCTGTCTGTCTGTCTGTCTGTCTGTCTGTCTGTCTGTCTGTCTGTCTGTCTGTCTGTCTGTCTGTCTGTCTGTCTGCAGCCACCGTCTTTTAGCTATCCTGGCCGTTTCGACGATCGTATCAATACCAAAGTTGGTATGACAAAACATGACTGTATGAAGAACACATTTGACTATTCGTACCACGAAAATCATGACATGGATATGAATGTCATGATTTACATTTCATGGTCCTGCAGCTCTTGCGGTGGTTTCGTTCACATGGCATGTAGCAAAACTGGTATGGTAGGGCATTATTGCATGGTGAACACAAGCGACAGACCCTAACATAAAAATCATGACATGCGTGTCATGCAACAATATGACTACATGCCACGCTGACGATGTGGTCGCGGCCCTTTCACTAGCGTCACATATACCAAATTTGGTGTTATAGTACGTGAATGGAGGAGGAAGGTATGTGACTGATGCAAACATGATAATGAAGAGATGCTTGTCATGTAACAACATGACTACATGCCACGCTGATGGTGCGCTTGCAGCCGTCTCGCTAGCTTCACTTATACCAAATTCGGTATTATGTGACGCGAACGGACGACATAAGTAAATTACACATCCAAACATAAAAATCTCGACATGCATGTCATGTAACAACATGACTACATGCCACACTGATGATGGTCTTGTGGCCGTTTCGCTAGCTTCATATATGTCAAATTTGATATTACTTACCGCCAATTTTATAACCCTCCGTGGCTCAAAACCTGTGATTAGAAAATAAATGTTAAACGATTTAGAGTTGATACTCTACTAGGGGAGAACAAGCAGCCGTCCCTACATAGACAAGTCAAAACGAACTTTTTAGCGTTTCGTGTGCATAGAAAAAAAAATGCCAGCATATCCACGGAGTGAATGATGGAGAGTGGGGCGAAGAATTCATTCTTCGCAAGCAAGAACGAATTCCATTCGTTCTTGCTTCCGTCCGTCCATGCGCACGTCAGTGTGACCGTCCATGCGTCCATCAGCCCGTCCGTGCGTGCGTCTCTTCGTGCGTCCGTCCCTGCGTTCGCCCATGCAGCCGCCCCTGCGTCCGTTTATGCGTCCATCCATGCATCTCTCTATGTGTCCGTTCGTTCATCTATTCAACACTCCAAGTACCACCATCTCGCATCTTTTCATCATATATTCTCCATATAGAAGCACCGCCATCCAGCGGACATTTCAAGGACTAAACGGGAGGTGGCACATGCACACTTTCTTACGGCTTGCGCTTCGGGTTTACTTCCCACCTTTAACTACCTCGAGTTCATGGTATATACTAGTTCATTGTATTCATGGCACTGCGGCTGAACGCTCGCTAAACCTTTCTGAAGCTAAGGAGGTTACATCCAGCGAGTATAACGTAGCAACCCTTTCTTGTCAGATAGTGCTCAATGTACAAGCCAATGGCGCTAATCGTGATTGCAGCCTGCGCGTTAACTAGAAGCCGAATGCTCCTGTTTCTCATTCCTCATTAGCAGCCATTGACATGTACATTGAGCCCTATTTTTTATTGTTCAACAACGCACAGAAGAAGTCTCTCACCGGCACTACCTTGGAGGTCAAAGTGTTATACTTGTTACATACTACGGGGGACGAATGGGTGCCGTTATAAGGAGCTTTGCCCCTAAAAACGTGCAGAGAGAAAGAGAGTGAGAAAGAAAAGGCCGGGAGGTTAACCAGATATCGGCATCTAGTTTGCTACCCAGCGCTGGGGGCGGGGAAGTAGGGGCAAGAAAGAGGGGGTAGATAGAGAAAAAAAAACAAAAAAAAGTGTGCAATAATTTAGGGTACTGGGTATTCTACTATGGAAGAGCATACAGCCGTCTTGTGGGTGCGTGCTTAGAAAAAATGGGCGTACATTACATGGTCAGTCCACCGCCTAAAACACCAGCGTTTCGTGTTGTGTTTAGCAAAAGTGGGTAACAATTTACGGTAGTCGCTACTCTACTGTGGGAGAGCAGAAGGCCGTCCCTTGGACCTCACACAGTCGACTTTTGTGGCAAAGGCCATAGCGTAATACCTAGAGCATCGCTTGATTGGACCGTTGGCTTAAACCAAGGATGTTACGCCCAGCAAGTTTCACGCGGCAAGTTTTTTGGTCAGATAATGTTCAAAGTGCGTCCTTCTCGTACAAGTTTTTTTTTTATGAAGCAACGAGTTCAATACAATTTTATTCAGATTAGGTTCCAAATACACGTCTCTGTGTGTTATTTCATCAGAAACAACTATCTTTTTATGTATGATTAACGGGCGTGGGTTTCCTCTTTAATTGAAAAGGGTGCGCGCCTGCCGCTCCTCTAGTCCGGTCGTGGAGGTGGCCTACTACTACTACTACTACTACTACTACTACTACTACCACCACTACTACTACTACTACTACTACTACTACTACTACTACTACTACTACTACTACTACTACTACTACTGCTACTACTACTACATACATCGCGACGCAGGACCCACGGCTTAGGGAGCTTTGGCCCCAAAACATCCTTGGTTGAGCCTCCTTGGTTGCATTTAACGGTTGTAACCGACTATAGGTTGTACAGACCAGGCTGGGCACTTACCCCCTCACCGACATCTTTCCAATCGCTTGCTATACTATACTACACTATCACAAAGCTGTGCTTGCTCTCTTTTCTTCCTTTGATTCTGTCTTTCTATTTCTTCGTCTCTGTCTTTCTTTTTTGTATTTCTATATATTTGACCCTCGCCAACCAGGATCATAACAGGTCAATCGTAGAAACACCTTGAGTGCGTATGTGGCTCAGAAATTCAGCAAATCCCAATACTCCACCTACTAGCCTAATTAAAAGTAGAAAGAAAACACACGTACCACAAGCACTGACCAGGAGTCACACGTTTCAGTATCTCTTCTTATTCATCTGCATAGAGTTCTTGGGGGATGATCGAGTGCATGCTGGTCCACGACGATGACCATTAACTATCTGCGACAATCGCCAAGGCTCGACCATAACAGCTCTGCAGCGCTGTATAATGAAGACGTACTGAATTGCAAACACGCATTTTATACGGCCACGCGTAATAACTTACCCTGATGCAAAAGGCACAAAGAGCAAAGCACATTCCCGGTGGCATACACACCCTCTATTTACGATTTTTTCATTACGGTCGGTATTTTATTTACACCAATTTGAAACCGCGAACAATGGGCGTCGACGCGAATCGTGTATGCAAGTTCTTGTCTTCATCCCCGGGCTACGCACGTTGTACAGCCACGTTCATTCATTACGCTGATGTTAATTAAAGGAAAACAAAGAAAGACGTACTTTCTCTGAACGGGGTAATTACTAGCCTGTTCGCTATTCATCATACCAAGTTCCATCTCCCCGCTCGCTTCGGTATAAAGAGAGAACAAAAGCCTCCCACATGGGAAGGCAGCAGCGTCAACAGAGATAGCTGCGAGCATTGTCAACGAGGCTTTATTGAAATAAATGCGCATGTGCACCCTCTTCATAAACAGCGTAATGGGAAAAAAAGAAATGAAAAAGAAAAGGAGATGGTACAGGGATGTCGTAAGGTATTCATAAGCGCGTAAGCCTTCGCGAAGAAATTTCAAGCGTCTGCGAATTCTTTCTCGCTTTATGGGTTATGTTTTCTTTTACGTGTTCTGTGTCATGACGTGCGTTGCTTTCTCTTCCTCTTTCTTTCACTCTCTCTTGTCATTTTTAAACGCACCGTCACACGAGTCGGTAATTTCTTTCGCGTCCAACAATTCACCAAGCCCCTCCCTCCTAAGCTGGCTACCTTGTATACCGTATGCACCGGCGTAATACTGCCACTTGTCGTTTAAGAAACTTCCGTTGGAGCGGAGTGCGGCTCTGTCATAGGAGCCGAAGAAGACGCGGTTTCGGTAAGTTAATTTTCCCGCCCACATTTCGGGCGTGCTCCTGCAAACGAAACAAGAAAACGTTTTTTGTTTTTTTTTTCACGAATGCTGAAGCTTCCACTGCACAACCGCGAGGACAAAACAAAATACCGTCATTTTCGCGAACAGTGCCGGTGCTTATTAATCACAAAGTTTTACCGAATCACAAACCACACCAGCTTTACTTTAAAAAAGTAATTTGAAAGCTAACAATTCGAATCGCATCGGTAAATACCAGCTTACAATGACGAGAAACACATATGATAGTCGGTATACAAACGAGAACATCATGGACAACCCTGATGCAGTTCGGCCTCCGTTGCAGGCGTCGCTGCGACATGTGGACTCACAGCGCACCTCGGCAAAAGTGAATCCTGAGACTCCGACGGACAGGTTACCAGAAGAAGACAAATAAATCTTGGTTGATCTCCAATCTCTGTTAGACACACTTCGAGTGATCATCGGCAGGCTGAAGTCCAACGCATGGAGGGCGTACAACAGGCACTCTATGTTCGACGTCAAATGCTTGCAAGCCTTCTGTCAGCACCGGGAACCAACGATGCACCGTGGAACGTGATGCATCTGAAGCCCTGCATCCGTTGCTATCGAACGCCGCAGTCTAGTTTAAGCTCTCGTGTTTTTTTATGTACTGTAATTGTTTCTGTCTCTCTACCTTTCTATCGCGTAATCCCTTTCCCCAGCGCAGTGCAGGGTAGGAAACCGGACGCACGTGTGGTTCCCCAACCCTCCTTTCCTCTTCCTTCCCTCCTCCTCCTCCTCCTCTATCCTTAAAGGCAGCCTCAAATGCACAATCAATAAGTATTGTGAAGCATGGTGACCAATCACTGTAAAGCAACAAAGATATCAATATGGCACGAAGGTTTTCACACAGGTGTCGACTTTGTCAGAATACCAGCAGCAGACATGATAATTTGACAGGGCGTTCAGATACACACGACGCCTTTTTCCTTAGGTAGGGTGCTGCTTTTACCTCGGGATGACACGGTACCTTCCACTGCCCCTTCTTCTCGCAGTAGTTCGCGCGCTCGCGTTCCCTTGTGGCTTCGCTGTCTCGAACAGCAGACTCGTCCTGTTAAGTCGACACGATTCTCGGTTGTTTTTATCGAGACAGCATTGCATATTCACGCACATTTGTCATAATACAATAGTGGCGCGGCGTGCTCAAAACAAAAATGCGTTGCACTGCTCATCCCTTCTTGCAAAACTCAGTTTATGCATTACACGTTGTTGAAGTGCACGTATATAGTCTTTTGCAAAGTTGCTGTGTTCGTTGAAAAGAGCGCGTTTCGGAACGACACGTTTGGGAGTTGTCGATTGAACGCACACTTTGTCATCAGTCTTCTTTTCTTTTAAAGCTTGACTATAGAGGAGCATTGTGTCTGGGTCTAACCAGATAGAGTAGATGCGACAGTAAGAGTAATGTGAAGCTGTTTATCAAAGATGGACAAATGACATGTCTGCGCCTATATGCATTCTATAGCACATTGGGGGTAAGATGGATGCCGAAGTGATGTTTCTCTATTTTTTTCTTTTTCGCGAAAGCGTGCCTGTGTTATATCGGGCCACTCACTGAGGTGCGAAACATGGTTGGAAATAATTTATTGTCAATGTCGGAGGAACCATTTTTTGCGGATTTTATACTTCGTTTAATTCAGGAACTGCGTTTTTAAACTATCTATCGCCATGTTCGTTCCGCACCCTTTTTCGCGATGAGCAGCTTCGGGTGGCAAGATACACGAAACGATCAATCTTTGTAAACAATAACAATTCGAAAGAATGTGCAGTTAATATTTATCAAAACGCGCAAGATGCAAGCACCATACAAACACCACAGAACAAGGCACTCAGTATGTTAGACTGCTTTAGATATTAAACCTTAACCAACACGCCCAGTCTCGCTTTTATATGTGAAGGGAAACGAACATTGATATGCAAAGAGTGCATTTTAAGCGTCTCTACTTTGAATTACTCCTCCATTTCGCAAACTAACTTGTTCAGCATGAGATGAAGCATTGCAGTGGAAATGGTCGTACCACTGGTTTACTGTTACAACAGGCTTTTAATAATGGCGGTATGTACTCAACCGCCATCTAATATTGCCATGTACTAAAGCCATTACTGAACTTGGGCTGTAATTGGACCGTCTCGTTGAGAATCGAACCGTCTCGTTGGCCAGTGCGGCAGCATCGCATCCTTGTATCTCAAAGAAGGACGCGATAAACCTAGATGGCTCTCTTCGAATGAGTTGATCGCATCGCGTTGCGCTTGCCGCGCACCACAGCTAAGTGGAACGTCCGCAAATACGCTTGTATGTTGAATAAAAACCAGTTGATAGTTGCAAGTTTTTCATTCCCCGATAAAAATATCATTTGTACCTAAGTTGGGTCCGAAGCATGCGTGAACGATGTGCGCTCAGGACGCAAGGCGTAAGGTTTACAAGTGAGGAGGAGGCAAGGGGCGAAATAGTCACGGGTAAAATCTATCATCTTACCAATATTTCATATACTTAAATCTTTTTGGTCGTATATGCAACAACGAAAACACCATGCCGCCTGCGGACAGCCATATTAGGTCGACGAAAAATTCCGGAGCACCTGTACTCAGGCTCACTCGCGTAAAATATTTTTGCGCTTAGAGCTTTCCCGGACTTGCACGCACCGAGATCTTTCTCAGCCGTACTGAGTCGGACTCGGATTTCACTGATATTTTGTATACCTGGACTGGCGAGGATTTCAACTCACCCGAATGTTACTTCTTTAAACTCAGATTCACGGCTTGATCGGATCTGCGTGAATCAGTTGACGAGTCAGTTCGCATACAATTGAGTTTTTCTACCTATAGGTGGCAGCTTTCTAACACGCATATCTCTTGTAACCGGGGCTCTAGTTGGCACCTTTTGATCTTCTATTCCAAATGCCAGCTTGAAGTACTGTATGCATACTTTCCCAGGCATTATTGTCTGTTAGTTAGCATTATTATTGTGTTGACCCGAAAGTCGCGGGATCAAATCTCGGCTGCGGCGGCTGCATTTTACATGGAGGCGGAAATGTTGTAGGCCCGTGTGCTCAGATTTGGGTGCACGTTAAAGAACCCCAGGTGGTCGATATTTCCAGAGCCCTCCACTACGGCGTCTCTTTTAATCATATGGTGGTTTTAGGATGTTAAACTTCACATATCAATCAATTATTACTGTGTCTAACAAGAAAAACGAGCCCTTGAATTTAGACTTTCCTTCGTTAACAGTGGTTGCAATACATTAAGGGTACTTTAACTATAAGACTAGTAACACGAGATGTTTTCGTCAAGAACTTCTCGTGAAAAAAATTTGCAGGCAGGGAGAGAAGTCACCTCACCCCTCCTCATCGCTAGCTTTTCAAATCAATAAATATTGAGCTAGCATTTGAACGCTAATGTGTTGAGGTACGTGCGAGTTTTCTGAGAGCCAGATATATCATTCTACCTTCACTTACTTCACCTCGTACTTAAACCCTTGAGAATAACAGAGAAAAAGGGTTTCACCGGAAGTATCCGTAGTCCTCTATACATTGACCTGGGCTTCATTTGAAAATCATGAGAAACCTGGCAGAGTTTCCAGACATCAAGATAACAACGTTTGCACTTACGGCTGCTAAGGAAGGCGTCACCTCCAAGATCATATTATCTTTTTTTGTTCGTTCGCTCCTGCTCGCCGCAGCTGCTTTTGTCGCTGCCACTCAGTCTCCCCTCGCTCTGGTGGGCTTGGCGCTGGCGTCGCCTGCGCTAGATTGATCATGACGGATGAGCGGTGTGACGCTGCAGTCCGGCTCAGTTTGAATGCTTTTTTTGTTCTCTCTTTGTCCCTCTCTTCCTCCCCCTGAACCCCGCATTTAGCGGCAGGGCGTTGCTGTATAGCTTAAAGAGGAAGCTTCCGAAGGAAGCTCTTTCGGGGACTTGTGACAGCACTGTGGGTCTTACACAGAAGTGAAGAGAAAGGAGTTGGCGAAACAGTTCACAGAAGTCCACAGGCAGACTTCAAATGTTAATTCCTCTGAAAAAATAGTTCTATTTTGGCGTGACACCTGCATTTCTATCTATCTATCTATCTATCTATCTATCTATCTATCTATCTATCTATCTATCTATCTATCTATCTATCTATCTATCTATCTATCTATCTATCTATCTATCTATCTATCTATCTATCTATCTATCTATCTATCTATCAAATCTTATTCCACCGTGGAACAATCCAATCAGTCATTCACGGAATACTGGATGAACGATTGTTTTAACAAGTCAATCAGCCAACACGCTGGAACACCGTTATGGTAAAACGTTGCCTCGAACGGGTAAAGTATGAACGACCGCTCCTGCAACCAAGCCACACCGAGATATTGATCGCCTCTACGCATTTACTTCGGCGGGCTCCGGCTAATTATGCGTCGATGGAATTTCCAATCTAATTAATATTTCTGCATAAAAAAGAAGAGTAAGCATGCGCCGAGAGAAAAGAGAGATGCCACCAGTAAGTAAAGACGTGCTTGCCCTCGGGCTATTAACTAATTGGTTGTTCCTTAATGCGCTCCTCAGCAGCCGGGAAGCTCCTGGGCGTATTCAGTGCGTTTTATCGGTTTTACGAAATCGTTGCATTTCTAGCACAGCGTCGCTTTGTGGTCACTGTATGAAGATGCCAGTGACTTGACTAGCACAAACCGCCAAGTCCTTCATCCTTTACCCATGTGTGTTCTATAACAAGAGATCACCGCATGTAAAAAGAAAAAGTCCGACAATTCAATTATTGCCCGGAGAATGAGCGAAGTTGATGCTGTCGATGTAACAACGAATAGCCGAAATCAGACAGCGTTAGCTAACAGTGGGAAACAGCTGACCAACCTCGGCAGTGCTTACCAACGTCGACACCTAGTTTGTCAACACTGTTGTTGTTTTTTTCTCCTAAGAAAAAAAGCCTATGGAGAAGTCACTTGTCTCGTATTTATTCTTTGCTACCTTCTCCTAATGATCCCGTATACACCGACGGTTGGCTTGTGTGTGTGTGTGTGTGTGTGTGTGTGTGTGTGTGTGTGTGTGTGTGTGTGTGTGTGTGTGTGTGTGTGTGTGTGTGTGTGTGTGTGTGTGTGTGTGTGTGTGTGTGTGTGTGTGTGTGTGTGTGTGTGTGTGTGTGTGTGTGTGTGTGTACGTTGTTGATGCAGTGAACGATGGTCCACGGTGTACGTTCTTGCAAAACTTCTTTACTCGCCTAGTACGAGCGCTAGTAAAATCACGCGAGATTCGTGAAATGACAGCAATGGCTAATATTGACCAATGTGTGTGCGTGCGTGCGCGCGCGCGCGTGCACTCCCCTGCCCCAGTGCAGGGTAGCATACCGTTTTTTTTTTCATTACTGGTTAGCCTCAATGCTATTACTCGCTCTCGTTTTCTTTCCTTCTCGCTCTGCTTTTTATAGCCTACGTGGCAACGGATTCCAGCTGGGTAAACACAATCCGGGAGTGGTGTGAGTGGCTGCATTACGTTAGGTTGGCGGTCCGCTCTAGAGGAGCAGTGGCTCGTCCAGAGCGGACAGTGGCTCCTCCAGAGCGGGCTCTAGAGCAGAAAGTGGCTCCTCCAGAGCGGACTCCAGAGCGGACAGTGGCTCCTCCAGAGCGGACTCCAGAGCGGACAGTGGCTCCTCCAGAGCGAAATGGAAGAGGCCCGTGTACTGTGCTGTGCGATGTCCGTTCACGTCAAAGAACACCAGATGGTCACATTTTCCGGAGACCACGGCGTTTCTCATTATCATGTCTGGTTTCGGGACGTGTATAGCCCCAGATATTATTATTATTATTATTACTATTATTATTATTATTATTATTGTTGTTGTTGTTGTTGTTGTTGTTGTTGTTGTTGTTGTTGTTGTTGTTGTTGTTGTTGTTGTTGTTGTTGTTGTTGTTGTTGTTGTTGTTGTTGTTGTTGTTTTGTTACATTAGGTTGGTCGCGTTCCACACAGAGTTTAAAGGTTACTAACACGATTGCTGAGGTTTCACGTGAGAAAAGCACGACATGATCATGAGAGACAACGTAGCAGATGGCTCGGTAATTTCGACTACCTGGCGTTTTGAACGCGCACCTGTTTTCTACAATTTCATCTCTATCAAATTCATGCGCCGCAGCCGTAATGGCGGGTCAGCTGTAGAGCATGAATAACGACAACACCCGATCTGTGGGCCGTGCTTAGAAGCTTCTTATCGTAAAATCAAGTGCCAATGAAGGAATGAACGAATCAGTCAATCGATTATTTAGTCAATCAACCCATCGAGAAATTTCGTACATTTACATTTCTTGTCGCTGAATATGCTTCCTAGCGCAAAGCACTTACTTCGTTCGAAAATACGTGGGAGTCAACTAAAGAAAACTAAAATTGCGCTAATGAAATTCTGGGGCTTAGAAGCGTACGTGGTCAAAGCAGCAATATGAACGTATTGATCCTGGCTTTGTAGAGCGTAGTTGAACTGAAAGATAGCAAAAACATAAGAAAAAGAACATAAGTAGAGTATAATGACGGTTGTTGGGGACTGTGAGGAAAAAAAAAGAAAGAAGCAATAGAATCACGATGGTTGAAAAACGTCCATCTCATCCTGCTGGCCATTGCACTCTGCGTAGTAAATGAGTCGGAGAAAATTTCAAGAATCCAGAATTTGGGCCGCTTGATTGACGGCCCCGTACGGTGAAGGTGGCTGGAATGTCGACTTTGTCTTTCATCGATCGTCTCTTGCCAGCAGAATTACTCGCTTAGCTCCACGGACATACTGACGGAAGAATCGGGCATGGAGCTCAGTCCAGGCTACCATGCAATTTCTGGCTTCGTCTCTGAAGCATTTTTTTTTTTCCTTCTCTACAGGGGGCTTTATTTCCTTCAGCAAGTGGGCCATAGTCACGAAAGTAAATCCCACAAGGACCACGAGAGCGAGGGTTGGTGCGTGTGTGGCAGAAGGGGGTTGAGGCTGAACATGAATGTAAGATAACGCTGCAATTTAAAAGAAAAGACATCATTTGTGTATATACGTCATGTATATGAGACATTTTCACAAAGAGTTTGGCATCGGTATTCGGCAAGCGTACCGATAGTGTTTTTTTTTTCGAAATGACTAAAATGAGGACGCAAATTTTGAAATACGGAGCTTTGTCTCGCGGTGACATCTCAGCAACACGTGACCACTTGGAGTGTTTCACACACACAAAAAGAAAACACTTGAGATCAGTCACGTTTGTGCGGCCTACCCAGACAAAACTTCAATAATAACAATAGGGGAGAGAATATTACGAGTACCGTTTAGCGAAATTGAGTGCCCATAGACATACTTATTAAAACAAAACAAAAAACAAACTATGGAACGAAGAAGCTCATGAGCGGGCCGGCCAGCATATGCGTTAGCATATCTGGGCAATCACCCACCTCCCGCTTGTCCGCAATTTATTGACAGTGAACGACGGTCTACGGTGTACGTCCTTGCAAAACGTATTTACTCGCCTAGTACGAGCACTAGTAAAATCACGCGAGATTCATGCAACGACAGCAATGGCTTATATTGACCATTGCCGGCCAATGTAGACTAGTACGGTTTATGTATGTCTCGCAATTTATGGACTAGTTGCCACATGTATCGTAATTGATGCTGAGTATCGGAAATCGGGGATTCGGGCTGCGGTACGTCGTGTTACTTATCATGCGAAATGTCAGCTATAGCGTTTATAGTTGACAACTTACGTCAGCGTACCATGGTCTGCGATCGTTCAGTAAATGTTTAAAAACATTCGCCCACTTACACAGGTGCCAAGCGTAGTTGGTTCCACTGGACTTCTACAGTTAAGCACGATAAGGCTAGATGCTTGCGGGTCACCTCAGTAGACTACGGGCACGGAAAACAAAAATTTCAGCACCCCTAGCCCCCCCACCCTCGAAAACACTGATGCTTCTTTCACAAGTATCACAATACTGCTAGGCTCCACTTTCCATCAATCATTATTACTTTGCCTCGTGACAAAAAGATCGCACTGCCGCCGTCACCAGAAGTCGTCCTATGGATTCGCTTTGAGGCGTGTCGTTCGCTTGTCAGAAGAAGAGCGGCAATTGAAGCTTCATCGGCACGTACAGAAGCAGGAATTTGTGCAAAAACAACGTGAAGGCGCTTTCGCAGAACGTTCCACCGCAATAAATGGCTTCGCTCACTTCTATTTTCCGAATAACGGAGGGGGGCTCTGAATAACATTTTTGTGTGATTTTTTAGGTATTCTTTAGGCTCCTCTAGTTTTAAAAAGATATTGTAATGAGCTTCAACTACATCGCCATCTTTTTTTATACGCTGTGCCTGAACAGCTTTGACTTCATGTCATCGGAACGCTAAACGAGAATATCTTCGTTGCTAAAAAAATAAGAGAGAAAAGTCAACAGTGTTAGCTGTGTAAACAAATTCGGAGAAAATTACTCCTTTGCAGTTCACAACGCCTGCCCTCTTTTGTCGTCCTGTCTCGATCTATTCGTGGTTTTCAGTGCTAATGCAGACTGTTTGCGTTCATTCACACTTTCGCTACGAGTTATTTTTCTTATCACACACGAAGCGAGCCTTTTTTTTCTGCCTCGTCCTGCGCCATTGTTATCGTGTCCAATTCACTTCCACAGCGAGCGCGAAGTACGGGCGCGTATTTTCATAGTGCACCAAGCGCGCAATAATACAGACCAAACAAAAGCAGCGGGCAACGCTGGAATGCGCTTAACTCAATTTCGAACGAAAGAATCTGGTACAGCCAATGTTTTTTTTTTACTCTGTCACTGGCAATTACTGCATGCACGAATGTACTCATCTATCTATCTATCTATCTATCTATCTATCTATCTATCTATCTATCTATCTATCTATCTATCTATCTATCTATCTATCTATCTATCTATCTATCTATCTATCTATCTATCTTTCTGTCTGTCTGTCTGTCTGTCTGTCTGTCTGTCTGTCTGTCTGTCTGTCTGTCTGTCTGTCTGTCTGTCTTTCGTTCTTTCTTTCTTTCGTTCTTTCTTTCTTTCTTTCTTTCTTTCTTTCTTTCTTTCTTTGTCTGGCTGTCTGTCTGTTTATCTCTGCCTTATTATGTCCTTCAAGGGCTGCTTTCTCTATTACTTTCCATTTTTGAGTCTCTTTGCATCGTCCAGTTTTATATCACTTCTTTTTTTCTCCAATACTTTTCTTCTTCCCAAAGAGCCCTAAATGGTTTTGGCTGAGCGGCGCCTTCGAGCAGCCACGGGAAAGATTAGTGCTATTGAAATTATATTTGTCAAGGGAAGCTAATGCGAAAAAGACTGACAGAAAAGAAAGGCAAAAAGCTTCATGGTTGAGGCTGACAGGAACAACGCCTCCTTCGAAACTAATGTGCACGCGGGAACCAAGCCCCCTCCGATTTTGCCGGACACGGACACAAGGGAGTAGCAGTGCGAACACAAAAGAAACAAAAGAGATAGACAGGCTGAGGCAGGCTCAGGTCTCTGGAACAATCTGTTGGCGAAGAGAGAGAAAAAAAGGGGGAGTGAAAAGGGAAGTGTTGGGGAGGGAGCGCCACTTTGTGCTAATAAGAAGAGAAGGCACTTCGGGGGAAGAATCGGTGAGGATGTCGGGAAGTGCTGACGACGACGGTGGCAAAGCTGTTATTCGGGGGAGGCTTTCTTCTTCGATGGGGATGAATGGTATCGGGGAGTGAAAAGGCAGGCGCTCAAAATGGAAAGCTTTCTTCCCCAAAGTGGGAAACCTTTAGAGGAAGAGAGACAGAGGAAGATAGAAAGAGGCGACTTCCATGTGTATCGGGCTGCTTAAGAAGAAGAAATAAGAGGTCTGAAAACAGGGGTTATTCCAATAAAACGAAAACGAACACGTGCAATAAAAAAATTGAGCTTGAGGATAAACGGGAAAGAAAATTCTGGCACGAAGTTTGTTAAAGAGAGGCAGCTATAGAAATAGGAAGACAATGAGGAAACTTTCAGATTACAATATGGTATGGTTCCGCAGTTTTCCACTGTTGGAGAGCTACAGCTTCGCCAGGGCCGGAGGTAGGCTCATTTCGTCCCTGTCACTCCTGAGCCGAGATCACGTTCATCAAGCTTCACTTGTCGGATACAGCCGACCGCGATACGTTTTCGGTCGGAGAATGATGTGATGAAAGTGTGTTTTCTGTACTCTTCCTATAAATCCGGCTAAGAGTTCAGCCCATCTCAGTTAGCCTTACTCTGCAGTGTTCTTTGCCCCTTAACACCCAAGGGTGTATACCCAATGGACGCCAATCCCCCACAAAAAAAAAAAAAAACGCACATTCTTGCCTCCTACTTTTATGGGGCTAGAACTCACAAAGTGCTGATGCACTGGCCTGAAAGTTTCCAAGTTGGTATATTGATCTAGCTCCGCCCCCTTCGGAAAGTTTTAGGTATCTAAAATGGTTTTGGAAGTCTTTCCCGAATAGGGCGCATCGCAAGTTTCCTGTGTTTCATCTGGTCTTGCACTGCCTCCGTGAATGGCCCAGCTCTTATCAATCGAAGATGTGATTTCCTGACGTCATCATGGGGCGTCAGATCATGTGACATCCTTATGACGTCGCATGTTGGAACAATCTGTGGCGTCATGATGACGCCACATTGGCACGTCATCGCGTGGTGATATTTTGCATATCTAGTGTAGGCGCCCCTATCACGGGACGCCGAAGCCAAGGGTCAATTTTCGCATTTGACTAGGCCTTCAGGGTTTTCGCCTTGAAAGACTAACATGGGTCAGTGTACTAGCATGACCATAGCTAATTCACATGGTAAAATGGCTTACATAATTGGCTAGTGTACCTGCATGACCATAGCAAATACACGCGGTGAAATGGCTAACAGCGGAGGGTGTACGTGCATGACCATAGCAAATGCACGCGGTAAAATGGCTAACATCGGCTAGTGTACCTGCATGACCGCCGCCAATGCACGCGCTAAAATGGTCAACATCGGCTAGTGTGTTTGCGTGACCACAGCAGATGCGCTCGGTTTCGCTGTAATCCGCCTCGATTACTCTTCTTATCTGTTTGGAAACAAGATAGGGCGGGATGAAATCGTTAATAACTCCGGTGTAGTTGAAATCATCGCTCTTTTAAAGTTTTATTGGTGAGTGTGCGACAGTCAGAGTTGCAGACCTTAACAGAAACGCATAAACCTTATTGTGACAGTTGCGCTTGGTCTAGGAACAGCGGCTTGCTACAATTCGTGTGTCCTCCTCAAGTGTAGACACCATGTAAATTAGAAGTGATTCTGTTAGTTCTCATTGTTATTGCGCCTAACAAAAACACAAATGAGCCCTAAAATTTACACTCTCCCTAAGTCTAGTGTCCTGTGTTTCTTGTTTACAGCTTTTCTCTCCTCCGGATATTTTATTAGGCCGCGATCACATGCATGTGCCAAGTTCGATCCACGCGTCTAAGCTTGATTCAGTGTTCTCTTAGTCTAAAACGAGGCAAGAATGTTCGCGACGAATATTTAAACAATTTAAAATTTTGTTCACTATTCGCGTTGGTATTGTACTCATGCAAGCCACCGTATTTTAAGACTGGCAGCCTTCTAACTAAACAGTAAACATTGTTAATGCTGAGTGACTGCTAATAAATCAAACATTTCTTCTTGTGTGCTCGTCTTATGAGAAAAAAATCACTAATTTAATTGTTGAATGAACCAATCGATAAAACAGTGAAGACATGCAGAGGTTTTGTTAGATGTACGTCTTTTCTTTTCTCTTATCTTTAGTCCCAGCTCCGACGCCTCCCATCAAAAAAACGGCTAAAACGTAAAAAAGTGATAAAAAACAAATGACGACAAGCCAGACATTATTAACTTTCCCATGAGGCACGCTACGAGCTAACTTTCATTCTTTCCAGGTGTGTACAGTCGGCTCTTTCTGAACAGGTAATTTTGCTCTCCTCCGCTTCGTTGTTTCGGAAGACAAGAATACGCTAATCGATTAACAATAAATGTGCTTCCGAGATTGTCCTTCATGTATTCTCTTCAGGTCTGGTGCCGTTTGTTCATTTTTATGTTCTTTTTTCATTATTACCGCGATTATATGCTCGGCAACATCCGCTAGCGTTTTCACGTTGCATTCTTATTACTTTTTTTCTTCGATTTGTGTAAACCTGTTTTTATCGTTTGTCACCCCGCCACGCTGGTCTAGTGGCTAAGGTACTCGGCTGCTGACCCGCAGGTCGCGGGATCATATCCCGGCTGTGGCGGCTGCATTTTCGACGAAGGCGAAAATGTTGCAGGCCCTAGTGCTCAGGTGTGGGTGCACGTTAAAAAAACCCCAGGTGGTCGAAATTTCTGGAGTCCTCCACTATACGGCATCTCTCATAATCATATGATGGTTTTGGGACGTTAAACCCCACATATCAATCATCATCAATCAAGAACCACACAGCACGAGCACTCCGCTGTGCATGTGGTTCCTCCTGCGTTCTTTTCTGCGTTCCCACACTCCCAGTTCACTGAATGAATAGCCGTAATTAGAGAGCTGTAGTAAGTCAACCTGTCATCACGGCCGCTTTGTGACACGCTTTGTGACGCGCTGATTTGTGGTTAGTCTCGTGAGCAACCCAAAAACAAGTGGGCAGTGCCAGTACTGTGGGGAAGTGGCCAACATTTACCATATGGTCTGGGCCTGCCAAATGAACCCAAAATTAACCCCCTTTCCCAACCCCACCAAAGATGACTGGGAGACGACCCTACTCAATAGCTTCACACTAGATGAACAGCGAACTCTAGTCCAGCGGGCTCGGGTGGCGGCCTCGACTAATGACGTCCCGGACTAGGGATGTCAACCAGCCCGGTGGGGATAAGGGCTATCTGGCACAGCCAGCATCAATAAAGGTTTTTTCCTCCTCCTCCTCCTCGTGAGCAAGCGCGACGGTGGTCGGCCACGACGTAACGATGACACGGCGAAGCCAATGGCTGGAGGGGTGTCCTTTCAGGACAAAAAGCCGCAGTGCTTCTGGTTTGTAACCCAGTATAGTGACCCCAAGTATTCTGGTGTCGCCACAGTTCCTGTTTGTGGCGACTTGTGTGGAGAAGTCCCGAGCGGCAACAGAAATCGCGTTGTGACACTACGAATTATTCAAGCAAAGGTTTTTTAGACTGTTTTTAGGAAATGTGTACAACAATTTCTAGTATTTACTACTCAACTATAAGGGAGAGCAGTGAACCGTCCCGATATCTGTGTGCGACGAAAGCGTGTCTAGAAAAAGTGTACAATGAACTAGTACTTGACACTCCACTATGGAAGAGCAGAAAGCCATCCCTTACCAAAACACCATCGGGTTTGCAGTGTTGCGTCAGAAATGTTGCTGGTACTTACCGTGAAGAAGCGGGTGTATCAAAATGGTGCCCTCAAATGTGCGCTGGTCACTTCAGTATTTGTACGCGCCGTTTTTTAACTATTAATGCTTCATCAATCATGAGCTTATTGGATATCAGCCGTTTTGGATATGGCAGTGACATCTTTTACCGAGGCCACTTGTTATTTCTCGTTGCCACATATTACTGTTGCCTAGATGTGAACGCATGCCCATCGTTATTGCCAGTGAAGTGTTGCGCTGCTAAACATGTGAATGAAGGCCCAATTCCTGTCATGGAGGAAGTAAGGAGAGAACATTGCGCAATTCGTGAGAAGGGAGGTAGCAAGCTCGGTTGTGGTATAGGAAGCCGAAGCGATGCATGGTGGCGCTGCCACTCTAGGCAGGCCGCGCCATCTCTTGTAGAAAATTAGAAATCCAGAATGTGTACCGCATGTTTTTTCTTCTCACCAATGCACTGCGCTTCTTCTCGCTTACATGTTTTTTCTTCTCACCAATGCACTGCACTTCTTCTCACCAATGCAATGCACTTCTTCTCGCTTACGTGCTCATGCAGAGCGCGCGCAGTGTGTTTGAGTCACCTCACAATGTATCGTCTACAGTGCGGTTTCATAAAGATTTCCGAGCTGGACAAGCACTTCCGGTAAGCGAATATGACAAAAGGAGTAAGTCTTGCTAGTCACGTGTATGATGTGGAGCAGATGACAAAAGGCGAGAATGGCGAAACGCATTTCTCAAATCTGCAATAATAGCATGAACGATTAGGCCTCGAGGTAAGTCTCATTCTCGCGATATGAAGCCGCGTACTCTACAGAGTGCAGAAAGGAAGAAGGAAGGAAAAAAAGAAGAGAGAGAGAAAGCTAAGAGGTAGCATTGCGTCACGCGTGAGAAGAAATTCAAGAGGGAGCATTGTGCAATGCTTCAGAAGGAAGAAAATAAGGAAAACTAGGTAGGTCAGGCAAATACACGCTATATTGTCCCAATAAATAATCTTCTGGATTGTATAATAAACGTGTTTTGCCGTTCTACACTCTGCTGTAACATGTGGATGACGTATACAAGACGATAAAAAGACAAGGAATGAAGAAAGTTTCTTTATTAGCGTTATTTATTGTCTTGGTTCGCTCATGTTTATTTGTCGTTGACAACCATGCCCGGAGAGCAAGATAACGTGGCACGTCCGTGTCATTAACTCTCCTCCACACTTATATCTCTTTGTACAAACCTGCGTGAAAATTCTTTAAATACGATGCACGGAAAAATGGATTCTTCAAGACATTGCGCTCATATATACATCTAGCTTTGTACACGAAAACACTACAGAAGTGACGGGAGAGAGGCGCAGACAGCATGCAGGGCGTGAGGGAGCCTAACTTCTCCACTGCACAATTTTTCATTTAGCGTGGGGTGTGCCCTCAAAGCCGGTTCATGACTTCACTTTTAATAATTCCACGATAAAAAAGGTATTATGCATGCTTCATATGTTTTCGTTGAATGGCACATAGAGCCGCCAAGTTACTGTCTTTATATGAAGAGATGAAAAAAAATTTAATAGGGGTGATACTGGCACTGATGTTTCAATGAGTTAGAAGACCACTTGTTTTCAAGACCAGCAAGACACCTTATATTCAAAGATTTCTTATCTCTTTGAAGCTTGCATCGTCCTCTGCTTTGTTTGCTTTTGTATGAATTTCATATGTCACGTAACAACGTTCTCGTATTTCATGAATGGACTCGCCTTAGTTCTTCTTTCCTTCTTTCTTTCACTGAAGTTCTCCCAAATAAAACCGATCAACATAGCTGCCATACTTTGAAATATTGTATACAAATTTGCTATAAGCGCAAGGGCAATGCCCAAATGTAGACATCACACAGGGTGATTTCTATTTTCACCTTCATATCATTCTCATGCTCTATGGTATACCCTTGTATGTTCTGAGCAAATTTTCAGATGAACATGATGCTTGGTATTCGTATATAGCTAATATCTAATAGAAGTTATCAATATTTGGGGCATTTCGGTTCTCGTAAAAATGACGGAAATGAAGAATGCACACCGGCTGAGAGGGAAGGCATTCATAGTCGAAAGAGGTCAACACTGACATATACTCTGGAATCTGTGCAAAAAGTGAACAGAAAAATGTACAGCAATAATATCATTCATAAATAACGTAGGGCACATTTAAGGCTATGGGACTAGGGTGCATGCGGGAAGCGTACAACACCAAACCGCGCTCGCACGCTTCGCAGGAGGAGGCGTACGACGTTTTCCTTTATTTTACACGCAGCTGGGAAGAACGTGGATTTTGCTAGTTTTTTTCGTTGTTCTTGCCTCAAGAAAAAAAAAACGAAGCCACAAGAAGCGATCGCGAAGCATACATACAAGCAATACAGTCGAGACAGGGACCCAAGCAACTTCACAGGTTTTGTTCTGGTGCATCAATCTGTCATGTAAAGAAACATTCTAGCCATACATCAATACAGATATGCCAAAAGGTGCTGGAAACCTCGGTTAACGCTTGTATGTTTCAGAAGCTTGTGTGGAAGCACTGTTATCAGTTCCAGTATGGGTCGAGTCACTTGTGTCTTCCATGCATAACAACAAAAGCAATTTAGGGCTCAGAAACCCTTCCTCAGGACAGATACCGTGTCCTAAAAGTGGGCTCTTCGTATAAGCTCTTCATTATTGATCTTTTGCTAGGCACACTTCATGAGTGCATCATTGATTTTCTGACATTCACAATAAAGAAAAAACGCCGACACTAAAGTAATGTCCCGGTTAATGTAATCCATATCTACTTTTAAATAATTCGCTTCAATTCAACTCTCTGTTTCAAGATGAGTGCATGCACTAAATGTCTAAATAAACGAAATCAAGATTAAGCAGGGATACCGTAGTGAAAGTGTTGAAGCAACTTTAAAACAAGTGTGTGTCATATTTTGTTGGATCGGATGCTTGGATTTTTTTAGAGCCACCGTAGAATGCAACCAAAGGCAGTTTTGTACACTGTACTATAAATCATCCTAAATCATCTAACACTTGTTCTAAACATCGGAACCTAATATAATTGTCCAAATTATTACTTTTACAATAAGACATCACTCTATCATAGAAGACATGAGAGTAAAGTTAGGAGTTTTCAGAGCAGATGTTGCTTCAGATCAAGCACACAATGCATACATTAAAGGAAAATGTTTTCGATACATGAATGCAATATTTTGTCTACTGATTAGCAAGCTTGGACATCACAGCATGTTATGCGATTTCACAAGCATAAAATCCACCGGAAAGTAGCGTCCATACAGGTTTTGTGAAATCGGTCATTGTTGAACTCTCATTGATGTTGTATGCCATGCCAAAGCAATATTCAAATGCAGACCAGTGGCATAAAGCAACCCCAAAACTATGTCTGGCCATTACATTATTATTACCTGGTCACATGTTACTGGACATGACAAGTCTTTGCACAATTACAAGCAGCAAGCAGCTAAAAAGTTGAAATCTGTCTCCTGGTCACAATTCTAGCTAGTAAACATAGAATTTCCCACCTGTATCCCGTGACGCCTAGAAGTTGCGAAATCAGTTATAAAACAATAATTACTAGTGACACTGCCTCTGCGCACAGCTAATATAATTACTAGCAGAATAGGGTTCGCCTACAGCCTGTTTACATGGCTAGTAGGTCGAAATTTCTGTTTACAGACATTTCTACAACGGGAACACGTCAAGCTCAACACCACAGTACAGGCGGTCCTCCAAATGTTCCTCTTAGCAAACACCTTTCACATACTGAAGACGACGTGTCGATGAACCATTCAGACGGCTGCAAGACGTAAATGCACGTTCAGAAGCGAGTTTCGTGACACTCTCCACCATAACTCCAAAAGAAAGTTTTCCTTCAAGCAAACACCTTCTCCCAATCAAACATCACGTTGTTAATCCCTACACTGTCGTGACGGCTAAAAGCCCGAAAGCCTTGTCCCCGATGACGCCAACCACAGGACTCCGGCTGACGGCGATACCTCACGCTTCTTTCGAGATGCCTGCGCTTGTGGTGGACCTCTTGGTGCCAGAACCTTCATGCGCCTCCTTGAGGATGGCCATCTTGAGCTTCAACATCATCTCCTTCTTCTTGCGGTCACGGGCCTTCTCGAGGTGCCTCTTCCTCTCCTCCTTGGTCCAGTATTTTCCAGTCTTCAACTCCGAGTGGTTGTCGTCATCTGTCGTCAGACCGCTCCGCTCTTCGAGGATCTTCTGCTCGCGTTCCTTCAGCAGCTTCGTCCTGGCAGGCCTCCTGGTAATGTACCGCGTCCCGTCGGCCCTCCTCTTCACCTTCCACTGGGACTTGAGGTCCGTTTCGTCACCGCCATGTTCACCACCACCACCAGTGGTGGCTGAGACCAGTTGGTCTTTCTTTGTCGACGTTGGGGTGGGGAAAGCAGAAGATGACGACGACTTTGTCGCATGGACGCGACCATTGCGTCGCGCCAGGGCTTCACGGAACAGATGTTGCTGCAACCACATGGTATGTTGCAGGTTCTGCTTGTTTGTGTACATGGTCGGGTAGAGGGAGGCATAGTCGGGAACTGAAGAGCCACGGCGGACGCAGGCTGGCTCGCTCACTGTCTTGGGCAGTCGTCGCGGCGACGTGGCGAAGTCTAGGTGACACCGACAGGACTCGCAGCTCGTCAGGCTCTGCATGTCGGAGTCTCGCATCTGCGGCACAAAAAAAAATGTCAGGGCACATTTTTTTTTATTTTTTGTATTTAGGTAGGGTATCTAACTACAAAAGCCTCAGTTGTGCATTAGACGAAATAAGAAACAGCTCTGTGTACAAAACCAGCATTGGTTAATGATGTTCACATAAGTCATTTGTGCTGTTTTCCTTGCTTATACAAATTCTTTGAGAAACGTTGTTGTGATCTCGTATCGGTCAATAATCTGCGGCTATGCATAGCCAAGAACGTACCCACACGAGTAATTAAGTAACGATCAAATGTACAAGTTAAACTTACATGACACACTCTCAATGATCACTTGCGAGAAAATTACTTTGAAGAAATGACGCAACGTGATTTGGTCAAAGTAAATATAACACGCAAACACTAACGGATATCTAAGTAGTGAATAACAAACAGGAACACGGAACAACAAAATAGCTCAAATGTCAGAATTATTATAGAAACGGACGTGCGTCATCCTTCACCCGTACCTGAGTTGACTTGTCCTCGGTGGGTCCCGTACCGTGTCCCGCGGACCCTGCGGTGGCGCCTGTCCTCGTCATGGGAGGCAGTGAAGTATATACGGGTGTTGACATCGGGGCACCTGCTAAGGACAGCAGGGAACCGGACCTCCCACCGAGCTCGAGGGTGGGCGGGGAAGCGGACGAAGATCCGCCCGTGTGGTAGGCGCTGGAACCGCTGTCGGCCGCGTCCCACTTCTGCGGTGACGTGGGCAGCCCCGAAGAACCCTGGTGTAGCCACTGCTCAACCGAGGCGGCCTTCTTGTCCAGAATGACCCTCTGGAACTCGTTGGCCAGAACACTCATTTCGAGGTCGTTGTCCGGCAGCGGCGTGCCCACCTGCGCAAGGACGAGTACGTATACACCGCATTAGGATGTAAGACTGGGGCAAGTTGTTTAAGGTTCGTACTTTGGTGGCATTGAGCATGCTCACAGGTGGTTGGTTTTCGTGCGTCATTTCAATTGCCTCGTCGTTTGATCGTCTTAGTCCCGTGTTCCCATTTTTTATGCTGCTTTAAACAATGAACGCTTTGTGTCACAGCTAGCAGAGTACTGTTTACTCATTTCACGAGAATAACAGCTGAAAAAAGTAAGTGGCTCTCTTATTTCGTAAAAAGTGGCGAAAAAACCGGTAGTTCGATAGGCTTT
Source organism: Rhipicephalus microplus (assembly GCF_013339725.1). Taxonomy (NCBI): domain Eukaryota; kingdom Metazoa; phylum Arthropoda; class Arachnida; order Ixodida; family Ixodidae; genus Rhipicephalus; species Rhipicephalus microplus. The sequence goes on from NC_051167.1 coordinate 120,039,708, forward strand.
CTTGCTGAAGTACGTGGCAACAGACGCTGCATTGGTAACTGTATTGGTAAACAAACTGCATTGAAATTTTGAGCGCAGAAAGTATGTAAAGTATAGCAAGTCGACCTTCAGAACTGCACACAGAAAAAAAAACATACATGTAGGGTATTTTACAAACTTCAATAAGATGCACAGAAACAGATAATTTCGAAGTTGAATGCGGTTGAGTGTGTGGTGTGTGACAACATTATGCGCTTATGAATATGTTGGGAGGTGTAAATAAATCTTTTGAGTTGGTCTATCATGTACCTGAGTTTCAGTTTCCGACAACTCTTCTTGAAAGCTTGTCTGCAGTAGAGCATCAGTCTTGTTTGGTGTAGTAGCGGCATCTTTCTCATTGCCCTCTTCATCTTCATCTTCTTCCTAGGGTAAAAATGTACAGGAGCAAAAAGATACCGTACTTCATGTGATTGACGCGTTATATTCAACACGATTTGAGACTAGCAGCTAGCTGTGGTTACTGTTGGGAAACGCTTCGCAATTCCTGTTTCTATTTTGTATGTACCCAATTCATAGATGTGCGTTTCATAATAACTAGTTTTGTTAAGTTTAGTACATTGATATTGTTTGCTTGATATGTTAACCAAACTATCAACTCGGTACTGGTTGAAGAAACATGAAAACATACAGTCTACAAAATCAAGATAAGACTTCGTAATAGCAAATCGCAAGTTATTGAATGCGTCATTGAATGAAATGTTTTCATTGCACTTAAGCGCAGGAACCCGGGTTCAATCCAACTTCAGACCCAGAACGTTTTTTTTTTATTTGCACTTTTCCTAAGTATTCGGTCACTCAAAGATGCTCGATTTATTGCTCACGCAAAAATGCTCAATTTTTTGGTAACAAAAAGATGATTTTCCGCTCCCAACTAACGCCGCCAACGCCACAATTTCTGCAAAACACGCTCTTTAACGCTATCGCGTTAAAACCTGCTCTACAAATGTTCAAAGCAGATGTACTGGTTAGAATTGCATAATAAAAAAAACGTTACCGTAACACAATGCTTGGTAAAAAAAATGCACCATGACAAGAAATGCACATCGATTTCACGTAGCATACAGAATAATATTTAATTGCCGTACTTATTCTCTGCAATTGTCATTTTCCCGTGTTAACGACTTCTATGACTCGGTTATAAGCATGCATGCCCGGCAGAATACAATTGGATGAACAGTATTGAGCTTCAACGGCCTTTACTTCCCCTCTCAAACTTCAGAAAAAAAGGGTGGTAAAAGGCAGCTGAAGCTAAATACCATCCTTCTTTCATGAAGTTTGAGAGGGGAAGTAAACTTCCCAGATGAGAAAAACTAAACAGTGTAAATCTGAGTGTCCTTATATATAACACAATTTTTTTGTCCCACGTCAATTACCAAAGCAAAATAAAAATCTCAACTTGGAACGAAAATAGCAAAACAAATAAACACAAAATAAATTCACAAACCAGAACAGAACTGTATCGGCGGCGAGGCAGAGAAAAGTTGGAGTGGTCCTCACTACAGGACCCTTCCTGCAGGGAGCAATCAAAGCAGAACGATGAAACACAACAGCCTATATAAGTATCCTATAAGATGCAAAACAAGTATAATAACCAACATAAGGTAATCCCAAACGAAGGCAAGAAGGTGCAGATGGAGGCTTGCGATGAGCAATTAGAAAACAGGGGTTTGGTTTTGAAGTCGAAAATTCAAAGTGTGCACTTTTATTTGCCATTTACTCATGTCGCGCCCTTGACAAACACAGGTCCACTTCCGAAAACGTCGGCTCTGGCAACAACTTCCTGTTCATGAATTTCTCAACGTGAGGGTACGTCAGACGCAAACATTATTTTGCTCGGCAGCAAGAGAAAGCATAAAATACATCATAGAAACCTATTAGATTATATATTCCAACTAAAGAAAGCGTAGGCAAAATTAATACATGTCTTCAACTGAGGTGTACAAGCAATTTAATGAAAAAAAACACGAATTAAGCCCGTCAATGCGTAAACTCGAATGTAACGGGCCGTTCCCAGGTTACAGAAGGGCTTAGCCTATCAGTCCTTTTGCAGACACGTTGGGCTGTTCATACGTGTTCTTCTGAATTCGGACAAGCATAGCGCAGCATCCCACTTATACACGGACCAAGTCACGCATTGATCAAGTCGAACCGTAATGACGTAAGTAAAACAAAAGTCACAGTTTCGCCGAAACGGCAAAGCAATAAATGCGATAACAACGCATTCGACTGCTTTGCGAAGCAAGGCTAGCGTTTGCAATAGCAATAATAATTGTAGTAAACATGCGCTTGTGGAGCAGCCAAGTTTTCTGTGGCGCGGCCGTGTAGATGACCACAAAAGGCTCGTACATAGTGACGGTGTTGATGAGAAGCGCCTCCCGTAGTGAGCGTATGCATACCGTGTTGCGCTGGTGGCAGTTTATATGTATATAGAGCACATCTATATGTGTAGGCCGCTCCAGGTACACTTTTGGTACCGTTTTGTTTTTTTATAGCACCATCCGTAGAAGCTCCCGCCTGCGGCGGGGGCAAGAGCCGCCCGCTGATCGTTGCCGCGATAGCACGGCAGGAAATCATAAACGCCTCCCCCCCCCCCCCCCCTGTTCACTCACGAGATAAGCGCATGGACACCGACGACCCCGGCAGGAAAGGTGATGTTCACTCCGCAGAAAAAGGATATATATATATATATATATATATATATATATATATATATATATATATATATATATATATATATATATATATATATATATATATATATATCATCAGCCTGCCTACGTCCAATGCAGGATGCAGGACAAAGGCCTCTCTCATGTTCCGCCAGTTAACCCGGTCCTGTGCTTGCTGCTGCCAATTTATACCCGCAAATTTCTTGATCTCGTCTGCCCACCTAACCTTCTGTCTCCCCCTAACTCGCTTGTCTTCTCTGCGAATCGAGTTAGTTGCCCTTAACGACCAGCGGTTATCCTGTCTACGCGCTACATGCCCGGCCCATGTCCATTTCTTCTTCTTGATTTCAGCTATGATATCCTTAACCCTCGTTTGTTCCCTAATCCACTCTGCTCTCTTCTTGTCTCTTAAGGTTACACCTACCATTTTTCTTTCCATTGCTCGCTGCGTCGTCCTCAATTTAAGCTGAACCCTCTTTGTAAGTCTCCAGGTTTCTGCTCCGTAGCTAAGTACCGGCAAGATACAGCTGTTATATACCTTCCTCTTGAGGCATAGTGGCAATCCACCTGTCATAACCTGAGAGTGCCTGCCAAATGTGCTCCACCCCATTCCTATTCTTCTAGTTACTTCTATCTCGTGGTTCGGCTCCGCAGTTATTACCTGTCCTAAGTAGACATAGTCGTTTACAACTTGAAGGGCACTATTACCTATCTCGAAGCGCTGCTCTCTCTCTCTTTATATATATATATATATATATGGCGCCGACGCCAAAAAGCAGCCGAGACTGTCTATATATTAGGGGCGAAGCTCCTTAGGGCGTGGGCTGTGCGTCCCCTGTAGCCTGTATGTAGCCACCTCTAGTTTAGTTCTTGCAGTGTTCACTAGATGGCGGTACCGTCCCCTGTATGTAGCCACCTCTAGTTTAGTTCTTGCAGTGTTCACTAGATGGCGGTACCGTCTCCTGTATGTAGCCACCTCTCGTTTAGTTCTTGTAGTGTTTACTAGATGGTGGTACTTGTAGCTGATGATGAAAAGATGCAAGATGTTATAAACTAGAAAGCGGTACTTGTAGTTGATGAAAGACGCGAGATCTTATAAAATAGGAATGATGTCACATATGGCGCGTGTCATTGGTTAAAGGCAATCGTTCGATTTAGTGCGGCGACGTACGCTAGGGGGAGCGTTGTAATAAAATCCGTTCGCTGTTGGCGCGCGCTCGGAGTCGCCGGATGGATAAGGCTGCACAGCGGAGAGAGCGCAAGGCGGCAGCAGCGCGCGCTCGCAGACAGAATCCCGATGTGCGAGCGCGCGAGGCAAGGGACATCGCAAGCCATCCATCGTCTAAGAACAAATAAAAGTTGATTTGTGTATATACACACACAGCGTTTCTCACGTCTTTACATGATGATCGACTGGGCGAATTACACGGAAGATTCACAGTTTACCGATGAATCCCTCCGGAGCTTCGCCCATTCATCATCATTCACCCCGTGAATATGCCGTAATTTTTTTGCTATCAAAATAAAAGTGTACTAAAAGTCTCCTTTTTTTTTTTTGTCGCTGGTATCCACATCTATAAAATTCGTGTGTCGCATAATGCGATACTCAACAAAGTCGAACATTTTGCAGTACGTCCTGGCTCAGTTGTTATTAGCTTCTGACGCATAATTCAAAGGTTGTGGGTTCACATCCCATTGACGAAAAGGTTGAGTTTTCGTCCACTATAAATCATTTCAATCTGAGTCATAACTACTACACAATAGTTAAATACGATGACTAATGTCACCCGTGTTTTCTTTGGCCTAATTGTCAGTTATACACAGTTAATTGTAACAAGCCCCTCCCCCATAAAAAAAACGAGCCCCTAAAAATGAATCTTAGTTTAATATGCAAACTTCGAAGCTCATGTTACCTGGCCACTGCGTGGGAGATACGACGATGTACTCACGGAAACGTGTGTCCTTGCAACGAGCAGCGTAAAGTCGGGCCTCTGTTCCGAAAACAAGACTATTGCCTGATCCCGGCCTAGGACGTCCGTTCCATTAACCTGTAAAGATGGACAAAAGGAGTCGCAGACACCCCACGATGAACCTAGGTGTGAATTCCGTGTCGTTAGTTTTTCGCGCACATTCCGTGGAACTTTGGCAGATACACGATAAGTAGTGCTAACTTCAGACCAAGGTTCGATTCCGGGGTACATGGAGCAGTTCGTTTCAAGCGCTACATTTCATGCTTTGGGCAGTATAATGTATATTAGGAAATAAATACGTCAGAAGAGTTATGCACACTTTCGACATTGGTTTGGTGCAAGTATCCGTACCTTTAGAGCAGAGAGCAAAACATGCCTCACAGTTTTTGAAGCTAGAAGCATCACTGATGTAATATATTATTATCTATTATTTAAAAAATTAAACGGACAACAATCAATGTTAATTGCAAGTAACTAAGAATTGAAAAAAAATTGGTTGACAACGGGATAAGACATGTAATTGAACGCGATAGGCTTTGTAATTGAAATGCTATTTCGGCCATTTTTATACTTGATCAAAATTCTGCATGTATATAGAAAAAACTGCCAAATGGTCCAAATGCTTCATAGTCAAGTTCTTGTTGCATAGATGAATTAAGAGCCAATAAAGCTGCATGCCAACCACGATGATACTAACATACAATAACAGTGGTATAAACTAGTTGTTTTCAGTTTACTGTGAGCTTGCCCTTTCGTCACACGGTTAAAGTTTCTCATTTTCATTTGCTTAGCGCCGTTTATGAGCGGTGTCGGAGCAAACGCTCACAAAAAGCATAGTTTGGACCAGCGTTTAGCAGCAGTTCTGCTTTGGAGCAGTGTGGAGCGAATCGAGTCAACTTTTCCCGTCTCTGTGTAAGTGTTACATGAAAAATATTTGTTGGCATTTTCGCCGCAAGAAATGCGATTTGTCTTTGCTTTATTTGTGAACATGCAGTACATGCCAATTTAAATCTATTCGTTAGTTTTGCTATTGTATACGTACTGTTCGTAACGGTGATGTGTACGTCAAAACGCCGTTATGGATGCTAAATACACAGTGTTAAAACTCTATGCTATCACGCTACTAATCACAGTGTACATTCAAGCTGTATCACATCATTATCAAAGATAGTATTGAATTTGCGTATTACTTACTCCTGAACCCTTTTCTGATGCTAATGCATCTTAGCCTCTTTAGGAAAAAATATGCAAAGAGCTTTCTCACATTCCCTAACGAGAAGAGCAGTGAGCGATGGTCTCTATTTTTCTCACCTGGAGTATTTGGTCGCCTTCTTGTAGTCTGCCGTCTTTCGCAGCGATGCTTCTTGGATCGATCTTCATTAAAAAAAGGAAGAAAAGTCCACGAATAAGATAAAACAAACGTAGTGACTTGACAATTTTTTTCACAATATTAATTTTTGTGCCGAAACTTCGTCTAGAGGTTTGTTTCTATGAAACTTCACTTCTCATCGACAAAGGGTGCGATGAGACATGAGTTATTCTCATCTTCCCCTCACCTCGTCTGAAGCAAACTACCGAGGTAACCTTTAATGAAGTTCATTGATTAATTACCCAAGTGTTTTGTTCTATGGAATCAACTATGTGTAAGAGCTTTACGCATGTTGAGGTGAGCATCCGCTGCTGCGTCCTTAGCTGTTAGGTGTGAATCAGCCTATCAGGGTGACGTGATCACTGAAGATCGCTGAAGTTTGAATAGTTTATAACGTGTTCATAATAATTTTCTTTGAGCACACGTCATTTAGCCTTTTCCTTGCTTTCCCTGCACCCCTTCGTGTCTTGGCATTGGGAAGATTGGCGAGCCTTTTCAGCATCCCGATCCTTCCACTACGATGTCTCTCATCATTACATCGCGTTTTTGAGAGACAAAATCAGCACAAATAATAATGTAATGCTATACATGTACTGCATAAAGGCAGGCTTTCATACTCACCTCGCCTACATAAATTTCCGTCTCTTGCTCATCCGGGTCACCGTAACAGAGCGTAAGCCCCAGCTTCTCGTTTCCGTTTCTGATTAGCGTCACTTCCTGCAGAATGAAATGAGTCGCGTCAATTATTCAATTACTGAAACGTAAAAAGAGTCGATAGTTGATGCACACTAATAATTGAATAATTCCACTACACTGAATGTATTTTCAGTCAGCAGACTGTGGCAGCGTTTCCTTATTCTGTCACAGTGTCACTGCAAGAGGGGGCATCCAGTGTATGTATTCGTCTAGTCGGAAATAGGCAAATGGCTGGGCGGCAATGCAATAACTTCTACAGGTACAAATCGGAAAGAAAACGGTTATGAAAGAGCGCGAGATTTAATAATTTTAAACAAAAGTAACGATATCGATTGTGACATTCATTCTTTCTTTCTAACTTCCTTTTTTTCTTTCTTTCTTTCTCTTTCCTCCTTTTTTTTTCTTTTTTGTCCCTTTCATCGACGAAAGGCAAGGCAGAGGGTTATAAAGCAAGACGAAGAAAAACAAAACCGAAGCATGAAAAGAGCACAATTTTGGGGATGAATTGAATAGCAGCAATTGTGAAATGAAAAGAAAATTAGTTAGAATGGATGTAAAAAACAACTTGTCGCGGTGCTAGGAAGCGTATCCTTCATTCGCTTCGCACGCAGACGGTGCTTCTGTGAGATTGGTCCTCTTTCCACTTTTTCTGGCTGTGCATGCACGTGTAAAGTTTCGTATCATAAGAAACATAGAAAGGCGTGTAATAGTGTTTTGCCTTTCGTTGACTTCTCTAAGACGCTTGGCGCTATAATCAACGAGATTAAGCTATTTATGCACTAATATTATCATACGTACCTCATATTCAATGTCGTATCCGTCGTCATCATCTTGGTCTTCGTTCCTACTTGGGGGACTAAGTGGAGGAGGTGGTATGCTCAGCCTGAAAAGAAAAAAAAAAGAAAGTGAGAGTAATTGTAAGCCCCGGTATTTAGGGAGCGAAGGAGCATACCCCCCCCCCCCCCCTGCATAAGATGCTCTCCATCTAAAACGAATTCTGGGAACAAATAACATCCCCGTGAAAAATTTGGCCCACATATTGCATATCAGCGCAGCTCGTAGAGTTTACAAGGGAATAGCGACGCCACCACTTTCTCTGAAATTTGTCCTCTCTTCATACACAGGCGTCATGCTCACTCACTCCGGTGGACAGTGCGCCATCTGTTATGCCGTTAAGTCATTGAGAAACATACTTACATAAAGAGCGGACACTCCCATGGGGCCCTGTTGCCCAGTTACTGCGCTGCTTAAGGAATACATCTACAGCACATCTAAACCACATGAATGTGTACCCTTTGTGCAAAATAAATGCAGAAAAACAACACTTTATTGTCAAACTTCACCGATTTTCGTAGTAAGGCATTAAACGTCCTCAGTGAGACACGTTGTAAAGCAGATCTGGAAAATTGCACAAATCAATCGAGTTTCTTCTTTGCAAAAATTCGATGCCAAACGTATGCCTTCATTGACTTCCTGAGGCGGCTATGATGTGCCGTCACAGAAAAATGGAAACGAGCATGGGTGCGCCATCTAGCGGTTGGTCAGAGTTTATCTTGCTGGGCCGCGAAGAGGCTCGAGTGGCCACACTTTATATAGTATGTTTCGCTATGTTTAAGCAACAGACTGCAGCTGGGTGTTGCTAGCTGACATAAATAAGGAGCGGCGCTTGGATTATACGCGGCGCTTCCTGCCACGTGGTATTTCCACCTGCCAGCTTGGCAACTTTAGTGCGCACAGGAACCGCAACAGCAGTGCGAGTGTGTTGACTGACGCGTGCCCAGGATCATGAAGCAAGCTGGCGTAGCTTCCTTGCCCTCTATCGTCCCTCCCTTTGTAGATTCCGGCCCACTCGTATAGACGAGGGAAGGGAGAAAGCGCTTTAAGAGTGTCAATAATTTAAAATGTCACCAATTAAGGGGGACACCGATTTAGCGTGCGACCAAATAAGTGTGCTACAAATTACGTGTGCGACCCATCAGGTATGCAACGAATTCAAAGTTGCGAGAAACAAGAGTGTTTGAAGGAATAGAGAAATTTTTCTGGCAATTGGTTTGTGAGGCGAAAACGTAAAGATTTCCTTACGGTTTCACCCAAGCAATAAGAAGGCTAAAGCCATCCTTTTTCTTACTACTTCGTATTCAATTGATTCTCTCTCGCTTATGAAAGCATTCTGCACATAACGTCGCTTTTCCGTCACTCTTGTATCGGAGGCATTGCAGATTTCTGCACTTCGTGCCGTTTTGTGGCACTGCCGCCATGATAGGCCCACGTTTGATCAAGTGACAAAGTCACCTGGTGACTATCATGTTAGGTGGTGGCATTAATTTATGCAACGTCTGACGGTATGATGACATCATCATGGAGTAATTTATGGTCCCGTGACGTTTTGTAAAGCCCGCGTTAATGTAAACGCCGATGGTCACTCATTGCTTCCGATGAGGCCCACTAAGCGGATAGAATGACACCTACACTACTGAGGCAATTTGGTGGTTAATTAGAAATGTGGTTTACAGCCTATTTAAGAGTTCTTCTCATGTGTCCCATTATCGACGGAAACACGTACCCGTTTGGAAGGAGCGAGCCTTCCCATGGCTGCGGTGCCCACCAGGGGAACTCTGTCTGAGCCGCGGCGTCCATGTAGCTCTGGGAGAAACCGGAAGGCGAAGGAACGGCTGCCTGCTTAGCGGCACGCCCTCCTGCGCAGCTACTTCCGCTTCCACCGAAGTCCGACGAGCTGCTTCCGGTTCCGCTGCGTCGCTCCCTGCGCAGCACCTCGACTACGGATGGGCTCGGATGCGGCGCGAAACGCCGCGACTGCCTCCTCGTGCGACGCGTTCGAGACGTCTCGGCCGTTCACCTGCTGCAGGTAAAAGTAATAATTATTTATTACCATTATCATCGCCTTCATCATCGTAATTCATTAACCATGTAAGGACCCTTGCAGTTATTACGTATAGGGCGAAATGAACCACACGTAACGTTTAGAAATTGTTGGCACATATGTGTCACGTAAAATTCGATGTTTCGATGAAAGCTTGTTTGGTTGGGAGGAGTCGTAACAAATAAAAACACAATAAATGGCGAACGACAAAAAAGTCGAATTACACGTATTTACTATGCATTAAATTAGGCATGCAGTTTGATACAAATGGACCACGGACAAAATATTTAGTTAACTAATTAACTAATTCAACAAATATTTAAAAATGACAAATGATATACATATACACGCGTTATATACAACATCTGCGTTAACTTCGAATCTCCGTATGGGTTATAAATTTAAAACGAGGAGTTCGTATGTGTTATAAGTTTGCCCTATCTATGCCGCGTCAAAACATGGCCACTCAGTATGATAAGTTTTCTGTGCAATTCTAGTATTATCCCTTATTGCATCATCAGTTTACCGCTAACCGCTATCGAATAGGACAGCCATTTCTCAAAAGCGCAAGGTTTAATTTTGCGTTTTTCACACTGCGTTTTGTTTATTTTAACCTGATAATACGAACAGACCCACCTATGAATCTACGAAACTCCAGCGTCGTGTCCTAGCACAGTACCATCCCCGCAGTGTATATACTGCAAGCCATGCATGCCGCATATTATGCACGGGCATTGCATCCTAGACATTGTGTTGTCGTATCTTCCGCCATTGCATTCTAGTCATTGTCACGCTGTGAACATCGCCATTGTATTGTTGTAGCCAACGTGATCTTAAATGAGGGTGCATACAGTACTCCCCCCCCTCCCCTCACCGATATTGATTCGTAGGCCATGTAGCATTTTGCCCATTGCCATTGCATTGTTGCATCCTACCTAGCATTAACAAGTAGAGTGAAAGCAGTAGTGTACGTTTGGTCAGCATCACTAATATTTTTCTAAACCTATAAAGAAAATACAGCCACAAAATTTTGTTTAAACTATGTTGATGCCATAGCGAAAAAAAAACGAAAAAAAAATGAATTGGCAAGACCGCAAATGAATGAAGGGTGACGAAGCACGGCGCTGGTATACTTGTCTGATCTTATGGCGTAAAGATGGCGCCACCCATTAAAATTCTGCATTTGAAGCGATTGGGCTTCGTATCAATTTTATGATAGTTGCTATGCATGTTTCTTGAATGGAGAGAATAACCGGGAGCTCCTGATCGAATAAAATAAAAGAAAGAGAGGGTTCCGCATTCTTTACTCCGCGACCTTCTGCTGCCGTTTTTTTTTTTTTGTTTAGGTTTGCGGAAATCGTAGACACCCGAAACGGCAGCGTCACTGCTTTGACGCATTTCGCCGATTCGCCGTCATCCGATCTCGCTCGGCACGCAGACTCGGCAGACGGTGCTCTGAAGCGAAAGGCTTAGCCCGTTGCGAACGCGCCTGAGCCAGCAAACAGAGAGATACACCTGAAAAGCGAAAAAAAAAAAGCAACGGCGACAACATTGAACAGGAGTGATGGTCGTACTATCAGGTATTGCCAGCGGCAAAAAAGAAACTTAGTAAACAGAAAAAGGACTATTTATAAATGATAAAAGGCTGTCCTGGAGATACCAGAAAGGACGTACTTTGGCCTATCGCACAGTAGAAGGGAAGAGCTTCTCTGAAGCCAGAAACAAGGAAAAAAGAACTTCGATGTTATAAACACTGAACGTGCTGGTTTCAGCAAAATGACTGAGTCACAATAGCGGGAAATGGGAAGAAGTGGCGTGTGAATTGTAAAAAAAATAATAAGAACAGTGCAGTCATGTCTGCGAAATTAGCTTTTGAGGGGTAAAAAAGGTTTTTTTTTTTTGTTTCAGCGTCGTTTTCGAAAATGCAGCGTCACCAGCATGAAAGTGTGCCTTCTTTTTTCTTTTCAGTAAAGAGGCGTAAACGGCTCAAGAGAAATAACAATGCGAGACTCTCACTGGTTTCAGATTTAAATACAAAATATACGCAAGTGCGCAATGTCCGTACTAACAAAGGTGAGGTAAAGTAAAAAAATGACACTATCAAACCAAATGGAAGCAAGAAAGACACATGACAACGCTTCCTGTGAAGGGTGAGAAAGAAAAAGTATTGAGAAATAAGAAAAATGTGAAGGGAAGAGTGGCTTGCATGCGGACACTCGAATATGCCAAAGATGAAAAGGGATGAGGCGACAGAGAGAGAGTGTGTATGTGTCCTTAATGGCAGAGGACATACACATGGTGGCTGTCAGCGTCAGTGGCGTACGTGTGCCATCTTCGGGCAAGCGAATTGAAAAAGAAGACTCGGTGGCGACACAAAGAAAAATTGCGCGAGAATGTCGAGTAGTACACAAAACGATCTGCTAAGTGTAGAAATCCTTCTTTGTAAGAGGCCCGTGCTAAGCTAGGGGAGTTGCCTGAAGCGCAGGAAAAGAATTGCGTTGGTTGCTGCACATTTGTCTTTTTGTGGGGAATATCTATCTATCTATCTATCTATCTATCTATCTATCTATCTATCTATCTATCTATCTATCTATCTATCTATCTATCTATCTATCTATCTATCTATCTATCTATCCATCCATCCGTCTATCTATCTATCTATCTATCTATCTATCTATCTATCTATCTATCTATCTATCTATCTATCTATCTATCTATCTATCTATCTATCTATTTGAAAATGAAACAAATTTAGATACTATGTCGACATTGATATGCAGATTGGAGCCATTTCACCTTGTGAATAGGGAAGAGTGGTGCTGTCGAGAGCACTTCAGCATTTGCTGTCCATGAGCATTTTTCACAAGCACGCAGCATTATTCACTTTTTATCACAACGAGCGGTCCATCCGTGCTTGTCCCACATGACCAAGTCAGCACAGCGCTTACACTCGACTGACGCGGCGTAAGAACGTAGTAAAGGCCTACATATACACTACAGCTTTCTGCATAGCCTTCCGCAATCGACCCTGGATGAACTTCTTCAGCTATCGGCCCACCAATTGACTGATCGGCAATGTCAATCGATAACAGGATCACGTGATGCTAGTACAGCTACGTCATCGTGAAACCTTACGAAGACGTCACAGATTTTTTGAAATCTGTGACGACCGGATATTGTGGCTATATGGTCATTTCACGATGTAGTGTTAGTATGCGTGAATGGCATAGGTAGATGTGCGCATATAGTGCGGTAGTTCTGGATACTCACATATTTCTGCAATCTTTGACATCGTTCCGACGTCACGTGATTGCGTCCTTACATGATATCATCCCTTCCACGTAGGATAACCCATAGTTTATTGTTTGTGGACGGGCGTAGACAGACGCCGCAAACTAAAAAAAAAGTGTACCACTTGTTGTTCTGCTTTAAACAAAAGGAAAACAACAACAAAGCTGCTGCTGTGATTAAGAGGAGTGAAGTGCTTTCAACAGGCAGGCGAATGATGCTTTTTGATTAGCGGAAATGGCCATGGCAGCCTCCGTTTGAACTCGTATGGAACAACGAGACGAAACGGCCTATTCTTGGTCCGTATAGTGAAAGAGTATAGATAACGTAGAAAAGGCGACCACAGTCTCTAGGCGGTGAAAAATTCGAGGTGGGCTGCATACAATGGGGATGGCTTAGAGGACCTCTAATGATGGTGCTGACTTGTGCACGGGCTGCTTGAAGATTCCGCTGGGCCCCGAATGAAAAAAAAAATGCAGATGAGGCAGGTTTCAGATGGTGAAAAAATTCGTAAACGCAAAGTATCAGAAAGAAAGAAAGAAACAATTTTCTCGCTCGACTCTTGGAACTTGCCTTTGCGTGCAGAACGCCGAAGTTTTTTTTTTTTACTTTGGTAAAGTACATTACCGTGTCTTTTTGTCCAATGTTCTGGAAGCCCTTTCCTTCTTTCTTTCTCTCTTTCTTTCTTTCTTTCTTTCTTTCTCTCTCTTTATTTTTTCTTTATTTCTTCTTTACTTAATCATTTATTATTTTTGTTGCTTGCTTTCTTTATGTATTCTGGGGAAGGAGAGAAACAAATACCCATATGATAGAAGACTTGGGCACTGCACCTTCGAAGTAAACAAAATCTGTCACGCATACTAATATATCCTGTTGTAGTATTATTCCATATTTAAAGATGTCGCTCTGTTGGTATGATACATGTCTTCTCATGAGCCCGAGATATACGCGAATTGTTTGTAGTAGTCCTACGTTGTCCTCATACACAACCGCAGTTGGCTTTGCCTTTGTGATATGCTTATAAAGGTGAAGCACGCTTTACAGGTAACACACACACACACACACACACACACACATTGTCACACTTATATATCCAAAGGCAGGATTGAATGAAGAGGTGATGAATGAGCGTAGAGCGGCTTTGGCCAATTTCACACGTAGGGTTAGGCACTGTCACTAATGCTCAATAACGATAACACCACTGACTTCAATTATTCTCCTTATTGTCGTAACATTGCGGTATTTTTCCTGCACTGTGACGTACACCCTTCGTTGACCGATTCTCAGCTAACAGTACGCCTTATATGAACAGGGTCCAACCTCACCCATTGTGACAATTTCGTACATCCCGCCTCATTCGTGTATGGCTCTGGAATGCCCATAAACAGCATTACCAGCACGGACAAAAAAAAGGAGCGGGATAACAGTGATGAAAAATAAACGCCACTCTCGTTATCAATCACACGAGTTATTGAGAGTCTCACTGCTAAATTGTGGCTCTTCTTATTTCGACGTCGGCGATGGAAAGAAGTTCGCGAGAGCTTTCATTACTTCTAATATATTACCGCCTTTTCTTTGGCTTCCGGGCTTTCACTCGAACAGTCATGCTGGCAAGGCGATAACAGGGGAGTACAAGGGAACGGTATGTTTAATGGAGAATAAGAAGGGGGGGGGGGGGGACAGGCTGCGAGCGTCCATTAAGAGTAAGCCCAGAAAGTGCGCGTATGATGATGGACGCCGAAGGTCTAATTAGAGCGGCAGTGAAAGCTTTAATGGATTCTCGCGTGCCGCAACTCTCGCACATTATACGCTCCCCGGCCTCCTTCGCACAAGTGAATTATGACCACTCCGGGCACTTGGCGATTACCACAGAACACGATGAAGTGTAGTGCGAAAAAAATAAAAAACGATACAAGTAGATTGATAGAACACAATGGCGGCTACGAAGCAAGTCTTGTGGGTGAAGTGACTGCCTGTGTGTTCCATAGATTTGATCGAACGGATCGGATGTGGTGTGACAGTTGTGTATCAAGTAATAACTTTCAGGGCTTTTTGTCTCATGACCACGATAACGCGCCGTAATGCAGGGATGAGGTCGGATTCGTGCGCCTAAATCCATGTGCAGGAACCTCCAGCATTCTTTATCGACTGTCATGTGGCCACCCCTACCGGAATACGATCCCGCCACCTTCCGACAGAAGTAAATATCGGCTGTTAGCCATGGAAGCATTTTTGTTTTCTCTTCAGGCCTCGTTAAGCAAACGTGTCTTTTCTTCTTTGGTTATTTCTATCTTTCTATTCCTAATCACCAGGTCGTATGTCAACAACCAAGGAGCTTAAAGTTTGCCTGTTTTTTTTCTTTTGTATTTCTTCCTCTAGGTAAATTTTGTCGGTGAATATGGCAGCGCTTTGGCATTGCATGGTTAAGCTGGATGTTGTCGGTTGGATTCTTTTTCATTTTATCCGTCCTTCGATTGGAGCGATGTGCGGCAACTACAGAATACTTAAGATATAACTCGTCGTTAAAGATAACTCGGGGTTGTCAGAATTAGTCCGGTATTCTCCCAATAAGGCGTGCCTCATGTTCATACCACACCCGCCACGGTGATTCAGTGGCTAAGGCACTCGGCTGCTGACCCGCAGGTCACGGGATCGACTCTCAGACGTGGCAGCCGCCCTTTCGAAGAAGCTAAAATACTTGTGGCCCGTGTACTTAGATTTAGGTGCACTTTGAGGAACCTCAGGTGGTCTTAATTTCCGGAGCCGTCCACTACGGCGTCTCTTATAATCAAATCATAGTTTTGGGACGCTAAACTCAATCAATTATTATAATTAATGCATGACCATACCGCGGCTTTGACACGTAGCCTATAACTCGTTGTTCAATTAACAACCTCGAGTCTACGCTAATGGAGGAAGATTAAAGCATACAACTTGACTTAATAACCTGACGTCATTTATGCACTTTTGCGCCTGCGCTTTTACGTATGATGGTATGAACACACGCGTGAAAAATTTCGGTTTTAAGGAGTAGTTTGAATACTCCTTCCACTTCCTGACTACGTCAATGAAACGCGGTGTGAGATAAAATTAAAGCCAAGGGCATCATGCTCGCAATAGCTTAAAAGCTTAAATGATAAACGCAATGGTGCTAATATTGTCTCCGAGCACTTCCACATGCACGCGTAATTCTTTTCACCTTGAATTTCTTTTATATCCACCGTCATCCTGCAAAGGCTTTCCGTGTTTTTTGAGCGCGTGGCCTTGCTACAGAACTAGTTGTCTTGAATATACCAGATATTGATTTTTTTTTTGTCAAACGATTCGTCTACGTTGAAAAAGATGAGAAGGACGTGTGCGCTCATGTTATACGTGCGAACGCCCACGTGACCTTACATTCTCAAACTGCCAGCAATTCCGTTCTCGCAGAGTAGCTCACGATTCTGTAAGGTGGTTCGTCTTTTACTGTGGCCAACGCGTCCTCTGACTCGAATAAATATAGCAGAATTAACGCTAGCGTGTACTCTCTATCACTTTATGTAATCAATTTTTATCGCACACAAATTAACCGGAAATTATTGGCACACAATGGCGACTTCAATGCTAAAATCAAATCACGCTTTCAGCCTGTACGTATTTCTCTTTATTTCCTTCCTTCCATCTATCACCCTGCCTTTTAATCTCTCGTTTACCCTTCTCACGGTGTAGGACAGCAAACTGTGGACGCATGTCTGATTGCCTTCTTTCTTTCCTTCCTTTTTCATTCCTTTTTCTTGTTTTTTTTTCACAGCGTAGGAGAAAACAGGAAGCTCCTCCCCTCATACTACATGACATGTTTTCAGTTTACTAGCATACGCAAAGTTGCTGTCACTCGCTTTTTCAGAAGTTCTTGTACATGTCCATCCGTCTAACCCGACGAGCACACAAGCAAAGCCGCCGCGCGTCAAGATCCTTCGACGCTAAAATGATTACGCTCGCACCTTCGGAGGAAGCACGGCATATATAGCTGCAGAAAGGGTGGATGAGGGAACAGAGTGCCCCGGTGCAAAAGCCAAGAACAGCCTGTGCGCTGCAGTGTGCAAACATATCCGTAACGCTAGACTTCGAGCCGAGGCGAGCCGAGCCGTGTTCCGGTGACGGGCCCGACAGAAGCCAGAGCAGGGCTTCTGAAGCCGAAGAAAGTAGATAGGCGGAGAGTGTGGCGCGCATTCGGGCGAATCTGATAAAGCGTCGCGCTCGGTCGGTCAACATTGTGCAGACACGCTGCGGTCGCAATAAATACAAAACAAGGACGTGCCAAGCCATATCGAAGTCGGAAACAAAGCTGTTCTCTTGTTCTTCCGTTAGCTCGAGATTCGGCCTTGGTGGCAACAAAGGGGCCGACAGGCATTCCAGTTTCCAGGCCTGTGTGGTAGCAGACGACACGCCTGCTTTAGGCCGCTAAGCCTCGTCCAGAGAAATGGCGGTGAATGCGATGGTACCGAGAAAAAAATTGTTACGCGAAGGCTCGAACGTAGTCCAAGCTAACAAAGCGCGAATGAAGGCGTACTCGAAGCAACACCCGGGAGCCCCGAGGGTTAGCGAGAACGAAAGATATCTGGCGGTTAACGCAAGGCGGACAAAGTTAAGCCGGATGGGAGGCTTCGCGAGGCTTAACGGCGGTCGAGCGTGCAAGCGACAGCTCTTGCAGACGACGCCAAGAACAGACGACGACGATGTGAACAGTCGCTGTGTGTGCCACCAGTGAAGCCTTGGGGGACGTCGCACACACGCGGGAAGACACTTATCGATCGCGCATGCGCACCAAGCTTAGGGTCTTCCAAGCAAAGAGGTCGGCTCGTTCTTGAAGTGGGGGCGTCGTATTCAGAGACCCTCTTGTGAAACAGCGGAGTAATTGCCTCACCCCAGGAGCATGGTGATGCGAGTCGCTTGAAAAGCTGCGAATGGCTGCTCTCGAAATCGCGGACAAAGAAAGCTGGAAGTTTCTTTGGGGGATTTCTTTAAATGGATGAAGTAAGCACAGTCTGTAACTATAAATAGCCGGCGAGACGCAGCCTGGCTAAAGAGTGATGAAAGCCTGCTTTATGTACGGTGACAAATGATCTACAAGCTCCAGAAAAAAAAAACGAACAGCGTACGTTAGAAGTGGAGTCATGCCTATATGTTGCAATGGACGTACTGGTGTCTATATGTTGCAATGGACGTTCTTTCGCAAGGCCTTATCGGTCAAAAATGTTACATCACTCGTCCACTCTTATTCAATTCTTTGTAGGCATCTCTCGAAATGGCAAAACATTTCACGAGTTTATAGAAATAAGGCCTATAACCAGGCACTTTCTCACGGTACATGTTTCGATGTTGTTGTCGTTAGATAGCTCGTTATTTGTTTGTTTGTTTCTCAGATGAAACAAATGTGGTTTAGTGATTGGAAACTGCAGTTTAGTAGTACTTAGAGCACCTAGGATTGCTTTTGGCCGTCTGGCCTTTCTCAACGTAGAGCTAAAACTTGAGTACGAGACTGCATAGGATTTCATCCAGTCTAGATGCGACCTGAATATCGCACCCAGACCCTCGACCACACCATTGCATAGCCGGTGAGTTTTCAGAGTGCTTTTCGTTCAATTAGAACAAACACCACCAGCGTTAAAAATACATGAAAACGCGTGTGTTTTCATTTCTCGTACTCATTACATTGCTACATTGCAAAACAGCCCGAAAGTCGCGCTGTCCTTTACGCATGTGCCATGACGACCAGGAGATGAAAGCCATCTTATATATTTTTTTTTCAGTCGACTGTATTTTTTTCTCCCAAACGGTTTCTGTACTCGAAGTGATTTAGCATTAACTAAGAGGTCAGAAGCATACTAACTAAAGTAGTGGGTTGGCATGGCATACTTCACATGAACACAGTGAAAAATGAAAGACGAGAGGATCTTCACAAGAAGGACACATATGGAAGCGCTGACTTGAGACAAGGCTACTTTATCACAACCGCCAATATACTTACGCAATATATTACCGAAAAAGGAGTGATAAAAATAACAAGATATACATGCATCATCCCGACAGTGCACAGTGAACATCACGCGTAATGAATATGCTGAAGAAAATACCCTTCAGCAATAAGGCAATCGAAGGCCAGCTGACACACGCTCTCCTGGCCCAGCCATTTCTGAAGCCTCGTAAAGTTCCGCGTATCGGCTGCTCCCCGGCGATGACGTCTGTCCAGAGCACAACGCTGGAAGTCAGTGTACCTCAGTTGGTTCCGCAGTGCTTTCGCTATCGACACCGGTTTCACCCCGTGACAACGTCCCGGGGTGACGCTATCGCATGACGTCACATTAAGTGAAGTTACGATGACGTCTCGCTTCTCGGCGACGTGTGACGTTATGATTGCGTGCTAGAGTGATGCCATCGTGTAGCTTTTTTTGGGAGGGTATCACTTGTAATGGAGCCACCGATAACTTTCCGTGTTTGATGAGACGTTTAAAGCTTTCCTCTTTAAGAGCGTGTTTCGCGGAAAAGCGAGGGCGACCATGCTGAATAAACCGCACAGAAGCCAACAAAACTATAGAGTGTATACATAAAACAGCTCTACGCCATTACTCCAGTGAGTAACAGGTGTCCTTCGGTGAAACCTAGAGGGAACCATAAAGAGAGATGTACGGGCTCCTCGAAGACGGACCTTCGCTGGTTCGTCCCAGGAAACGGAGCCATAAAAATTAATCCACCAGAGAGGCTGGCTGTAACGGCCTAAGCACTTCCGGCACCTAGCTCGTCCATACGACCAGCTTTACCACGAACAACCTCCCTTTAATTCCCGAGCTCCCGCATCTTTTCTTCGTTGTTTTTGCCCCAGTCACGCTAACAACCCAGTCGTCGTTTTCGCTGATGGTACTCGCGTGTTGAGTCGGGTAGCGGGGTTTAACGCCAGCTATACGACACCCCGTGGATTGTGCGTCACTTAACGGGTGCTTCTGGAAAGTGTCGCTCTCTCGCTCACCGACCTTTCATTTTTATCGGCAACTGCAATGGACGCCGCCATTTCACTCTTGATTGTAAACTACGAGTGGTGGCGACAAATTGCTGCTAATTTCATCATCAACTGTTCCGACCCGCCCCCACTTGTCTCGGACAGTTAAGAGGTAGACTGACGTTGATAGCAATGGTCACGGTGACGACGATGGTATTGATTTAAATTCAAGGACTAGACGTACGTCCAACACTGGCGTATGCCTCTACTCTATTGGATGACCACTGCTATCCGCATCCAAAAGAGGTAGTGTTCGTCACCGTGTGGACCTGTTAGCGATAGAGCCGTCCAAGCACGAATGAAGTGCCTTCTCTCTCTTTTTTTTTTCAAGCAATTGTTGATGTCTAGCCCCACTAACAGTGAGTGAAAGACCGTAATTGGACTTTTCTCCATTATTTCTTAAGAACACAGCGAAGAAAAATAGTTTTATTGCGGCTTAATCTTCACCGTTAGAAATAAAACAAAATAAGATGAAAGATGGACTAAGCTGTACAGTAGGGCATTTAGCAAAGACCGTCTGTCTCGATGAAGTTTACTTACAAGTCAACTTGTCTGTCTTTTTCTAACTCGGAGGTGTCTCGATCGAAACACCTCTCATTCCTTTATTCGATGGGAAGGGAAAAAAAACAAAATATAAAACTAGAGGGGAGATGGTGTTACTGTTGACAGAAAACGCACCAACAAAACGCCGACCCACTGTTCCATGGTTTAGCAATAAAACAAAAAAAAAACTAAAAAGGCGCGGATACGGAGATGGAGTCGTTGAGACAAGCGCGAGTCGCTTTCCGCTTGCGGCAATCGGCAAGAATATCCTCCAGTTGACTCAAGCACGGCGATTCTCGGGTGTTGTCTGAGTGTACGTACGCGAGCTGTTCGACGGGGTTAGGTAGGACATGGGAAGAATGCGGCCACAACGGCAAACGGCGCGATATCATCGTGCCCCAGGGATATCGTAAAGCGCAGAACCTGAGCCAGGCGCACAGAAGGAACAAATACAACACAGCCACCTCGCACGTCAATAAAAAATCAATATAAAAAAAGAAGTGTGACACTAAACCTTAAGGGCAGGGTCATCGTCGCCAAACTCAAAGGAAGTCTAGGTCGCGGGGCCGGGGAGGCCTTCCTTCTACACTCGAAAGCTTCGTGCAAGCGTATACACCCCGCGACAAACAAAACAAAATTCTTGCTCTGAGGATAACTTCCGGGGAAGAAAGCAGTTTACGAGTACCACCGACATTGGTGGTGACCGTTTTAGCGCAACTTGTATATTTTTTTTTTTGCAACCTTCTTTATAGCATAGATGGCGGGCTCGGCATCTGCAACGTTGTGACATTTTATTTTGCTGAGATTCCGGGAGCAGCTTGTGTACAGCGTTCCCTTCTGCAGCGGTTCAATTGAAGTGGTGTTCTCGGTTAGTTCAGCGTTGGGGAGGCATTTATTGATAAGCTTTTAGGTTCGATACAGGGCTTCAAAAGCATTTTTTTTGTGTGTGACAGTTTGGTTGGAGTTGGTTTGCGTAGAAACTTAAGAACAACAAAACGAACATCCTGGCTGGTATACTACCGCAAAACTTCAACACGTAATACTGCCGCAATGACTACTACTACTTCTATTACAACTGCTGCTACTTCTAATACTACGATGTGTACTAAACTACTACATATACTACTACTACTTCGAACAACACCAACGTATCACCGCAATGAAGTCGGCAAATCGAAGCGCAATAGAAAACAAATATGTGACGAAGAGAGCCCTACTTGTTCTTAATGCCTTTGTTCCTAACAGTTTTATAAGTGTGGCATAACTGGTCATTCACCAGCTAACCTTACCTTCAACGTTATCACAACCATCTCGGCAATTCCTCGTTTCTCCAACGTAGTAAGGACCTCACAGGTTCTTTACGAGTTCGCCTAAGACGACTCCAAGGTGAAGTCCACCTTTTACGTTTTCTTGCAGCTCGATCTTTGCCATTATACTCCCCGCAACCCCTTCCGAATTCTTTCTGCAAGCAACGTGACTTTGCACTGCTTCCGTGAGGCACACCGTGGACCAAGCAATGATATCATCACGTGACCTCACGTTATGTGAAGTGATGGCTACGTCACGGTGACCTAACAGTTTCAGCCCTCTGTGACATGACGTTATATGGCGAAAGTCATCTATCATTTATGTATGGATGGATCCCTCGCATTAGCGTTAGTGCAACCGATGCCGACGCCAAGGATCAAGTCTGGCATTGGATGAGGCATTCAAATATTGCCCCATAAAAACAAGCATTACAAGAAAAGATAGGTGATGACAAAGGAGGCGGATGACCATAAGCGTAAAGTTTGCTAGTGGACTGTGGCCCCGCCGCGGTGGCCTAGTGGCTAAGGTACTCGGCTGCTGACCCGCAGGTCACGGGTTCGAATCTCGGCTGCGGCGGCTGCATTTCCGATGGAGGCGGAAATGTTGTAGGCCCGTGTGCTCAGATTTGGGTGCACGTTAAAGAACCCCAGGTGGTCGAAATTTCCGGAGCCCTCCACTACGGCGTCTCTCATAATCATATGGTGGTTTCGGGACGTTAAACCCCACATATCAATCAATCAATTGCTAGTGGACTGTGACGAGACCACATACGCATCGTGCTAAAGCATGAGAGCGATATTAGCGCTGTCTCCACGGCGGCAAGGTTCAAAGGGGAGCCTCGAAACGATCCCGCGCGCGGGTCGTCTCAAATGTCTCCGCTCCTCTAATCCGCGTCTCCTCCAGTTTCTGGGAAGGTCTCTTTCCCGATCTGTATCCGACCGGAGCTGACCTTGGGTGAACCCCCGAGGCATTCCAAAAAAAAAAAAAAAGAAGAGAAGGTATAATCAAACTAAAAAAAATAAAACGTAATCGCTGTGTCGACGCTCATTAGTGATCGTGAAGCACGTTCTCCTGCCGCAGCAGATCCAGATCCCCCCCCCCGTCTTTACTTCATTTTTCTTGACTACGTTTTAATGATTTCTTTCTTTGGTGTTTTTTTTTTCTTTTACGGAGCCCGACCCGCTGCATAAATACACGCGACTTTGATGACAGCCGCAGGCTGCCAGGTCTCCGTACTGCAGCTCTGTTTGAGGTTTTCTTCATCTTTTGATTTTATTTCTTTGCTTATCTTACTCTGAGCGCACGTGCTCTTACGTGTATATGTGTCATTTAACAGCACTGCCGCCTGGCGGCCGTTTCAGCTATTCGCGTGCCCTATATTTCTTTCTTCCTTTGCTTTGTATTCGTTGCTAAGCCACAAGCTTGTGCACATCTTGTTCTCGCCAGAGGTCTGGGAGCAGGCAAGTGCGACCCAATGCGTGTGTGGGGGCTTTTTTTTTTTCTTGAGGCGGTTCGGGCTCTTTAAGATACGCGATCGCCCGCCGGGCACCAGTAACACGTTCCACAGTTCGCCAGCATTTTGTCTCTGCTTGTGTTGGATGTGTATAGACGCTGCAAATGAACATATTTACGCACATTCTCAAAGGGAGGACTGTTGTTCGTGTCTCGCGATGATGATCTGTGTTGGGTAAACTTGCCGTCTGCTCCACCGCCCTTCTAGGATCAAAGGGGACGCCGCCGAATTCGTAGCACGTTTCATTTTTTTTTTTTACTTTTCATACGACTGCTGGCGTCTCCCTTTTCATGTTTTATTTTTTTTTACTGGTTCCGACGACTTGGCATTTTATACCAAAAAGCGATTACTTGCGATTTTCGAGTCTACATTTGTATGTGTCGTAAAGATTTGTAGGCTTAATTCAGAGTTTGACCAGGAAAGGCAATGAGACGAACCATCACGATATGGGGATAGTTAGCGTCAAAATATGTTTTTCTAATAAAGACTGTCGGTCTCTCTCTCTCTCTCTCTCGAGCATCCTAATGAATCATTCACTAGTCGTACATCTACGGTGCGGAAATACGAAATGCTTAGTTTACCTACGGGCCTGCGAGAGATAATTTTTTTCGGTTTTTTATTTGCTATTCACATGTCGTGAACGAATTAAAATAAAAAAGGAAAATAGTAATTGAGTAACACGGTGAGAAAAGAGATCAGTTAGGCATTGATCGTTTGCAAAGAGTACAGCGTTGTTGTTTTTTTTAATTTGCGTTCGCAGGAGTTTTTAATGCGGTTATATGAAGAGTTTTGATGTAGAGACATGAGATTTCTTTTCAACGCCGAAAACAGATAATCTCGATTAAAATGCGATTCGGCCCTTTACTTCATGCATTCCCTTATTTTTACGCTGCAGAATCTGTAAGAACAAGCCCTCCTACATTATGTCGGTGTAGATTGCCCAGACTTTTCAAAGTGCCTCTAGTAATGAGAACAATATTAACAGGAAAATGGGCGGGGGAGAGGGGGGTCACCGGGAAGGAAGAATTAGGCGAGTGCAAAATATTAGAAGGAAGCAAGGTCTGACGTCACAAGGGACATTTAACCGGGAAAACAAATTCTCTAATCTTCGGTCTGCCACTCGAAAAAAAAAAATGTCTGATTGGACTTTCCGAATTAAGCGCATTTGTCTGCATGGCGCCAACACAATGGGCTCTGCCACAGCGCAAGCGGAGTTTTTTATTTTCTTTTTTGCTATAGGTTCAACGGATAGAGCGGGAGAAAAGAAAAGTTTTTTTTTTTTTCATGCATTATATAAATTTAAGTGAAGGTGAATGCGGCTATGCAAAAGCTCTTGCGATAGAGTTCAGTGAACAAATTGAACTTCCTTTACAGCGTGGTGCTGTATGCCGAGGTCACCGGGCCCTTATCTCTAGGGATTGGCAGGGACGGAGGGAGATAGAAGTGAGTGAGGATGAGAGATTGCACAGATGGATTGGGGAGAGGTGGGCGAGAATGAATTAGTCGCTGTGTCGAAGAATAAGACCGATGGGGCCGATAAGAGACTACTAATGAGGACTGACTGAAGCGCCCGAACATCCCTCGCAATGAACAGTGGGCATTCATTTATACGTTTATTCGTCTTCCTTTTAAGGCATACAATTGCCGATTAACGGGAAGAAAGCCTCAACACTGGATTCGCAGCGAAATTGTGAGTTAGGTATGTGTGTGTGTTCGAGCAGTTCACTTGCACAATGGATTTTCTTATACATTGTTCTTTTTCTCAATAATAATAGCAGGATGGTTATCTCCAGATTTAATAGGGAAGTCAGTAGCTGTCGTAGCACGGTACACCTATGCTCCCACCCGAAGACTAGACTTTAAAGGACAAAAAGAAGGGTTTTTTTCTTTTTGCTTCTATTTCAAGTCAATCGAAATTCAAGGCGGCCGCCAACAGATGTAAACGCAAGATTAAGATAGATTGAATGAACAGGACGAAGATATAACGTGCCAACGTTTCTGAAGCACCTCCTGCTGCCTACTCAATCGGTAATTATTTAAGACAGCAGGACCTGATACTCCTGAAGAAAGTAATCTAGAAAATTTAGGGTGCATCGTGTCTAACCCTGAGTTCTCTAAATCCCTTCCTCTTCGTCCCAATGTCAACTGAAATTTCTTCAGTTATTATAGTTATGAAGTAATTATCTATGCATCAATGTTTTTGTCA
This sequence comes from Rhipicephalus microplus, assembly GCF_013339725.1. Lineage (NCBI taxonomy): Eukaryota > Metazoa > Arthropoda > Arachnida > Ixodida > Ixodidae > Rhipicephalus > Rhipicephalus microplus. The sequence continues at coordinate 120,065,223 of NC_051167.1, forward strand.
TATACTTTTTCATAAAGTTTCAGTGTCTGAAGCTAACGGCTGACAATACAAGATACGCGCATGTACAAACCACACGCAGCTGTGATTGATTATATACTTAAAACCACACCAACTTTGCTGTGCTTAAGGTCCCAAATGAACGGTAGCTGAACATTACATAAAACTCCAACTGTCTTAAATGGACTCGCGTGAAACGACTCGAGGGAGAAAGCCATCTTCTTTCGACTTATTGAGCCCTTTCATGGGATGACGCAATCGTGCAACGTCACGTCTTCGTACGTCATGGTGACGTCAAGAATTTATGCGCTATATGACGTCACAATGACGTCATATGATGGCGTTATAATGTTTCGATGTTTTTTTGCTTCAGTTTAGTGATCACGTCAACGGTCAACGTTCGCATTCGGTGAGGCTTTTCGCCTTAACATCTTTTCCGTCGCTGATGATAATGATTCACTGGATGTAAACACAGGGTTTTCTAAAGTTAACTAAGTGCTGCTATCGTTCATCCACCATGGTAATGATGGGTAGTATACAAGTTTGCCTAGCATTCATGCTTGCGGGCTTCGAACGCACTGGTGGCTTTGTTTGTTGCTCTGTTTTGATTGTGTTCGAACAAAAGAACAGACCGTTGTGAACTTTGGGAGCCGATTTCAATCGGTGAGCCTAAATATGTCAAGGTCGTAAAGCGTAATAGCTAAACTTATGCTGAACTTTTTCTCGCTGCAAAGTGCCATTCAGTCATACAGAGCCATACCTAGCTGGAAAAAAAAAAAAAAGCTTCGGCAAATTCGTGTTGTAACCATCGTTCCCATGTTGGTTAAAGCTTGGTGTCTAAAAGCTCCCTTAGGCACTAGCGCCAGAATTTCCTTCTAGTGTATTCATACGAAACTCTCTGAATGTAACGTCTCCAAACTACAAGCTAGTTATGAGAAACGCCGTAGTGAAGGGGTCCGAAAAATTTGACCACTTGGTTTTTCTTCACCGTGCACCCGAATCTAAGCACACGGTCCCTGAGCACTTTCGCCAGCATCGAAAATGCGCCCCCCGTGGCCGGGATGCGATCCCGCGATTTCCGCTTCAGCAGTGGAGCACCGTAGGAGCTAGACCACCGTGACGGTCGATCTCCATCACTGATGAATAGACAGCGCACCGAATACCTATTCACAAGGTATGGACGACTTGGTCAAAAAGTATTTGCCTCCGACTGTGAAAGTGTCGCGAATGGAAGCCGTCCTTCCCGCAAGTGTTTGCTTTCGTCGAGTCCTGCGCAATATTACAGACCCGGACCACACAGAAAGGATCCGGTTGCGACAGCAAATAAGGCTGCCGTAAAATTATCCCCCCTAATTGAGGGGGGATGGTGGCGCTATCAATGAACGACGCGTGGTCACGCAACGGAGTCATCAGCGTCCCCCTAAATAATGACAGTTTGTGGTTTGTTTGTTTTTTCTTATTTGGTGATTATTTTTTCTTCTACGTCTATCTACAGTGAGAGCCTGCCGGTAGCCACGACGATTGCGTGGTCATCAAACAATCTCGCGCAAAATTACCACGAGGGTGTGTAGACATTGCGCATGCGTCGTCTGTGATACTTACCTCGTGAAGCGCGATTTCCAGCTTAACTTATGCCCCACTCTTTTTACTGCCTTATTTTTGCATGTCGAAGCAAAGCACCATTCTTCGGCATGGCAACATACTCGGCTGCTCAATGACACTAAAAAAAAACTAAGTATTAGGTAAGATAAGGCGCACCCTGGGAGATCAAGATTGCTTTGTGGAAGCTTCATCGTTTTATTTGATTGATATGTGGGGTTTTAACGTCCCAAAACCACTATATGATTATGAGAGACGCCGTAGTGGAGGGCTCCGGAAATTTAGACCACCTGGGGTTCTTTAACGTGCACCCAAATCTGAGCACACGGGCCTACAACATTTCCGCCTCCATCGGAAATGCAGCCGCCGCAGCCGGGATTCGAACCCGCGCCCTGCGGGTCAGCAGCCGAGTACCTTAGCCACTAGACCACCGCGGCGGGGCATCGTTTTATTCAGTACGTATGACAAAAATGTTGCAGTTAAAACAATAGTTAGCCGCCACAATCCAGTATTTATATCCTCTTAGACGACACAAGGCAAACTTAACGAGCAGGGAATGGCGAGCACTTCGGCCTGCAACATCTGCGCCTGCGAGGAAACGCTTGAGCACATTCTATGCCATTGCCCAGCATACCAGACCGAACGACGTATTACGGAAGCCAAGCTCTGTCAGCTGGATTCACGGACGCTAACAGAAGAGAGGATCCTGGGACCTTGGCCGACGGTCTCCCATGCACGCAATGCCACGAAAGCCCTCTTGTACTTCTTAAGGACCACCGGACTTCACGACCGCTTGTGAAAGAACAGAGTTACACCATGCTGAGTAGTCTCGAGATTCTTTTATATCTCTTTCCTTTCTAATATTCTCCCTTTCCCCCACCCCAAGTGTAGGGTAGCCAACCGAGCCAAGCTTGGTTAACCTCCCTGCCTTTCCTGTCTATTTATCTCTCTCTCTCTCTATCTTTCTTATCAAACACATAGCAACACCAGCTGTCTTCAGCCGATAGTAAGGCAAGATTGGTAATGATTAAGGACACGTTTATTTTTTTATTTTGTTCTTTCTTTATTCAATACTGCATGCCTTATACAGGTCAAAGCAGTGTGGAGAAAAAAGGCAACAACAAAACGAAGCAAACAGAAATACAGTTATTACAACGTCATTAAGCGGCGTAAGCCCACAATGACCGATGCCAATCTTTGCTTAGTCTACAGCACATGAAAATAGCCAGATAACTTAGGTCCCCTTCTGTACTACTCCGCTTTCTCTCAACGTGTACTTGGCTTTGCGACTAGTCATATCCCTTATAAAGACTGAATACCTTTCTTCTATGCGTCGGACCAATACAAGCCACAACTCTTTACTGCAGATGTCATGGTAACGTTGTCTGGCAAATTCGAAAAACGGAGGCGTCAGACTACGCAGTACTGTTGATAATGCTGCCTAATCTGAGTGAAATGCGGTATACAGACCACCGTAAGCGCCTCCGTCGCTGCGCTTCACGCGTGGAAAGTCGTGAAGGCGTGACGGCTCTGCGCGCACCCTTACATAAAACCACATCCTGTGCAACAGTCGTCACCTGCGCGCGCAGCGACGAGCCGTGAAACCGTGGTTGCCTGCGTCGGGGCGGAAAGGGAGGAAATGAATGAGACCCACTTAACTGCGCAGGTTTCGCGACTGTCGCTCTTTTAAATACGCTTCTTTTTTTGTTTTCTTTTCCTTTTTTGAGACGTCGCCACGAAGCGGAGAGCCGTTTTTTTTCTAACCACGTATACACGACGTCTAACACCGACGTCTTTAACACCGACACCTGCGTTTTCTGCCAGTGAAAATGGTCCGAGAAGGAAAGAAAGAAGGAATGATTAAACGTAAATAAAGAGACGACAAAAGAAGCAAAGGTGGAAGGAAGGAAAGAAAGAAAGGTGACGACCGTAAACAAGCGGTGTAGCAGGTGGCTCGTTTTCGATGCGTATGTTGGGTCATTAGCTTCGAATGAGGCGGTTACCGGAACGCACTGACGCCTGTTTTCATATTCAGGGCCGTTCCACGCGCTTTCCGCACAGCCGCAACGCACGTGCCGGGACTCCTTGCCCACGCAAACGGGGCACAAATAAGCCAATTGGCGACGCTGCGGAGGGTGAAAGAGCGTCGCCAATTGGCTTATTTGTCCTCCGCTTGCGTGCGGTAGGGTTCCCGGCACGTGCGTTGCGGCTGTGCGGAAAGCGCGTGGAACGGCCTTCAGCGTCAGGGCGAATGTCAGGTCTGATCACCGTTCTTCTCCCGTTTTCACGCCATCTTGCGATGCGTCAAGCCTTGGGTGGCGATATGCCGTTTGGGGTTTCGGGCACCCGAATGTTCTTAGTGTTGTTGTTTTTCGATCTAGTTAATGAAATTAAAACTTAAAATGTAAGCATCACGAGAGTCTTCATGCACTTTCAATTCATATTTTATATGAAATGCGAAGAACCGATATTCTAGCCCATAAGTTATCGCGGTTTCGTGTGTGCGTGTGTTTAAAGGGAGTAGAGGTGCAGTATTTGTGTAGAACGTGACAACCTTCGGAAATCCTGTGGCCACTATTGAATAATACGGCAAACTCTCTTTATTTATATCATTTCGGTAGGCTTGGCCAACAAGCAGATTGGAAAAACACAAACTTCATAGCGTGGAACTTTTTACACAGGGGCTGAAGCAACCGGCAGCGTCAAGCGTACATAAACGAGGAACGTAATGAAGGAAGCTGGCTCTAATTTCATATAGGCACTCAACATCACACCACCTGAAAAAGATCGAACTTCAGGCGCGAAAATCGTCACATACGCCCCCCCCCCCCCCCAACCCTGAACTGACCAAGTTATGCAGCATGAGATCACCTCTCAAAGTAAGAGGACGTTTTCTTCTCTGTGTTTTTTTTTTTTGCTATATCGTAATACATACTTTACAACATCATATCCGTGACTGCAATACGACACCATCGTTGCTTAAAAAAAAAGATCGCAATACACAGTACAAGAACAGATTCGTCGCATGCGCCGACGGTGTTGTGGGCAGGATACCACTGTCATTTACCAGAACGTACAGGAGGGCCGAAAATTTTCCAGGCCACTTTACCATGTGTTTGGGCGGAATTGTGGCCGGGGAACTTTCGACCAGGACTGTGTAAGTTGAGAAAGATGCCTGAACATACGCTAAACGCAGCACAGTGGCAGCGTAATGAAAGCAATCTGTTGCAACATTACCAAGACTGTGCTTGCCAATCATACTTTGACACTGCGTTGTTTAGAGACAAAGACAAGTGAACGCGGGTGATAAATATAGACGCCGCTGCATTGAACTGCTGCGGTTACTTGTGTATTGGCGCAACATCCGTTTCCTTATTAGCAAGATAAATACGGTTTCTTAATGGCAGCCGGAAAAAATGTAAGTGTAATACACGCGTGTCCTTTTGATCGGGTGACTGGTTCGAGTTCCCTCTTTCTCTTTTACTGTATATATTTCCGAGTTCCAATGTTAAACGTCATTTGGTAAAGCGCTTTTGCCAGTAGCGTTTCCTTGTGCATTCCTTGCGTAAGAAGTTCCGTGCTATAAAGGTTGTAATCATGGACTACGAACAAACTTGAAGCAACACCTTCCTTGAAAGATACGTCAGCTTTCGCATTATTTGCCAAGGCAGCCTCTTGACGACAACCGGATGCTCGAAGGAGGTTTTGTTTTACTCATTTTCAGTGAACCTTGCGATGGTTTGAAAGCTCATCTTTTTGTGGTTCTACTCGATGCGTTGAGGCTGGCTTGAGGCCTATACGGGACGGCTTTATGCTCTCCCAGAGTAGAGCACCTCGTACTCAAAATCGTCAACAACTTTTTTCTAAACAAATACTCCGTATATTAGAACATGCCATGGACAAAATTTTTGTCAACACGGCCGCATAGAGTGTTTAACCCACGGGAAGGTTTAATGCTCTCCCATAGTAGAGCACCAAGTCCTCTACATTGTTGACCACATTTTCTAAACTTGTGTCTTATTGCGAACGGCTATCTGCTCTCCCAGTAGTGGAGCACAACGTATGCCAAGTCGTTAAAGACATTTTTCTGGACACATTAGTAGAAGAGGTTTCCACAAACCGAAACGAGTAGCAGTACGACACTGAATAAGCGATATGTGCAAAAAAAAATGGTGTAGCTTTTATAGCTCTACACTTAAAAGAAGAAGAAAGTCAGCTGCTTATATGCTACTGGTATCGGATAAGTACGCCAGTAGGTGACAGCGCCAGATCGACAACGTTTCCATTTCTCCTTTTCTTTTTGTTTCTTTTGTTACACAAATGTGTCGGAAAGAACTAGTTTAGTGACGTCTGGCAAACCAAATTTCATCTGTAAGAATGTTTGTAAGTCTGCATCAAAAGAGGGAGCCAAATACTTCCTATTCATGTGTGCCTGTTTTGAACACGAAGAAATTTTGTTTGCCTGTGAGTGGTCGATTTGGACTGTACGCTGGCATCAAACAACAGCATCATGCACCGTACTATATCTGTAAGCGTGTGAAACACGAAAATGTTTGAATTTACTGAGAGTCAGCTTAAATGTTAAGATAGTGCTTTGTCTACGGCTATTATACATTATTAAAAGCTTTTAATAGGCGAACCAAATATTTTGAGAACATTCAATTACAAGTAGAGAACATTCAATTACAAGTAGCGTTACTTACCTGGCCAGACCTATGGCATAGGGCCACTTCACAATTTAGGCAAGTCAAACCACTCATGCCTTGTTATATTGCCACAGAACAAGATGATAAACTGGCCCTGATTGTGGCGTCGGTAGTTCTAGCAGGTAGTAGTGTAATGGACTGTCAGGCACCCGAGGGAGTAGTGGACGTGCCAGCCAGTCATTTCGACAACCGCATAGAAGTGCAACTGCAACGATATCTTACACTACGAGTATTTGAACATGAAATTAAACGCTAATGTACGACGCTCTTTCTATTACAACTCCAAGTAAAGTCGGAATATTCTACCTTCCACAACAGGGGTCAGGTGCGCTCCCGCGATCTCTTTTATGATTGGACGGCTGCTCAACCTTGGCTTATACAGTATAGTGACTTACTACGCGTAAGCGAAGTGCACAGCGGGCTCTTTCGCATCTCTATCATCTCTGATCGGAGCGAGTGGCTGATGAATCGGTAGTCTGCATTATGACTGACAGACTGATAACCTCCTACATGGCTCCCGCTCAACTAACAGGCAGACGAGGGAACAAAAAGAGAAACAAAAAAAAGCAAGTTAGAGGCGTTTCGAATCAAAGTCAAACTATAGAGAAATGCGGGAGAAACAAAGAAACGGTGAACGCAGGCGATGCAGTAGACGGGTAAGAAAGAAAGATGGCGTGCCCCCGGTGACCTAGAGAGATGAGAGGAGCGTGACGCGGGCGGACGCAGGTGTTCCCGGCTGAAGTGGCCGTCTGCTATTTATCGTCGAGGGAAAAAAAAAACGGCTCAGCTCTAGGTACAGCGTGGGTTTTCGTGAGTGGGCGTGGGCAGCGATGGCTTTTTCACATAAAACGCCGCAAAAAAAAAAAAAGAAAGATGATGAAGCGAGGCACCTGTTTTGCGGGAGGACTGAGCGAAAATTGCGGCTGGTGTGGCTAGCGGCGTTTGGGAAATCAGAGAGACCTGCGAGCTACCACAATAATTTTATTGTCTGTTATAGATGCGTTATTACATTGAACACCACTGTACATGATTAGACAATAGAAGGTGAAACAGTCTTGGAAGAAGAACGGGCATAAAAGCCGTGATAAATGGTTCTCTAGACTAACGTCAACGACTCAGGCTAGTTAAGTCTCTAGACTAACGTGAACGACTCAGGCTAGTTATAACCTCCCTGTCCTTCCTCATTTATTCCTCCTCAGGCTAGTTAACAGTCAGGCTAGTTTACAGACAGGCAGCAATGCGTGGCGTAACAAAGAGCCGATGACAAAACCTGAACCCCTGGTGTAGGTTGTGCATTTGCTACCTTGAATCGTTGTTCGTATTTTTTTAATAAGGAACCGCTATTTGACGATTCTCATTTGAAGGTACGAACAGCTCTCGGAAGGATTACACCAGAACACAGTTTTACAAAGCGTGATTCTCCACAATTTACGGTAGTGTGTGCCTTTCTAACCCTCACACCTTCGGACGGCGAAAGCCGACCTAGAAGTCGATGTGTTTGATTGGGTGAGTTGGCGATACATGATTGTTTTGAAATGAGACCGCACTACTAAGATGCATACAGAAAGACAGGGACAAGCGCCTACTGCCAACTGAAAATTTATTCGGAAAACTATTAAATATATACTGACAGATGAAACAGTGTAATAGCACATACGATAAGACCAAATCACGGACCAAAATAACAGAACCGATAAGAGATCTATGTACGTCAGCCCCACCCTACTAACGCCTACTGTGCCTTCGAGTGATTACTTAACTCCTATGACATCTGCTACTGTCTGAAAATGCTAGCGCTTTATCGGACAGAGCTACCGATGGTTTGCTTTATTCGCAAGTCAGGTGTTCACGCGCTATGTATGCTGCCTCAATTCTAAGACGTGTGCGCTCATCTTTGTCTTTGTAACGTACGACTGTGTTATCGAACTGTACTTCACAGCCACATCTATAGTAACATGCCGGGCCAGAAAACCACCGTTGCCGCTGCGAACATTGCACGCATGCTAACGCAATCTGTCGTTGAGTCATCTTCCAGTTTGCCCAACATACGAGGCACCGCACGAAAGAAGTCGAACCCGCGACTTCCCTAATTACGGCACAGCTACGGTTTGAGAGGATAGTGCGCTTCGAGGGAAAATACAATATCACCCATTGTCGCGAAACTTCAGAGCTCACCTGGGAATAACGCTATATTGCAGATATGCGGATTGGTCGACGGACAGCAACAGTGATGTAATGGGCACCACCTAAGTGCCTAAATATGAAAGTCTATGAGGACCTTAGCGTTAAAAGGTATTTAGAAGTTACACGAAACGTGGCCGCTAGACTCAAGCCAGCAACGTACCGCTCGGAAGCAGAGATCGGCCCATCCGCCTATTCTGCTGAGTCACCCCTCGACAGCACACGTCGTTTCGAAATGAACTGATAAATTTATTTATTTATTTAATTTGAGAACAAAAAGGTAAAAAACAAAGCAGGCAAAGAAAGGCCATACAAAATGCTAGACGTTCCTTCGGGTCAAAGGAAACGCAAATTACGGGGCTCTGAAAAAAAATGCGGCCGTCACGCTCGAAAGAGCATCAGCTGCCGGATGAGGAACTGCGTGACGGTTGCGATGCGAAGAGTTGAACGAAATGGCGTGACCTCGAGAGAGAAGCAAATGGAGGTTTCTCAAAAAAAGTAAGTACCTAAAGAAGTATACATTCTTAAGAACGGACAAAAAAAACTAATTTCACTGGACCAAAAGAGAAATACAGTTAGTCAGTTGTTGAGGCGTTCGCTTCCACTAACAAAAGGTTCCCGAAATCTTGAAAGCCGCGCCGCAAGAGGAAAGTTTAAACACCGGGATTCCAAAAACCGCCGCCACCCGTATTCTTTTTATTCCCGTTGGAATCAAAACGAAAAAGCCAGAAAGGGGTTCAGCGTCAACCTAGCGTGCAAAAGAAGTCAGGGCAGGTGTATTAAGTGAAGAGTGCGTACGTTTATCTCGACCCGCCAAATAGTACGGTGCGCCTTCATCGAGAATTTCACGGTGGCTGAACATGCTGAGAGCACCTGCACCGTTCAGTTGCACGCGACCGTTTTTTGCGCAGTATTTGCCACTGCGCATGCGCGGGTCACCTCGAGCGGAATGAGCTGCGAAGCGTAAAAAGAAAAAAAAAAGGATAAAGCAACAATGAAAGGTGAGCAAAACCTGCGGGAGGTGTTGTATTTTTTTCGCAAAGTAGATACAACGACAAAGCGAATGTTAAATGCAATGAACGAAACAAAAAACGAAGAAAGAATGAAAGAAGATGCAAAAATGAATCAATAAAACAAAGCGGGGAAAAAGAAGAGTACAAAGGAGAATGAATTAATAAATCGAAAAAGGAAAGATTATAAGAAAAAGAAAGAACATAAACACAAAAATACGATATCTTGAAGCGCCACAGGCCTTGCTGTTTTATCGGTGTTCAAGAAGCACAGCGGGTTGAATTTTTTTTCCTTCTCCTCTTTTTTTTTTTTTTTTGCAAATCGTAGTAGCTGTGAAAGGCGATCAGCGCGCGTTCTTCGAGGGCATTCTCACATAAATTTCGACTCTGCGGCATAGTGAAACAAAATTTACTACCCTCTTTTGAACTGGCGTATATAATAATTGAGCGCATCGAATCGAATTTGCACCCCTTGAGAAGGCTGTATATACACTCAAGCCTCCTCAAACTATCGAGGGCTTCACAGCTCTTCCGAACACCCCACCTTTTCTCTCGACCATATTAAACGTTATGAAACTGCGCGAAATCACGAGGAAACGACTAAGAAACATGTACACCACGAGGGAGTGTTTTCTAATATTGTTCTTTTATTCTGCGCGCGGTTTAGCAGCGTCTAAAACTCATGAGTCTGCCAACTGGTCCACCAAAACGGCTTAATCAGCGCATTAGTAAGGACGCCTCTAACCACCACCCGCTTCTTTTTTTTTCTATTCAGGCACGTCTGATTCGCACTACTCTGCGCTTAGCGATAGCTGCGCAAACGATTACTATTAATACTTTATTTTTCATACACGCGAAAAGGCGCGCTTTAAGTTAAAACGTTTGTAGGACAGTTAAGCGACGTTCCATGCTCCCGACACGACGCTCAACTGGCGGATTGAATTAGGCGCCGTCGGTGCGTAAATTAGTCCGAAAGAGGGTGAGCTACAAAGCTCAAAGTTAGACACCACTCTCTTTGCGGCCCCCTTGGAGTGTCTCCGTCGCAGTGCAGCGTCACAATGCAGCAAAACACCATTTGTTCCCGTAGATGGCGCACAGGAGTTACAATGTACTGGGGAATGAAGGGCTGCCCAAGCATTCTCTCATTCAATCGTTCATTTACTTTTAAAGACAATGACAATTTGACACGCTGGACAAAGCACGCGAAGTAAAGAAGAAACAGGTGTCGGGGAGGAAGAGGAAAAGACCTGTTTTGCGAAGTAAAAACGGGTATATAGTCAAGATATACGTACCCACTAGACATCTTGATATTTATTTGAGCGTTTAAAGTTTGTTTGGGCGCCGTACCAACACCCTTGCCTTTAATTTGGCGTAAGGCGTAATTGCGTGCTAGATCAGCTATATTTCTTTGCCCACTTTTCATTGCAATAAAAAAAAGAAAGTATGATGACTGTAACAGGAGCCAGAAAAAGTTCGATGCGAAGGTTTGAGTAGGTATATGTGCCGAATTCTTTCTTGTAAAACATATCGGCGAACGCCATGTTGTGAGAATCGTTACGTAGCTTTACAACAGCACTTTTATCATTTATTGGTGTGCCCCAAAAGCTCTTCAATATCTATTAGAGGGAACTATGGTGTTACGATCATGCAGCCACCATCGGAATAGTGGATAGTACATGGATTGGCCTAGTCACGGTACTTGCGTCTTCTTACGCGCTTGTGAATTTTACTTTGACAACTGGCTTGCCTCTTGCTTCGAATAAAAGAATGGATCGTGTCTGACCTAGTGAGCTGGTTTGAATTGATCAGCCCTAATGGGCCAAGGTGGTCAAGTGCAACTGCTGAACAATCGTGTACTTCGTGAACTCAGTCTTGCGAATAAGCAGCCCCAGGCCTCACAGAGACAAACGCAGCCGAAAAAACGAAGCTCGGGCAAATCCACGCTGACTGAAGCGTCATGCATGTCGGCTTCCGTAGATACTAGCACTGGATTTTCATGTATAATACTATTATGAGCGAAAGAGTGGCTACTTGGGCTGGTTGGTATTGTATTTTAAGAGAATTACGCTTTCAGTTAACTGGTGGAACATGTGAGAGGCCTTTGTCCTGCAGTGGACGTAGTCAGGCTTATGATGATGATGATGATGATGATCATCGTCATCATCATCATGGTGACATATGGTGATGACGGAGTAAAAAGTCTTGGCGCATGCGCCATCATTTTTCTTTTTTTTTTCGTGTGTCATCTTCTCACCCTCTTTATTGTATATACTTTCTTGCCATCTGTGCAATAAAGCGGTAGTAAGAGTGTGCTCTGTCCCACCTGGCTTTTTTTCCCGAAAGGTTTTGTGCACTAAGAATATATGTATACGTTTCTTTTCGCATTACCTTCTTATCTCCTTGCAACCTCTTTTCTCCCCTTCATCCTTTCCCCAGTGCAGGGTAGCAAACCAAATATGCCTCTAGTTAACCTCTCTGCCTTTCCTTGCATATATATATATATATATATATTCTTTTCGCAATATTGTGAGACTCTATGGTAAGCGCAGTCAGAGCTCGGGATTACGCAAACTACGCAAACTTCTTTCGCGCGTACGGGAATACCGTACACGGTAACATTCTCCGCTAACAATGTTTGTCTGGAGTAGCGAGCACCCGCCTTTTTGTCGAAGGCCGCAGATGGGCGTGGTTGGCGAAATAACTGCCGCGTCTTCAGTCGTACGCTAGCGTGGCTGGCGTAACGTGATGGCGTTATTCTATAAAAGAATGCCGCGAGGTTGGGAAAATTACCGAGCTGTCAGTCGATCCCCCGTTATCACGGGCGGCAGTTGCAGCGTAAGCGAGGGTAATAGTTTCGAGCGGGATGTTGCTGAACGATGCATTTAAACAATGCGAAACTTCATTTTCTTTATTTTTATTTGTTTTTACGACACTGTCTAACGATGCTCTTTCCTCATCACTGCAGCTGTGTGAGAGCTTCATCTTCACTGTTAATTAGGGGCTGTCCGCTACGCTAACAGCATTACTAAAAAGCTTCTTACAAAATCGTATCCTCTTGCATTGTTTCTTGACGAGCGTTTACTTTTAGAGTCTGTGCTAGATGGTAGGGAGAAAGAAAATGAACAGTAATTGCAAACTTTGAGCGAGGAAGTTAATGAACACTTGACCTTAGCGATTAAGAGGCTTGTTTTGTTAGGTGCGATATGTTGCATAACCTAAATCATTTGCACATACACACGCGCGTACATATATATATATATATATATATATATATATATATATATATATATATATATATATATATATATATATATATATATATATATATATTTATATATATATATAGTAGAAACGGAATGATATATCCAGAGACAAAACTAGTTTCACACCCTGAGCATACCGACGTGGACAGCGAAGCTGTCATGAAGATAATGGCGATGAATGTTAGCACGAAAAGGTCATCATGATTTTCAGGTTGATCATCAACATTTTTTTTATATTTCTTACTTTGCTCAACCCCCCCGCACACATGTGGACCTGCGTGAAGCGCATACTACTACTGGCACTACTATACTACTACTATACTACTACTACTACTACTACTACTACTACTACTACTACTACTACTACTACTACTACTACTACTAACTACTACCCCCCGAGGATGGCTTATGACGAAAATGGTTTCGTCTCCATCGATTACGTCACGAATGCGCATAAATACCACGTGAATATGATAATTGTCGAGGTTTTACGTCCCAAGACCACAACATGATTACGAGGGACTCTGTATATAGTGAAGGCCCTAAAATTTCCGACTATCTGTTTTTTTTTTTTTTTTTACTGGCGCCTAAGTTTAAGCACACTGGGTTCTAGCATTTCGCCTTCATCTGAATTCAACATCGCGACTTTCGGGCCAGCCCTAGACCGTTATGGAGGTAAAATCGCATATGAAAATCATCATATCGGAAATTTTCAACCGAGACAAGAACTGTAGAATACATATTGTTGCATTTTTTTTTACGATATACTCTCTATAACAAGAACACTTCTGTATGCCTTCTACGAAAGACCTCCATGACGGTGCTCATTCCTATCATGAGAAAACGAAGGAATATGCAATGCTTACACTTTAAGGGGGCGCCACTGACTCCCTCCACTATTCGAGACCTCATCAAGAGACACGTTTGCGCACGACAAGTACGTCGACGTGACGAGACAAGCACCGAGACGAGGTCGTGTAAGACAATCCAATAACGCAGCCACAGACGACCGAGTCTGCGAACGTGACGTTCATGCGGGACAGAAAAGCTGTGTGTGTATATAAACTAAGCCTATTTCGCATATCCCTCCCCGCTTACTCGCCTCTCTCATCCTTACCTATGCGCAGTTTGTAAGTAAACATATACACATATACAAACGGCTCAATTCGTGCACGTTCTTCGGGAGCACGTACTTTCTCGGCGCTCGTTTGCAAACGAATACGAAACGCTGGAGGCGTATAGAGCGACTGCCTCGCATCTTTTCCGTGTTTTTTGTTATTAGCTTGTTTTCTCCCTCGTTCGACAGGGAGTACAAAACAACGGACCCACGCTTTTGCCCAGAAGATTCCCGTGCTTTTTTTTCTTTTTAGTTCTTCGCTCCCTAATCTAATTTAAAGTGCCAGTTTTTTTTTTTTCAATTTTCTGGGAGAAGTGAAGTGGCGTTGGAAAGCAGCAAAGTAAGTGGGTGGGGGAGACAAGCGGGTGGGAGGAAAACGAGGGGCGTTATTTATTTGTTGTTCTTTTAGAAATAAGGAAGAGATGTGCACTGGGCAAGGTAAACGGGTTGGATGAGAAGCTTTTGCTTTGAGGGATGCTTTTCCCGCCAGTAAGGAAAGTAGAAAGCTTAGTGGCTAGCTGTGCAAGGCTGCTTCGGAGCCTGAGGCTGAGAGCGTTTGGGAGACAACACGACTCACGAGGTACTGCCGAGACGCGTGTATAACCCGCACGACGAGTGGTCGAAACGCGAGATACCTCGGGGTAAATGAGAAAAAAATAGATAGACATACATTTGAGAAAACGTTTACGTCGCGCACCTGTCCGTGGTATACAATGTTTATCCCCCGCTCCTTAATTATACAAATGTCTAAATGTACAAATATCCACTCCCTTCTCCTTGATTTCTTAATATATACTCCAGAGAAGAAGACCTATGAGGTTCCCGCATAAGCTGACCTCAATAAAGCGAGCCTCGCTTTTGCAAAACCATGCATGTGTGTTTACAAAAAGTTGTTTACGATTTAGAGTACTTGGTACTCTGCTATGGGAAGGTATAAAGTGTTCGCTGCTTGCATACACACCTGTTAACACGTATGACAGCTGACGGGTATCGTTAAACCCCATAACAACAGTGGCCAATACGCGAAAAAATGTGGCACTTGTTCGTTACTTTGCCGCGTCCAGATGGCGTGGCGCGATGCACACCCAAATAGAGTTCCTCGCGGTCACGCTAATCGTACAGTCCTGTGCTTTGGGTTTGAGTTTTCAAACTTCTATCCAAGAAGCACGTGATTGAGAATCGAAAAAGCAAGCGTAAACAAATTACGATAATTTTATATGTTTTACGTTCCGAAAACCACAATATAGTTGTGAGGTACGCCGTAGTGGAGGGCTTCGGAATTCTTGGACATCAGGTTTTAACGAGCACCTAATTCCAAGTAGACGAGCTTCCAGCAAACCGGGACTGTACTGTACTGTGTGGAAGGTTGATAACGTTCAAATGCCATAAAAATTAGTCAGGTTAACAGCAACCCTTTTCATTTTGGTGAGGAACTTCTATGCGGAGACAAATGTCGAAAGTCAGGCTGTCGTACATAAACTACAAGAAATCGCAGTAGTTTGTAGTAGAATTCGTCGTCTCTATATGACTTTCGTCGTATGTGTGTTCTTTTTCGTCGTTTGTAGGGAGACGTTCCTGATGAAGCCACAATACGCAAAACACCAAAAAAATACATGCGAAAAGAAAAATCCCCTTCCTCTCACCTGTTTTTTTTTTCTTTGTGGCTTGCGTATTATACTTTCACAAAGCACGTGCCAAACAGCCCAATAAGAAGTTTTGCAGAGACATCTATAGTTCGGTTCGCGCCTGAGACTTTCTCCTGCTCCTTGAGGCTATATAGAGGATTGCCTAACGCCTGGACCACCGTATCTTTAGGCCTGTCTTTTCGTCCAAGTTACCTGTAATTCAATCGGGACTCCTTAGGCCGAAACTTGCAGCAGGTGTCTTTCGCACGTAGTAGTTCGGACGCGGAGCGAAGATCGATGAAGCGGCCAGAGAGGGTACGTGACAGTGGTCGACGTGCAGGTATACTTACTAATGAGTGTCTGTCTGGCTGCGAGAGCACCGTGGTACTCATTTCGACCAGCATATAGCCCCCCCTCTCTCTCCATCCTCTCTTCTACCTATCCGAAGAACGTCATTACCGGAGGTTGGGCCTAGCGCTATACAGGCCTAACCTGCTCTCGGATTCGGTCAGCCTGTCGCGAGTCTATAGGGTTATATACACACCTCTATCTTTTGTTTCTCCTATCTCTACGTTTTGCTCTCGTAATGATGCGTTCGCCAGGTCACGTAGCGTTGCTCCACGGTGTGGGTTGCGCATCGGACGCATCAACGAGCCATTGGAAGGAGTCACGCACTCCCCGTAATAGCGAACATACAAAAAGTAGAAAATGAAGCATTGATTTCCGCGTGCAATTAGCGTGGAAGGTGGAAAAGGTGCTTCCGCGGAACGGAGCTTCCGGGCCGATGAAAAGAGATGGAGGGAAGAAGAGGTGCAGCAACGAGAGTGCCAGGGCACTATTGTGTATTCACTTGATGGGCTTCGAGATAAACGTCAATCCTAAACTGCGACTTACAAGCTAAGACGACTGACGGCGGGGTCAGTTTAGCTTGCCACCGAATCCTTGTTCGAACGCAACGGAATGGAATGGAATGAAAAAAACTTTATTTCAGTCCTGCAGGACGCGCTTAGCGCGCAGCAAGCGCCTCGAACATGAAAATGTAGTCAGTCAATCTTTCGATGACGACCTCGATGTCGTGCTGCCGGTCTAAAGCGAAGTGAAAGCCCAACCCAATAAATTTAGAGTCACGTTTACTTAGGCCAGCAAAAGTTCCAACTTTGAAATTCAAAGCAACGTATCTTTAGCGAAGGCCACCTATCCAATTGGAAGATTAAGAAAAAAAGTATTTGTTGGCAACCATTTGGTTGATTCAACGTCGGTTTCTTGTGCATGCTGATTGAGCTTGGTTCAAGCTTAACACGGTCCTCGTGTTTGGCATTAGCCCACATGATTGAGGAATTTATTCTAGTTATGGCAACTGATAGATTACACATGGGCTCAGTAACGCTGCATATTGACGTATTTTTTATTTATTCACTTATACAATACTGCAGACTTTATGTGGTTCCAAGCAGGTGTAAAAATAAGATTTACACTGAAGAAATACGAAAAACATAATCAATGAAAAACAACGTCAGAAATAAATAACAGAAGTAAGAACACATTGCATGCGCATAAACATTTGCCTATACCCCCGCAAGACACACACACAGTTATACACAGTTATACACACAGTTATACGATTTCTACACAGTTATACGATTACGTCCACTTATATAGGAAGGTTAACCGCTGCTGCCGTTCTCACAGAGCGAGGAGGAGTGGCTTATAGCAACTCGCGCTTTCATCCTTTGTGGTCTGTGTAAACGGCACACAAAATGGCTTGGTAGTGCGCGTGGCCATTCAAGCATCTAATGTTGACGCATTAGCGCATGACAGTCGGCTGCCAAATCAGAGATAGCGCCACCCGCTAAGAAACATGGTGGTGCCCACGAGCAAATAGTCTTTCGATAGTGAGACCCGGCCCGCAACATTATTGGCCGACGTGCCTGCATGGCGACACAACCTGCGTGAGATGAACCAATAGCGATCATGTGAACTGTCAGTCGCCACTTCTCACCGTTCTGAGAGAACAGCACGGCGGCTTCAGTGACGTCACGGGGCAGGCCATCTGTAGCTGACAAACGTAACTTAACGCTACAAAACGAATGTGCCAAGATAATTACGCAGCGTCGGCAATATAATGGTGGCACTGACTTCTACTGCTAAAAAGTCCTAATCGTAAAAAAAAAAGCGAATTGAAAACTTGAATGGAAAAACAAGCAAGGAGACACCAGCGGATATGAACAACAGAAAGGAAGTGAAAGACACAAGGACTGTTGCGAAAGGGGCCTCTTCGAATGACCTCCGGTTCCATCCGGTCAGTTCACAGAAGAAAGGGTACATCGGCCGTATATCGCTGTACTCCTTTGAGTAAAATGGATGATTCTTAGAGGGGGGTGTCATCCATTTTACTTTGCGCGTTGCTAAATGCACACTGGCCGAATTCGATTGGCGTCAGGGGAGAGCGTAGAGTTCATTAAGCTCTGACAAGGGTAAAAAGAAAGAGCAGCGCCTAATTAAAACGATGCAAAAAACACAGATAACTTATATCGTAGAATGCAATGGGAAACGAAAAAAAAAACACAGGAAGTGAAAAGCACGATGCAGACCACCACGTATATGCGAGAACCCGCAGATCTAGATTTATAGCTGTAGCTTAAGCAGTCAAGCGCGCGACGGAGATCAAGGTGAGCCAATCTCTCTCAGCACTAATTTCCCTCCTGGGAACCATAATGAAAGCTGGCCAAAGGTTTGCGCCGGGCCACCGTGCCGCGCGAGATCCGAGATTCAAGCGCGTGCGACCACGTGTGTGATCGCCTGTCTTGGTACAGTAGACTTTAAGCCCCCGTCGTGATAAATGACGAACGGTCGAGATCGTCGACCTCCAACCTTCTCGCCAGGCCTACGTCCCTCTATCCCGAAAATAAATGCCTCGCACAATACGTGCGAATAAGCTATACTCGTGATACCTTCGAAAAAAGGACTAGCCTTCACGAAAGGCCCTGCTCATTACTTGGGGTAGCCCTTGCGAAGGGAAGCTCGAATGACTCCTGAAGAACCTTACACTCGAAGCATACAAGAGGTTCACTGTACAAGCGTTCACGTCTGATCGCTAATAATAAGTGTTGGGGTTTAACGCCCCAAAAACCACCTTATGATTACGAGAGACACCGTAGTGGAGGACTTCGGAAATTTTGACCAGCTGGGCTTCTTTAACGTGCACCCAAACCTAAGCACGCGAGCCTAAAGCATTTTCGCCTCCATCGACAGTGCGGCCGCCGTGACCAGGCACATCTGATCGCTATTACTAGTACGTCGGCCGTACTGCAAGAATGGAGTTGCAGAAGGGATCCCGTTAAGCATTTCAGATATACCTTGTAAAGCGTTACAGTATGTAGGATTCGTATCCAGCGTTTAGCACAACGTAAACATGCGCCAATAATGGTAAAACAGATGTAGTCTAACAGCAATCCAGCGCAAGTAAACATTACCTATTATCTAGCCGTATCACGGAAGAATTTTCAGCCTTATAAAACGTTATCCCAAGCTAACCAGTATTAACTCTAATTCAGCCAACTACAGGTATAAAATTGGCGCCCCGCCGCGGTGGTCTAGTGGCTAAGGTACTCGTCTGCTGACCCGCAGGTTGCGGGATCGAATCCCGGCTGCGGCGGCTGCAGTTCCAGTGGAGGGGGGGAGGGGGATATGCTGTAGGCCCGTGTGCCCAGATTTGGGTGCTCCTTAAAGAACCCCCAGGTGGTCGAAATTTCCGTAACGCTCCACTACGGCGTCTCTCATAATCATATGGTGGTTTTGGGGCGTTAAACCCCGCATATCAAGCAATCAATCAGGTATAAAATCGGCGTTTTTCACCTCGCTCATGTAGTGGTTATAGTGATCCGCAGCCGAGCCGACAGTCGCGGGCTTTAACAGTGCCGCGGCGGTCACATTACGATAGAGGCGAACTGCTTAAAGCGGGTTTACTGTGCGATGTCCGTGGGAACGTTACATAAGCGCAAGACGATCGAAAATTCTGAAGCGTTCTTCTACGACGTGCCTCATAGTCAGATAGTGGTTGTGGCAGGTAAAACCCCAATAATAACGTTATGAAAAATAAATTACAAGCAGTACCGGTTGTAGGCGATTGAACACGGTCAGTAAGGACCCCACCCGTCAGTATTTCGCGCTGTGAAAGAGACTTCGTTAAGATACGCCTACTCCAAGTTACAAAAAATTACGCGAACGATAAGGGCGCAAGTGGTGGACCGCAATGAGGAAGTGCCCCCTAGCGAGAGGAGCGCCAAGGCCTCACTTCGAGTTCGGCGGGATGCGGAGAAGAGTCCCGTTCGAAGAACAATAAACACGCCGTTCGGCTAGTCGCCTCGTCTCGCTGGTCGATAGGATAAACACGGCTGCTGATGGCGTTGGCACGGACACCAAGAAGCAGAGGAGAGAGACAACTGTGTATTGCAGTCCATGCTGTCGCTCTTTCTTCGTCGCGTAGTATAAAAGAAGCCGCCGCCATACAAACGTGCAAGTGACATGCCCTATATATGCTCGCAGCTGTCCGATGTGACTCGGAATCAGACCGAGCTCGTATTTTCGTGGAGCTCCATGAAATACTCGCTAGGGGAGAATTGTGGCGCTAGTGTGTGCGAGAAGCAAGCCTGTGTGTCACTCCGGCACTGTATGTAGGTGGAGTGGAGTTCATTGAATTCGAGAGTGCGATGAAAATGGCTAGTCGATAAATTCGTAAATTTTGGTCGTTGCGCTAGAAGAGTGTATAATTCCTGGGTCATGTTCTTGAAGCTTTCGAACCATTATGTTCCCCAAGTTCACACACACAAAAAAGATGTACATAACGAACGGAAATAAAACAGATTTATTGAATGAGCACGCGCACTTCGAGCACTGTATACACTCAACTATGGCCAAGGAAATTTAAAACTTTCCTCTAACCTCCTTGACTGTTACAGAGTGGTTAGCTATATCTACAAGCTTGTGGCACCCATTTTTAACCTGTTTAGAAAAATTCATTGTCACAAACGTCAATAACATTCAACAGAACATTCCCTTCTAAGACATACAATAACGATAATGACAAAACAGACGTCATTTACGAGATGACGTCGAAAGCTAATGTGTGTTAAGAAAAAGTGGTTAACAATATACAGTACTCGATACACTACTATGGGAGAGCTGAAAGCCGTCCCCAAGGGGAAATCTGCAAAAACTTGGCTGAGCTAATGTTCCCTTTCGAATAGCTTAGCACGAACAGTTCCGGGTTCGTCAAACACAGATTTCTCATAACCCACTCAAGCACCCTGGTTATGAGGCTACTTTTTTTGTAATGTTTCGTATATCCTTTCTAAAATATTGCTGTTCTAAATGGTTAATGGTATTGACCTTGCTTTGCAAAACGTACCTTGAAGCAGTCCTTAAATCACGCATGAGGGGGAGGAAAATTTGTGAGGAAGCGGTTAGGAGAATGATGAACTGTTCGACTCACTATTCTCCACAACACCAATCCTTCACCAAACTGTGGATATCACAACAATGTAAACAAACCACAGCATATCCATGTGTTGAATGATGATGACTGGGCAAAGTTCCAGAGGTAAATACGTGATAGTCTCTGTCTGTCTGTCTGTCTGTCTGTCTGTCTGTGTGTGTGTGTGTGTGTGTGTGTGTGTGTGTGCGTGTGTGAGTGCGTGCGTGCGTGCGTGTGTCCGTCCGTGCGTGCGTGCGTGCGTGTGTCCGTCCGTCCGTCCGTCCGTCCGTCCGTCCGTCCGTCCATCCGTCCATCCATCCATCCACCCATCCGTCCGTCCGTCCGTCCGTCCGTCCGTCCGTCCGTCCGTCCGTCCGTCCGTCCATCCATCCATCCATCCATCTACAATCACACTAAAGCACGCGTCTCCTACGCCGACAATCTTTCTTTTATTCTGTATATTTTTTCCCTCTCTGTGTTTTTAGGCATCTCGTTCTCACTCTCTCCACACTCGTTTTCACCCTCGTCAGAGTTACTGCATCTCAAGCCGGAAAAATCACCGTACATGTTCTGTGAGAAAAAAAAAAAGAGGAAGCAGAGAATTTGTTTATCTAGAACCCACTGCGATCCTCGGCTATACCAACTCTGCTTTAATTTAATTTATTTTAATTTAAGTTTAATTATGAAACTAATGAACATTGTCGCATCCCGGAAGGAACAATTCATGAAGGCTTTGATGTGTAAGCTTTTTATCTCATGTTCTCTAGCGGGGAAAAAAGACAATTTCTTAGCGCATGTACGCATGTTTATCATGCAATGCTATTGTATGAGTACTTGTAAAATATGCGTGCTTTTCCTTAAAAAAAAAAACTGCTGTCAATGTCTCGCCCGCAGCCCGACCCTTCTACGTGTTTTATATAAATATATGATGGCATCACGGATGTAGCAAACATAGTTAATTTTTCGGCGATCTTCCTTCCGTATGAACGTACTAAATCCACACTTATGTGGATTTAAGCCGTAGAAAAAGAAAGAAAAGGCAGGAAACGTGCAGACGTCTGTGATCCGACGTCTGTAATCGAAACGCGTCACAGCGTCGACAGTGGTAAATACGATGAATCGGTGCCCTGAAATTTCAGAAGCAAAGTTCAATTTTTTTTCGGCCCCTCTTCCGGGCGATGTCATCTTCACGATCCCTACAGGCAGACCTGAGCGCCAGCAGTTTGATGTTTAGTTTCTGTTTCAGCCTAGTTTTCACTTCTCAACCTCCGATCAAGGTAGACTCAGTTCCGCTTAACCTACGCGAAGACGTGCACCCGTATGCAAATTTCTCTAGAGTGGAATGCAAATTATGCTGTCACAGCGGAGAACGCGTGCGTAGAGCCAACTGAGTTTGTTCTTTTATTCTTTTTTACGCCCGTGATTAGGTATTGTTAAACCTATTTTTGAACTTTAATCAATGCACGAGTCATTTACCTTGTTTTTTTTTGTTGCTAGCAGTTACAGTAAAATATCGATAAAGTCCCTTAATGAGGATAACTACACAAAACAAACCATGGCATTAGCGATTCGCACCACTTTCCTCTTTCTTTCTACTTATTTGTTTACTTTATTCTAATGTTAAGCGGGTCGCTGGCCTTAATGTATGCTAATTCTGGCACGATTCGGTGTCCTATACAATGCACCCACACTTCCGGCTGAGGCTGAACTTTTTCTACGATAAAAGCGAAAAAGAAGTATATTGAAACAAATAACTAAAAAAAATTCAACCAAAGGGTGCTCTAGGCACTGCGAGTTGCATTGCAAATGAGTGAAGGAACGGAACACAAAAACGCGAGTTAATTGAATTCGCTCTGCGATAAAACAACCAAATTACATCACCGGCGTCGCTCTTACTTTCGATGACTAAGAAAAAAAAAGCGTCCCGATGGCTGCATATTTCGGTTCCTAATTCTTCCCGAATTTTTTTTTTCTTCGCGACGGTTTGGGTGCTCATTAGCATACTTCCCCTATCTACAGGACCATCACAGCCTGTTGAGCCTTGAATAAAGAATGCCCCCCCCCCCTCTCGAACTAAAAGTATACCAGCACGCTCTGGCGCAAATTCGGAGGGGGGGGGGTCAAAGGGGTCCTGCCTCCCCCCGCCCTTTGTGGTCGGGTTTAGGGATGGGGGCACCCTTGCAAGTTACTTCTTCGATATTCACATTTCAGTTGGCAGGTACTTTATTGCATGCTTCAGAATAATTTTATTGCCTCTTTAATTTGTGGTGTCGTCTACTTCAACACCCCTCATCTGTGTGAGGCTATATTAATTGAAATTACACCCCCACCAGTTTCAGAGAAAACGCAATAGAAGAATATAATCACGTGAGCTTGAAATTCGTGGCCTTTATTCAATTTTTATGTCAAATTACGAGCAAAGGTAACGATAATATATATATATATATATATATATATATATGACGCTACGATGAGTGGGCGACGTGGCCTGGCTCATACGCCATGTCTTATTCTATTCTACGCTTCTTCCTCCTCTGCTTCTACCAACCGTCACTACCTTCTTACGTCACACACACACACACACATATATATATATATATATATATATATATATATATATATATATATATATAGACGGCCATTATATATATATATATATATATATATATATATATATATATATATATATATATATATATATATATATATAATGGCCGTCATGGCAAGCTGTGTGTGTGTGTGTGTGTGTGTGTGTGTGTACTTTTGATTGTTCTATATTTGCACCGCTGCCGGTACGAACGCAGACAGTTGCCGTTTTCTTTCTCTTTTTTTGCGTTAAATTATAGGCGAAAGCCACAAGAGCCTACAAATGTGCAGGTGAGCGTGAGGGCACCCTGTAAACTTAGTTACATTCGGCAACTTCTGCATCATGACATCACAACACTGTATGACCTTTTCGATTCGTCCTCGCGCAAAAATTTCTAATGACGATTCCACAAGAACTATGCTCCGTTGGCGACACGAGAGTGGCCATTTTGTATGTTTTGGTAGCTGACATTATCACAACTAGCAATACTGGAGCGTACGATTACCAGAATCGGAGAATTTATCCTTACGTCACGCCGTTTTAGATCTTGTTAGGCGCACCGTTCAACAATCCACTTAAATGTCGAAATAATAAAATACATTACCAGCGTTCCCTGAGATTCCCACGCTTGCTCAGAGCCGTCTCCGTATTTAGGATGTTTGCGTGGCAGAGTAAAGTCGAATGACATGTGGAACCCGAAGTCGGACCACTCAGCGCGGTAAAAGACGCGTCCACACGATCAGGAATCTTCCGTGTCTTTCCAAGAGCTCGTACAATGCTTTTGTGAGGAAAGGCCGCGTCAGTGATATTAAAAATTGCTTGTAAAGGTATAACTCCCGCACTATATAATGTTTCAATTAAACGAAGCGCGAAAGAAGCTCTCGCAGTTATCCACTTAATCTGTACTCGTCGTTAGTATACTATACCGTCTATAGAGGCTAAGGTACTCGGCTATTGACCCGCAGGTCGCGGGATTGAATCCTGACTGCAACGTGCCTGCATTTCCGATGGAGGCGGAAATGTTGTAGGCCCGTGTGCGCAGATTTGGGTGCACGTTAATGAACCCCAGGTGGTCGAAATTTCCCGAGGTTCCCCACTACGGCGTCTCTCATAATCATATCGTGGTTTTGGGACGTTAAACCTCACAAGTCAATCAATCAAATCAATCATCAGTTCGTATACTATACCATTATTCTACACTGTTACCGTCTATACTGTTAACTTGTTAACTTCCAGCGGTAAGTTCAATGACTGAGTGTGCGCACGTGTGCTGCTGAATGTGCAGTGTTTATCTCTCTTCCCTCTCTCCTCTCTATCTTTCATCTCTCCCCTCCCCCTCCCATGCGCAGGGTAGCGAACCGGCTGTCTACGGTCTAGTTAATTTCCCTGCCGTTCTTTTCCTCCTATTTTCCTTCCTTCCTTCCGGCGTTAGGTTCGGCACTACGTCGACGACTCGTGCGAGCAGCGAAAAGTTCGTAACACCAACCTCGCTTCCTCATCCATTCACTTGTGCCTTAGGAACTCTCTTCTGAGCAGTAATGACTCTGCAAACGCGAGCCTGGATCACCGCGAAAGTGCTTAACAGGCTTATTTAGGCCAAGCGTTCTTGCGTAAGAAGACGGTGCATTCCCGAAAATCGCCTCTCGCTTGCAAATACCTCTCTCGCCCTAAGCATACCGGAAGGATAGAATGCGCCTACACAAGCTGTGAGTTTGCAGAAGTTGCGTGTACGCGATCACTAAGGAAGCACTTTGATTAGAGGCATATAGTTAGAAGTAGTTGTAATAGTGGAGAGAATGTGATTGGGAACCGTATAAACGATTTGCTTGGAGACCCGTACAGTAAGACGGAAAGGTAGATTAGATTGTTGTTGGGGAAGCACGCCCAAATTGTGCGTATGGGCGCACAAGAGCACTTTTTTTTTACTTAGCAGTTAATTAGAGCCAATGTTAGAAGTAGTTGTAATGGTTAAGAGGATATCGGTGGCGAGCCATATGAGGTAAGTGATTCTAGGCCCGTGCTGAAAAGGAAACGCGGATTAGTTGGTTGTTGTGCGAGATAAGTTCGCACAACAAGGTGCGTGTGCGAGCACAAAGAAAGTTTTTGTTTCAGTTAGCAGTTAATCAGAAGCGAAGTTATAAGTAGTTGTAATAGTGTTGAGTATATCGGTATAGAACTGTACGAGGTATACACCTCTGATAAGACCGAAAGGTGTATTGACTGTTGTGCAAGTGCACACAAGTTGCACGTACGCGCTCACTAAAGGAGTATTTCTCTTAGTGGTAGATTAGAGGCAAAGTTAGAAGTAGTTGTAATAGTATTGAGAATGTGGGTAAGGAGCCACGTGACCTAACCGATTTTACATTTGTAATAGGATGGAAACGCGGATTAGTTGCTTCTTGTGCAAGTTCCCTCAAGATGTGCGTGTGCGTGCATTAGAAAGTCTTTTCAGTGGGCAGTTGATCAAAGGCGAGGTTAGAGACGTTTCTAATAGTCGTTAGGAGAACTGGTGGGGAGTCATACGAACCGAGCGCTGGCGCACTTGTAGAAAGATGAAAAGATGAAAAGATGAAGTCACTGGTTTGACTTCATCGCTGATCGATATGTGGACTCAAAGCGATCACAAAACTGTACAAAGGACGATCAATACATCGGTGTGAGGAAATGACTTCCGCCTTCCAGTCGTTCTGCACGAATGCATAAGGGAGCGTTCCTCGCAAAAATAAATTTACGCAGTATATGAATTGTATAAAAGAGGATTTAGAAAGTCTATAGATAGCTAAAACACATGTTTGTATGAGCCACGTGAGCTATTGCCGCGGCGTTTATCGACACGACGTAAAACAAAGAACGCTCTATCTATATACATCTAGCTACCTATTTAAACATGTATTTGCACGGACTCCAAGGCAGTACGGGAGGGAGCGAGAGAAACTATGTACGCTGCGGTAAATAGTAGTTAAGAGATTAACTATAGATTAATTATAAGTTATTACCATTCAAAGCGGGCAACCCTGTAACCAAGCAAGACGAAATGTGGGGGAAAAAAGGGGAAAGCGAATTCCGTGAGCTCTAAACTAGAACAACGCGTTACGATTTTTCTCCCCAACATTGCGTGGAGCGGGTAGAAATGTCTAAAGAGCAAACGGAACGACCATTAGAGGGCGCGCACGACGATATAATTGCATTTGCACATCGTATTTCACGAGCCGTGGCTTCCCCCCCGAAGTTCGGCTCACTCACGCACGAACGCTTCTCCGCAGTGCACGCATGCACTCAGTGGCGGTGTTTGCAGGGAAGCAGTTGTGGAGCAAACGGTGCACATACTACGCCGTGCTCGGGAGAAAAGTTGGGATGGTTGCGGAAACGGGAACTTGCGGGAACTGGTCGGCGGAAAGTTTTGGCGGGGAGAGCCTTCGAAGGTGGGGAAAAAAATGTTGGCGGGAATTCGCAGCGCCGTCTCTGTGAAACCCTGCGAGCATCGACCACAGTCGCAGCGGCGAGCTGCCTCGATTACCGTATACAACTGCTCTGTGCGTACGAACTGCGCGCCACGCCGAATAATTAGTCGTCATTAGCTTCCGGTGAGGAAGGGCTCAATTTGTGTCTCGCTTCCTCTACCCGACGGCAGCAGCTTCGCGTAGAAGGTACACATGCGTGAGAAATGGTTACGAAAAAAAGAAGAAAAAGTGAACAACAACTAAATAAAAGAACACCAAGGGATGGTTAATTGATCTTGCGGGGTACTGACGCCAATTTTCGAAGATGAGCTTACTCAACCATACAAATCTCTTGTAAAAAGAGACGGCTGTGCACAAGTTTGAAGCTCAGTCAACGCTAAGTTATTTTCGCTGGAGACACTTACTGACATCTTCACTATCATCGCGTGAGGCTACATGGTCCCATTTTAATGACTTCAAGACTAGTTGCGATGACGTCAGGTACCAAACGTTCAAGACTGCCGCTTGTACGTCACTAACGGAGCCATTACCGAGCCATGACGTCATGAAGCGAGCGCAGGACGAAAAAATAATACTGTGTTGAGACGTTAGGTTAAAGTAGGAACCAAAACTAGCTTTCAAAAGGATATTGACAGCACTTCTTTACGGTGCACTCGCGCTGACCAGTAAGTTTTTGTCTAGGATCTCGATAACTCAGTCTCACGTTTGACGCAACCAAACAACAAAATATTTTCGTGTCAGTAGCTTTTTAAATCGCTGTTCGCATCGGTTTTCTTGGTGTGGTTAGCATTCGTGGTAATTCTAATGAAAACTGGGGCGAAATTGTGGCCTTAAGCTGCACTGATGTTGTCTGCCTTCGGCCAGTGATTCAGCCGTTCTCTTGCGGTATCCCAGAAACAACGGACACAGAAGAACTGAGCATATATCATCCGTTGCCTCGAATGTTGCCCTCTCACATTGTTGGCGTAACACCACCGGTTACCTTCGTTTAATGTTACTTGGTGTCACAAAACACTCACCCCTCCCCCCGTTTGCTCTTCCCTATCACTTTGCACTAATGCGCTTACGATCTCAACGCCACGCAATGGCGAGGTATTAAGAAAGAGACTCCCCCCTCCTCCACTAACAATATTGTGCGCACGCCTATAACGATGGGTAAGTAGACGATAATTATAGCGCGAGAACAGAACGACGGCACAGAGACAAGAAGGGCGCAAAGGACACGAGCGCGAGTGCCGTCGTTCTGACAAGTGACAAGGGAGATTGATTGATTGATATGTGGGGTTCAACGTCCCAAAACCACTATATGATTATGAGAGACGCCGTAGTGGAGGGCTCCGGAAATTTAGACCTTCTGGGGTTTTTTAACGTGCACCCAAATCTGAGCACACGGGCCTACAACTTTTCCGCCTCCATCGGAAGTGCAGCCGCCGCAGCCGGGATTCGAACCCGCGCCCAGCGGGTCAGCAGCCGAGTACCTTAGCCACTAGACCACCGCGGCGGGGCGTGACAAGGGAGATTATTGAAGCAGAAAGGATTAGTAGATTAGGGCTGAACTGCGTCACACTCCTTCTTTCGGTCTTTGTGATAAAGAATTGTCGTTTTTGAGAAGATCATAAGTGTTTAGCGCATGGCAATGGAGGGTTTTTCATCTGTTTGTCTGTTGTTTTTGAATTTCGTGAGCATATATACGTACGCTCCTCGAAATAAAATTTATGTTGGAAGTAAGCGCTCCCCTCTGTCCCTTCCCTTGTCCTATGTTTCTAACGCGCTACGTCGATTAACTATAACTACCGCCATGCCATACCAAGTAGCCCAAGCTGCCACCCTTCTACAGGGTAAGTGTAGTTGCGAATACGTGGTGCGGGTGTGAGAATCATCGGGATCGTATATTTACCCACTGTTCCGATGAACTTACGTTACGACCTCCCCGCGCGAGCGTGCGACGCGCCATTGCGTGGCACGCCTGCTTCGTCTGGGTGCCACGCTGCGCCACATGTGGGTAGTCGTTGATTGGAGCGGGGCCGGCACGTTCTCGACTCGCGCCGCTAACAGGCCGTGGAACAAGAGCGCGGCAAAGCCGTTAGACGCGCGTATTTAGCGCGAACTGACGTGGGTGTGGTAGTGCGTAAGCAGCTGAATAAACGCGAAACTCTGATTTCGGCTTTGAGAGGCCACGTTGGTCCGTCGGCATAATCTTATCACGGTAACCGTTAATTACGATGCTGCGCCCTTTAACGTTAATAATGTGAATATTTAAACGTGGATTTGCACGGCTCTAAGGCAGTGCGGTAGGGAGAGAGTAAAAATTATATACGGTGTGGTAAATAGTAGTTAATTGATTAATTGTAATTATAAAAAACAGTACACTTTCTGCGCAGCAGCTTTGATATAGGTGCCAGTAGTTGACGGTGAAGAATTGTTGTAGTTATTCCTGCAGGGTTGTACGCTTCTGCCTCGTAAGGGGAGCAAGACGCCCCGAAATTTTTTTCTAGTTTCTTTTCATATCTGTCCACGCACACGTATACAAACACACGCACAGACGTGCATAGTGATTACTTGATAACCCCTTCTAAGCTTTTAATTGTTATTATTGCCTATAGCACCTGGTCCGCAACCTGTCGAAAGTATGTCGCCACTGTTTTCTAGCAGCGCTGCTATTTTCCTCTTTAGTTACCGACAGACCCGTTTGCTGACTATAAATATGGTGACCCTGAATATTCTCTTGCCACTGCTAACACGATCTATGAATGGGCGTTGGCAGGTTTTTGTCTTAAGGGGTGTGCATACTCGTATAACATTGTGATGGTAGAAGAATGCTCTATAGTGGCTTGGATGCGGAGGGGGGGACAAGTGCTTTTTTGTACCATCTTTCCTGCGTCCATGAGCCTATGTAGTATTCGACGACAGCATAAAATGAAGAACTGTGCCAAGGAGGCGCTGTATGTACAGACGTGGCCGGAAACGCCAGGTCACCGAAAATCACGGATCACCGCTCGCCCGCCGCCATGGCTTCTAGGCACACCTGGACACAAAGGGAGCCGCCTTTCTGCTCTGTATACTTTCCGGGGCGTGTCTCTGTGTACGTATACGCGTATAAAGCGAACATTAAAAGAGAGAGGTAAATTTTATTAATTTACGGCAGCTTGCTGGGCTGGTCTCCCACCCAAGACCTAGCGCAGAGACTGTCTCCCGGCAGCTTATAGGCGTACCGGACTGCCCAGAGTTGCTTTGTCCATGCAGGCCCGAGCTGAGCAGCACTGTCCGCCAACGCACCCGAAAGTCTCAAAAGAAAGAAAACGAAATCTGCGATTTTAACACCGTGAAGACCTTCGGAGATCAGTTACCGTTCTAAATGCCATCACCATGATCATAATCATTTCGAGCATAATCATCGTAATCCTTCTTTTGTTTAATTTATTTGAAGGAAAAGCAACTTCATGATTGTAATCATGCGTTATATCCATTTGAAGTGAAGCATCGTCGTCGTCATTTCGTTTCATTTATTTGTTTATTTACTGTCGCCTCTAGTCACGTGACCTGCGTAATGACTACTACTACTACTGATCATGATGATGATGGTGGTGGTGGTGGTGGTGGTGGTGGTGACGGCATACCATGCAATAAGACATTTTCGCTTTGAATATAACCGCAAGATCACGGGCACGACACCGCCTCTAAAATGAAGTATCGTCCGTTTCAATGATGGCTTGCGTCAGGACTCCAATGAACAACCAACCAACTAACCTATTGTGTCGAGGATGCAGCAACGAGTCTACACTTCTTTTTGCGAGGCCTATAAAAGACAAAGGGCGCCCTCTCA
Source organism: Rhipicephalus microplus (assembly GCF_013339725.1). Lineage (NCBI taxonomy): Eukaryota > Metazoa > Arthropoda > Arachnida > Ixodida > Ixodidae > Rhipicephalus > Rhipicephalus microplus. The sequence goes on from NC_051167.1 coordinate 120,096,065, forward strand.
CGCCCGGTGGCGGCAGCTGCTTCGAGGAAGAGAGACTATAGATACACGGCAGCACACTCCACGCACAAATGACAATGAACGCCACCGCACAGGAAACGAGTCTTCGGGGCTGTAATGTCCGAGAACCGCGTAAAGTAACGCTACTACGCAGGGGAGACGGCGAGGCTTAGGTCTCCCCACCAGTGCCGAGACGAATAGGCGTGCGTCTTCCGAGATCAAAGGAAGCCGCCGCGCCTTCGGGATGCGTGCTGCCGTATGGTGCGGTGTAATGACGTCACACGCACCACGACCGCCATGGCGGTTGTGAGGTATAATTAGTCGCCACGTTTTCTAGACCTTTGAAATGACTGATGAGTGCGCAGATGGCGTAGCGAGAAGGGAGGCCCTATATTAGGCATTAAAACGACTATGTCATAAAAACAACACGAAACTTATTAATGAAAGGCAGAATGTTGACGAAATACTCTGTAATTCTCTTTCGCGTCTCATTCATTATCGACTGTAAGTTATCGTTAGCAATTATTTTGTTAACCATACTTCATGGTTAAGACATGTTAGCCATGTTTATTGCACTATGGACGCATGCATGGAGGACAGATGGCAAAAGTAACGCATTCTGCGGAAAACTTGCATCGTGCAACCGCTAGGGCCTCACTATTACGGCACCTTTTCTTTCTTATTGACCCAGTTTTCCGCCTAACGACTGCACACAGTAGAACGAGACCGTACGTAATCTGTCTTGTCTATCTGCTTGGTATTGTCGGTTCCAATTAACTGTGTTGTGAAGTGCTATTCACCACGCATCACTAATTCCAAGAATTAAAAAAATGCGAAAACTTGAGCAGGCTTGGATGACAGCAGACACGAGGACAGTTTTCGTTTATCCTGCTCTGCGTATGCGTGCGCAGGAGGGTTGGAAAAGAAAGGGGGGTGGGGCAAAAAAATGCCGCCATATCCATGAAGTGAATGATGATGAGTGGACGAAGCTCCGGAGGTAAACCTGGTAAACCATGAATCCTCCGTACATTTTGCCCACTCGATTTTATTGCAACGCTCCCCCTAGCGTACGTCGCCGCACTATATCGAACGATGACGCGCGCCATATGTGGCATCATTCCTATTTTATAACACCTCGCATCTTTCATAATCAACTACACGTACCGCCGTCTAGTTTATTACATCTTGCATCTTTTGGACGGACGGACGGACGGACGGACGGACGGACGGACGGACGGACGGACAGACGGACGGATGGATGGATGGATGGATGGATGGATGGATGGATGGATGGATGGATGGATGGATGGATGGATGGATGGATGGATAGATGGATGGACGGATGGATGGACGGATGGACGGACGGATGGACGGACGGATGGACGGATGGATATGGCTGTACCCTTTAGATCGGGCGGTGGCTAGCGTAATACTTAGAACTGAACGAGAGGTGGCTACATACAGGGGACGCACAGCCCACGCCTTAAGGAGCTTCGCTCCTAAAAATCAGCCCCATATACATTGAATGATTGCGAAGGGGCTGGCGCTGCAAAGAACCTTAGACCTTCCATCCCTCCTAAAGGGGAACCCTGGGCACCCTTGTGCTGCCCTGGCCTCAAGTTTTCGACCGTCGTTGATCGGACCTTAAGCCCACAAGCACATTACCATGTAAACGCCCGCTTACGGAAGTCAGTGAACTGCACAAGCTTCAGCGTAACACGCGTGCAAAAGACCGAATAAGGCGGGCTTCCTCACCGGGCGCCAGGGATGAAAACGAGCGTGGGGCGGCGTAGGAATACGAAGCTATCAGAAGGTGGCGTGCCTCCTACGTCCTGGGCCTACGATGGCGGCGGCTCGGACGAGGAAGAATGATCACGACGCAGCCGGTGATGGCGCGCGAAGAGGCTGGCGAGTCACGACTTTGGCGCCTTGCCGACGGTAGCTCACGCGCTTACAGCGAGATTCGAAAGAGTGCGCGGATCGTCGCGTCATGCACCTTTCATGTTCAACTGAAAGAAAGAAAGAAAGAAAGAAAGAAAGAAAGAAAGAAAGAAAGAAAGAAAGAAAGAAAGAAAGAAGAAAGAAAGAAAGAAAGAAAGACAGACAGACAGACAGACAGACAGACAGACAGACAGACAGACAGACAGACAGACAGACAGACAGACAGACAGACAGACAGACAGACAGACAGACAGACAGACAGACTACCCGGGTTCTCTAACGTCATAACAAACATAAGTACACGGGTTTTCTATCGATATCGCTCCATCTGAATACGGGCGCCATATGCATGGCTGGGAATCGAACACCCTCGAGCTAAAAAACATGACCACACCGTGCAGCATGCATTGACCACGAGACCCGAGTACCACGGTCATGGCCGCGGTCAACTTACGGCCATAGGGTGGGTATATATGCGTAGTTTAAGGGAAGTGAAGGCGAACTAGTTGGTACGTATCAGAGACGTACGCAAAAAAAAATTTCGTAAGAGGGAGGGTGGCTCACCTTTCTTAAATAGTAATTTTTCTGGGGTATACACACAAAAAAAAGTCGGGGAAGGGAGGGTGGCACGGACTTGGTGTGCCATCTCCTGCCTACGCCTCTCGTACGTATCCATAGTTTACAACAGCGCGATGTAAACCCAGACAAGAATTCACACAGGACCACCGATAACATCCAGTTTTTTGGTTTACTGCAAGGGAATTTCATATACAATACCAAAAAAAAAAAACTCGGTGAAGGAGAACATATCAAACTATCTGGCGGCACCAGCGTCCGGAGATAAATTAGCCTTCGGAGATAGCTACACTCCTTGTCTGTTAAACTAATCGAGGGCGTGGTAACGCCGATTAAACATGTGTTATGTAAAAGTACGAATCATGTGTTAGCTATCTCCAAATTAATCTCTCTTGTCACTAAACAATAGTGTAGCCGCTGTACGCAGGCGGCGCTGCCAGAAGATTTGTTATGTTCTCCTTCCCCGAGTTTGTTGTTGTTGTTGTTGTAGTTGTTGTTGTTCTTGTTGCTGCTGCTGCTGCTGTTGTTGTTTCAATGTATACGTACGTCCAATGCAATAAACCTAACAGTTGGCACTGAGTCAGCGCTGGTCCTGAGTGAATTCTTGTGTGTGTTTACTTCACACTGCTTTTAACTATGGCCATGCAGTTCAGTGGGCATTACTCCAGTTTTTTTTATTAGTCTAAAACGAAATGCGCGAAAATGACGCAGCATACAGTGAATATACCTCTTCTAGTTGCGAGTCGGAGGACTGCTCCGATTCGTAAGACACAGAAATGACAGTTGCAGAAGCTGAGAAATACGGCCGTTTCGTCTGTCTCTTTCCACAATAACTTAGCTAACTACTGTTGATTGAGATACCGAATTGTGCGTTTGTTTACTGACGTCATGCGACAACTTCATCACAGAACAACGAATCGATCGTTTGCAGAGAAGTCAGTAATACCGATTGTCGAAATTCTCAATATCATTAAAGGTAATCGTAATGACGTCAGGAGGGCCAACTCCATTTGTTTCATTACATCTACTCGCCTGTTCAAGTCTTGAGCGGCGCATACGAGGACGATTTCGTTGGTGGCTACGTTTTGCGCGAGTAATGCAAAACTTATAACTTCTTCGCGACAAGTGCTCTCTTTATTAAAGAAAAGTCATGCTTCAATGATGGTCGACCAATGATGGGCCTCCACTACGGCGTCTGTCATAATCATATGGTGATTTTGGGACGTTAAACCCCATATATCATTCAATGGTCGATCCAATTTTCTTAGCATTATGTTGTGAAACTTGCTTGAAGCTAGGGCCGATTAGTAGACACCACAGCAACGTAAGTTACGACCCTTAAACTGAAGCGGTACTAACTGCCTCAGTTACGTTACTGGTTATAACCAGATACAACCAGATCACGAAATAGAAGGCATGGCAAACACGGAAGTGTGGCGCAACGCGGGTGCGTCGGCGGGGAAAAAGTGGCTGGGATGTACTACGTGTGTATGTATATATATATATATATATATATATATATATATATATATATATATATATATATATATATATATATATATATATATATATATATATATATACGGCGCTACCAGGGGGGGGGGGGGGAGCGTCGGTGTTCGGAAAAAGAATGCCTCCATCCAACTGTGACAGAACGGTTACAACCGCAAGCGGCTTCCTCGTATCCGAACTCCCTCCTACACTCTTTCTTAATGGCGCCTCTATGGAGCCTCTTGTATACGGTCCACTGCTGAAGCAGGCGGCGGCCGGCGTCTGCAAGACGAGGCTTGGCTCAACTCTGCAGGAACGGAAGGAAGCATTAGCGACGGCTTCGGGCCACCATTAGAATCCATCTGCGGCAGATGTTCGGCCTCTGGACAGGATGGGCGAAAGGAGTGGGTGGCAGAGGATGGTGAGGGGAGGGGACAAGAAGGCGAGGGGTGTCACATGAAGACGATGAACAGCAGCGGCAGTACGTGAAGAGGCTGAGTGTGTGGGGAGGGGGGGGGGGGGGGTTCGCACGAAAAAAGGCTCGGACCGTCGCCCAGTGTAACCGCCCTCCAAGTGGAGCCCTTTTCTGCAGCAACTCTGCTTGTATGTGGCCCGGCTGGGTGCCGGACAGACTACCGGGTAGTTTGGTTTCGTGGGTGCTTCGACGATGGCGAAGCGGCTGTTGTTGCTGCGAGACATTAGGGGAGCCGGCTTTGAAGGCCCTTTCATTATGACAAGCCGTGGAAGATGATACTCGAACGAGTACAATGACAGAGCGTGAGCTTAAACAGAGGGTGCGGGGCCTTGCAGAGGACGGCTCTTCAGTGGTTCCCGTTTGATGTTTCAAAAGGTTCTTGTGATAATAATATCCACGATCTTACGTGCGACAGCCACGATGTGATTATGGGTGACGCCGCAGTAGAGAGCACCGCAGTGGGGTTCTTTAAAGTGCGCCAAAATCTAACGTGGGCTTGTAGCTTCTTGCGATGATGATTGCTCGATGACGGGGCTCAGGCGTCGAAGTTGAGTGCAGGCACCGTCTGTAGTGTACGAGCAGATTCAGAAGTCGGTTTCGAATAGACTGCGTGAGCTTCAATGGCGCTTGTGAAGGTGTATTTTACTGCGGATAAAATTTGTTACACAATATAATACAGAGCAGCTTCAATCCTTTTTTTCATCGAATGATATTTAAAGGTAATGGGTGGTATAGCGATGTGGCATTGTCACAGCGGAAAAAAAAAAGACGGAAAATTGGCACGTTTAATAAAGGAGTAAGTCTAAGTTATACATATGGAACCCCACTTAATTCTAAAAACTTGACACCGCATCAAAGCTTTTACAGCTATGTCGTAAGAAAAATAAAAAAAACTAGAAATATTGGAGAGACGAAAGGCGAGTGAAACTACACAACGCAAGCACTTGTGCTTTGCTGTGGCTTTCCTCGCATGCCACCCTTTACGTATTTGAATTCCATTCTGAAGATAATAGCACCAACCACCCCTTCCTCCCCCTCCTTTCTATGTTCACCCTGTCAACTGTGTTCATGTTTGGTTGCTATTGGAATCGTGACTGTGCTCGTCGTGTTCATGCGCCACACAAAAAACAAAAAAAAACAAGGCGATCAGGAGAAGAGGCTCAGGAGAAGCAACACTTCAACGCAGGCAGGCACGCTCACACAAATCGAACGTCGTTCCGTCGTGGCTGCACAGGAACACTTCTAGTACACTCAAGCACAGGGCCTGCAGATTACGCCATTTTGAGCTGTCGCATCGGCACGTCTCTTTCAACATGCCGTTCAAGCCGTCAAGGATAAAACTAGGAAGACTTGGTACGCGTTAGCGCAGCTTCCACTTTGCTCGGTTGGTCTGATCAAGTATGTCAATGGGATCAGTTTCGCATGAGCTGCAGCAGGAGGCTTCGATAATGCCATATTCATGCCTATTTTTGTATTTTTATGTAGCCAATCCGTTACACGCGTAAACACTGCTCGGTGCCAGTCACGTTGAAATGTTTGGCAACCTTCTGATAACTCATCGCGAGCAGTTCAGGTTGCTCACAAACTAACGTTGACCCTGATTAGACTACTGTAATATTCGATGCTGCATATAAAAAATGCGAGTCGTACCAACAATCAGAACCTTTGACAATCTTCGGCCGTACTCGAAGCTAGTGTCATCGTGTCACGATTTTATTATCGACTTTCCGGGCACTAGATCACTCTTTAAACCACTCGATATTTCATAGTCTGACTGCCACCTTATTCGGTATGACAAACTCGCGACAGTACGCTGATATCACGTCGCCGAAAATTGCCGATTTGCCTATTATAAGGCTGACGGGCCAGACTTGCAGATTATAATGATAACGAGCCACAATGACTCATCATATGACGCTCTAATCGTCGAAACGTGTGATGTCATCAATTGGCGTCGTTATCGGTCAAAGGTACGCCGATATTAGTGCAGCATGACATAAGGTGCAGATAGACCCTCGATTTCAGTATTAGGGATCCTCAAGTCGGCTGATGGTTATAGCCACGTCTACTTGCAAGTACTTCGACGTCCCAGCATTCATTGGGCAGCACAATATTTATTGATCAGAGTCGCTGTCACGTGTTACCTGGAGGGGGAGATGCACCTCGCTAACTCTTTCACGGGAAGTCCTTCAAAAAAAAAAATGTCTCTTGTGACTCACATCTTCCAGTGAAGATGCCCTCTCTGCATTGCAACCACTTATAACTTGTTTGTGAAGATGCGAGGTTGGGATTTGTAACTACAGCACCGATTCTGTGCGATAGTGACGCTTAAGTACATTGAGACCATGATCGAAACAGCTAATTACACGCAAACGAAACAGTCCACTTCGATTGGGATCATGTCGCGAGTCTGACCCTGAGTGAGTGAGGGTGAACTCTTTGGCAAGCTTGAGTCCGAGTGAGTCTCATCTGAGAAGCAATTTAGCGAGTCTGAGTACGACTGATTGCGGTCAACAAAAACTTGGGTGAATCTTAGTTCGAGTGAGCGACGAAGAGTAAAGATGTATGAGTGAGCTCCACAATACTGGCCGACCTATGGTGCGGGAAGGCTCAGCAGAAATGGGCTGTCGACAGTGCACCCTATTCTGAAATCAGAGCCAACTTTAGTTTTTTTTTTTCATGCACGCCTTGCGAATGCACGCAGCCTCCGGAATAGTAAGAGACAATGATACGATGATAGAAACATCGACCCATCGAGACAAAGGATAATCAGTAGATGGGCGCGTTCGGAAACAAAAGGGGTGCCCCGAAGAGCAAGAAGGCGAGTCGTCGTTGAAGGACGGGCCAGAAGTAGGTATACCATCGGATGAAAAGGAAGAAGCCATTGTTCACGCGGGCCGAAAGAAGTTCCCGCCGACGACGTGAGAAAGGAACCGACAGGGCTCGGTGCCAAACGGTGCAGGGCAATCGAGAATTTTTTTCGCCATTGTGCCCGCAGCCGTGGCAGACAATAGAGGGTAAAGCGCGCGCGCTGTATCTCTTGCTGTAGCACTGTTCTGTCTAAGGACGCACCAGTAGGGACGCGAGCCTCGGGCATTGATGTTCCACTGCTGGTCGAGGCAGGCCTTTGCTTTGTATCGCTTTGTGCTGTCCTAAGTGGCTCCCTTCGATTGCTCTCTGCGGAGGCTTTCTCTGCCCTAGGAATGTTTAATATTTTCGTCCTCACACTCAGGAAAACGATGTCGATTGGAGTTTTCCTTAGCACATTCTGTGACGCTGTTGCACGTCGACAATAGTTCCTCATGGAATTCAACCATGTTTATTCGAACGTTATGCAACTACCAGTTAATGACAGATGCATATCACAGAGCTCCGTCTAACCACAATTGTTGCCACGTTTTCTTCTGTAAGTTTCTGAGGAGTGCTGTTGTAGTGCAAATAAAAAATAGTAACAAGTAATGCCTTTGAAGTGGGCTGCTGCTGATATCTGTTTTCAGCCGCACGTTCTTCAAATTCACTGAGCTTTTTTGTGCAGTGGCCTGAAGAATACCATCCAGTCCAGACGTCCCAAATACGGTTGACACCGTGTTTATGGTGTCGTCTACTTGGGCTAGCATTCGATTAAGATCGACTGAACCGGCTGATCGCGCGACACGGCTCAAGCAATGAAACTCTGGTTTGGTGAATACTGCTTTGAGAGATGGCTTTCGGGCTTTCGTATCCTCTACGACCAATAAATAGGTTCCTTGGTGAACTTCTTTACTCTAGTTGCCCCCCTTGCTATTCCGCATCCCTTCCAACCCACGTCTACCATATTTTCTCAAAGGCTGATTACTTTCACAAGTTATGGATAAGAAGATTACGTTAATACAACAGCTGCGCTACACGCAGGGTATTCCGAGGACGTAAGTTCCTTCCATGCGGGAAGTGAATAGAGGAATTTTAGTCTCCTGAGCGGATTAATCAATCAGGCGCAGACCGTGAAATTGGATCAGTAAGACGCCGGCTTATTTTGTCTGCTTTTCGGTGGACTTCCTGGTTTAAATTTTTGTTTGTATATTCTGTGTCATCTGGCGTGGATCATCCTAAGTAATCATAATTTCTGTTACCGAATTAGTGTGACGTGACTCTGAAACCATTACGGTATATTTCGAGATGGCATGATGAACGCCTGACGCTTACAGATCGACACTGCTTGGAAGTTCAGTACACTTATAGATAACATGAATATAACTGTATCTTGATAACATACTTTTGTCTATGCGGCATGCACCTTGTCTGACTAATTAAACAGTGTGTGAGTGGAGTTGAGTGAGAAAATAATCCGGGGCCTGATATATACGAGCTGGCTAAACTTCAGATGCAATTTTATGTGAATTTTTTTAATATTGAAGATGTTCTAAGTTTACCCTTCGCCATCCGCTGCAGGTCACACACGCCGGCAGCGCTTGATTCACTGCTTGCGTTCCAGCACATCGCTAACAGTAGCATGAATTTTACGCGTGCGGACAGGTGAAATGTGACATGACCACTCTGGAACGCTTCAAGTAGCGTTTTAGGGCGGCATGCATCTTCGTCCCGTAACTTATCATAAGCATCAATTAAAAAACAATAATGATGCGCAGGAATACTTCTAAAAGTATTGAAATACATAGAAGTACTTAGAAAGCATCGCCATAAACAAAGCATGAGAAAAGCAATAGCCTCACGAAGGAGGTATGAGCGCCGATGTTTCGGTGACTTCCACGTAATGCAGCTGGCTGCATTTTTCTTATTATCTGTGGCCCTCACTATTTTCAAACTTTCTCTGAGAAGGAATAGCCCTCGGCCATCTAATGTCGCTGGCACCTCCTGGGCGTCAAATATTCGAAGAAAAATGTTACCAAGCAGTGCGGCGCATAACGGACGGTTCTACACACGCAGTCGACCGCACTGCAACGCACTCGTTCGTGCACCGTTGTCACATCTGCGTGCAGTCGGCCGGTCAACAAAAGACGAGAATTCTTTTATCAGCCGCAGTCAATGCCAAGGTCATCGAAGACAGAACAACGGCAGCAGCTGCAAGCTCCCAGCTGGACTCGGATCTTGCTTTCTTTCCTTTGCGCTCGCGTTGTCGCAGTGTACGTGCACGATCTCTGGCACACCCGATGATGAGCGCGAATATAAAATAAGTTCAGAACAACAAAAACAACAAAAGGAAAAGGTGTCTGGCGACAGCTCGAGGTCGTTGCTGTATCAGAGCGGGCGATCGCGCTGACCACCGTCCTCCTGTGTCCGCCGTGGTGACAATGGGCTCATTCACGATCGACCCTGCCGACCAGACACCGCGGAATGCAGTAAAAGCAAAGAAAGAAACATAATAATTGTACCAAGCTGCGTACGAATGTTTGTTGGCTGGTTAGAAGCATGGGTTGAGCGAATGCAGTGAACTGATGAGATGAAATCACTTTAATAAGTGTATCGCCAACAAAAAACACTTTCGCCGGTTTTCTTCATTGCATTACCGAAAAGGACTGTAAATTTTGCGTAAATGATGCATTGGAGTTCAGGGTGCTGGGTTCGCGACAAGACTGATGAATACTTTTCCTATGTAACTGCCAATACTAATTTCTAACGCAAAGATAAAAAAGAAGACTTGGTGGGCCTTCCCCTGCCAGGGGAAAAAGGGACATTTGCATGTGCGTGCCTGTCGGAGCACTTGTCTTTCTTTTCTTTTTTTGTTTGTTTCTTTCATTAGCATTACCGAATGCTTCTTCTAAACAGTTTCCTTCTCCGATGCCGGGAATCCAAGCTTTGTCAACGAGTTTAGCGGTGACAACGCTTCGTACCGGCAACATTGACGGCCGCGCGCTCTTACTTAGGCATCAATAAAATTTGGCCTTGTGAAATGATAAGCCACAGCGATAACCTCGATAAAAAATCGGATGGATGGAAATTACTTGTCCTTAAGTCATTGCTGTTGATATAGCTGATGTTGGTTGAATGGTGGCGAATGTTGGCTTCAGACTCGGCTCTTGGTCAGTTCTTGGCAATCAATATTCTGCACGCTTACGTTGGCTCTACCTTGATTGATTGATATGTGGGGTTTAACGTCCCAAAACCACCACATGATTATGAGAGACGTCCTAGTGGAGGGCCCCCCACCTGGGGTTCTTTAACGTGCACCCAAATCTGAGCACACGGGCCTACAGCGTTTTCGCCTCCATCGAAAATGCAGCCGTGGCAGCCGGGATTCGATCCCGCGACCTGCAGGTCAGAAGTCGAGTACCTTAGCCACTATACCACCGTGGCGGGGCGGCTCTAACTTGTATTGAATCACTATCTATCCAACGTCTGAGTTGCCCATCAAGGTTTTTGTTCTTCTCTGATGCTCCTTCGCGTAACATGCTAACAACTGAAGTATAGACGCCACGAGACACGTTTTCTATCTGTGCATATATATATACACTGCGAAGGTTCCGAGCATCATGCCATCATGCACCGACTGCATCGAAGAGGACTCGGCCCATGGTTGTTGACCCTGCCTGTGAACCCCGGGTGTGTGCTCGACAGAGTTCTCCCGTTAGACCCCTGCGGTCGCCTCTTCTCTCCTCTCTTCCTTTGGTCTTCTCACCTCTCCTCTCATTTTTTGTTTATTTTTTGTGTGTATGTTCACTGGCGCACATGACACCTCTTTCTTTTCACACTCCTGTTTTCATTGAACGCGGCAAGCTCTCTAGAGCTTTATACTTTTTTCCTCCGCCGTCGCTGACTCTCCTCCCACTCACTCATTATTCCTCGGCTCTACAAGTAAGCAACGGCATCCACGGGTAGCAGCGCGCGGTGCGATCTATTTACGGCATTGTGTGTTGACGTCGGCGTCCGGGTGGGGTCACGTGTCCCGCACGTGCGCGAAACCAGATGGCGCGTGCCGCGCCGGTTTGAACGCGCCCGGTCTCGCGGCCCTTTCGGTGAGATGAAAGAGCAGCGAGAAGAGATGGAGCGGGAGGGAAGAGATTTTCACGCCCCCTCGAAGTCGACATCAGGGGCCGAACGGTCATTTGGAACGACTACAGGCCCGCTTTTTTTTTTTCTGCAAGAAAGAATGGTCGCGGTAGCTTCACGATCGTCAATCGTTCTCATGCTATTTCGAGCACCAGGTTAGGGGTGCGTGTGTGTGTGTGTCTGAGTTACAGTTATGGAGTGTAATAAGACAGTAACTGCGAAACGATACCGTACGTCAAGTTACACGTCACTGTTTCTGCTGTGGCTTGCGAAGATGCTAGTTTGCCAGACGTGCGGTAGCTTGCTTTATTCGCAGTGTGTTATCAGAACAACACTCGGGATTGCTGACCGCATAAAGCACATCGCAGCAGGGATAACCGAAAGCGATACTACTGTTTTCAAGTGCAGCGGACTACAACTACTGAAAAAACACTGTTCAGAAGCCCATTTAGAAGTTAATGAACCACGGCAGCGCGAAACATCGATGAAGGGACACATACAGACAGGACAAGCACTGATAGCAATTATCCTGTTTGTATGTGGCTTTTGCCTTATATTTTGCGCTGTCATGATGCATGACTCTACTAGCGGTTGTAAGCTGATTAGACGCTCACGTCACTGGCGTGTGGTGCTGTGTTGTTAGGGCACGCGCTTATAGTCTTAGACCCTCTTATCGTCAAAACCTTTACTTCCATAAGGCAACACATTAGACCATCACGGGACAGGTCCGACTCAGTTAATATGTGGGAGTGACCTGCGCTCCCCACCCCCTATAGAAGATTAGGGGGGTGCGGGCGTCCCTCTGTTCCGCCTGTACGGACCATGTGGAGGATTATATAGAGTCAAGTAAGGTCGACACAGTGTTTTCAGTACGCCAAAACAATTTAAAGGGACACTTATGTGCAACAAGGGATCTGCCTAGATTGAGAAATTTTACTCTGAGAACTCCATTGTTGTTCATTTCACCATCGCTGGTTCATCGATCGAGGAGACAAATTGAGCTCAAGGTTTCACTTTCTAGATTTCGTGCCTCATTCTCCATGTGTGAAGTAACGGATTTCAAGGCGTATTTTTTTTTTTCATTTTTTGGCGACACGGGTCCAACGAAGTTTCCCGACACTAGTACGTTAACTGAATGGCCCACTCGGAGGACAATTTACTTCATTTTTTTACCGATTAGACTCTACGTAACACCTAGTAGAATTTGTCAAAATCTATGACGTCACGGCGTTCGATGCGTGACTTTCAAGGTGGCGCGACCGCCCGCATATTCTTTTCTCGCGTTTTCTCGTTTACCATGACTTTTTCGGGGCATGATATTGGTGTTTTCGACGTAGCGAAATCGTAACTTTTTCGTTTTCTTTTTTTCTCTTTATTGTCATTTTCAAAGGAGGTTAAGTTACTTGGTCATGCATACACGTACTACGAAAAAAAACAAAAAAAAACAACTCGCATTTATTTTCTGCTCCCGGCTAAGACGTATGCCTGCCGGCGTAATTCGGCAAACATGGGCACGCTAACTTCCAGAAAAGTAAGCACTGGGAACTCCTCGAGACAGATATATATTTCCCATCAACGGTGAGCCGTCAAAACCGGAGCGTCGAGGACTCTTGAAAGAAGCTGTCGGAGTCTTTAAGCGAAGCGATATGCTTCCCCCGGGGTTATTTACTCTACAACTGCGACCTTGCTCTCTTTGATTGAAGTTGTTTGTTTGTTTACTTTCTGGCCTTGTTTTCACTACCAAGTGCACCATCTGCTAGAGTGAAATTGGGGAGGGCGGGGGGATTCACATTTTAAGACTTGAAAAGCGAAGTGTCGTGAAGCGGCCGCTTCAAGGGGCAAGCGTGCACACTCGCACAGTTGACAGCTCTTAGCGGCTTCTGGTTCTCGCCTTTCTTGAGCTTGGTTTTCCTCTCATTCTTACGGTCTTCGCGGATAGAAGCCGAGGCGGGCTTGTGCGAGGACCGTAAGGACTTACATAAAACACGATAAGAATAGCGAGAGCTATCCTTTCCCGGCATTTCATAACTCTTCGTGACGGGAGACCGGCATTGGGCGGTCTTCTTGAAAGACGACCGCTTCGAAATCGTTTAGAAGCTTTCAAGTCTCGCCGAGAAGAGCCACTCTAACAGAAAAAGCACAATGTTTGTCATTTGTATATATATATATATATATATATATATATATATATATATATATATATATATATATATATATATATATATATATATAAGGGAAAGAGGTGTATATTTGGGGGCTCACTTTTTCCTTTTGACACAATATTAATGAGATATAACAGACAATAATGCCAAAGAAAGTATAGTGGAGTTTATTAGTTAGACCGAATTGTAATGTAAATGTGAAGAAACAAAATTGGGTGAAAAGATAACTTGCCTTGGGCAGGAACCGAACCTGCGGCCTTCGAATAACGCGTTCAAGGCTCTACCACTGAGCTACCACGGCGGCTATTCACCCAGCCACTGTATTAAATATATATATATATATATATATATATATATATATATATATATATATATATATATATATACTTTCTTTATGTCATATCCACGTTGCGAAAAAGAACCATTCCCAAAACCCCCGTTTGCAGTCACCGGGCTTCCATGTCGATCAAGCTTACGATGTAGGTCTGAAAGGGTTGTTCGCGTAACGAAAAGGGCCACTTTCAAGTAAGTTCTACGGAATCCCACAAGGTGGCGGAAGCGTTATAGTCACCGAAGCCACGAAGAAAGTTTGAAGTTGAAGCGAAATGGGTCCCTATTTGGAGATTGAACCCGACACCAACGTCCTTGGGGGGGGAAGTGAAGTCACTTTTTTTCTCAGCTATATTGAAGCTTTCTCTTTCTGCGAAATTCATTCGGATTTCCTTTTTTTTTTTGTAGTTACAGCAACAATCAGGCGGGTGGCAATTCTTCTTTTCGCAAAAGCCATTCCCACTACGCTAAATAAAGCCAATTTATTTCAGCGCTCAGAAGCTCAATTGCTTCAGGTTTATATATAACCTGACAACACTAGCGGACTCTACACCACCTATACAGCCAACAATAACCGATAGTACTGGTACCAGTCAGCTAAGCACGAAGACTTCGCAGAAACCAGTTCTCATATTTTTTTTCTCTCATTTTGGCTCTTTTTCTTAATTAAAAAGAATACGTGACTGGCAAGCGTATAGTCTTTGCGGAGATACCCCGAACGGTATAATGAACACTGCCTGCTAATTAGCATCATCGTTTCGGCCTGTTGTAAACAATGCGTTATGCTGCTTTTGTGTAGCATACGCTCATGGTGCATTCGGGACTAGTGTATAATGAATAATTATTTATCTTACGCTTGACGTTCCTGAGTATGCAATGTATACTGCAGCACCCACACTCTCGCATGCTCATTGCATCGATTGTCTTTAAGCACCTTGTTATTGCCGCTACGCAGAGCTCGACTCTACGAAGGGAGCAATGGTTACGAGAACACGAAACTAGTTTATTTTACTTCCTTAGTTTTACTTCCTTCAGTGAAATTGCGGTCATTCTTCCCCCCCCCCCCCCCATTTTTCTTCTCTTTTCCCTCTCTTCCCTCTTTTTCATCTTTCTTGTCCCCTTCTCTCATTCCCCAGTGTAGGGTAGCCAACCAGATGTCTTTCTGGTTAACCTTCCTGCCTTCTCCCTTTTGTTGCTTCCTCCTCCTTCGCAGTAGCGACGCGAACAGAAATGGCAACGTTTTGCAACTTAGTTTGCGCTGTTTCTAGCTCTCACTCTCTGCACATTTTATCATGTATTCATTTTCAGTCATCATAGCTACTGCATCAGTTTCTGAGATCTTGAATATCGCTGTCCCATGGCCCCCTGCAGTTTATTACAAAATAGTTATTCACTCTATCTGTTCATTATATCGCTCTGTCGTGCTTAAGTGTTATATTATTTAGGTAACCATTTTATGCAATTTGTACATGCGACCTTTCTAACTTCTGTAACGAAATATCCTCCTATCAGTTTTTGACTCCAGGACATAGTTCGCATGACTTTCCCTGTATTGACACTTTTTGTCTAGAATTAATAAAATTAAATATTGGCGCACGAAAATTGCGAGATACTTCACAGACTATGGTGACCCCACCGTACAGAAAGTATGCCGAAAACTGGATCATCAATTAGGACTTACATGAAAGCTAATCACTTTACGTCCCCAGTGCAGAGCAACATCATCAGAATTAGCCACAACCGTAGACGAAACGCAGTGGAACTGAATGCTCTACAAAAATAGCCAATAACACTACTACAGCAGTTTAATTCACTCTTGCGTCTTCCTTGAACACTCTGTGAGGACAAAGGTTAGCCCGGTAATATTGCGACAAACCCTTATGCAAACTTCTGCACAACAACGTAGCGCAGCGGGGGCGGAATATGCTACTATATGAACTGGAATGCAAAATAAATTGCTCAACATTTTTCGCTTTCATGGGAAACATGTAAGCGAAAAACATGAAAGTGTCTGTCTGTCCGTCCGTCCGTCCGTCCGTCCGTCCGTCCGTCGGCACCTGCTGAGTGAGTCATATAACTAGGCGGTCACGTACCAAGAGAGACATGTACACAGACCCACGGCTTAAGAAGCTTCGCCCCTAAAAAAAAAAAAACAATTTTACGAGTAGTTTTAAAGTGCGCCTTGTTGCGACGACAGCAGGAGGATGCAACTTCTATTCCCGTATTAATTCCATTTCGAACCTATTATTAGTGTTTATATGTTTCGATCTGCCATTACGTCACCTGTTTACCGTGTTGGGTAGACGGTAACAACGGCATATATCACAGAGAGGTGGAAAGCCTTCCGCATGACGCCAGCTTTGCTCATACAATCAAGAACGTATCATTTCAAGCGAGCTCTTTAGGCAGACTTTTGATTAAGAGATAACTGGTTTTTGTGAAACAGTTTACAGGGGATGAGAGCGATTTACCGCAGTGGGCAAGTGGAATAAGTATTTAGGTAGCTTTAATCAAGAAAACTAGATTTAACTTGGGTGCCTGCATCACATAAATTTTGGAAGCGCACATAACCATTAGTCGAATTATATGTTAGTTACCATGTTCAGGCGGGGGACCGGTTGATATTACACATAGTTTAGGGATGACTTACTGCTCTACCATAGTTGAGTACGAAGTACTCAAAATCGTTAAAAATTTCGTTTTCTTAACACACTAGCCCCTAAAAAGCCACTGGTTGTATTACACGCATGTGATAACATCTATGTAACAATGGCGAGACGATTTTCCAGCTCAAGAACTCATGGAAATGTCTCCCACCAACGTCAGTGAACAAATAGCATTCAAAAGTCTAACTGAGGAACAGTGCCGGAAATGCCGCGCGAAGAGACGTTGGACTCTTAGAAACACGTCTCTCCCCTCCGAAGTCCATGACCTAAACTGGGTTAGGCAAAGGGAGGCTCTACCGACGGCCGACCGTGTCGTGAGGCGTGGCGTCTTGCGCCACATCTCCGCAATGTGGCCACGTCAAAACCCTGAACCATGTCTTTCATGAATGTATAGTAGCGCGCACCTTTTGGCGCATGGTTACCAGGATGTTCCAAATAAGTATGCAGTGGAAGTCTCGCCACCGGGATAACTTTGTCGAACTCTTAATAGCTATTGGAGCCTTCGTCTTATGGAAGTGGAGGGGACTATGGCTCATCTGAGGAGACGCCCTCAGAGAGCCATGTTTCCTCTGCTACATTGTTTAAGAAACGTAATGCTTATGCATCCTAATGAAGAACTAGTTATGCTGGGAGAGGAGGCTTTCCCCTGGCAGTGGTCTACGCGATTCATTATTGTAAAAAAGAACAAAGTGTCCATGCCTTTCCTCCCCTACTGAGGAGCTGGGCTAGAGCTTTTACCACTGTGAAACCACCATGCACGTAGATACTTCTTTTCTTTATTAAAAACATGAACTTTTTGTGAACTATTGTTCTTGAGCACGAGAGCAAACTGTCCTCACAGGTTGATGCAAAAACATCACCTTACACTGTGAATGTCACCCTTGTTCGTGCGTATAGCCTCTCTGTTTATATAGGTTTAATCATCTCGAAGTTCATGAATGCCCCGTCCTTGTTGTGCAATTTTTGCATCATACATCACTGCATACACAAATAAGTTACTTTCGCTGTACATAACAGCTTGCACTGTACATACGCATGATCATTGTCCATCTTTCTGTGTGCACATAAGGGATGTAAGATATATCTGGTGATAAAATTCTCTTAAACGAGGTTTTCGCACATAAGGGACGGCTGATGTGAGAAACGCACCACTCAATACGTATTTGACTCTAAATTCGCTACTCACAAGTGAACTTTACCCTTGTATCTCCTTTCCGGTATTGTTCGTGAACCCTTAAAGGGCCTCTATAACACTTTTCATGACTTCATACCTTTACATGTTTTTCTAGCTCATTGCGTACACTGATGGCTTAAGACAGAAGTGCTGCAAGAACGGCAGTGATAGGGCCACGCAGTGCAAAGTTATTCAGCGTAGAGATGTCAAAATACAGTGAAATGGATGCTTACCCTCAACCTGATTTACGCGGGCTCACCCTACCATGTGTTCCCTCGCCCTCTGACGTCGGAAGGCTGCCCAATGAAATTAACTGAAAGCCCTACCATGCAGGAAGCTGGCATGACATATTGCCTGTTACGTGCAGCGTATTAAGGACGCCGTTGTGATGGTAACAAACTATGTGGTACTAGAAGAGGGAACGACACGTGCGAAACGAGTCAGCTCGCGGGCGCTTCTATAATGCTTTGTAGCTTTACTGATGAAGAAGTATATATATCTTGCTCTTACATTTTTTTTTATTTTCTTCGAATAACGGTGCCCGGAGCGTCGCCGGCGTGTTTCCTCCGGCACATGGCGTTCGGCACATTCTTTGATTACCTTTGCAGTTTTCAAACAGGAAAATTTGGAGAACTTTATTCTCTGTCGCTTTGAGTAAGAAATCATGCAAATTAAAACATAAATCCAATAGTATTCCCTATTTCGATGCAATGCTGCGATCACATTTAACGTTACAACTATCCAATCATATGGCGGCAACCTTCCGGCGTGATTTCCGCTCGCAGTAGTTCTGGCGAGCGCCACTACGAGTTATGCAGTCGGCACCGATGTTTTCAAGCGTTAGAGGGCCCCTTTATTACGTTTTAAAAGCCTAAAAAAAATGCCGCCCGCATCTTGCCACGGGGAGAACTCGAGTAAATGCGTGTAATTGTTGCGTAATTGGACACGGTTTGAGAATGCTTAACTGTTGTTTCGTCTTTATTATTCTTTTTTTATTTAATGAAGGATAAGCGTAGTCTTCAAAGAAAAATTGCCCGCAGCTTCCCTCGGGGGAACACTGAGGAGGATGCGGACCATATAATTGGTTAACGGGGTGTTAAAGTGCGACCTACTTGGGTCGATGGCTAAATTGGTTAACGTGGTTGTGAAATGGGGTGTTAAATTGCGACTTACTTGGGTCGATGGCTAAATTGGTTAACGTGGTTGTAGGAGGGGGTGTTAAATGAGTGAACACGTACACACGTATGCGAAAGGGCGGCGCTGGTCGAAGGGACGTCGATCATTGTGTTTGTGGATTCGTTGGAATTCATTTGACCGCGACCTTGGACGTCGACGCGCCGTACAAACCAACCGACGAGCGGCAACTGAGCGAGCGAGCGCCGACCTTGAGTATATATACAGCACGACGGCGCATGCACTGTCAGCTGTTGAATGTTCTCGAAGCGCGACGCCACATGCGCGTCCACTGGAGAATCAGGAGAATTGTAGATGTCGAACGCGGTGTGTAGAGGAGGAAGGGTGCACAGATGGTGGAGGAGTGAAGCGCGCGCGGTGTGTAGAGGAGGAAGGGATGCACAGATGGTGGAAGAGTGGGCGACGGCGCGACGGCGCATGCGCGCGCTTCAGCTGTCGAATGTTCGAGAAGCGGTGCGGACGGCGCGGACGGCGCGGACGGCGCACTACAAGGCGCGAGTATAAGATGCTTCCGCATCTAAAAGTGGACGGACGATGATGTGCGATCGAGTGGCTGGGAACGGTTGAGCAGTCGGTTTTTACCAAACACTGCCTGCGTCGGCCTTGTGAGGCGAGAGAGAGGGGGGGGGGACAAACCAAGGAGGATTGAAGAAAAATTGCTGGAGTGGAAGCTCCCGCAATGCCTTGCTCCCGCAATGCCTTGCCAGCAGAAGTGAAGCCACCTTTTGCCACTGCCAAGATGGCGGAAACATGCTCTTTTCTGCTAGTGCCCACTTAAAGGTCAAGTGGCTTTGATATGTTATGTGAATGCTACGTTAGTTCTATATTAAAAGATAGTTGTTCCCAACGAAACAACACACGGAAACAAGTATGCATGACTAAATCTTCAAAGATCTTTGCCTCCCATGAGAGGCTCACTAAAAGAAAACTAGTAACTGTAAGATGCACTTCGAGCACTATATGACCCGAAAACGTTCTGACATTAAACTCGATGGGCGTCCGAGAGAAACGCTTCGTTTCTGATCGGTGGATGGTGACACTTTGTCGTGGCCCTAGTAAGATGGCCGCCACAGCCGCCATCTTGCCAGAGGAACGGCTTCACTTCTGCGCAATCATTTCCTCTCCAGCAATTTTTTTAATTCCTCCTTGGGGCAAACAGCTGGCACGAGACGCTAGTCACGATACACGAGGCGCGAGCGTGGCCAGTGGGGGGGTGTGGACCAACGCAAGATGCACGAAGCGTGACATCGTGCGACAACAGATAACTGAGACTGAATCGTGAATGTTGCCTACGCATTTTGAGATGCGAAGCAGCTTGTGACCCAGTTCAATCTGGTGTGTACCACCCTTACTGCGCATGTGCAACAGCTGGCCCAACCACTCCCAGAATCATCGCCACGGTCTGCCCGCGGCTACATAGAGGGACCTTCTCTTTCCTTCACGGCTTCCCACCCAGGTCTTCAAGGCGGTTCTTCGCTTCCTTGAGGACACCGGACTAGACGACCGGCTATAGAAGCCGCCCGCCACGTCCTAGTTCACGGGCGCCATTTCTCTTCTCCTCTCTTCTTCACGTCTTTAATGCCCTCTTGCACCCCTTCCCTCCCCCAAACAAGCGCTGAGCCGTGCTCCCATTTAGGGCTGCAGAAGTTGCGTCTTTTCCTTTCCTGAACCTCTCTCTCTCACTGCCGGAATTTGCTCACGCACTAGTGCATTCTGGCCTGTGTACAGGGGCTGGGTAAGATGCTGTGGCCCCCCTTACACTGCCTCAGCGAGTCAGCAATCACGTGATGGCGCCCAGACACGAAACTCTGGAGACGCGCGACTGAACCCAAGTGCTCCCGCGTGGCGTGGCTATGAACCATCGTGGCGTGCTTCCTACAAGAGTTCGGAACGAATCATGGCAACCGAAACTACAGGGAATTCACGGTGTACTCGACTTGCGAGGACGCGCTAACATGGGGCAAGGTGCCCGTGATGAGGTCGACCCGTGCACTGCTTCGAATGCTACTCGTGGTTGCCTTTAGTGGGAGATGGTGATTTTTTTTTTTTTTTTGAAGCGCATTAAGGGAAGAGAAACGATAAGTGAACCAAGCGATAAGGATGTTGGTAAGGGAATACGGACCTTAACGGTCAACCACTTTTCCAAACACGCTCAATATTTACCGCCAACGGCCTCGCGGCACTCCGATACTAGAGTACGCATACTATATAGCACCAACTTTTGCTATAAGCACGAAAACAGTTAAAGTTCGTCCGCCTTTTCCTCCGAACTCATGACTACTGACATAACCTTTTGTTTCTCAGATTGAGAGACAACCTTCTGCTCTCCAAATGAGATATGCATACTATATTTGAAATAGTGTTTCTTTTTAAATGGGCTAACATTTCTGCGTCAACAAGATCCGGAGATCCCCAGTACGGCACACCTCATATTCGTATCGCTTTTTTGGCAGATAAAGCCCCTTAATTATACATTAATTTTCACGAAGCTTCTTAACATTCACAATGTGTATAGTCGGATGTTATTAAGGCGAATACCTTAGCGTCCCTACAAAACGCGATAAGAAACCCCGGCGACCCATGGTGTCAGCGTCAACACGAGTGATGACGTGATCATGACGTCGTGAACCGCCAAAATTTTTGACGTCGTCCTAAAGTCACCGTTGCGTCATATCCGTGATGCGAAGACGTCACATGACCCCATCGCGTGGCCTAAGGTGGGCCGATCACGGAGGCAGTGCAGAATCAAGCGAGGTGAAGAAAGCGGGCAGTGCCTCATATCTTGGAGGCGATGGAAAACCACGTTCGGTGCAGAAGGCTTTTGAAGACGGGCAAGGTAAGATCAATGCGTCGAATCAGAAGAAAAAAATGCTGTATACCGCCTTCGAATCATCTTAGCCGAATGGGCAAGAAACCATAACATTGTAAAAGGTAAAAACAACCAAAGTGTTCAGTTTAAGTAAAAACATTTCAATTTAATATGCGAGAAACCACACGATTTCGGTTCAACTCACACCTTTCTTCGGGGGCTGAGTGAAGAGCATTAGGGAACAAAAGTGTTACGCTGGGTGTCCCTCACTCACCCCAGAAGAAGGGTCGGGGTTGAACCCGAAACGTCGAGATTTCTCATTTTAAAGTAAAAAGAAATTATTACTTTAGTTGAATATGTTGTCTGGTTTCCCTTTTCCAATGCAATTTGCTTCCCCACCAGACGGCAGTCTGTGAACTGCTCACCTTTAAATGAGAGACAATGTGTGACTTTTTTTTTTTTTTTTGCATTGCACTCATCGAATGAAACTGCTGCCGCGGCCTGGGTGAGAATCGAACCCCACCCTCTTCACTGGAAGGGCACCGCCAATGCCGCCAAGCAATTACAGGCTGCCGCTCGTGAGGCAGCCTGTAATTCAGGTCCCGAGTACCCGAGACGTTCGCCTCACTACTCGGGTACCCGGGACCTGAATTCAGGTCCCGAGTACCCGAGTACCCTGTAATTCAGGTCCCGAGTACCCGGACACTGCATTGCGCATTCCGCCCCAGTCCCGGAAGCGAGCACGATATAGTTCGTTAGATCACAGCTCGCACTCTCGCACCGACGAAAATATCGAACACCTGCTGTGTCATTGTCCTCGATTTGCCTCAGAGAGACAAGTACTTGCCAACGCAATGCGGCGACTGGATGATCGGCCTCTTTCTGTGCAGGTGCTATTACAGCAACGTACACATGCCTCGACAGCCCACAAGGCAGTGAAAGCCCTGCTGCGTTTCCTGAGAAAGACAGGCTTGTGTGAACGCCTCTGACATGCGGTAGAGTTCTACACGCTGCAGTGAAATTACTGTCAGTCTCTCTCCCACCCCCTTTTTTCCCTCTCTTCCCTCTTTCTCGTCTTTCTTGTCCCCTTCCCTAATACCCCAGTGTAGGGTAGCCAACCGGATGTCTTTCTGGTTAACCTCCCTGCCTTCTCCCTTTTTGTTGCTTCCTCCTCCTCGAAAACTTGACTGGCGCGGCAGCGAGGCCTGCGAGAAACGGGCAGGCAGCCCTCCGTGGCTATCCGTGATTCCTGTCGACGCGGAGTTCGGGCTCGCGTGCGGGCGAGGTCCCGACCCCCTGGCGCCGCCGCGCTGCTGTCGGCGATAAGTCACTCTCGCGGTGCACGCGTCGGCCCCCACGTCGTCACGCGAGCCGCGTACGCTCGTTTCGTGGTGGTCCTTGTATACCGCATACACTCGTGTAGTACACGAACGCCATTCCGCGACAGTCGCGCCGGTAGGCGCACATGCTTATACTTATAAGGTGTGACTTGGAAGAACGGGAATCAATATTAATAATAATTACAAACTCATTATGAATTAACTATTTAATTACTTGTACGCTCGTTTTGTGGCGGTTACTGTATACCGTATACACTCGTGTAGTACACGAACGCCATTCCACGACAGTCGCGCCGTTATGCGCACATGCTTGCTTAAGGCGTGACTTGGAAGAACGGGAATCAATAATAATAATAACAAACTAATTAGTTAGTTGACTAATTATTAATTAATTGTACGCTCGTTTCGTGGCGGTCCCTGTATACCGTATACACTCGTGTAGTACACGAACGCCATTCCACGACAGTCGCGCCGTTATGCGCACGTGCTTGCTTAAGGCGTGACTTGGAAGAACCGGAATCAATAGTAATTATAATAATAATAACCAGTTATTTACTTAGTTAATGAATTAATTACTTATTTATTTAATCAACCAATCATTTATTTAAAATGCCATGGAACAACCATGAGGTCTTAGTACAGGCTCCCCAAAAAATAACCACAACATCATTACCAGAGACGCCGTACTGGAGGGTTCTGGAAAATCTCGGCCCCTTGGGGTTCTTTAACGGGCACTTAAATATATAAGTACATGGGTCCCAAACGTTTTAACCGGTAATCGGTTCCGCGGCCGGGATTCGATCCCGTAACGAGCGCCTCAATTACTAGCCTCACCATGACGGGTAGAATCGGAATCTAGAACTTAGTTGCAATCTTGAACGCATGCCATAGCTCGGAAACATAAAGGCAAGGTATTTTCGCCAACAATCCAAATTACAGGTGCCTTTATCTATCACCTTCGTTTTGAGGGGGTGGGAGGGAGGTGTCATTCAGCTGTGCCTCATACAGAAGATGTTGGGGAGATTTCATACGAACCAGGCTTCTGATAAATGGCGTCTGCAGAATGCAAATTTTGCTGTTGTAACCGTTCATTTTTCCCGCACCCACAGCATGGGCTATTTTTACTACGCATATTCTGAGCTACTCTGATGCCAGCAAATCCTATTTCACCAGCCACCGAATGTCGTACAATCAATAGGACCCGACCACCACTGGCACGCGTTTACTTGCTATAGTGGTTTTCTAAAGCCGTTGCAGTGCTTGAGAACATCACAACTGATTTTTTTTCTGTAACAAGTGCATAACAATTTTTCCGACTAATCTCTCTATCTACCTACGGTATACACTAGTAAAACCGGTGTGCTACTTGTTTGAATAGAATAAAAAAAAATATCATCGTGGCAATGTTCAGGCGAATGTATAGAAGAGTCGGCCAACCACAAATGGGTACACCACCAATATTTCCGCAAAAACAAGCCTCGCAAAGAATCTTCGGATGCCCATTTGCCGTCCTCTTCCCTTTAAGGAAAAGTGCCAATGAAGAGAACCGAAATGCCACATTGTCCACCCACCACCTTATACGCGGGTAAACCCGATACGCTCGGCCTGCACCCTTGTGCCTATATATACACATCAACGTTCTCCGTGCGCGCGTCCACCGCAGTAGCCGTAGCGCTTCCAATTTCTCCTCCAATGGAGCCCGAAATCCAGACGCGATGAACCGACTCTAGGGAGTCTCTCTCTCGAAATCTTTCCTCCCATCCCTTCTCTAACGGTACAACGACGCACGCACTTTTAGTCTCCATGCACCCCAACCATAGCTGTCTTCCGGTCATGGCGTGCCTCTCTCTCGCTCGCAGGTGGAAGAAGGATGCTTCCCAGGAAGTGTACAGTGTGCCACGCATTGTGTCATTCAGTTCGCGCGGTGGGGCGCGTTCGGTTGATATAATTCCTGCAACTGAGGTCACGTGCGGAGACCTCTCCCCCTCCCCTCATCTACGCTCTCCGCCACAAACGGCCCTATAATCTTTCTCGTGCAAACTATCACTCACACGCATACGAAAACGCACACACCCAACATATAAGCACAGAGACAGAAAGGGGGAGAGAGAGAATGATTGAGAGAAACTTGGATGCACAGACTTGCTTCCACAACCTAGCACACCGCTCACTTTCCCCCCTGCTTTCGTAGGCATACACAGTGTACACGTCAGCGTAGTACACAACTCGAGCGTCTGTGCACAGATTTAGCCAACTGTCACCAGGCCCGCCCCCCGTTGTCATTTAGGAAGTATATGAATGATGCTCTCTGGAGGGGAGAAAAAAAGAAAAGAAATACGGGCCACTGTTTGTTGTGGCAGTGAACTCGAGTTAGTCTTAGCTCCGTGTGTACGCGTATGCTCGGTTTCTGTTTGTTCGCGATTCGCTCGCAAGTACAACTTCCGGAAAGACGAACTAAGTTTGGTGACAAAAGCGCACACCTTTGTGAGTTGCGAGAGGGGGTCGGTGACCCTTCGGTCTGATGAAGCGGGCAGAATTAACGCATGCTGCACAATGAGCGAGGCTGTCTTTCTCGCAGGGGTTTCACGCGAGAGCTTAATGGAAGCACACGGGCATCCTCTCGAATAGTTTAAAGAATGTCTCCAGGAAAACTTCGCAGAAGTATACCCATAAATAGGTGTAATGATGACCTCGCAAATTCGTTTGCGTTTGTGTGTAAAGTTCTTCATAACTTCGACGAACAAGAACGCCAAAACGAGAATCGCGTATAGCGCATCATGTCATCCGCAACAAACACAATGCGCAAATGCTCGCGGAGGGCAGGGAGTAAATCAAGATGTGTTGCAAGTAGGAAGCAACATAGAAAATAAACGTAATGTGGCTACAACGACAGCATAACTCACACGCTCCGCTGTGCGTCTCGCTCACTGGATTTCGTGCCAACCAGTTGTGCCCTCACAATCTCCTACGTCAGCATAGCTCTGGCCGACTGGACTTGCCCTACGCCATCTTCTGACGCTGACAAGAGCTCTAGCCAGTGGTGTCCCGTCCTCGGATTCCTGCAACCGTATCCATCTTTCCTGTCCTCTCCTTACTTCCGTCGTTCGCTGTCCCTGCGCCTCGCTCTCTCCTCTCTCTCCCTCTCTCTCCCTCTCGCTCTCTCTCTCTCTCTACCTTTTAATCCTATCCTTTTAATCCCTTCTCTACTCCCATCCCTCGTGAGCTACTGTTGAGGTGTCCTCCCCCTGACACACAATTACGGGGCTCACTTTTATCTTCTTTTCATTTAAAATCACTTCCCCTTCCCCGTTGTGCATCCGCCTAATAAAACACAGAGGCGGAAGCAATTTTCTTTTCTTAAGGCGTATGGGGAGGCCTTAGTCTAAATACGTCATAAGACGCTAAATTTGACCATCCACGACGCCAGCACGAGCGATGCAGAAAAAAAAATCATTGCGCCATGAGGGTTCTTTATGACGTCGGCATGACGTCACAAATCGCCAGAATTTGTGGCGTCACTAGGACGTCACACGATGACCTTTCCACATGACGTCGTCACTTGGTCAAATGTGGCCTGATTTCGGAGGCTGTTCGAAACCAGGATGGGTGCAGAAAGCTTGTCGTGCCTCCGATCCCGGAGGTCATGCAAAACCGTTCAGCAAAAGAAAGCTATCGAGGAGGAGTGGGGGAGGTTCAATTCATCGAAGTGGAATTAGAAAAAAAATATATGGCATTTGCTTTCGAGTCGTCTTTGGCGAATGCATGTGAGTTTTATCTTTCTCTTTCCCCTGAATCTATTGTATCGATCCTAATCTCTATTTAGCGATAATGTTCTTCCTTGATAGTAGCGTTCGTTACCACACAAACGGAGCACTGAACTGATTCTTCAAGTCAACACTGCTCTTATACATAAAAGACGTGCCAGCCGGATCATCGGCCAACTCCTACGCGTCAGCACGGGAAGCCAGGCGTTCCAGTGGTCCGTGCTGCTGACGTAGGCGACGTGTCATCGCACGCTCGTCAACACTGATTGGAGAGCACAGCCCTTCTATATACGTATATAGACGCTTGAGCAAGCCCAAATGGCAGGCTACTTTCTTTTCTGCACTGTCATGTCTGGCACCTCCTTCGATCGGGTTATTATCGGAACAGCGGGCGGGGGACAAGAGCACGGTGGACTTCGTCTTGTCTCTGAGGCAGCGAGAAACGACGTCGGGCAGGCGTGACGGGCATCTCGGAGGCATTTCTCGTCACTTGGCGTGCCGAGTTTCGAGACACTGTATCGAGAGGTCTCCGCATATGTGACGTACGCTAAAAAGAGAAAAAAAATAATGCAGACAGCTCTAATACTTCGTGACAATCATCGAGACAGCCATGTAAGGTGCCGACACCTCCCCCCCCCTTTTTTTTGAGGCCTTTCTATGTTCTTGTTTTTTCGCGAGTCTTTCTAATTATTTCCATTTTGAAAATCTTTTCTAAGTATGTCTGCGTTTCATTATTGCGTTTTAAATGACACTCAGTATTATGCTGCGGGGAGCGCCTTTCCTGCTTTGAACAGTTATCACCAAAGATGTCTTCGCCTTTTCTGTGTTTTTAATGTTACCCCAAGTGTATCCTGCGTGACAATATGCTCATTCAAGGACGCATGGTAGCATTCGAGTGTGTCCGAGGCCCATTTTACACGCCCATTCGCCCAAAACACGCATCCCGGCTGCGCGGGAATGCAAGACAGAGGCACGCTGGAACGCAAACGCCGCCGCTGTGCATGACATGCCTGCCTCCTGCCCCGAGGGCTCATTCAGGCTTGGAACTAGCACCGATCTCGCGACCTATATAGTTAGTCTGTTTAGTCCCAAACAGCCACTTCGGTCGCAATGTAACTGCTTTTGCTCAGTCGCTCGCTGCTCGGCTTCTCAGTCGCGCCACTGAGGTCGCGAGCGTCTGAACCAATCAGGTACGCAGGAACAGTATGCCAGCCTATTTTGCGGGATGATTCCCGATGCGAGCCTTATGTGCGCAGACGTGAATTCTGCGTGGCTACGGGTATTAGGAGCGCCCAGAGGGTTGAATATTGGTCGCCATCGGTCGATTTCCGATCGCCAGTCAAGAATGGTCACTGTTAGTGAAAGTCGCAAATGTAAGCGAGTTTAAAGCGTTACAAAGGTGCCAGCAAAAGCTCGACTAAGAACACTGGCACCGATGTTTAAAAAAAAAGAAAAGAAACAAGCAGACTTGCTGCCAACCTATATGGACGTAGTTTCATATTTGGTAGACGGAATCCAGCCATATCAATGCGATAACTTAGTGAATTGGTAAAGGCAACGACAACCCACAACCGACACAGTATTGTAGCATCCCGTCGCGAAGTCTTTGATGGCAGCTGTAATTGCAGCAATGAAGCGAGGTCCCGTGGGCGTCGAGTGGAAGATTCCAGCGCATAACTGTGGTATTATGCGCGGTGCGGCTGTGATAACTGCCATTGTGTAGAAACTCTCGACGACGTCCTGTGCCATTGTCCAGATTCTGAAGAAGATCGCCGGACTCTCCAGTGTGCCTTAAGGAGGCTGGATGATCGACCTTTTACTCTGGAGAAGATCTTGGGAGTGTGGCCTTCAAGTACTTAAGGCCAGAAAGCCACACGAGCCCTTCTACAATTCTTGAGGGCAACGTCACTGTGCGACCGCCTGTGAAACCTGAACTGTGTGTGCGGTGTGTGTGTTATGCGCAATGCGCATCTCCTCGTCCTCCTCTCTCTCTCTCTCTTTCTTCCTCATTCCCCTCTCCCCCGTTTAGGGTAGCAAACTGAACTTAGTCTAGTTAACCTCCCTACCATACTGTGGCTTTGCTGGTGACGCAAGACCCCGACAACCAGCCACGATTAGTGAACCGGGCTCGAGCAGCGGCAGCGAGCCACGGCTACCAGGACTGAGGAGGCCACCCACCTTAGGGCTGAAGTACAAAGAGCCTGTTCCAAATAAAGTGCATTTCATTCATTAATTCTCTCTCTGGTAGCCGGAAGAAGGGGGGGGGGGGTAGCAAGAGCTTGCGACGACGGTGACAGAAAAGGCGACGGACCCGGCGTCACGAACCTATCGCTAGAACGGGTCAACGCGCCCGCTGAACGTTTGCGCCAAGCAACGTCACGTCGAGGCTAATCGATCAAAAGGTGGCTTCATCCCCTCGCTTTCGGTGTCTGTCGGGAGGAACCGGCACAACGCTGCCACTCCGTCCCGGTCTTCGAAACCCCGTTTTCCCCCCGAGGCTTTCATGCGGGAAACGTGCTTCCAGTGTCCTTAGTAGGAGACGGCACCTTGCCGTGCCCGCCGTAGCGTCTATCGGAAAGCTGCATTGACTCGCAAGCTCCGTTGTGGACCGAGCTATAGCTGTCGGGCGTTCCTGCTCTACAAACGGAAGGACGTTTTGCCGAGGGTGGCGTTTGTTTGATGACCGTGCCGGAGAAACTTGAGTGAAAGTTTTCTGGAGTATAGAAGGAAATCTTGAGCGTTTGTTTAGGAGTTGTTCAGTACAAGATGGCGCAGTTGTTCAGAGATGCCAAGGATGTGAATGAAAGGTGTACCCGCATTTTTGGAATAGTTCGCTTCTTGGTAAACGCCCAAGAAGGGCTGCCAACCAATCTTACAGATTACACGCCACTGCTTCGCACCCACCCTGTTGACGATGTCCTGTAAGACGTCTTCATCATTCACTACGAATAAATTCTGTGTCCCCACCGTACACGACAATGCAAGGGCGAAGTGGGACAAAAAAGGAAATGGAAGAAATGAATGAAACGTGGCTGCTGTGCTCGAAGCTTTGTAGTGGCACAATCCTTGGCATGGTCTTTGCAGTAGCGTAGGCTTGGACTCCACCACTGCTGACCATGATATTATGAGATAAGAAGATTAGTCAACCATATTTGAGATGAGTATATTTGTTTTGTTCCTACTGCTCGCAATTCCTAAACGTGGCGTGCGTTTGTTCTGCCGTTGCAGTGCTGACGAGCACATGTCCAGTTACCAGGATTATGATATTGTGATCGTCGTGGTGGTGACGACAGTTAATAGAGACTCATGTGCCAACACTATGACCTAACTACGAGGTGTACCGGACAGCAAACACTCGGAACTACGCTTCGACCTTCTGGGACTGTGCACCTGAATGCACATAAGCATCCGGGTGGTTTTGCACTTCCGTCTTCATTGTAAGGCAGCCGCCGGGTATGACAATCGAACTCGCGTCCCCCGCGTTATCAGCACGACAACCTTACCGGCTACTTAAGCCGTCACAGCACTTGTAGATGACAGTTGGGTGGTCCTGCTTTTATGGTCTTGTACGGCAGGCATACTAAAGATTTTATAGACCTTACCAAAAGCAGAAGCATTGACAGAGCTTGAGGCGGCGGGTAGAGGGTGCGTTCTATTTAAAAAAGAAGTATACCCGCTCTCCGAATGCTGTGAGCAATCATCTCGGTATTTCTCTCTCTCTCTCTCTCTTTTCTTCTCATGTGACTTCCTTGTCGGCGCCATGTCACATCTCCCGAAAAATTGTTATGGCTGAGCCGCAGCCAAGAAGCATACATCCTTAGGTTTTTCAAAATACTGTTTACTTGAATATTCTTCGTGAGAACAGAAGAGAAAGGTGAGCTTCGTAACTGTCTGCATCAGAGTGCCACACCTCAACAGTAGCTCACCAAGGGCGGGGGTAAAGGAGGGATAAAAAGAATAGGAATAAAGGGTAAAGAGATAGAGAGAGGAAGGAGAGAGCGAGACGCAGGGACAGCGAGCGACAGAAAACGACGGAAGTAAAGAGGAGATAGGATAAAGGGACACGGTCGCAGGAAGTCCGAGGACGGGGCACCACTCGGCGAGAGCTCTTGTCGGCGTCAGGAGATGGCGTAGGGGGAGCCCAGTCGGCCAGAGGATGCGCTGTCGTCAAGAGACAGCGGGGGCACAACCAGTCGGCACGAAATCCAACGAGCGAGAAAAATACCGTTTTCTCTCTTTTACGTGTTGGCATGCATGAGTGTTTGGGGAGAGTAGACGGTGGTCGAACGCGGTCCCGTTGCACAATGGCATAGTGCGTGCCGTGGACCCCAGAGCGGTCACGTCAGAGGAGAGGAGCGGCCGGCGTTAGCTCACAGCCACGCGCTCGTATAAGGTCGCCGTGGAGGAGCGCGTCCCCCCGTTTCGGAGGACGTAAACAGACACTTCAAAGGCCCCAGCCTCTCCTACGACATCGCCGAAAGAGCCGAAGACTACCTCTCTCTCCCGGCCGTACTCCAGTCCGAACTGCGGTCTCTTGTTGAGGCCACATGCAAGCACACTCTCATGTTTCGTTTTGTGTTCGCCGTATTTGTTATCTTTATCGCTTCTGTCTCTCGCATGGCCCGTCCGCATACGGTCCAGTCAACTGAAGCAACGCAGAGACTGTAAAAGCCTCGCGTCAGGCCTCCGTTCTTATGACTCGTAGTTGCGAAATGTCAACGAGATTTTACAATAGACAACCGAAACCATCCGTTTTATACCAGTTTCATTTGAGGGACGAAGCTCCTTAAAGCGGCACCCGTTCGTCCCTCGTCGTAGTACGTAACATGTCTTACGCTTTGGCCTGCAAGGTGGTGCCGGTGGGAGATTTCTCCTGTGCGTTGTTGAACAATAAAAAAATCGCAGCGTGTGCGTTAACTAAAAGCCGAATTCTCCTGTCTCTCATTCCCCATTAGCAGCCATTGGCATGTACATTGACACTATCTGACAAGAAAGGGTTGCTACGTTATACTCGCTGGACATAACCTCCTTGGTTTTAGAAAGGTTTAGCGAGTGTTGGGCCGCACTGCCATGAATACAGTGAACTAGTATATACCATGAACTCGAGGTGGTTAAAGGTGGGAAGTGGACCCGAAGTGCAAGCCGCCAGAATGTGTGCGTGTGCCACCTCTCTTTAGTCCTTGGAATGTCCGCTGGATGGAGGTGCATATGCGGAATATGTGATGAAAAGATGCGAGATGGTGGTACTTGGAGTGTTGAATAGATGGACGAACGGACACACAGACAGATGCATGGACAGACTCACGGATGGCTGCACTGACGGATGGACGCATGCACGGACGCAGGGGCGGATGCATGGACGAACGCAGAGACTGACGCACAGATGGACGTGCGGACGCATGAACAGACGCACGCACGGACGGGCGAATGGACACACGGACGGTCACACAGACGGACGCATGGACGGACAGAAGCAAGAACAAATGGACGGACGGATGCTTCGCCCCACTGTCCATCATTCACTCCGTGAATATGCTGCCATTTTTTACTCTGACTTAGATTGCATTAAGTTTGACTGTTTCGCAGCAAGTACGAATCTTAACTGAGAGAGAAGGTTTCCCTGTATGAAACGCTCTGGTACTCTGCAATGTGTGTATTCTGTTGCATGCTTTCGTTGTCATCAGTATGCTCACCTGCCTTGGTTTCCGAGTGAAACTGGTAGAACTGAAAATAAATAACGAAAGAAAAATTTCCTAAATCATGTAACGCGGTAATCTCAAACTCCGCTCAGCTCGCAGGACGCAGTAATAAAATTCCAGGCAATGCCGAGGCATTGAAAAAAAGTTGAAAAAAATGCAGAGGTGGTGGCGAGTGAACAAAGTGTCACTTAAATTTCCTTTCGATGTTGCGTATTTCCCGCATCTCATACATAGATTATTTCTGAGGAACGTCAGGATTTCAGAAACATGACAACACTGATTTCCAGAATAACTCAACTCTGAAGGGCGATTCTTTATTTGTTCTGCGGTTATGTTTCAACACACAGCGACAGCACACGGTTGCCTCACAAAAAAAGTTAGAAAAATAAAATAAATAATGCTTGCGACCATGCGATCAGTCCCGTCTCTGCAACTTACCCGAACAAAGCGTCACTTACGGCAATAAGCGAGCAAATGATGCCAGCGTCATCTAGACAAGCCCCAGACATTTTATTCCCTGTGAAGATAACTGCTATAGCGAAACGTCCCACGGCCGCATGCAGCTGGCGGGCCGTGCGTCTCGATACCCTTCGATCACTCTCGTTATGAGCTTATTTTCCCTTGTGTGCGCTTGTAGAGTTCTAGATGCTCCCACACTTACGACGCACCAACAAACTGAGCACTCGCAAGCCACGTAATAGTTTTCAGCGTTACGAAAAGTCGCGCAAGATCCACCAAACATATACAGCCGTGCCTTTAGGCAAAATACAGCACCGCGCGGGTTTCGTATTGTTGAGCGGATGAGCCGTATGTATGCAGCCAATCCGTAGCCGAGGCAGGTTCAAAGGACATATCGGTGCATGCAGACACAGTTTCACTTTTATCTGTCTCTCTTCTTTGACACTGGCACGGCTGCCTTGCTTTTTCTTTGCGTCCGGACCGCCCCTGCAGCTCGCCGTCTTTGTTCGCTCTCCTACGTCGCACAAGACTCGGTCCTCCGACAGGACGTCAAGATAAGAGGACGTGTAGTCCCCGCGCCAGGAGTGTAGGGGGAGGCGCTGTACTCGCCCTGTGTTTACGGAACAATAAAGAATAAAGCCGGAGATGCAGAAAGGGCAAAAGAAAACACCATGTCCCTCTCGCTTTCCTTTGTCTTCCCTGTGTCACTACGATAATTTTTTTTCTCTTATTTCTGTTATGTTATCCCTTCAGGAGTTGCCCAGAGGGAAAGCTGTTAGGAAAAGCAAATTCTTGCGAGTTCTGCACCCCCCCACCCCTTATTTTTTGGGGGGGGGGGAACTCTAGGTGTTTGTGTCATGCATCCCAGACATTTCAAGTTCTAGAAGAAAAAAAAAACTGTTTTGACATTGTAGACGTTTCAGCATTCATTTTAGAAAAACGCCTCTTCGGGGTCTCGAAGTTGATTTTGTTTTATTGGTTATGTTCCCACTCATGTGCTCACATAGGCATGTACACAAAGAGAGAGAGATGCCCCCCCCCCCTCTGGCGCATTTTAGGAGGGCGCAAAGTCAACTTTACATCATTACTCTGTTGGACCTGTCCTACCATTGTCCATTATGAAGAATGATGGTAAGGCAAGTTTTCGGGAATAATACCAACCGACAAACGACTTACTTCACACCTCCTCCACCCCCCCCCCCCCCCTCAAAACTGGGAACCAACGACAGGCTGTTTTGTGCAGCACGTCATTGCTTTGTTTACAAGAGACTTGGCATCCTTAAGACGCGTCCACTATAGGAAGGCGGGGGGGGGGGGGGGGGGGAGCGGATACTGCAACAAAAGTGTGCTCCCTTCTCTCTCCACTTTCATACAGAACCCTTCACTCGCTTAAGTGTTCTGGCGTACGTCTTTTTGGTCCGAATTAAAAAAAAAAAAAGGTGACAAAAAAGTTGACTTCCACTTTATTTTTTTTCTTTTGATGAGAGTCTTCAATTGAAAACTGTAAAAAAACAGAGTTATCGAAGTGAAACTTATCAGACTTTACTGCTCCATTGCTTCACTTTGATGCGGCTCTCTAAATATGCAAATTTCGTAGTGAGCACGCTTGAACGTACTCGGCTGCGTCGCGCTTGCCCTGACCTGCATTCCGCTGCCTCCGATGAACCGGGAACATTTATCTCTTCTCCCGATTGCATATAACCTGCTCAACTCCTCTTATTTTCTCTTAATCCAAATCTCGTAATCCCCATGCTCCCATTATTCTTGCTTAAAGGGGTGGTGAAACGCTCGCTCTAAAGTGACAATGCGAAGCCACCGGCGTCCACACGCAGTAACTAGATGACGTCATCATAAGTAATTCTTCGCCTATCGAGAAACGCGGAACTTTTTTATACTTGCGTGCGTGCATCTGGGACACTCGTCAGCGTCTTTGTCATACACAATCAGCGCTAACTTGAACTCTGACGTCATATTAAGCAGCGTCCTTGTGGGACGCGGATCACGTACGGCAGACGCCGATGAGCGCCTCTTGCGCGTGCTCGATATGCCATAGAGTTTCCGTGTTCTTCGATAGGCAACTGAGCGTCTATGCAGGTCCACTCGGGCTGATGATACAGTTAGTGCGTATGGCTGCCGATGGCGCCGCATTGTCGTTGTAAAGCGACCGTTTCACGACCCCTTTAATGGGGCGGGTGTTGAACCTTGAACTAGTTGTTAGCGGTGTTTTCTTGATGTTACGCAGAGGGTATACGGATGCGCACACTAAGAAAGAAAAAGAGGGGGCAGCTGTAGAGCGTGTTCCAACGAGTTTTATCTAGAAAAAATGAAATACATTCTACATTTGTAAGGGTGATACCTATCCAGTTTATTAGGTTCTGTTTCACTCGAGCTTTCCACGCGATCTCATCATTATTAGAAGAGAGGCAACTAAACGTTACGCTGGCCTGATATTGTGAACATTTTGGAGAGTTGTTTGTTTTACCATGCTTTGTGAGTGTGATTACATTGTTTCATTTTGACTGCAACCTCCTTCTTCTAGTGTTCATGGGGATGATGCATATGTCATAAATAAATAAACAAATAAATAAATAAATAAATAAATAAATAAATAAATAAATAAATAAATAAATACTGCGCACTGAATACCGCCAAGCTGATTGCAGCCACTCTACGAGTCCAGGGTTCGGCCAATAAAACCAGTGACAAAAGTGCCTTATTTGTTTGCTTTTGCTATGCGAAATTACTACCCCTCAATTAAAAATTACCAATTACGCACGTTGCGCGTCTTTCTTGATTTCAGTAGGCTGCGTTTATGCACAGACAATGACGCATTCGATCCATCCCGCTTCTTTCATTGAAAGCACGGCGGCGGCCTCATACTCAATTTCACGTTTCGGAAGAGCGACATAGCGGAACTGCGCACAGATTTTAAGCAAAATTAATCATGATTCCTGCCACGATAACCGCTCATTGTTTATTCTTTTTCAACAACACCTTTTTCAATGTTTTTTTCACAGTAGTATAGCTATTTTTGAAGTATGCTTTCAGTGCTTGCTATTCCTGTCACAACTGTTCTATTTATGTTTTCCCTCACGATATCAATGCTAAAATAAGTTCCTTTCTTCAATCATGTATTTTATTTCTATCGCCTTTCGGCATGGTTTTAGCTCTGTATAATGGCTATAACTTGCTTTGTATCTTGTAATTATTGCATACATTGTGTATTAATAACGTAATTAACGTTTAACTTCTGTACTGCTCAATGGTTATACGATCCTCATGTCCCGTTATTATGCTTGCATGTTTTTACGTCTACACTCTTTTTTTTGTGTGTGTGTGAAAAATTACTGTATTGCCCAACTGCCACGCTCTCGAAGGAGAGTAGCAGTATTGTAAATAAATAAATAATAAATAAATTCTTATTGTCATTTTATTGTGTCCAAGCAATTGCCTTTATATTGCCGCCCGATACGCTTTGCAGGACGCGCGCATGGACGACTTCACGTTTAACGAAAATAGGACGGAAGAATCAATGGTCACTGCACAAGTCCTAGCTCCCTAAACCTGCACGCGGAAGTTAGTTACTACATTGAACGCAACGACAGTTGTAGTGGTTATTATTATTATTATTATTATTATTATTATTATTATTATTATTATTATTATTATTATTATTATTATTATTATTATTATTATTATTATTATTATTGCCATGACTGAGGTGTTCCATCTTTGAAAGTGCAACATTTACTGCCAAGCACTTTATATAGAATGGACATTTCTAAGAGCGACATTTTGCAGATAGCGCATAAAAACCTTTGAAGCACAACCACAATTCATTCGATCCCTCCTTCTTTTTCGAAGCGAATTCTCGCGCAGAAGCACCAACCTAGAAACGAATTTTTTAAACGAGACACAACGGAATAAAGCGCCGCGTAAGAAGATTAAACCTTCCCATCCCAACCGCTCCACCCGTGGGGAGCACAAAAGGGCTTAAGGCCTTTTGAGTCGCACAGCGAAAGTCACCGTGATGGGTTCACTCTATAGAGTGAAGCGTCTTTATATCGAAAACTGTCTGGTATAGCAGTAAAGCGATGTAGAACAACGAGAAAAGCAAAGGGTGTCAATTGTGAAGAAATCTATACGACAAACAAGCAAGGACAGCGTACATAAATACGCGCTTATAGGAAAAGGCGATTGAAGCTCGCAAAAAGAGCGTCGCAGGCACGTTTGTGAGGGCCGTGAAGAATGCCGACTCTAACTAAAAAAACTATAAATAAATCAATAAATAAATGAAATACAAGCAAACCTCTTTGACGCAAAGACGAAGGCGAATATTTGCTTCAGCCGGGAACTTTTAAACAATAGTATAAAATGAAGCCTGAATGCGTAGGAATGAAGAAAGCCAGAGCATTGCGCCACAAATACACTTCCCTTATCGGTGCTTGTCCAATTTACTGGCTTTTTCTGCTGTTCTTTGAATATGTTTTTTATTATTTTATTTACCTATTTACTTACTTATCAAGTTTTATGCCTGCAGCAGAGGCACCAGCTGTATAAGCTAACGTCAGCAAGCGTTAACAAAACTCCGTCCAGCTGATTTCTTAAAGTTTTTGCCATATTGCTTATGTGCCATCATTCGGTTGCTAAGCGATAACGTGGACCCTGTTGGAGAACAAAAGAAACAAACAAAGAAGCTTAACTACCAGTAAAAACAAGGGCTGTATGGTGTAGCAATAGAGAGTACGTACATCTGAATACGTAAACTTTTTTTTACTGTTCACCTTTTATTTTACCAAAGTAGTGAACAATGCCCTCTCCTCAGGGAATTGCGATATCATTTCCTTGATTTATTTTTTTTATTTCAATAAATAAAGCGTATAAGCACATCCCGTAGCGTTCAGAAAATTATGAACAATAATTTTTTGAATGCCGAACACTCAAAAACATACTTTGAAAAAAAAAGTAGCTACAGAAAACTTAACGTAATGGGTGCAACACCAACGCACTTTATGCAAATCATCTCGCCGCTATTTTTTTTAACATGTTACAAAATCATGCAGCTCTGCTTTTGAATTTCTTTCGCCAAGACTCGACTTGAGCGTTTAGTTCTACAGAGAAAAACAACATGGGTGCTTCGAATGACGCAGATAAAAGTAAATGGGGGAAAAGGGGGGCCTCGATAGACAACAATGTCCGAACGACAAAGAAAGAAAGAGAGAGAAAAGGCAAGTAAGAAAGCTTTTCGAGCTTGGAAGCAAATTGAATTCAAGCGGTGACCAAGCGCAACGCAGTGCGCCGGCCTTCCCTTTGATGATAGCGATCACAAAGTAACGCGAGAGACGCTTTCAACGCCGTCCTGATGTACGAGATTGCAGTCGTCTCTGAGGCAGGCCTGGGGAACAAATAGCGAAGAGAAACGGCACAAAGAGGGTGACATTTTGTGTTTATTTTTTCCTCAAGCGCGCACTCATACACACAGATATGAGTATACATGCATGTACACAAACACGTGGACGAAAGAAATGCACTTTGGAGGCCTGAGACAGCTGAAAGTGTTTGTTTTTCTTTTGTTGGCGAGTTCGAGCTTCTCCCAATGCATTCTGGAAAGATGAGATAAAACATCCGAAAGTCGAAGAGAGAAAATCCAATTTCTTTTTTTTTCTTTTTATTTTACCTGCAAAAAAAGAGAACTCACTTGTGCTTTTAGCGGAAGCACTTAGCCCGCTTATAACAAAATCAAGATTGCCCAGAGATGCCCAGTGACTTGCGAGTTTCTTAGTCGATACTGTGCAGCCGTCTCTCGCTCACTTACACCGAACTTTCTAATGTTTCCCTCTCGACTCTACCTGTGAGCGTTTGATCCTATTCAGAGGAGGCAGCGTCGTGTCCAATGCAATAAAGGGCGTACATCCATGTTGCTTTACTCAGAAGACGCCTGCTATAGAATGTATACATTACGTTCACCAACCAAAACAGTGTGTGTTTTCAAGGTGTATGAAGGGTTTCAGGCCGACCTGATTATTGTTATGGGGAAGAAAACTACAGGCAAAGAACACATTTGTTGGCTAAAGGCGTGCAGTGTTTAGTGGGAATGGCGCGCAAAAGGGCGAAAAAAAAAAGATGCGTGGTAATTCGATAAACCATGTGTGGAGTAATTGCTTAACGTACGTCATGGTTTACATTACCTGCGAAGAATAAATGGTCGCTTTAAAGCACCTGAGCATGTGTTTAAGCTGAAGTCACGTGTCGGACCTTTCCAATGAATACTTTTGGAAAGCTTTATACGCGGAAGCGAGACTTTGGAATTGCAGTGCCTCGGGTATTAAATAGCGCTTAAGAATACATTGCTGAAGCCGATCCTTCGAGAAACACCAGTCTGGAATCCCTTTGTAACGCTGGAAAGCAAAACAAAAAGATCATAACAGTCGAACAAAGAAAACGAAAGGACAGAAACAATACCTAAATGGGCCGTGCGACGGAGATTTGTTCAATTCGACATTTGCTTTATATTCTGCGTTTCTCTCTATAACATTTGTAGCTGTCCAGTAAGCACCGCAGGTATCGTCCTCACGCTTTCGAAGCACACTAGCAAGAATACCACGCTTGCGCTACACGGGGCTAAGCGGTGGTCGATTAGGCCTAGCCCTCCCTCGGACGTAAAAATCGAAGCGTATAATACGAGCTTCTTTTACGAGGACACTCGAAACTGCGAAGAACGCAAACTCGGTCGCCCCGTATTGCATCCTGTAACACGAACAACGCATCTGCATGTTCTTCCTTACATCGAAAGAAAAAAAAGCCATGTCCTCGTGCGAACATAAGTGGTTGAGCGTGTGGAACAGAGGTCGGTTTAGGCCTGTAGGTCTCTCGTTCAGCTTCGCGTACCCAAAGTTCTCCTACGGGGGTGCCGAACTTACCCCGTGAAGAGCTGAAACGTGTTGTGTCGTGTCACGTCTCAACATAAACAACTTAATCCCAGGCACGCGGTATCTCCTAAACAGAGCACCCCCCTCCCCGCCCCACCCCTTCGCCTTCATTAAGGGTGTGCTGTGTACTTCGAAACTGACTGCATTGTGCCTGTGTATATAGTGCCTATAGTTTCTGAGTTCGTTGTTACTTCGTGCGGTACACGAGTCATCCGCGATCCACTTCCAACTTCTGCTGGCCGTCTGCTTTGAAGTGCGGCCGTCTGTTCAGCCTTCACGAGTGGCCAGACGGAAGCGAAGCCACACGCATGCGCCTTGCACACTGCTGAGGCACGCACCGTTAAATCCTCTGTTTTGATTGGCCCTCTCGCAATATTAAACATTACACCTGCTGTGTTTATCTCTCTTCCCTCTCTGCTCTTTTTCTTCTCCCCCATCCCCTTCTCATACGCAGGGTAGCAAACCGGCTGTCTATAGGCTGGTTAACCTCCCTGTCGTTCTTTTCCTCCTATTTGCTTTCGTTCCTAAACATTGCACCCCCTCTCCTGCTCCGAAATAAAAAAAAATGCTCCACACCCATTTGTATAGAGTGCCGAAAGCATGTAGTTCAAAGTGTGGTATTCTAGTATTATTGCATTGAAGCTTCGTCTACTCTATTCCATCGTTGTCATAGGGGTCTGTAGTAGTAGTAGTAGTAGTAGTAGTAGTAGTAGTAGTAGTAGTAAGCGCGACGCAGTTCACGTGGCCACAGAGCACTGTGAATAAAGAATTAAATAAAACGAAAAGTCGATCACGCCCGAAATGATGATTATTATACTAATGGTGCTCGTAGTGATGATTATGAAAAGAAGGAGGATGCACGTGATCTCGCTAGCGAATAACACATTCACGTACTTACACCTTCGCTTTTCGACACTTTTTACGGTGAAAAAAGGGCTTAGTTAATCTTTCTTTTTTGAAAACATTCAGCCGTTGAAAAAGCGAAAAGACGGGCGAAAAAGGCAGGCGTCTAACGTTTCCCGTAGTTCGTCCACGCGAAAGGGTGCAAGGCACGAACGGAAGAAGCGAGAAAGTGTAATGCGATACTGAGGGCGCGAGAAACGATACACCGACCGCCGCATTCAGGGGTTCTGGGTTATACTTCGCGGGAGCCTATCAAAACGAAGTTTTGCGAGGCGGAGAAGAGGCCAAACACGCATATACACACGAAACGGCCCGAAATGCGAAATGAAGAGACGCCTGGTGCTCTGTACGTGTGTTTGTGTGCATCACGGATAGCGTAAACAAAGTGACGCTCTAGGAACGACTTATAAACATACAGCCAGGCGCGGCCATTGAAACTCGAAGCATCACGTCTCCGGCCGAATTCTTTTACTAGTTTCTTCTTTTTTTTATTTGTAGCAGGCAGGCCCTCGATTCGGGTCGAAAGCGCGTAGAAAAAGAAGCAGCCCCCTGGGGTCATTAGAGTTTTCGAGTCTCAACGGCCGGATCGTCTTTGGATACAGTCGACACGAAGAAAAGAGAGACAACCGTACTCGC
Source organism: Rhipicephalus microplus (assembly GCF_013339725.1). Taxonomy (NCBI): domain Eukaryota; kingdom Metazoa; phylum Arthropoda; class Arachnida; order Ixodida; family Ixodidae; genus Rhipicephalus; species Rhipicephalus microplus. Next base: position 120,137,594 of record NC_051167.1, read on the forward strand.
CTTTCCGTAGATCGAGTTTCATCTGGGCCTCGGATATGTGGATCGTCGCGAGTTTTCTAGCGAGAGAATCTCTCAGGCGGTGATCAGACGGTGCGAACTTGGCCGCGAGCGCTTCAGACATCACCCACGCGAGGTTTTCTTTTTTTACTTCTTTTCTTCTGCGTTACTTTTATACACAGCAAACCGGCATTTGGAAGCAAGAGGCGCGTAGCAGACGAGGCCATATCTTTCGGTGCTATAGTGTATCGGTGAACGGTTTGCTGCGGACAACCGGTAACCATTCGTATACGATTGCGCTGAGAATTCGCTTCCTTTAAAAGCCTTTAGGCTTTCTGGTCGTCGGCTTCTATAGCGTGCACTGTTTGAAAACGAGGAGTAGCTGCTTTGCTTTGATGTTCCAAGTGTATTGTCACCAATCTTGTCTCACTCAAGGAAACCTTCCGCAGAACTGCTCGTCAAGCTAGGACAAAAATAAAAACTGCTCCAACCCAACCTCTTCGTCCTCTTCCACACGAAAACCACGCGAATTCATGCGGCATTAAAAAGCGGCTCAATCCCAACCTCTTCGTCCTCTTCCACACGAAAACCACGCGAATTCATGCGGCATTAGTCCCCCCTTTTAAAAAGCATCGACTCGATGCTTCTAAATAAAAAGAAGAAGAAAAAAAAAACCCATAATTAGAACACGCGTTGACGCAGAGAATGACAAAGTGAGTGCCAGGGAAAACAAAGAGGGCGCACAAGCACTTGGACCATGCGCGAACACAACAGCACCAGTGGAAGAGTCAAGAAAAAAAAAAAAACACCACATGAGATCACTGTCACGTTTGCGAAGTAACTCGCAAGCACAGAGACTATTGTGTGTAGTACGGCTTGAGTCGTACGACATGCACAGTTTCGGGCCGATGTTGTCGACGTGACGACACTGTGCCGTCCGGAAGTACTTCGTATGTAAGGTCACTCACACGTCGGATAACCTTGTATGGTCCGAAATAACGGCTCAGAAGCTTTTCAGACAAGCCTGGTCGTCGGACAGGAGTCCACACCCACACTCGTTCACCCGGGTGGTATGCGACGTTTCGACGGCGAAGGTTGTAACGTCGTGCATCTGCGTCTTGTTGGTGACCGATGTTCACGCGAGCCAGTTGACGAGCCTCTTCGGCGTACTGCGTGTATTGCTCGGCTTCTGGAGAAAGAGCATCGCTATTATCGTACGGCAGCATAGCGTCAAGCATCGTTTGTACGTTGCGTCCATAAACAAGGTGGAAAGGTGAAAATCGGGTTGTTTCCTGCATTGCCGTATTGTATGCGAACGTGACGTATGGGAGGATATCGTCCCAGGTTTTGTGCTGCACGTCCACGTACATTGACAGCATGTCCGCTATGGTCTTGTTGAGCCTTTCCGTCAGTCCATTACTTTGTGGGTGGTAAGCCGTTGTTTTTCGGTGACCCGTGCAGCTCAGTCTGAAAATGTCCTCTAGCATTTGTGCCGTAAATGATGTTCCTCTATCCGTAATCACACATGACGGCGCGCCGTGCCGGAGGACGATGTGCTGCACGAAGAACTTCGCCACTTCAGACGCCGTGCCGCGGGGTAATGCCTTTGTCTCAGCATACCGGGTCAAGTAATCGGTTGCCACTATAATCCATTTGTTACCAGTGGCCGACAAAGGGAAGGGTCCTAGAAGGTCCATTCCCACGAGGTCGAAAGGTGTCCGTGGTGGTGTAATAGGGTGGAGAAGGCCCGCAGGTTTCACGGGTGGCGTCTTGCGACGCTGGCACTCGCGGCAGCCTTGCACGTAGCGGTGTACACTGGTCGAAAGTCGTGGCCAATAGTACTGCTGGCGCACTCTGGCGAGAGTCCGCGAGTAGCCCAAGTGTCCCGACGTGGGCTCGTCGTGGCACGCGAGGAGGATGTCATCCCGCATGTCGGCTGGTACAACGAGGAGGAAGGCTTTGTTGCTACCTCGAGCATTTTTCTTGTAAAGAATGCCCCTCCTTAGACAAAAGGATGACAATTCGCGAGCGATGCGCCGAGGAGTGTGAGAATTTCGGCCTTCTAAGGAATCAATAATAGGGCGCAATTCCTGATCGGCTCTCTGTCTAGACATAAAGTCAGAATCACTGAGGGCTCCGAGAAAACCATCAGCATATTCCGAGTCCATATCAGGATGTCCCACGGGTGCTCGAGAAAGTGCGTCGGCATCTTCGTGCTTGCGCCCAGACCTATACACAATCATGATGTCAAACTCTTGCAAGCGCAAACTCCACCGAGCGAGACGACCAGACGGGTCACGGAGATTGGCCAGCCAACACAGCGAATGGTGATCGGTCACCACCTTGAAGGGACGGCCGTAGAGGTAAGGTCGAAACTTTGCCGTTGCCCACACGACTGCGAGGCATTCCTTCTCTGAAGTGGAGTAGTTGGCCTCGGCTCGAGAGAGAGTACGACTGGCGTAAGCTATGACATGTTCTACGCCGTTGTGCCATTGTACAAGGACAGCGCCAAGTCCGACGTTGCTTGCATCCGTGTGAACTTCGGTATCAGCGTCCTCATCAAAATGCGCAAGAACAGGTGCCTCTTGCATTCGCTGCCGTAACTCTGTGAAAGCTGCTTCTTGCTCTGTAGTCCAGGCAAACGGTACATCATCTCGGGTGAGTCGCGTGAGCGGTTCGGCTATCGTCGAGAAGTTGGTAATGAATCGGCGATAATAAGCACACAAGCCGAGAAAACGCCGTACCGCTTTTTTGTCTGACGGCACAGGAAAGGTGGCGACTGCTGCAGTTTTTTCTGGGTCAGGCCGCACTCCATCCGCACTCACAACATGTCCCAGAAATTTCAGCTCATCGTAGCCGAAATGGCACTTCTGGGGTTTTAGCGTGAGTTCGGCCGAACGAATAGCTTCCAGAACCATTCTTAGACGCTTCAGATGTTCTTCGAAACTCTCGGCAAAGATGACCACATCATCAAGGTATACAAGGCAGCTTTGCCACTTCAAGCCAGCGAGGACGGTATCCATCATTCGCTGGAATGTTGCGGGAGCCGAACAGAGGCCGAAAGGAAGAACTCTGAATTCATAAAGCCCATCGGGAGTTACAAACGCTGTCTTCTCTCTGTCTCGCTCATCGACCTCTATCTGCCAATAGCCGCTCTTCAAATCTATCGATGAAAAATACTTCGCGTGTCGTAGCCTGTCGAGAGAATCATCAACCCGTGGAAGCGGGTAGACGTCTTTTTTGGTGACGCTATTGAGTTTCCTGTAGTCAACACAGAATCGCAGCGTTCCGTCTTTCTTCTTTACTAGAACGACTGGCGAGGACCACGGGCTGCTCGACGGTTGTATCACCCCGTCGTCAAGCATCTCCTTTACCTGCGTCTGTATAGTCTCGCGTTCTTTAGCCGAAACACGGTAAGGTTGCTGGCGGATTGGGCGAACATCATCGTCGGTAATAATTCGGTGCTTTATGAGGGGTGTTTGACCGACTCTAGATGAAGAGGCGAAGCAAGATTTAAATTCCTTCAGCAGGGTATGCAGTGCGGCCTTCTTCTCGTCCGAAAGCTTCGAACTGACGTCGATGTGGTCCAGAAACTTATCTCCATCAACCATTTCCTCGGATGCGAAGCACTCGGTGACATCCGCTACACGGTCTCCGAAGGCCACGGTGGTGCCGCGGAAAAGATGTCGGTGCTCGAAGTTAAAATTTGTGACGAGTATCTGCGACCGTCCGTCACGCACACGCAGAATGCTTCGCACTGCACACACACCTTGAAGCAGTAAAAGGGATACGTTGCTCTCGGCGACCACGTCACCGTCTTGGAGGTCTTCACAGGTGACTTCTACGAAAGCAGTCGCTCGGGGAGGCAACGTCACGCTTTCGTCGGCAACACGCAGCGCAGGTCTACGACAGCTATCAGCGCCTCGATCGGTTGCAAGTTGCGTCGAGAAAGTCACCATTCGCTCGCGGAGATTTATGATCGCGCCATTCTCTCGAAGGAAGTCCATTCCAAGGATGAGCTGACGAGAACAGTCGCGTAGTACGAGGCAGGTTACCACAAACGTTGACTCGCGTATTTCCACTCTTGCGGTACAGCGACCCAATGGAGTAATAACGTGGCCTCCAGCAGTGCGAATACGCGTCCCATTCCAAGGTGTCATCACTTTCTTAAGACTGGTTGCCAATTTTCCGCTCATAATAGAATAATCTGCACCTGTGTCCACCAATGCGCTGACCTGAAGACCGTCTATCAGCACGGGAATGTCGAGTGAGACTCGGCCACTGGGTTCAGACGCACAATCCGGCATTTCTCTCGCACTGCACTCAGACGTCAATTCAATGTCTGCAGCGTTTTGTGGAAGCGTCGATAGGAGGTCTTCCGCACTTTTAGTCCCAGCGACCTCGCCCCCAAAGGTCGCTGCCTTCAGTTTTCCCGACGAGGGCTTGGGGAACGTCCCCGTGCCATCGTACTGAGACGTGGTCCAATAGCTGCGGGTCGTCGTGGAGATGGAGACCGCGATTGACGCCGTGGGAAAGGCAGACGTTGCTGCGCGAGGTAGTCCTCAATTTCTCTTGGCCTCTGACCAACTAGGGGACGAGGCGAATGAATAGAGAAACCGCGCAGTCCAAGTTGTCGGTATGGACATTCCCGGTAGATGTGACCGGCTTCACCGCAATGGAAGCAGAGGGGTCTTCTATCCGACGTACGCCAAATATCGGACTTCCGCGGAGGGGCACGGCGACCGTCGATGTCCAAACCAGCATGCGCAGATTGAATTGAAACTGGCGGCATCGTCTGGATTGGGACTGCAGGGCTTGAGACCGGCATGGAAGTGCGCAGAGCTTCGGCATATGTGCGGTTCCCGCACATATGCCCGTGGACACGCCAGTTCACAGAACAAGCCGCCGCCAACGAGGCCTACCACCAGAGACACCGGCACAGCTTATCCATAGAGCGACTATGACTTCGCCTCAAGGCGTCATGGAAACTCCTACGTCGTCGGCACCAATTTATTGCACTGTCCAGAACCCGCTGATGCCTAGTCCCTTTCACGGAGAGCTGTTTGAGGATGTGGACGACTGGCTGAGCGAGTTCGAACACGTCGCAGCGATCAACTACTGGGACGAAGCCGCCAAACTCCGCAACGTCTACGCGTGTTTGAAAGACGGCGCCCGAACGTGGTTCATGAACAGAAGTGATGTCTTGGCATCCTGGCGCGAGTTCCAGCATCGCCTCTTGGAGACCTACCGGAGCCCCGACCGCCGCGATCGTGCTGAACGTGCATTGCATTCACGCATCCAGATGCCTAATGAGACCGTCACCATGTACGTGGAGGACATGACGCAGCTTTTCAGGCGAGCGGATCCGGCAATGCCAGAAGAAAAAAAGCTACGCTATCTGATGCGAGGCGTGAAGGAGCAGCTTTTTGCTGGTCTAGTGCGGAGTCCTCCGAAGAGTGTAGCAGAATTCCTGACCGAAGCCACTACGATGGAGAGGGTACTTCATCAGCGGTCAGCCCTACTCAACCGGCAAGTGAATTCTGCATCACCTACTGAATTTTCCGCCAGCTTCGGGAGCAACAGCATTGAGTGGATTCGCGAAATCGTCCGCTCCGTCGTCCGCGAGGAAATCGCGAAACTACACGGGGCGAGACAGCCGGAGGTAAGCAGCATCACCAATATTATTCGGGACGAGGTCCAGCAGGTGCTTCACAGCCGTCGCCCTCAACCAACGGTTACAAATCTAGAACCACCTCCTGCGTCCACTGATGTTGGGAACCGCACATATGCCGAAGCTCTGCGCACTTCCATGCCGGTCTCAAGCCCTGCAGTCCCAATCCAGACGATGCCGCCAGTTTCAATTCAATCTGCGCATGCTGGTTTGGACATCGACGGTCGCCGTGCCCCTCCGCGGAAGTCCGATATTTGGCGTACGTCGGATAGAAGACCCCTCTGCTTCCATTGCGGTGAAGCCGGTCACATCTACCGGGAATGTCCATACCGACAACTTGGACTGCGCGGTTTCTCTATTCATTCGCCTCGTCCCCTAGTTGGTCAGAGGCCAAGAGAAATTGAGGACTACCTCGCGCAGCAACGTCTGCCTTTCCCACGGCGTCAATCGCGGTCTCCATCTCCACGACGACCCGCAGCTATTGGACCACGTCTCAGTACGATGGCACGGGGACGTTCCCCAAGCCCTCGTCGGGAAAACTGAAGGCAGCGACCTTCGGGGGCGAGGTCGCTGGGACTAAAAGTGCGGAAGACCTCCTATCGACGCTTCCACAAAACGCTGCAGACATTGAATTGACGTCTGAGTGCAGTGCGAGAGAAATGCCGGATTGTGCGTCTGAACCCAGTGGCCGAGTCTCACTCGACATTCCCGTGCTGATAGACGGTCTTCAGGTCAGCGCATTGGTGGACACAGGTGCAGATTATTCTATTATGAGCGGAAAATTGGCAACCAGTCTTAAGAAAGTGATGACACCTTGGAATGGGACGCGTATTCGCACTGCTGGAGGCCACGTTATTACTCCATTGGGTCGCTGTACCGCAAGAGTGGAAATACGCGAGTCAACGTTTGTGGTAACCTGCCTCGTACTACGCGACTGTTCTCGTCAGCTCATCCTTGGAATGGACTTCCTTCGAGAGAATGGCGCGATCATAAATCTCCGCGAGCGAATGGTGACTTTCTCGACGCAACTTGCAACCGATCGAGGCGCTGATAGCTGTCGTAGACCTGCGCTGCGTGTTGCCGACGAAAGCGTGACGTTGCCTCCCCGAGCGACTGCTTTCGTAGAAGTCACCTGTGAAGACCTCCAAGACGGTGACGTGGTCGCCGAGAGCAACGTATCCCTTTTACTGCTTCAAGGTGTGTGTGCAGTGCGAAGCATTCTGCGTGTGCGTGACGGACGGTCGCAGATACTCGTCACAAATTTTAACTTCGAGCACCGACATCTTTTCCGCGGCACCACCGTGGCCTTCGGAGACCGTGTAGCGGATGTCACCGAGTGCTTCGCATCCGAGGAAATGGTTGATGGAGATAAGTTTCTGGACCACATCGACGTCAGTTCGAAGCTTTCGGACGAGAAGAAGGCCGCACTGCATACCCTGCTGAAGGAATTTAAATCTTGCTTCGCCTCTTCATCTAGAGTCGGTCAAACACCCCTCATAAAGCACCGAATTATTACCGACGATGATGTTCGCCCAATCCGCCAGCAACCTTACCGTGTTTCGGCTAAAGAACGCGAGACTATACAGACGCAGGTAAAGGAGATGCTTGACGACGGGGTGATACAACCGTCGAGCAGCCCGTGGTCCTCGCCAGTCGTTCTAGTAAAGAAGAAAGACGGAACGCTGCGATTCTGTGTTGACTACAGGAAACTCAATAGCGTCACCAAAAAAGACGTCTACCCGCTTCCACGGGTTGATGATTCTCTCGACAGGCTACGACACGCGAAGTATTTTTCATCGATAGATTTGAAGAGCGGCTATTGGCAGATAGAGGTCGATGAGCGAGACAGAGAGAAGACAGCGTTTGTAACTCCCGATGGGCTTTATGAATTCAGAGTTCTTCCTTTCGGCCTCTGTTCGGCTCCCGCAACATTCCAGCGAATGATGGATACCGTCCTCGCTGGCTTGAAGTGGCAAAGCTGCCTTGTATACCTTGATGATGTGGTCATCTTTGCCGAGAGTTTCGAAGAACATCTGAAGCGTCTAAGAATGGTTCTGGAAGCTATTCGTTCGGCCGAACTCACGCTAAAACCCCAGAAGTGCCATTTCGGCTACGATGAGCTGAAATTTCTGGGACATGTTGTGAGTGCGGATGGAGTGCGGCCTGACCCAGAAAAAACTGCAGCAGTCGCCACCTTTCCTGTGCCGTCAGACAAAAAAAGCGGTACGGCGTTTTCTCGGCTTGTGTGCTTATTATCGCCGATTCATTACCAACTTCTCGACGATAGCCGAACCGCTCACGCGACTCACCCGAGATGATGTACCGTTTGCCTGGACTACAGAGCAAGAAGCAGCTTTCACAGAGTTACGGCAGCGAATGCAAGAGGCACCTGTTCTTGCGCATTTTGATGAGGACGCTGATACCGAAGTTCACACGGATGCAAGCAACGTCGGACTTGGCGCTGTCCTTGTACAACGGCACAACGGCGTAGAACATGTCATAGCTTACGCCAGTCGTACTCTCTCTCGAGCCGAGGCCAACTACTCCACTTCAGAGAAGGAATGCCTCGCAGTCGTGTGGGCAACGGCAAAGTTTCGACCTTACCTCTACGGCCGTCCCTTCAAGGTGGTGACCGATCACCATTCGCTGTGTTGGCTGGCCAATCTCCGTGACCCGTCTGGTCGTCTCGCTCGGTGGAGTTTGCGCTTGCAAGAGTTTGACATCATGATTGTGTATAGGTCTGGGCGCAAGCACGAAGATGCCGACGCACTTTCTCGAGCACCCGTGGGACATCCTGATATGGACTCGGAATATGCTGATGGTTTTCTCGGAGCCCTCAGTGATTCTGACTTTATGTCTAGACAGAGAGCCGATCAGGAATTGCGCCCTATTATTGATTCCTTAGAAGGCCGAAATTCTCACACTCCTCGGCGCATCGCTCGCGAATTGTCATCCTTTTGTCTAAGGAGGGGCATTCTTTACAAGAAAAATGCTCGAGGTAGCAACAAAGCCTTCCTCCTCGTTGTACCAGCCGACATGCGGGATGACATCCTCCTCGCGTGCCATGACGAGCCCACGTCGGGACACTTGGGCTACTCGCGGACTCTCGCCAGAGTGCGCCAGCAGTACTATTGGCCACGACTTTCGACCAGTGTACACCGCTACGTGCAAGGCTGCCGCGAGTGCCAGCGTCGCAAGACGCCACCCGTGAAACCTGCGGGCCTTCTCCACCCTATTACACCACCACGGACACCTTTCGACCTCGTGGGAATGGACCTTCTAGGACCCTTCCCTTTGTCGGCCACTGGTAACAAATGGATTATAGTGGCAACCGATTACTTGACCCGGTATGCTGAGACAAAGGCATTACCCCGCGGCACGGCGTCTGAAGTGGCGAAGTTCTTCGTGCAGCACATCGTCCTCCGGCACGGCGCGCCGTCATGTGTGATTACGGATAGAGGAACATCATTTACGGCACAAATGCTAGAGGACATTTTCAGACTGAGCTGCACGAGTCACCGAAAAACAACGGCTTACCACCCACAAAGTAATGGACTGACGGAAAGGCTCAACAAGACCATAGCGGACATGCTGTCAATGTACGTGGACGTGCAGCACAAAACCTGGGACGATATCCTCCCATACGTCACGTTCGCATACAATACGGCAATGCAGGAAACAACCCGATTTTCACCTTTCCACCTTGTTTATGGACGCAACGTACAAACGATGCTTGACGCTATGCTGCCGTACGATAATAGCGATGCTCTTTCTCCAGAAGCCGAGCAATACACGCAGTACGCCGAAGAGGCTCGTCAACTGGCTCGCGTGAACATCGGTCACCAACAAGACGCAGATGCACGACGGTACAACCTTCGCCGTCGAAACGTCGCATACCACCCGGGTGAACGAGTGTGGGTGTGGACTCCTGTCCGACGACCAGGCTTGTCTGAAAAGCTTCTGAGCCGTTATTTCGGACCATACAAGGTTATCCGACGTGTGAGTGACCTTACATACGAAGTACTTCCGGACGGCACAGTGTCGTCACGTCGACAACATCGGCCCGAAACTGTGCATGTCGTACGACTCAAGCCGTACTACACACAATAGTCTCTGTGCTTGCGAGTTACTTCGCAAACGTGACAGTGATCTCATGTGGTGTTTTTTTTTTTCTTGACTCTTCCACTGGTGCTGTTGTGTTCGCGCATGGTCCAAGTGCTTGTGCGCCCTCTTTGTTTTCCCTGGCACTCACTTTGTCATTCTCTGCGTCAACGCGTGTTCTAATTATGGGTTTTTTTTTTCTTCTTCTTTTTATTTAGAAGCATCGAGTCGATGCTTTTTAAAAGGGGGGACTAATGCCGCATGAATTCGCGTGGTTTTCGTGTGGAAGAGGACGAAGAGGTTGGGATTGAGCCGCTTTTTAATGCCGCATGAATTCGCGTGGTTTTCGTGTGGAAGAGGACGAAGAGGTTGGGTCGGAGCAGTTTTTCTTTTTGTCCTAGCTTGACGAGCAGTTCTGCGGAAGGTTTCCTTGAGTGAGACAAGATTGGTGACAAGATTTAATGCCGCATGAATTCGCGTGGTTTTCGTGTGGAAGAGGACGAAGAGGTTGGGATTGAGGGCGACGGCTGTGAAGCACCTGCTGGACCTCGTCCCGAATAATATTGGTGATGCTGCTTACCTCCGGCTGTCTCGCCCCGTGTAGTTTCGCGATTTCCTCGCGGACGACGGAGCGGACGATTTCGCGAATCCACTCAATGCTGTTGCTCCCGAAGCTGGCGGAAAATTCAGTAGGTGATGCAGAATTCACTTGCCGGTTGAGTAGGGCTGACCGCTGATGAAGTACCCTCTCCATCGTAGTGGCTTCGGTCAGGAATTCTGCTACACTCTTCGGAGGACTCCGCACTAGACCAGCAAAAAGCTGCTCCTTCACGCCTCGCATCAGATAGCGTAGCTTTTTTTCTTCTGGCATTGCCGGATCCGCTCGCCTGAAAAGCTGCGTCATGTCCTCCACGTACATGGTGACGGTCTCATTAGGCATCTGGATGCGTGAATGCAATGCACGTTCAGCACGATCGCGGCGGTCGGGGCTCCGGTAGGTCTCCAAGAGGCGATGCTGGAACTCGCGCCAGGATGTCAAGACATCACTTCTGTTCATGAACCACGTTCGGGCGCCGTCTTTCAAACACGCGTAGACGTTGCGGAGTTTGGCGGCTTCGTCCCAGTAGTTGATCGCTGCGACGTGTTCGAACTCGCTCAGCCAGTCGTCCACATCCTCAAACGGCTCTCCGTGAAAGGGACTAGGCATCAGCGGGTTCTGGACAGTGCAATAAATTGGTGCCGACGACGTAGGAGTTTCCATGACGCCTTGAGGCGAAGTCATAGTCGCTCTATGGATAAGCTGTGCCGGTGTCTCTGGTGGTAGGCCTCGTTGGCGGCGGCTTGTTCTGTGAACTGGCGTGTCCACGGGCACAGGGCTTGTGTTCCGGCTCCTGGATGGGCTCTTGTGCATGGGGTGCGTCGTCAGTTGTCGTACCCAGCAGCTCCACCAATCTTGTCACCAATCTTGTCTCACTCAAGGAAACCTTCCGCAGAACTGCTCGTCAAGCTAGGACAAAAAGAAAAACTGCTCCAACCCAACCTCTTCGTCCTCTTCCACACGAAAACCACGCGAATTCATGCGGCATTAAAAAGCGGCTCAATCCCAACCTCTTCGTCCTCTTCCACACGAAAACCACGCGAATTCATGCGGCAGTATTTTGCTGAATCTCTTCGAAATTGTCGTCTGCATCGATTTGAAACAGAAGAGGGATAGAGAGGGAGTGCCACGTGAGTGAAAGAAAGGGGAGGCTAACCAAGCATGAGTTCGTTTTTTTTTTTTGGACTTTCAAGGCTTTGTTTCGTCGCCACCTTCTTCTTGAAGACCAACACTTTATCTCTCCTCTATTTTGAACCACTCACATTTGATAAAGCCGAGTAGCACGTCACAAAATCGATTAGGGCCGACCTCTCAGCTTTCCTGTCTTAATAAACGTATCTCTATATCAGTCAAAAGTTTTACAATCCAACGCCGGAATGTAGTGGGGGTTTCAGCTTGTTCATATACTTCGTTACATTACCGTGTTACCGGACACCGGATGGAATCTACGCATGCGCGTGTCTTTCCGGAACGTCAACCACCTTTACGCAACGTAAACTACTCGCCAGATAGGTTTTACGTTTGCAGCCCTATCTCGCAAATCGACCTTCGTCCGTGGCTGCTCGCGATATCCGCGTTGCGGAGACTCCAGCCGTCGAGTGATAAGCCGAAGTGAGAGCCACAATGACGATCACATTGTTTCAGGCGGATCACCAAAGCTAGAGCGGCCGAGAATACCGATGCCCTAAACGTGTTAGCCCTAAAACCTCCAACAGGCTGGACAGGCAGCGCCATCTTACGGGGCCAAAATGAACCAGGCAAGCACAAAATTGTTATTGCAGAAACATCGCGCATTCTACTTCTGGTGTAAATGCCTCGCTGTGGCTTTATTGCAAAGCACTTACCTCTTGATCATTTTTAACCTCACGAGCATTTGGCGAAAACAAACGTGTTCATGACTGTGGTTACACAAAATGTCACAAGATGTCGACACCACCGTTCGTTAGCTTTGTATTTATTTCACTCTTTTTTGCGCATACGAGGATACTGTACTTGATAAAAAAACACCTCTTGATATCGGCGAAGCGGTTATTCAATGTTATCTCAGCTAAGTACAATTGAAATGCAGTTATAATCACAATTTACGGTTCGCTAAAACGTAAAGGTATACGTGTACGTTCGTACGTAACTTTTTTACGTGTGGAGAGCTGAAGGTTTGAAAAGCCTGCGTTCCGGTAACACAGTAAACGCTAAACCGGTATCTGTAACGTAAAGAAGCATGTGTACAAGCTAAACGAACCTAATTATGAGGGGCGTCGTAGTAGAGGAGTCTTCAGGATACATTGACCATCTTGTATTCTTTAACGTGCACCTAAATCCAAGTGCGCAGGCTTCTAGCCTTCCGACTGCAGCGAAATGTGGCCGCCACGACAGGGATTCGATCCCGCGACCTTCGGGTCAGCGATTGAGCACCATCACCATTAGAACACCATGGTGGGTAGGCTATTCCAAAATAAAAAAAAAGATACAGAGTACGCTATATCCTATTGTGATCACCACTTCTTCTGAGAACGCTTCTAAAGGAAACTCGCTCGCCCTGGCGTGATTGGCTAAAGCTGCGCTTGCGTCAACCGAACGGTGCGGACCAACCAGGCGACAGCAAGTGAAGGGTTTCGCTCGCAATAACGACAACGTGTGCTACCCTGCTGCTTCGAAACTCTTGGGTGAAGCGAAGAAGTCATTAAAGAAGAAATGTCAGAATAATACTATGCTCGTGGTTTTACGTACCGTTGAAAAGGAAATTCATTACGAGCGCCTCCAAAGAATGACTTCGGTTTTTTTTTTTCATTTGGGGTGTTGGGGAGGTAGGACGGCAATAAAGGCGTAGGGCGTCGTTGAAATATGTCATTGTCCCCGTTTCAACAGTGTTTCCGTAGCTCAGGTTGGTATATACTTTACAGATACCAGCGTTCAAATCGACGCAACCACCATTGCATGATGTGACCATAGCCTTCACGATTGACCAGCGTTGGCGAGATCGAGTCGATGAGATCATCTTACGGTGTACGGCCTCGGAAAAATGCTTTCTGGATTCGGACTCTATAACGAGGCCGCGGTAGCGAATCGCATACTTATCACACGATGAGCGGTTTTTTTTCGAGACAATGGCCTCCAGCGGCCATTCCAACAGCCCCATAAACATGTGCCTTCAACCTAAAGACTAAGCCGCAAAAATCAAATAATATTCTGAAGAACAAAAAAGAAAAAAAAAAGCGGGAAGAAACTCAAAGGATACCGGCACAGCCGAAGCGTCGTTGCATTTGCACACCCGTTGGCTTGGCTATCGCCTTCGGCTCCATAAGAACAGCAATCCGTAACGGTCTCACGTATTTCGAGCGCGATTTATTGACATCGCTTCATCTTATCGTCGATCATCGAAATTCGGAACCTTCCCTCCGCACAATTCTATCTTTATTGGAGAACACACAGACACACCCCTGCAGTTAATGTGAAAGCTACGTCTGTGGCGCCGTATACGTCAAGGGAGGAAGCCATCTTGATGGCTTCTGTGGCACGTGTCTTCTTCTCCCCGCTCGAAGTGAGGGGGCGCCGCGAATCCACAACGGCGGTGCGTGAAGCCGTTTCGGCTTCGCTCCGCATGCGATAGACGTATAGGTGTAGGTATAGACCGGTGCGAGACGAGGGTGGCGGCAAACTTCAAAGGGAACGCCATTTAGCCGTCGAAGAAGCCATCTGGCGAACCGCCGCTATAGGACTGGCCGAGCAGGCGCCGCTCGTCGTCTGCTGCGCTCCGTCTGGTTCGCCGCGGTGCCGTAAGAATGCTACAGTCCCTAGTGGGGAAGCAGACCGCCAGGGACTCAAAGTTGCCGAACGACTTTCACGTTTCTCGCCGCCTGAGTAAGTTATAGATCTCTTTGCGGCGATGGGCTTAGCTAGTGTGCCTGGGTGGGCCAAGATGGACCTAGCCCGTGGCTGCTGTGACTGAGACAGCCTCCCTAATGTAATAACAATAAACGTCGGAGTGAAAGCTCCTTTCTGACGCGAAATGTTCGTATATTTCAGCGTCGCGAAAGCCCGTGAAGCGCTTTTGCTGTACTTCATTTGCAGAACGATGTGGGCTTCCATATTTTGCTACGGCGAAACTTCTCCGTCTTCTGCGAGTGTTAAAACGTCGTATGCTAGAGAGAGAGAAAGAGATGGAATGGTAGAGAAGGAAAGGGTGTCTCATCACTCTGCGGTTGGCCATATGGCGTACAAATTGGATCAAGCTAACGACTTTCTTCTTTCAGGATGGATACGAGCGCCGCCAAGAGGCCGACAAAAAGATTTCCTTGTCTGAGATGAAAGGGGGGGCCTGGACAGTATTAGTGGCTTACGGCTCACTGAAGGCCTTTTTGTCTCAGCTGAAGAAAAATCTGTAATCACATCGAATGTGTGATGGGAAATTTGATGCCACCTCCACTGCAGTTTTTTTTTTTTTTGCAAGTTGCTCAATCTTTTCAAAAAGCGTATAACTCACCACTTCCCTAAGGGTGTTTAGCTTTTATTTTAATATATTGTTTAAAACACGCAATCCTGACTACCATATCTTGTAGCACTGATTTAATGTTGAACAACTCAACAGCGGATTTTAGTTCCGGCACTGTTGTGAACATGTTGCTCTGACCAGGTGCGCCATTGAAAGGAAATGCGCATTCGAAGCATTGCTCATGCTGTTCAATTCTTTTTAGATCATATTCAGCAGTTTACTGCGTTGCCTTAGCACTGAACTTCATCTAATGTGTAAACTTCCCAAAAGTTCATCTTAATTTTAACTGCGCACTGGGGAACGGGGACTAGAAAAAAGTAAGGGCACAACACGTTCCTCGTTCTCCAGTGCACTGTTAAAATCAAGATGCATCCGCTCCAACTCGTTCAAGTGGTAATTCTCATTCCCATAAGTATGAATTGTCATTTACGCACATGAAACACCTCTTTGTGGGTGGTTTTCCGAAGACTGTAGATGGTGAAACGCATATAGCTTTCCACAGCTATAATGTTGACATCGCATACGTACTGGAACAGTATCAGGCGAAAACTTCGAAGATTAAGTTGATTGACGAATGACGTAATGCTTGCTACAAGGAGCGTACTAACACTTCATGCAAACGGTGAAACAGTCTGCTGAAAATTTTCATGGACAGTGTGATGTCTTTTCATTACTACTTGCAATACAAAGAAATGACCTCCAAAACACACGCGCGGTGGTCATATAAGCTGACAGAGAACAAAACAACGACGTCAGAGAGCCAGACATTTACACGCGAATCTTATCCAAGGTGCGACACACAAAACCTGTCGTGACGTCAGAGAACCACTAACACGCGCTCTATCTTAGGTGCAACAATACAACAGGCAGCATAAACGTTTTTGAAGCTCCAAATACAATCACTGTAAGTAGATATAGATGTAAGTAGATATAGAGATCAAGTAGATATAGATGTAAGTAGATATAGATGTCAAGTAGATATAGATGTAAGTAGATATATATTATATATATATATATATATATATATATATATATATATATATATATATATATATATATATATATATATATATATATATATATATATATATATATATATATATATCAAGTAGATATAGATGTACTGCTATGAAGCGATTCTCTAAAACTTCCTGCGTTCGAACACGATACAGCAGGAACTCTGGCCTAGCTCCTTCAGGGTGGAGGCACCAGTCGCGCCGTACTCACTCTCGGTCGATCTCCCGTGGCTTCGGATGCCGAGTAATTGTGCCCTGATGGATGGTGACGCTCTTCGAGCCGTAGCAGGAGGATGTGTGGGACTCGGCTGACCAGCTAGCCACGCGATCGCGAAAGAAAGTACTTACGCAAACAAAAGTAGCCCACCGGAAAGGTCTCCATCGGCGACGTGTCACGCGAGCCAGGAGGGTGGCCGTATAGGTGCTGTATAGTGTAGCTAGAGGACCCGCATGTTATTTCTCTTTCTGCAAGGGCAGCGTTTGATCGGTGTGACGGGAACGGTTGCATTGAGTTGTCTCCCTACCGTATACTTTGCTGGTGGGTCCAGTCGGCATGGTTACCATCTTTAACGCCTTGTCTTCGCCATATCGGTGCGGTGCATCATTCCTCGCTGCAGAAGTCGTGAAACTGTATGTATGTATGTATGTATGTATGTATGTATGTATGTATGTATGTATGTATGTATGTATGTATGTATGTATGTATGTATGTATGTATGTATGTATGTATGTATGTATGTATGTATGTATGTATGTATGTATGTATGTATGTATGTATGTATGTATGTATGTATGTATGTTCTCACAGCAATCTGTAGTAATCATTCTCGCTTTCGCAAAGGACTAGGAATCGTTTCTTTCTTCAAGTAAGATGTCCAGATTACGGATAGCCAAGCGTACCTATAATACTACATTTTTTTTACTAGAAGCTTAATATATTTTTTTAATTATGAAACAGTCACAAAGATGTCACTGCAAAGGACGTGGCAGGCATCTCGGAAAGGACGCCAACACAGCGGGCCAAATGTCGAGGTCGGGAACTGGAGGCGCAGCCAGAAGTGAAGGGGGAAGGTGCGAGGGCGCCTGCAGCGGCGAGAGTGGAAGGCAGCGTTTATTGTCCATTTCGAGTCCCTAGAGGGCGCTATACTTAGCTGACGCGAGGGATCTCGGCGTGGACCGCTAGACTTCACCGCCACGCGCCCGCCACGTGGTTCTACAAGGGAAGAAGGGGGGGAGTAGTTGTGTATAGTGTATATAAGGCTGGCGGGGGCGGCCATCTTTCCAATTAGGCTGAATACGAGAGAAACTAGCTCGGCCCCTGCCGACAGCGGCGGAAGCCTTGAAAGCCGCAGTCGAAGCGACGGCTTCTGCTGCTGGCGGCTCAAAAGAGGAAACTGCGGCACCAAACAAGGGCTGGTGTTTGGCTGAAGTGGTGCTCGACGTCGGTGCCCACGGAGTGGACGTACGACGCAAGAGGAAGTTGTGTTCTACTGGAGCAACGATCATCCTCAGCGTGACTACGTCTATTGCAGGGCAGGGGCCTCTCTGATGTTCCGCCAATCAATCCGGTTTTGTGCTTGCTGCTGCGCCGTTGTACACGCGAACTTAGTAAATCTCATCTGCCCACCTGACTTCTTTGTGTCCCTTTTCCTCGTTTGCCTTCTCTTGAAATCCAGTGAGTTGCTCCTGATGAGCAGCGGTTATTTTGCCTATACGGTCTACATACCCGACCCATGTCCATTTCTTCTTTACTTCAATTATGTTGTCCTTAAGACCCACTTTGCTATTTTCTTGTCCTTTAAAGCAATACAGATTTAGGATAGGAATACAATACAGATTTAGGAATACAATACAGGATAGAATCTGCGCATGCGCGCATGTTCACTCAACGTAGACTTGCTTTCACAGAACGTAAACTATATACTAGCTGAATACATTTTACGTTTACCACCACATCTAGCGTATTGAAGTGTTTCGTGGCTATTCGCGATGCTTCACAGAGATTTCAGCAGCAAAGTCAAAGTATTCCGAGGTGCGGGCGCAAATTACGACCATGTCGTTTGAGCCAGTAGCGTCAAAAATTATACGGACAAGATCAAAACTATAGTGGAACACTCAGACGGAAGCAACAAGAAAAATGGAGGAAGTGAATGAGCGAATGGTCATATGAATCACTGATATGAGAAACTGACGCACTGAAGCGAGTAACAGAATGAGGCAACTATAGTAAGATGAATGCCTGAGTAAGACAACAACAAAATTGAGAGAAAAATAACGAAAGAAGCGAGGCATGCACGCTTGAATTATATTTATGCTTCATTAATAATGTGTAGCAAGAAGCAACGAAGCTGCGTATTAGTGACTGAGTTAGAACAACTGACGATAAAGAAATAGTTGCCAGAGGATCAGACGAGAATCGAGCGACCAACCAACAGAATAACGAAGAAGAGGGTGAATGAACGATGGCAAGAAATGAGTAAACAATGATAGTAAAGATGAAAAAAAGATGAAGCAGAGCGTTAGCTAGTGTCGCGAATTAACGAATGAACGTTGCTAAGAATGAGGAAGCGAAGTGAAATGAGGCACTTATATAGGCAAGGGTTCACTGGAATAAGTCACGGATGACTCGAGTGAAAGGAATTCTCGGCAGTTACATCGACATCCACTACTTTAGTAGTAACTGTTACTTATATTTCAGAATCATACCTCATTGATACGAATAGTTTCACCCGAAGATCTCAATGCAGTGGGAGTTTATTTCGAATCATCTTGTGCGTGACGAGCAAAAGGTGAAGAGCGACTCATCTCTTGTCTGTCTCACCGTGTAAGTCCCCACTTACCCTTATTTTTGTCCTCTATACTTGAAAATTCATGGTTTGAGGCGCCGGCGGCACGCCTTTAATGTGGCAAAAGCAAAGCGTCCGCTCCGTGTAGCTACATAGGTCTTCGCTTTTTTTCAAGAAGGGCATCCCTTTCACCAAAACGAGAGAAAGAGAGAGAGTGGCCTTTCTTTCGCATATGCAAACACGTCTCGGTAAAACAAAAACTGTAATCGTAATAACAGGCAAAAAGTAAACAGTGTCTTGCTTACACTTCGCCCGCACCGCAATGGGGGGGGGGGGGGCGCTTCCACGATATGAAAGAGGGCGAGGAGAAGGCTAGAACGAACCGCGAAAGGGTCAGCCAGCGATGGTTGTGTATAATCTGTACGTACAGCTAGGAAAAAGGAAGATTGAATAAGTAAAAGAAATGCAGCGCGTTGGACCTCCACGTTCGTTGTTTCACGTTCCCCTCGTGCACTGCCCGGGGGTGGAGCGTCTCGTTTATAATTTCGGTTTCCTTCGTCATTTTATTGTTTTCGGCAAGGGTGATGAAGGAAAGGGCTTCGCAGATGCCCACGCGCTATTTCCGGCACACAGTTTTACAGTGTGCACACTGGATTGTGACGAGATCTATGAGGCCTGCTCTTCTGTGTGTATACCATAAGTTGGAGGAACACCAAAACGAAGCTGTGAATCTCTTGAGAGCAATGTGTTATTTATTGGGGACAATGTTCCTCTCAACTTTGTCATCGTTGTTTCGCTATTAGCCGAAATATAATGAAGCACCAAGTCATTTTTTTTATTTATTTTAGCGCCGAAATTCCAGAACCCCAATCTTAGTGTTACGTCACCGATTTCGATGTTCTTTATTTGGTATTTCGGCCACTTTGGCCTCGATCATTAACGTTTCCGGAAACTTCATGGGATGTTAGATATGTAACCCAATTCCTTACGGAAAACATTGTGATGCATTTTCGTCGATAAATGCAGTGTCGACATATTAGACCTCATAGCAATTGGCACCAGAATTTGAAAGATGGCGTTACCGTCAATATTTTTTTTTCCTTGTGTGGTTTCCAAAACTAAAACAAGGGGGAGTTTAAACACCATCTGCCTCCACTCGGCCAACGTATCTGATTGGCATCAATGTGAACTCATTGGTAAATTTGATCTACGCGCTTGTTTCCACGCACCGCAAGGAGCTATATTATAGAAAAATAGAAGTACAGGATTCGCGAGAAATTGAAAACCAAGAAGAGACGCTACATATATATCCCTTTCTCCTTCTGCGCAATGTTTTTGAGCTACCTCCACTTAGGATTTCGAAAGTATATCGCAGCCTTAACCTGCCAGCAATAATAAAAAAAACTGGCAGAGAAGTGAACAGCTTTCTACAAAATATTCACATTCACACCCCATAACAAACACGACGTGACTGAAAACAATTCGCGCAACGAATGCTTTGCAGAAGCCAACGTTCTGACAAGCCGTCTTCAGATTGCAGTAGACTACGTTAACATGTGTCTGCGTATGTTCCGCCTTTTCTCGTATACAACACGAACGAAGGAAGGAGAAAGAGAACTGAGTAAAAATATGCGTGGGTGAGGATGAGGTATAAGTACAGACTGGCCAGATTATGACCATGACGGTAAACGTAATACTGCTTCTGAAGGCCTCAAAATACATAGTTAATCAACTGGGTTCTGGTGCTCCACGCCTAGAAAACGAACTATTTAGGCCAGTGCAAAATTATTTAGTCTTGCTTTTTTTATTTCTCATATGACTCAAGACACACCTGAGTGCGTTCTCTCTTCGAGGTTCCCTCGTTTCAGCAGTGAGGAAATTTCAGCAACTACAAAGATTCGTACAGAGCTTTCATTTTTAGAAGAGGCCGGAGAAAATTACCCGTTTCTTTCCAAGTCTTTCCAGAGACGGGAGTCTTTATATCCATTACGTCGGAACTGAGGCTCTCGCTGTCTTCCCTTCAATTACGCCCTTCCCCATTTCGCTTCCTTTTTTTTCTTCGAGATTTCAACGCAGGACCGCTCTTCTTTTTCTGCAGCGTAAGACGGCACCGCTCCCTTTCCCTATTTTCTACAACCCAACCATCTTGGAAGCGATGACTGGCAACGCGTAAGAGTAAAAGGGAGGTTTAGGACATTAGCGAAAGAAAAGGAAAAAAAGGTCCATTTGTTTCAAACCCTGTTTCCCGCCACGAGCTCTGTACGCACAGTGTCTCGGGTCCCTCGTTAAAGACCTCTTCCCACTAAGAAGACAGTAGCTCGAATGAGGAAGAGAAGGCACAAGACGTTAGCATCGACAACGAGAAACGCGCAACATTGCAACAACGACAACAACAAAGCCGGGTGATTACACAGAAAGAGGAACAAAACAATTTACCACGTAGGAAGAAAGCGGGAGAACGGCAATCATATATAGGGAGATGACCCCCCGCTTCCCTCTGCTGCGATCCTTTCCTTAATGTGAAGACCACGCGCCGTTTCTCCGCGCGGTGGGGGAAGGGGTGGTGAAGAGGAGTACAAGACGGAATGGCCGGGCTCCTCTCCCTATACACCGGGATGATATAGGGACAAAGCCGGGAGTATGGAGAGCTCTGTGAAGATCCCCGCGCCATTGAAGCGGCGGGATTACGAGGTGCAACCCCAGTAGGGAGCAATGACACGTACTATCCCGACGCTCCTGTGTGTCCCGAGCAGTCACTCACGTACGAGCGGTATATAAGTAGGCAAAAAAGGGAAAGGTGAACGTATCAAGGAATGTCTTTTATGCTGGAGGAAAAAAAGGCAACGCAAAAGGGCTCACGCCTCCAGGATAACTAAGGAACATAAATTATTTGGGGAAAACAGTGGCACGACCATTGTGTACCTTTTTGTCCTCTCAGGCCCACCGAGATGCAACAGGGACAGCGTGGACATGGAACACAGAGAAAGGGCGTGTTGTCTTGATGTACTTCCCGTAAAGTAAAGAAGGGAGTAATTGCGATATTGCGATTGCTTCTGGGGAGTATATCGCGGCTACTATATTAACCGCCTTTTCTTCCAAATTTGAAGTTCAGTAGAATATGAGACGTGAAAAGTGTAATATCTTCAAACAGGGAATGTCACTTGAGCCAACGCTTCCGCAGGATGTATTCTACACGGGAGCAAATACCCACTCTAGCGGGTGCATCTGTATGCTTCGTAGACTTTCGCTCAACCACAAATATGGAGCGCTACAGGACATGTGGGCCCTATATGCGCCCCCACTGGTACGCACATTCACAAAGAGATACCTGCAAGCATACAAAATCGTTTGTTTCACGAGGCAAGCTGCAGCCTTCTGTTCTTTACCTTTTTCTCGCCCAGCACTCTGGATGCAAAAAGTTACATTTGCCAATGAAAAAAGCGTGCCAGAAAGCCACGTCACCAACATCGTTGGGAAACATCTCTCGGGAATGGAGATCAACACAGCGCGCTGCTCCAAACCTACACACACATGAGCATGATTTGATAGTTTATTCGAGTTAATCAGTAATCTCCCGGAAATCTTGCACTGTATACATGGCCTACTCTTGGTAGAGACGATGCTATCATGTTATTTCTGCTCAAAAACACTATAGCTCCGAGAAATTTCTCTCGTCCGCCCGGCGTGGCATCTCCGCGGTAGGAGAAAGAAGACTGATGGCTCTTCTGAGAAGAAACACACCGTCGATATTTATTTCTTGTTTTCAAGAATATAAATAAAACAGACATGGGCACGTCTCCTGTCTCGAACTATTTCTTCTCTCGTTTCGCCTCTTCACTCGTGCGCTCTGCGGGGCTGACAGCAAACGCGAGGGCCCTTTTTAGTTCTGTTTTGAGAAATTCCTCACAACGTGTCAAGAATTCGTTCCTCCGTAGGACTGCTTTTCATCGCATATCCTTTTTTTTTCTCCTTCTTCCAGTTACCCGTGCGTAGTCCGCGAGCATTCGCACTTACAAGGACTCTCTCTCTACACCAGTGGCATGTATCGAGAAATAAAATAAAACAAAAGCAAGACGCGAGAATGTACGAAAATGCGTGCAACTCCGCTCTATTTTTCAAGACCTGTCATCGCCGCCTTCCAGCCGCAAGGCGGCTCTGGCAGCGCCAGCGATGCGGCAACTTGCTGCGAGACGCTGTTCGTGGCAGCGAGAGAAGCGGCGCGAATGATCGAGCCTAAAACGAGTGAAGGAAAGAATGAAGGTGGCGCATAAATTTTCCCGAAGTAAACGTATAATTCTACGCGGGGAGGGTGTCTCTTTCGAAACGCGCTAGTTTCGAGCTACTACTGAAAGAGAGAGAGAGAGAGAGAGAGAGAGAGATACAATGTGTTGTGCGGGTGATGAAGCGGGTGGAACAAAAACTTGTTCGGGTGGGTTGAACTGCAAAGCGACGCAGTGTGATCTTCATTAAAGCAAAAAGCCTTAGATGTCACTTCAAAGCGAAAAAGCGACGTCGGCGTCAACACAGGGGGACGCCGACATGTGGTGTCGTGACCACAGGTCGGCAGATTTCATGTGTCAAGTCATGTGTCATAACGTTTTCAAAACACAAGACCTCGTCACTCGGTCAAAGACGGGCCGTTCTCGGAGGCACCCCAAAACACCATGAGGTACAAAAAAAGCTTAACATGCATCCAATCCCGAAGGCAGTGTGTAACCCCATCGGGGGGATAAACAACAAGAGGGAAAGGCAGGGAGGTTAACCAGGCACATGCCCGGTTTGCTACCCTACGCTGGGGGAATAGGAAGGGGGCATAAAGATGAGAGAGAGAGGAAAGAGAAGAGAAAGAGAGAGAGAGAGAAAAACAAAAAAAGGAGGATCGTCAGTCAATCGGCTGGCGCGTATGCAGCGGTGGCACTACACAAAAGCTAAAGGTGGTCACGTAGGCCTGTAGTCCTCAAAAAGCACAAGACAGCTTTGACTGCTTTTTGAGCCGACGAAAGGCGATGACGGTGTTCCAGTAGCATCTGCACAGAGAGTGGCCGATTGTCCAATTGTAGCAATGCGTCCGAAAGCTTCTGTCTTTCAGAGACAAATTGAGGACAATGGCATATCAGATGGTCGATGTCTCCATTGGCGCAGCAGACGTCGCATTCCGCATTGTCGGTCAATCCGATGAGGGTTCTATATGCTTTTAACCCCATCGGGTGCCGAAAGTTCTCGGGAGCGGGCGATCATTACAACCTACAAATAATAACGATGACAATTAATCAAATGAATTCCGTCTTCTAGTCGTCTTAGGCAAATGAATAAGGGACCGTTAGACTTGTTTCTAAAGGCGTCGGTTCGCTACACTGATTTCGCTGTTTAGACGTTAACAAATTGTCTCAAAATTCTGTTGTGATTAAAAAACAAAGTCCTCAACGTGGAATACCAGAACTTCGGAGCAAAAAAAAAAAAAAGGAGGATATTGTTATGATCGTCGCTGAGAACTACGGGACATCGAATTCATTTTTGAACCGCCAGCTTTTTTGGCTTGCCCCTGAGTCCAAGTCAACGCGGTCGTTATTTGTATACGCAATTATTCTCACTTTAAATGCGGTCTTCGTGGCAGTTTTCATATAGAGCCCGTGAAACTGGTATCCCAGCTGCTTATCATGCAACCGACGCAACCGCACTATGATACGGAACAAAACAGTGCCTTGGACAGCACAAAGCGAGGATGACAGACACGGTTCCGTTTTCACTTTGTCATGTGCTTCATTTGCACTGTCACTTCATCCTTCACTTCGGCTTCACCTCCGTTTAGGTCTTCCCTTCATCCTTCACTTCTACTGATCTCCACTGCATCCTTCACTGCATGCTGTCCTTCGTTTGGACTTCTACTTGATCCCCCACTTCGGCTTCGCCTTCTTTGGGTCTTCCCTTCGCCCTTCACTTCGGCTCGTCTTCAAAACATCCTGTTCTTCATTTGTACGCAAACTTTGTCTTCCACTTTGACTCTTCTTCACTTCGTCCTGTCCGAGGCATTGCTTTGTTGGCTTTCATAATGCACCTAACAGCCCCGTCAAGCCCACCTCTGCGGCAGCCGGCCGACGTGTACCGCAATTGAGACTGAATCTGCGTCACTCCAAAGCGTCACACGTTTGTACTGATTAAATTTTTTTTTCTACTCCTTTTCATAGTCAGCTCCACGAGGTGTGGCCGAATCCCAAGAGCCGCCCAGTCCACAGCTCATCACAATCTGCCCGGAACAGAGTCGTCCGCCACGCACTCAGTTTTGCGTCTGCAGGCGGCATGCGCGCGCACCAAGCAGGGGAACTCCGTAATGCTGGGCACTGCTGGTAGCTTTCACTTCGCACTCCAAAAAGATGGGGGCCGGTTCCCTTCGTGGGGGATTAGGATCCTGCAGAAGACGCGCGCTGGATCAAAGAAAGGAAACAAAATCAACGAAGCAATGAAACTGGGACCGTGAACAAATACTAATGCTCGAGCTAAGCGCGCTGTCACGGTATTGGTGCTCTCTCCTTCTTGGCAGGCAGGCTTGCAGGCAGTGCTGGGCGACCCATGGACCGGCCAAAGCAGTGCCACGTTTCACGTAATCGAGAAAGAAAGAAAGAAAGAAAGAAAGAAAAAAAAGAAAGAAAGAAAGAAAGAAAGAAAGAAAGAAAGAAAGAAAGAAAGAAAGAAAGAAAGAAAGAAAGAAAGAAAGAAAGAAAGAAAGAAAGACGCATTGAGAGCAGGGGCGTGTGCCCCTCTGGATCTGGTGCACTGGCCAGAGAAGGTGGTTCTCCTGCTGAATTCCAACTGCGGTTACGGCGGTGCGAAGTACGTCAAAGACTGTCGGAAGGGAGAGGGGAGCAAGTTGGAAACGAGGGAAGGGGGGTAGAGTGGGTGCATGATGAATAGCGCGTCACCCCCCCCCCCCTCCACCCTCCCAAGAGGGAACGGTGGATGCGACGCGGTTCTTCTGAAGGATGCCGACAGAGGGTGCGGAAACTCTACGCCACCCTCGCTTCTTCCTTCTTCATCTCTCTTGTGGGTTTGTTCGAAACACCGGGGGGTGGGCTGGGAACTGTGGTGTTGTTGGCTATTTTTTTTTACGTCAGGGGCCCCCACCCCCGTCACGGAACAGTTAGAGGGTAAAGGGGAAGAAGAAAAGAGAGTAATAACGAAGGCGCGGGCTGAAGAACGGGAACCCTCTCGAAGAAGAAAGAGGGGGCAGGGGTGTCTTTTTGGTGAATCGCACGTCAAAATTGAAGGAAGGGCAGAAACAGGCGCACCCAGCCACCGCTGCAGTTCCGAGTCCGCTGTTTGGTCGCTGTATCATAGGGAAAGAAACTAAACTTTCCCGGAGACCTCGTGAAGATCAGGCGGCGAGAATTCCTGGGTGTGGTGAAGAAAAGTGTTTTACTTTAGAGGGTCAATGGTAACGGGGGGAGAGTAGTGCTGTTTTCGAGGCGTGAAAATTGAGAAACGAAAAAGTAAGTCTTGGAGCGAGGTGAGCATTCATCCAGAAAAACGAGTGAGTCGCGACAAACTGCCGCGTATGGCACGCTGCCATGAGGTTGTAGTCTTCTACGACGAAAACTATGCGTGTCGTCTGCTACTCCCGCCCTTCGCCCCCTTTCGCAGAAGCGAAGCAGACGAGCAACAGACGGCAGGGGAGAAGAGAAACAGAGAAAACGCGGAAGTGGTAGTTCTTGCGAGGCTAATAACAGACGAACCGATAATGGACAAATGAAGGGAGGCGAGACAGAAGAAGAGGGCGAACAGTGGTTCTGTAGGAATAAACGACGGGAAATGATAAAGGAACGGGAAACAGACGTAAGAGAGACTCGCAGCCATGTTAAGTGTAGAGGTGAGGGGGGGGGGGGGAAGAGAAACATATTGTTCCGGAAAAGACCCCATACTTCTCTTTCCTCGCTGGGAACTCCGTGAAGCAAGATGTTTATTAGGCTCGTTCTTTCCCACACCACTCTACACAGCGTTTTCGTTTGATGTTCTCTAATGGGCTTTCTCCGAGAAAAAGAAAAATGCATACCAGAGACGTGGGAGACGAGAGATAAGGACAGCAGACGCGTTTCTAGCAGACGAGACGTCTAATGGGCTTTTGGAAAAAAAAAAAACGACGAATCAGTGCCAACCTTTGTTTTGGAACGTAGACCAAGGTCATGACCACGAAAAGCTGAAATCCGAGAAGAGGCTACGGAAAGGTCACGCGTAAAAACATTCTTTAGAGGCAAGTGAACCCAGATTCTTGAAGTACAGTTTTGTGGGTGTGATGCTCGGTATACAATGAGTGAGTGTTCATGACACTACAGAACAATTTGTTCTTACCAATCAAGCAAAAGTTTATTCTTTGAGAACTACAAAATAACGGACTTGACCAGTGTTGAAGAAAAATCAATGTCAAAGCAATGATTTCTTGCTTTTTTCGTAAACCTCATCGGGAACTCCCCTCCCGCTTAAAGGTGTGAAGAAAATTTCATTTCTTCGGCTTGTACTCCAAATTTACGGTCTCCTTTTATATCACACAACAGAGAGGCAGAGTGCTACTGCGCATTGCAGGACTCGGACGCAGTATCTACTGTTTTCTTTTCTCTACGATTTATTATAATCCTTGTCATCATTGCCGTTCCTGGTAGTTCAAGGTATCAAGCTTGATGCCTTGAAGAACAGAATTCCACTTATCAAAAGGTCGGCTCAAGCGACCCCCCCCCCCCCCCCCACCACCACCACTTCAGGGATTTTTTTTTTTTTTCGACAGCATTCGTAAATACGAGTGCTTCGCAAAAGGTCAGGGCCGTGTCACACCACACATTCACTTTTTTTTCTACACCATGCCGTATCTATATTGAAGTTCAAGGCGCCACGGCGACATCGGAAAAAAGGGACCGAGATTTCGTCCCGCATTACCCTTCAAATTACGCTGAAATAATGCGGCCAGTCTGCAAGCTTTATGTATGCCCTGTTTCAAATGTGCCAACAAAGTTTTCCGGTAAAGCAGTGAAGTTAAACTGCGAAGAACGACAGGCAGCGGGCTCGTAGGAATTCCAACAGAAAAAAAAAAAAACAGAACCGTGAAGAAAAATAATAATAGATGACGTGGCGTTGACTTCGGGAAACCAGGGGTGGCAGCACGACCATGCAAGCGTGAAAAACAAACACGGGGGCCACTTAGGCAAAATAAACGGAGGCAACAAGCAACACCCTCTCTGGGTGTACCGCGAAAGCGTAGTTTGTGTTTAGACGGGAACAGCACGAAAGCCGCTCCTTGGGGGAACCCGTCACGCCTAGCTGACGCCACCGGAGACAGAGAGAGAAATAAACCGGGCACTGCCACAGCGTGGAGAGGCGCTGCACGCACCCATGTTTTTTTTTTTTTTTTCGAACGCAGTCGACGGCTGCGATGCGCTCGCTGTAAAACAGCGTTTTAATTTGCATACAGCAGGATATGCAGCGTCTCACCTTGTTACTCTTTAGCCGATGTAGGCGTGTTGAATCTTGCCTGTTAAGGTCGAGCAGGATGTAAAAGTAACACGATGGATGCATCAACATAAATGCCGATAAGAACTACTTCAAGAGCAAGAATAAACTGCCTTATACACACACCACTACGCTGCATTCAATGAGACATCCCAGACGACTCGCAACAGGCTCTGTGCGACTTCAGGCGCTGCCGCATCAGAGAGACAACTCTCTGAAGGCGGGCATTACTTCTCCTCGAACGGGCCTCAATCTAAGAAGCCGGTATATTCTGGTCCCGTGACAAAGCAGCTAGAGTGTGCTGCGTGCCACGAAAGTTTTGTTGACATACTTGATGGTCACGGGCTTTAACAAGATTCTGTAAATTGTGTGTGTGTGTGTGTGTGCGTGTGTGTGTGTGTGTGTGTGTGTGTGTGTGTGTGTGTGTGTGTGTGTGTGTGTGTGTGTGTGTGTGTGTGTGTGTGTGTGTGTGTGTGTGTGTTAGGTGGTTATCAGTGTATGTATTGTAATAGGCACGCAGCACATCGAGTAGCATTTCAGGCGAGTATAGCTAACGTCTCCGGCATTCAATTATTGGCGTTTATCTCTCTGTCTCTCATTTTACCCAAGATTTATTGACAGCGTACCACATAATGTTATAAGCCCGCTACTCACTGATGCCCTTCCTCCCCCCGATAGGTTTTTAACCATGGCATACGGAGCGAAAAATTACCATTTCAATGTTGTACCCTACCCCCCCTCAACAAAAAAAAAGAGAAAATTATGCAGCACTGGTGTACTCACTAACAAGCTATGAGCGCGCTACTCACAATGAGGCGCAACTCGCTGACACCTCCCCCCTCCATCCCCGTCTAGCTATTCCTACATCAGGCACTGCTCACTGTATAAGCATCGGAGAAAAGTGAGAGGAAAGGCGAGGTTTCCGGTCCAACGCGCCGTGACCGGAATCCTCAAGGAGAGGACTTGTCGCACAGCAGGCACGGCTGCTCTTGCATCTTCTTTTAAGCACGACTGACTGAGTGACCGCAGCGCAGCTTGCCTCGGCCTCAGCCGGCACGAAATGGCTGTGTATCCGCTCCCTCAGTATACGCGTGCCTCCACATCAAACACATATACAGAAAGTTCCCTGCCTCTCGTTGGAAGAGAAAATCGCCACGCTTGTTCGAACGGACCTCCGTTACCGAACCTGACAGTTTCATATGCTAGGCTGAATGGCTTCCGCTTAACGATTGCTTGAACGTTTCCGTGTGATCACTCAATGCGACGTGAATATCCAATGAACCTTACAGTAATGGATATCGAACGTAGGTTGAGATTCCTGGGGCAACATCGCTAGAGTCTGACGTCTTAGCTGAACATTGTGCGTATCTATCTATCTATCTATCTATCTATCTATCTATCTATCTATCTATCTATCTATCTATCTATCTATCTATCTATCTATCTATCTATTTCTTTTACAAAACAAGGTTTATTGTGTTCATCAAATGCAGCAGGATAGATAGATAGATAGATAGATAGATAGATAGATAGATAGATAGATAGATAGATAGATAGATAGATAGATAGATAGATAGATAGATAGATAGATAGATAGATAGATAGATAGATAGATAGATAGATAATCGTAAGGTTTAGTCTGTCGAAGCGGCAGAGCGTAGTATTCCCACACATATATTGCCTGCTTCCGGTATTGCCTCCGGGTGCGCGTAGCGGGTTTCAGGGGGGGGGGGGAGGAGGTGTGGTGAGGAAGGGCACGCAGAAGGGGAGAAAGATGTCTGAGAGTTAGGGCGGAGAGGAGAAAAGCGTTCGGTTCGTCACACGGCGCTCCTCGTTCATCAAAGTCGTCGGCCCGCACGCACGTCCGGCCTCCGCGACTCGCTTCGCATTCCGCTTCTCCGTGAGCGCAGCTCTGTCTCCATGGCGGAAATGGAAAACAGTGAAGTCGACCCCCTTCGTCTCCATGTTTCCCCCTTCGCCCTCTTCGCCTTCTTCGTTTACTTTTTCCAAATCTCTTCTTTGGGCCTTTCGAGCTAACGGCACGTATGCAAATGTCGAGGCTGGCGCTCAAGAAAACGAGATGCGAAGAAGAAGAAAGCGGGGGTTCGGCCGGTTCTACAACTATGCTCAGTCGAGAGAAATTGGCACGAGAGTCAAGAACGAAAAAGCGCAAGCTGTGTAGGAAAGGCGGCAACCGTTGCGCATTCCACGCAGAACAGGAGGTAGATGGGACAGCACGCGCCCGTGTGTTTGCGCGTGTGTGTGTTTGTATATGTGTGAGTGGTGTGTGTGTGTGTTCGTGCTTCTGTATGTAGTAGTGGTGTGTGTGTGTTTGTGTATGTGTGAGTGGTGTGCGTGTGTGTTCTTGTTTGTGTATATATGAGTGGTGTGTGTGTGTTCGTGCTTCTGTATATAGTAGTGGTGTGTGTGTGTTCGTGTTGGTGTATGTGTGTGTTGTGTGTTTGTGTAGGTGTAAATGGTGTGTGTTTTTGTGTATGTGTGAGTGTTGTGTGTTTGTGTATGTGTAAGTGGTGTGTGTTCGTCTTTGTGTATGTATGAGTGTTGTGTGTGTGTGTTCGTCTTTGTGTATGTGTAAGTGGTGTGTGTTCGTGTTTGCGAATGTGTGAGTGTTGTGTGTGTGCGTGTTCGTGTATGTGTAAGTGGTGTGTGTGTGTTCGTGTATATGAGTGGTGTGTGTGCATGTGTAAGTGATGTATGTGTTTATGTATGTGTGAGTGTTGTGTGTGTATGTTTGTGTTTGTGTATGTGTAAGTGGTGTGTGTGTGTGCGTGTGTGTGTGTGTGTGTGTGTGTGTGTGTGTGTGTGTGTGTGTGTGTGTGTGTGTGTGTGTGTGTGTGTGTGTGTGTGTGTGTGTGTGTGTTGAAAGTGCAACGCCCCTTATACAGAAGATTGCTCGCAGTCACGACCGCAGTGGGCCGCTATACATTGTCAAAGTATACCCATAACAAGAAGGCTTCATTGCATTACAAGTCAAAATGAAAGAGACTTGTGCTCCTATAAGTCTAATCCAAAGGCGAAGCCAACTTTTATTGTAAGAGTTGGAGGACGTTCAGCCAATTTTTATGCGCATGAACGCGTGCCTTTACATGTGTAAATCTATATATAAGTATGCCTTGAAATACGATAGTGATACGTAGAGCTTGTCCATGTCTTGGCTGTCCATGTCTCCATATCGCGCTCGCATTTCAAACCATCATGAATCACCGACTTGCCTAGTCAACCATTTTGACAAGGTTATATATCACCCGTGCAAAAGGTAAAAATTGCAGAAAGATTCAGGGGTATAACGTCGAAGTGCTTACAGCCTTTCGACGCCAGTGGTCTGATTCGTGCAAAACGAACAACTTGACTAGTTTCCTTTGAGAATGACAGAAGTTGCGTTTTTGCCGGCCCCTGCTGCGCCAAAATACTGTCCCCGGTATATGCCTGTATATTCTAAGGCTATGCTAAGTCACTATTGTACATACGCACAACCTCTTCTTGTCCCCATCGTAATCTTTCATCCCTCTTTCCTTCCTCCTTCCTTGATCCCCTGTGTAGAGTAGCAGGCGAACTAGCTCAGGCCGACCTCTCCGCCTTCCCAATAAATTCTCACTCTCTCGCTCTCTCAAAGGCCAATAACTAAATCCCTGCGTTTCGCTGCGCCAGCTGCCGGGCGGTAAATGGCGAATGATACGTAAAAAGACTGTTCTCGGAGGCGAGTGATTTGAAACGCGCTAATGGAATGCTAACTATTGAAGCTCGGTTTTCTTTCAGACAACACACTTTCTTGGCACGAAACAAGCGCTGCAGGCTCTCTGGAACGCTCTTTCTACGATCCACATCGACATCGTGTTTGCCTGTAGGGTACATTTAAGGAAGCACCAGAAGCTGGTTCATCAGGTCTTCCGTCAAATGTAGCGGTAAAAAGCTCGCCGAAAGGGGTTCTCAGAAGACGCACTCGCATGTGTACAGGCAAGAACTAGAGCGCACAGCGTATTACCATGCATACAAGATTTCGAAGCCGGGAGCCAAGCGTAGTGGCAGCGTGGTCTTCTTTCATTCAGCGACCAAGTGGTCGTCGCAGAAGCCTCAAGGACATTGCGATGTTTCCGGGAGGAGCAAAGAGTCTCACTGTTGAGTAAAGTTTACTTTCCATTCTCGATATGCACCACGCCACTTCATCTCACGACATTCGTGCAGCACTTCTCATTGACTGTGAGCTGCGTAAAGTATGAGCTCCCGAGACCCGTGCACGCCACATCGGAGGGCATGCCTTAGTTATGACGATAGTTATGGCGCGAAAACAAAACGACGACCTAGAGACAAGGTCTTTATGTTTTCGCGCTATAACTATCGTCATGTCATACCAACTAGCCCAAACTACCACACTTCTTAGTTATGAGTTCTACAATATTTGCTTTGTAGAGGAAACTTTGAAACTATAGTGAACGACTTAGCTGTGTCTATGGCAACGCAACCGGCGTCAGAATAACTATAGTGAACCCGATGAGTGTGTCGAACTTCGTCTAAACTTCGGCTAGAAAATGGTTGTGTGCACGTAGACAAGTGATTGTGTTCAGCAGATGTTTCTCGAGCGAAACGGTTCACAGCTATAGTAAGCAAGTTCGCCGAGCGTTATTAGTGTTAAGATAGGACGTTTCCAAAAAAAAAAAAAAATGCGGCTGCTTGGAAATTTAGAACAAGAAAGCTTGACCAGCTGGATATGTACGAACACGGTGGATGGATGTGTGCCTAATGCACATTAACGTCGTGGCAGCTGAGCACGCGAAGTTCATGATTTCGCTGTTTTGACATTCATCACAATGGTGGCGACCATTCGAAACACCGAAAAAAAATAATCAAGAAAACCCTGTAACACTGTTAAGCACGACTTCGCACTGATTGGCTCCCTGTTTTAAATTCCATTTTTGTAAATAATTAACGTGCACACATCCCGAAATAGCTGCTCAAACACCTGAAACTCCTAGGTTTGTCTGACGATTATGCCATGATTCTTTCAGTGTATCCAGCCAAGGGTTTATTTTCAGATCAAACCTAATTCTCTCTTTCTTCCTATTTCTTTCACGTGCACACATGCGCACGCAATGCTAAGGAGTGTTTCGTGGTGTCGACAATGCCTGTGGCAAACCGGCTAAGCAGTTGAAATCCCAGCATGCACTGGCGAGGTCAGATTGGGTTCAAACCTCTCCCGCTCCCCTCGCCGCGATGTTTTTAATTTTGTAGATTTGTAGTATTCTCCCACACCTAGATAGGATCGCATGAACGTATTTTCACGTTTGAATTAAGGTTCACTGTGTCTATTTACAGGATTAGAATGAGCTCAGGCAATGACAGGCATACATGGAGTGCACAAGCCATACCGTATATAAAGTATATAACATAGTAAGTTCAATTAGGTAAGTTCAATTAGTAAGCTGTACCGCATATGAAGTATATAACATAGTAAGTTCAATTCCATATAAAGTACCATTGAACCCTGCGTACCTCCCCCAGAAAAAAAAAAAGAAATCTGGCTATGCTCCTGACAGCTAAAGCACTCCCGTTACTCACGACTGATGTTTACTATTATGACCTTTTGCAGAAGATATAAAAGCATCTGGGGGACCGCCAAAGCAGGTTTTAAGAAACGTCACTCCTTAATAGGACGTGTCCTCGCGTGCGTTTTTTTTTTTCTTGTTTACGTTTGTCTCAAGTTTGCTTCACCCTCTCAACACGTAAAGGTTACCAACCAGACCAAATCGGTCGAAGGGCTTAAGCACGAAAGGAGGGTAAACGCATACCGTTAAGTCCCTACTTGCATTTCCGTTGTTTTTTATTACCTTCTTCCTGGACCGTCTTCTCAAACTTCTTTTATTGTCCGTTTACGACAGCCCTGTCTGCTAAGCGCTCGCGCTTATCAGAAGCTTCAAAGAAGGATTAGGTATAGAGCCGCAATGGGCATAATCCCTCGATCCTCTTCCATTTCCTGGAATGCGCAACCGGTTTTTCGTCGCTGAATGCTCGACGTGAGCGAGGCCCACGCATGGCGGGTCTCGGAAAGCGCTGGGGCTGTAATGATCACGTGACCACAATAAACTTCTTGTCACGTGTTTATTACGTCATCAGATGAACAAAACAAACTCCTATAAACTTTCGGAATATATTTGCTTCTCACGATTTGTTGATTAAATAGGCGTACATAACGTATTCTAACCTTTGTGGTTATGTTTTGAGCACAACGAATCGCTCCCCTGCTATATTGAATGGCATATATAGTAGTATAATAGACAATACCGTATTCCCGAATACCACTCTATATAAAATAAGCTATATATACGGTGTCACCACCTAATTGTTTGCGTGTACTGCTCATTAGTGACAGCATCTGTTGTGTTTGTTTAATTCCCACGTGCACTCTCTTAAGAACTGTAGACTTGTTTACTAATTTTATGGTAGCATACGTAACTCTAACAACATTCACTTCCTGTGAAATAAATCAAGGTAGTAAATGCCATGTTTTTTTAACATTACAACCATGTAATTTACTATCTACTGGTAATTTGAAAAACAGAGACAGTAACGTCACTACATGACATTCGCTGCTTTATTAGTCATAGTTAACAGCGTAAAAAACACTGAAATGGAAGATAAGAGACACGATGCTAGCTTAGCGAGAATAATATATTATTTTTAGTCGAAATAGTCACGTTTAATAACCAGTCTCGTTGCAGGTAGTGACCTTCAATAATTCAGACGTGCTGAGTAGTAACAACATATACAACCTCACATATAATTCAAATGTAATAAAAAATGTAGAGAAAGGCTGTAAAAGTTGATTACGGAGCTGTATATGCTGTAGTCACCAACTTCTCGCAAACTTTTTTCTTATGAGTGTATATGCTCCTTTCAGTTCAGCCCTCTACTTAAAGGTAAGTAATTTACTCGGAATTAAGAGAGGAAAATTTTACTGATTTCCGACAGGTAGTAGAGAAAAGACTTTAGCCAACACAAGGTATTGCTGGTCTATGCGACTATGGTAAATAGCTGAGAAAAGGGCCTGTACACGAGATCAGTTGAATTCGTTGAAGAATTATTCGCTTTATGGCAAACTACTATACATTGCTACACAAAGTGGATGAGAGAAGCCTTATAATACATTCTGTCAACATTGATAATAATAATAATAATAATAATAATAATAATAATAATAATAATGAAGTAAAGACCAAGTACAACTTACAATCGTTGTATCAACCTACCCCCTTCCGACCTTTCGTAGATTCTTTTTACTGATTGGTATGTAGGGTTTAACGTTCCAAAACTATCAAATGATTATGAGAGACGGCGTAGTGGAGAGCTCGGGAAATTTCGACCACCTGGGGTTCTTCAATTAACGTGCACTCAAATCTGAGCACAGGGGCCTACAGAATTTTTCGCCTCCATCGAAAATGCAGCCGCCGAAGCCAGGATTCAATCCCGCGGTCTGCGGGTCAGTAGCCGGGTACCTTAACCACTAGACCACCACGGCGGGGCTTTCGTACAGTTTTCTTCACTTTCTCAATCGAGCGGTGTGCACCTCAGCGATCGAAAAAGGACGCCTTCATCGCGATCAACAAACGGCACCGTCTGCCTCCGTTGCCCTGCACGCATTTCCCGAAACGTAGCGTTCAAATAAAGACACAAACTACATCCGGACTCGTGCATTGCTGAGCGCGGAGGCGCGCTTTAAATACGGCGACGGTCGAAAAAAGTTGAAACGAGTACGTTGTATAGCCGCGTCCGAACGGAGGAGATTGCGGACGCTCTCGGCTGGGTCATTTAACCTTCGGCCCACGGACGATGAAGAAGCTCGCGCGGACGTGCTCGGAATGTTCATGGAGTCGTAGCACGTTTCCGGACAGCGCGGCCTGCGACCCGTGGGCATTTAATTTGAGAGTGGGCGCGTGAATGGACAGACAGCCCGACATTCGGCATCGTTGTGAGAGGGTGCTTTCGAGGCTGCATTATAGTGCCAGTGAATTGCTTCTTTTTTTAAGTGTACGTCACTTCAGACTGCTTAGTTTATTTAGTCTTTTTTTTTTTTCCTAGGCTGCGAACTACTTGCACACTTTCGTTGAGAAACAGTGCCTGCTGCCCCGCCGCGGTGGTCTAGTGGCTAAGGTACTCGGCTGCTGACCCGCAGGGCGCGGGTTCGAATCCCGGCTGCGGCGGCTGCATTTCCGATGGAGGCGGAAATGTTGTAGGCCCGTGTGCTCAGATTTGGGTGCACGTTAAAGAACCCCAGGTGGTCTAAATTTCCGGAGCCCTACACTATACGGCGTCTCTCATAATCATATAGTGGTTTTTGGACGTTAAACCCCACATATCAATCAATCAATCAATCAATCAATCAATCAATCAATCAACAGTGCCTGCTTATCCGCTTTTGCTATTATTTATAAATGTGTTGCACATATGAATGCATTACTATACCCCAATAAAAAAAAACAAGCTTCATCGCTGGTGTTTCTCTATCCTCGTGCTTCTTGCACACGTGTATATAACAGTATAGCTTTCAGAGCAATGTCAGGCTAGTAAATAAGCACTGCAAAGTGTTTGACCCACCGACATTGGACCAAACTTTGCCCAACATCGTGTCGACGTCAGCAAACGCCTAGGAGCTCAAGTAGCCTATTTTTGATATTCGGTGCCGTTGCAGTGACTCAGATCTTTATACCACACTTTGTGCGATCAGATATTTAAAACACAGGGTGAAGTTGCTCATAATGTTTCTATGAACTTCCGGCAGAGCCACGTCGTTTCGTTGCGCCAAGTGACCGACGATGCGTAACCGTCCATGCGAGACGTGCATTTCGCTAATGATTCTCCAGATTCTTTATCGTTGTCTGCCTAGGTGCCCGGTGTACACTTCAGGCACTTCCGGTCGAATTTGCAGTTAGCTCTACCTCCATCTTTCCTCGTCTCCCATACATGTAGTACTTAGATCGCGCTCTTCTTCGTACTTGCATGAGGGGGATAACTTCATCGTTCAGGTTTTCATATTTAATTCTTGGTCCTATTTTTCAGATCTTTTCTTCTTCTCTGCGGGTCTCGGCTTTGGTTCTACCATCGCTCTATACTCTCTCACTTAGCGGCTGGCGTCGCTTGCGATCGTAATTCATCGCCCGCGGGGCAACTGGCGAGCTCGCACGCAACAGCCGGCGTACCACTGTAATCACGTCACGCGGCTGCTCGCGAGATCCCACGGGAACAGAAGCCGCCGTTTTCGTGTGTCTCAGTCACGTGACAAGCGTTGTACCAAACCGGACGGCTCCAACGTGCCCAAACCACGACCTGAGAAAACGCGCCGTGCGGCCGCTGAGAAATAAGTGTCGCCTGCCGTCCACTATAACTCGTTTATGGGGAGAAGTGACACGAACACGCAAGGACGGACCGGCGGAAGAAAAGCGCCACATGCGGCAAAGTGTCGCTGCGAATACCGATATTCTAGATGGCATGCGAGCAAATTTTCGATGATATACGGCTGTTGTCGGTGCTTCTCTAATCAAGACATGGTAATATACACCACCTGCCAAAATCATTGGTTCTGTTTTAATCCTCGCTGTGCTGCCATCATGAGACTCAAGATAGTAGTACTATTAGTAATAACTCTCTTTTCGGTACCTCATGGTTGTAGTAGCAGTAGTACTAGCACTACCCTGCGGTAGTAGTAGTAGTAGTAGTAGTAGTAGTAGTAGTGGTAGTACTAGTAGTAGTAGTAGTAGTAGTAGTAGTACTTGTTGTTGTTGTTGTTGTTGTTGTTGTTGTTGTTGTTGTTGTTGTTGTTGTTGTTGTTGTTGTTGCGGGCAGGGGCATAGGAAGACATTTTTTTGTGGAAAATGTGGGCTGCGGGGTACTTTCTTGATCTCAAGGGGCGATATCTCGGCGACATCTGCCAGGCTGGCAGAGGTCGCCGAGTGTTATTCTGGGCTCTGTGTGCCATGGCAAAAAAAAAAAAACGGACGTGTAAGGCGAGAGGTCCGAGCCCTGCCCCGCCGCGGTGGTCTAGTGGCTAAGGTACTCGGCTGCTGACCCACAGGTCGCGGGATCAAATCCCGGCTGCGGCGGCTGCATTTCCGATGGAGGCGGAAATGTTGTAGGCCCGTGTGCTCAGATTTGGGCGCACGTTAAAGAACCCCAGGTGGTCGAAATTTCCGAAGCCCTCCACTACGGCGTCTCTCATAACCATATGGCGGTTTTGGGACGTTAAACCCCATAAATCAATCGAAGGGTACGAGCCCGGTGCGCCACTGCCTTGCTACACCACTGGCAGTAGCAGTAGCAGTAGAAGCAGTAGTAGCAGCAACATAAGTCGTAGTTGCAGTAGTCATCACGGTATCCGAGGGTCAGTGAATTAACAAATAAAATGAAATGATGATGATGAAGACTATTTAATATTTGAAGCCATCATCATTAGGGCCATCATTTCAGCTTCACTGCCGGGACAATTTTCACGGCATGCAACTGGCTGAATTTTGTTTTTCTACTTGAAGGGACGTTCAATGAATAATTGGTCTGAGCTGTCTTCGCGAAAGCGAAAGCAGAGTGTCGATGGGGCCAAAGTTTGTTTTCGGCAAGTGCGACACTCTTACGAAGAAAGGTCCTCATGCCGAAACCTTGTCCTAAGAA
This sequence comes from Rhipicephalus microplus, assembly GCF_013339725.1. Taxonomy (NCBI): domain Eukaryota; kingdom Metazoa; phylum Arthropoda; class Arachnida; order Ixodida; family Ixodidae; genus Rhipicephalus; species Rhipicephalus microplus. The sequence continues at coordinate 120,176,412 of NC_051167.1, forward strand.
AAGTTCTCCGTTCGGTACCTCATGACCATAAGTACACAGGCTCACCTCATCCACAATATAGACAATCGAGATATTCCATTAAAGATGTCTATATCCTGTGATGCAACAGTTAGAACGACCTTCATTAGACAACAGCACAGACACGCCGAAGCGACCATACCCCAGGCACACATCACGAGGCACAGCACATGATGGTTAACATGTGGGAAAATGAAGATGCTGATAAACTCCCGACGTGCCATCTATTGGCACGTCGGAGAAATTTATTTGGGCCGTATAGAGGCGGTCCATTATAGTGCTGGAGCGTATTCCTCAACATATGTCTCTTATGCCACTATAGATCGATTTCGCTAGCAACATTCAAGGTGGCTTCACTCCTCAAAAACCACGGGAACAGATAGGGCGATGCTGCTACGGCCGAGGCAACGTGTGCGGTACAGAAATATCGAACCCCGAGCCCTGTGCCGCTGCTGTCAGCTGTAGCCGTGTTCGCGATGGTGTGTTAGATTCGATGCAGAGGGTGAGGGGAGGAGGAGAACGCGGGAAGAAATAGAGAGGAGGAAAACGACGTGGCCCCGCGATGAGGGATGTTGGACACTTGTCCATAAATCTGGCCCGGGGGTGCTCTTGAGGCGGCCGCAGCAGCACCCGCAGCCAACAGCGGTTCGGGCGAGAGGAAGGGAGCAGCGGCAAATATTTTTCCTTCGACGTCGTGGAACAAGCCGTTTTTGGTTCATACCACCGCTTTCACCCCCACCTCCTACACCCTCTCCCATAGCGATCGACCAGTAGCTGATAGCCACACGTGGTGTTCTCGGATCTCGGCCTGCCACCCTTTACTTTCCAGGAGGGCTTCTTCTTCCTTCGAGGAAGATATAGTCCGTACGCCTGTGAAGGGGGCTTATCACTTTTTTTTTTTGCTTCGTAGTACTGTTGGACGCTTTTCGCACACGAGCTGAGACGGGGCCTGATCGGTATTTTCAGATGTTTGTGTGTACAACGGTGGGAGCTTAATTTTTATTTCGTGTTTGCCCTTCCCGGGAGATTGCTTCTGAAAACAGAAGCACGGTGTTTGGCGAAACATGGCCTGAGATGGCAGTTATCTTATCATACCAGTTAAAGTAACATTAGTTTTTTTTGTCTACTTAGGCCGAGATAGAGTGTTAATTGTTAGAAACCATCGTGGTATATAGGGCGATACATCGGGTATGAAATTCAGCATCGTCGACCCCTCATCGTGTCCCATTCTGTTTGTTATGCTGGTATTTGGGTGTTACTTTAATTGTGTAAATTGGCCAGTGGGCTCTCCACGTGAATACACTGACAGATTATGATTTGTGTGACTCGGTTGCAAAGTTGCTACGTTGAAGACGCAAGTAGAAGACGTTTTGTTGGTTTGCGATGTAGTGTACTGTCTCTCCTTTGTTCTTCGAACATTAAATAGTTCCCGCGCATCTTTCCATAGAAAACTTGCTTCAATAGTGCAGAAATGGCTTTATAGGTATTCGAAAAAAAAGGCCGGGGCTCAGGTGAAGATGAAAGTTTGAGGATAGGCACAGATTTGTGAAGGCGAGATGTCAACGGAGCCGACGTTTTGGCAAGTGTACTTCACCAATGTTTCATATGTACCGAGGCATTCGGTTACATATTTACACACATAGTTGGAACTTTAAAACAAACTCTTAGGCATTGTGCACGTTGGGAGTAAAGAGGGCGAGATGTTTCAAAAAAGAGCTAGAAAGAGAGATAGCAGAAACGAGATGGCAAACAGCACAAAAAAATTGACTAGTTCGTTGAGAAAGATACATAATTGAGCATTGGAAATAACTCGAGAAGTCTGCAAGAGCAACAGGTGCGACAGAGAAACATCCGCAGAGAAAGAATGCGCATATATAAATTCATACACGCAGAAATATCGATATAACCCCCATCTTCGTCTCATTGTTTCCAGCATCACCCCAGCTGAGTCGGCAGACAGCCGTCAGCGGCGTCGAAGGTGGAGAGACCAAAGGAAGCGTCGTTTTACCACGTAAGATGCCATCGCTGTTCCAGTTAATGTTTCTTTTGTTGTTGTTTTTTAGTGCAAGAAAGCCGCACACGTATTTGTCTACAATGTGACACGCACAGTTTCATAGTTCGTTTCAGAATAACTCGCTCGGAAGGAGTACAAGTTTTCCTACCACGCACAATAGAATCGAGTATTTAAAAACGTGTTTGTAAAAGCTCACATTCCGATTGTCAATGTCATAGTTATTTTAGTACGCTTCATCATTTCCATCCTCATATATAGTGATGCTAGCTTACGAAATATGTCTTCTTTGTCATTAGTAATAAGCTGCTCCTATTTATAAACTCGTGTTCCTTGATTTTTTGTGTTCCAACTTTTCTACGCTAACGCTTGCCAACTTGATTATGAAGGTGTTCTTATATGGCAGCCTCATGGGCAGTTCTCGACGTTGACACCGTCTTCGTAAGAACAGTAGTGAATACACTACTATAAATTGGTATCATTTAATATGATCTCACTAAATTGAGACCCCTACAGATAGATATCGCATAACTAAGGAGAATATAAAGGTAGTCACTAGTGAATAGGCTTCAGCTTGAGATAACATCTGTTAGGCGTAGCAAGCGTAAAGTACGCTAAAAAAATCGTTTTATACGCCATGTTGGCCAGAGCGTTTTTTTAAATTTTTTATGCACAGGAAAAAAAACAGCGTTCTATTGAATTAATGTGTACCCGCCACGGTCGTCTGGTGGTTATGGTGGTCGACTGCTGACCCGAAGGTCACCGTGGCAGCAGTTTTAATGCAGGTCAAAGTTCATGAGGCCCGTCTGCTCAGATTTAGGTGCGCGTTAAAGAACCCCAGGAGGATGAAACTTACGGAGCCCTTCATTACAGAGTCTCCCACAATCATATCGTATTTTGGGGGTGTTAAATCCCAACAACAAAAAATCACCACCATCATCATCGTTATCATCATCATCATCATCATATTATTATTATTATTATTATTATTATTATTATTATTATTATTATTATTATTATTATTATTATTATTAATTCATGTCAAAAACATGCCACTGTTCAACGTGATGGTCGGTCAAGTTTACGGGGCTCCCCACAAGGAAGTTGTTCCAGAATGAATGAACACCACCAGCTGCATCTACGCGACTCTTGTATACGTTCCTTCGCTTCCATTTTTTGTTTTCTTTCGTTGGCTTTTCAAATCGATGTTACGAGGTGCACTTAGCCTAAAACGAGCTCACGTGGCGACGACATTGCAAAGTGCGCGCGCGGGGTGCAGATAAAACCAACGTGCCTCACAAGCAATTCACTCGCTCCGCACCGGTCTTAAGAAGCGAAGTCAAAAGCGTCGCTGCGCGCGTTCAGCGTCAAAGCTCGCTTGAAAGCACTTGGCATGCGCAACGACCACAACCGGTCTTTCCACAAACGCCCGCCATCTGAAGGACAACCGCACGGTTTCACTTTCAATGCGTTATATTTTATCTAGACAGGCATCGGCCGCGCCCACGATAGCCTCGCGGAATGACACTGGCAGTGCACTTTCTCAAGTTTGTCGCCTTATGCGAGCGAGGCTCTCGGAATTCTCTTCACACTAGCACGAGAAACTGATAGTTAGCGCGACAGGCCAGGCAGAACCGTTTTATGGCAGATTACGTCAGCGTTATCCATATCATACCGGCAGATTTGCGTTTCTGACACCGTTCGTACTAACTTTGCGAATTCGTGACTTAACAGCAAGTAATCGAACTTCTCTACCGTGTTTATTGATACATTCTCCGATTGATTTCGTAGAGGCGAAAGTATTACGCGAATCAACAGGTTCCTTTTGACCACGTTTGGTTGTTTAACGCGCTGCCTCTGATTGTTGTAGCATCTGCGTCTGAGCGCAACGTTCAGCAACGCCATTTCACTAAATATTCAATTGAATGACGGTGACTAGTGTAACGACTGTTACACTAGAGTAAGCGACTGTTACACTAGAGGTGACTAGAGTAAGCTACTCATCCTCTGCGTTGATACTGCGACGCAAACGAGAGTCTTCAGTTCCGTATAGCTCTACGTAACCTGGACGGAAATGCTTTCATCATCGACGTCTTGGTACCAATAGCGTCACATTTCCGACAGACAACGAAAGCTCTCCGCTGCGATTTCTTAAAGTGGTGCCTACACAAAACTTTCGCGACTTAGATAGCCTGCAGAATCGATTCTCCTGATCTTATACGCCCATCGCCTACCATATTGGATCAAATAATGCATCTTTCACGGTAATTTACACGAATTCCGAGGTTCGCGTGCTCTATCCAGCGCTACATGTACGCCGCACATCGCGACATTGGCATCACGCAAAGTTACTTTGACGTGGACGCCCAATTTCCGCAACGCCAAAAGTGCTGCCGAGCTCCGGGGTTTTCTAGAAACCTCCAGGCCTGCGCGAAACCCGCAGCACAGAAAGCTGAAAGAGCGGCCTGTCTAATAGTCTTTTTAATACTTTTGGGACTACAGCTCACTTGCATGGTATCCACTACTCCATACCTTTTATGAAGAGTCTATACTGTGCCTTTATTTACCACGCTGCAGTGAAATTACTGTCAGTCTCTCCCCCACCTCCTTTTTTTTCTTTTCCCTCTCTTCCCTCTTTCTCGTCTGTCTTGTCCCCTTCCCTAATCCCCCAGTGTAGGGTATACCCAACTGGATGTCTTTCTGGTTAACCTCCCTGCCTTCTCCCTTTTTGTTGCTTCCTCCTCCCCCTCCGGAGAAGCGTGGTACCTGCTAGACACGTTTAAGACATTACAAATTATGTTGCTGACGAGGATGGAGAATTATGCCTGAGCTTCTTCTAATGGGTTGCAGTAATCGACTATATACCCACTCGTTACGCGATTCGCATTGACTGACGTCTGGTTGTTGTTCTGCTCTCGTAAATCGCTTTACTGCGCATGTTAATGCGATTCCTTACCCCACGTGAAACGTGCGTATATGACGATAGTTATAGCGCCAGAACATAACGACGATAAAGAGACAAGAAGGACACTCTTTATCGTCGTTATGTTATCGCGCTATAACTATCGCCACGTCATACCAACTAGCCCAAACTGCCACACTTCTAAGTGCTATATGGTCAATTTGCAACGGAGTTTAGCAACGGCGTATAGCTCTGTTTTATAGAGCACTGCACTGCCACGGACATCCCTGTTGCCACGGACAGAACGAGCCCAAGTTCGCACCCCGTTACATCATGGATGCTTTTCTTTATTCAGTTTTTTTTCTTCTTTTTCTTTCACGCGGCAGTAGTTACGGACACCAGTGGCGGCCGAGGCGAAGAACGGCAGCCTTGTTGTGATCTCATACCGGCTTTCGCTGTATCGTTAAATGATGACGGCTGTCACTACACTTTTGTCATGCTTGAGCAAGCATACATACAACTATTCGATGACTGCTCGCAAGTCCGTAGCCGCTGCAAATGGGTGGAAGCCTCAAGAAATGCATTGTCGCCGTGTGACGGTTATGAAAATGGCGGCGACCACATCACGCTGTACTTGCCGCATGCGAAGTAGAGAGCGGACGATGCACGCTGCACCGAGGTGTGTCACAGTTGAGTGCCGTCTCCCACGCTTGACGGCGTTATTGGGCACCATGGCTTGTCGTTTTCGGAGTTTTGCCACCGTGCGAAACGGAGGGGGTATGAGAATGGTTGGCAATGAACAATGTGCAAATTATTTTCTGTCACTTGTTTCAGGAAATAACACGCTGTGTTGTGACTAACAGGCCTATAGCAACATATTGATGGAATGGACCGCCATGAATTTTTTTGTTTCAGTACTCCTGCAAGGACACTGTACTTCAAGGATACCGAAAACAGCAACTTTCCTCTCTTTTCAAATGTTCATTTCCCTTCTCTGGTTAAAGGGTCGCCTACTGGACTCAGCCCTAATTAACCTTCTTGCTTTTCCCTTATCATTCTTCCCCTCCCCCTCCATTCAAAAGCTTCGTATACAGAGTATGTTTTTTTTTCCTCATTGCTGTTCTACCCAAAATGCTACTGGGATTATATAACACTCACAAAACATTACCACTCGCTTGACAAAAGAAATGTTCCTGTGAACCAGTTCCTTCGACCTGTAGGGTATAGCGACCCCGGTGTAACATCGCATACGACAAAGAACGAAAACCAAATACTGCCCCAGTGGCCTTTTGTTTTGAGGTGCAGCAGCCAAGTATCGGCGCCAAAAGATTTCACCATCGCTCGCCTTATCACGCGTCCACGAACTTCGCACAAGCACATCATATAACGAGAATAGGCGTCTACTACTGTATATACTGTAGCCGCGACAAGATGAATGTGCCTGGCGTCGGTCCATTGACATCCGCAACTGAGGCTCGCTTCCGACGGCCGTCGCTCCGCCTCCCACGTGAACTCCCAACCAACAACGGCAGGAAAACTGTCGCTAGCTTCCTTCCTTTTTTGCTTCGTCTTGGGAAGCAGAGAGTCGAAGTCAGCAGCCTCAGACGCCCTTTCCCTCAACGTTATTTCAGCGAGCCACATGTGAACCTTTATACATACATAAGCGTAAGAACACAAGGGGTGGTTGAGTAGGGAACGAGAGATGGGGGAGGACAGTGTACGCGTTATTCGGGGATACCAGAGAGGGAAAGAGGGGAGAGACGGAGGGGGAGAAGGCTGTCTGTGCACCGGACCGGACTCCCTTATCTTATCTCCGGGGCTGGCGGGCGCACCCAGGCCCACGCGAGCGAAGTCAGCAAGGCGTACAATGTGCAGGCGCCCGTTGCACAAAAAAGGCGACTCGATATATCGTTCGAGTCGGTAGTTTGGTGCAGCAGAAGCGGTAGCTGTAAAGCCGTTATTATCCGAGGAGCCATAGAGAATGTTTTGAACGTTGATTATCGTGTGCAAGAACGATTTGGGATATGAATTTTGGAGGGCTTCCCTGTTCAGGCATGTAATGGCTTATGTATGTGTTTGGTTATGAACGCTAAGGCCAGCTGCGAACGCTTGCAAGCTTGGCACCTCTGACGAGTGCGCGAGTCTTCATGCGAAACGTGCAGCGTGCACAAAAGGTAAAATGATTTTGATGTTTTACGTGCCAAAGCCAAGACGTGAGTATAAGACACGTCATTGTGCTCACTCAGTGAGACAGTTTTAATTGACGTCCTGCGAATTCGATGGCCTGGGTCCAAGTCACGCCTGGGCCAAAGGAGAGATTCTGTGTCCGTAGCTTTCCGGGTTTGCTGGATCACCTAAAGTTGGTTCTGGAGATCGGAGTTAACCAGTGCTGCTCTGCATCATGCCCAAGTTAATGAACCAAGTGGAATGGGGGGGCGGGGTGTTGTGCCTCGCCCAAGTTCCACGTGGTCTTCGCGGCCTGCTGGCACCTGGCAGCTGTTGATGAGTCAACCCTGCACCGGGACGGCGACGGACGCGGACAATCGGGAAAAACCACGTCGCCGGCTCCTCTTGACACAAAAGTCGTTGGCCAAGCTTTTGTCAGCCGCCGAGAGCAACACTCCGAAGCAGCGTTGACTCAGCGGCTGTACGGGGTATTCTGCCTTGCTTGAGTCAACCTGGCTGCATCAGGGAGCGACTTTGCGCATGGGATTCCACGTCATCTCACTGTGGTGCCACGCTGGCGCGTGGGGTCTCCCTCACCAAACAGCGAACTGGGCATGCCTTGCCCCCTTTCCTAGGTTCAGAGGGAGGCGGTGTTTGGCTTTCCCTCTTCGGGGACGGAGAGGAAGACGACGATCTCATTGGAGTATCCTGCGCATAAATTTTCTTTGCAAGGGATCTTGGGAAGGCGGACGATGTATAAAAACGCTAGCGCAGAGGCGCTCGTGGGTGATTCTCTTTTCATGTTGTACCACGCTACCATGTAAATACTGTATATAAACATTTTTTCTCCTTCTCCGGCTTCTCTACTCGTCCTCTCCGGGGACTCGGATGGCCCGAGTCCGCACCACGCTACCCAAAGGCGCAACAGTGGCTGGCAGCTTATGGGATTCGCCTGCGTCGGCTGCATCGAAGTGGTGAGTGCCGCGTGTTTGCTCTTCTTTTCGCCAGACTCGTTAGCGCAGATGGTCGGTAACGTGGTAGGGTGATTTTGGTAAATTTTGATTCGCAGACCAAGAATTGGGTGGCTCGTGGGCAAAATTACCTTAGAAGAGAAACGGTGTGCATATCTAAGATGGAGAAGTTTAAGGTCCAAGAACTCCTCGAAATTTGTCAGGAGCTGAATATTTCGGTCGGCTCGGTTAAAAGAAAACAACAAATTTTGGAGCACTTGGGAAAAGAGGAAGTGAGTTTAGAAGAGGCCATTGAGGCCAGAGAAACCATTTTGGCAAAGAAAGAGGAGCGTGAGCGCTTAGCCCGTGAACAGAGAGAGGAGGAAATAAGGAGGGATCGCGAGGATAAAGAACATGAAATCCGTCTGAAAGAACTGGAGCTTCGTATGTCCGTGGGAAATCGAAATTCAGGGGGTGGAGAATCAAAGATAAAGGATCTAATCCACACCTTCAAGGCGGGTGACGACATTGCATTATACCTCGTGCATTTTGAGCGAGCATGCGAAAATGCAGGGTTTAGTAGGGAGACTTGGCCACAAAAACTGATATGCGTACTACCAGGCGAAGTGTCCGATGTTATCGCAAGAATGAATAAAGAGGACTCCGAGGTGTATGACAGGGTAAAGGCTGCATTGCTACGAAAATGTCGCCTATCGACAGAGGCTTTCCGCCTGCGGTTCAGGCACTCTAAGAGGGGCAACGAATCTCATTCAGACTATGCCTACCAAATTAGAGCCAACTTTGAAGAGTGGCTCAAAAGCGCGCAAGTCTATGGCAACCATGACAAGGTCATTGAGTTGATGGTACTTGAGCAGTTTTACCGGGGAATTCCCGAGGAGGTAAGGCTTTGGGTGCAGGATAGGATGAAAGACGTAGACATGAACAGGGCAGCAGAACTCGCCGAAGATTACTGCTCACGCCGTAGTCTCCGCAGTACACCACGAACTTCGGAAAAAAATGAAAAGGTAGAAAGCTGGTCGGGAAACCAGGGACGCAAGAGGTTTGCAAGAAATAACTGGAAACCCGAGAATTCCAAGTTATTAGACAGTCAGCAGGGAAAGGACAGTGAGGGGACTAAGGCGGCACCTTCATCAGGTTCAAAGGCGCCTGGTGACATAGCGCATGCGTTAGAAGCGCGGAAGCCAGTTGTTTGCTACAGCTGCGGAGAAAAGGGCCACATGGCCAGGAGCTGTAAGAGGCACATGGCATTTGCCACAATTCAGGAGTCAGAGGATAGCTTAAAGCTGTTGAAGCCTTACATGAGGACACTCTCAGTGAACGGCCGAATGTGTAGGGTATTGAGGGACTCGGCGGCCACAATGGATGTAGCGCATCCAAGTTGCGTATCTTCCGAAGACTATATAGGAGAGTGTGCCTGGATTCGGCAGGTGGCAGAAAAGCAAAGCGTCTGCCTACCGATAGCGAGGGTTGTAATCGAGGGCCCTTTCGGCCAATTGTGTACGGAAGCAGCAATTTCAGCCAACCTTCCGGAGCACTTCCCTTACCTATTTTCAAATAAGTCTGAGGAAATGTTAAAAACACGTGGAGAATCATTTGCCACCGAAATAGCTTGCATGGCCCTTACCCGTTCGAAGGCGCGCGAGCTGACGCAACAGCTGAGCAGCTCACCCTCTGGGGAACAGACGTCCGAGGGCAGTGTAGGAAAACCTGAGGTAGTTGCGACGGAAAATGAGTCTGCCATGCGAGTTGTCGAGACGGAAACTGGGGCTATGGTCGACAACAGCGAGGAAATATCTCTAACGCCCGAAAACGAGGACTTGGTGACAGGCTCGGTGTTAACACCCGCGTCCACCAGTTGGTGTCAGCTAGCCAGAACCGACCGTGCAACGCTAGTGGTCGATCAAAAGGCGGATCTCGCACTCTCTATACTGCTAGATGCCATACATAAGGAAGGTAACTCTAGGAAGAACGTTTCGTTCTACACCCAAAACGAGGTGTTGCATCGCAGGTATGAGAACGCTAAAGGGCGGGTCTACAACCAAGTGGTAGTTCCACTAAAATACCGGCGGAACATTCTCGACCTGGCCCACAGCAACGCCTGGGCGGGCCACTTAGGTATAAAGAAAACGAAAGCTAAGCTGGCTCAGGAGTTCTACTGGCCCGGGTGCTGGAAGGATGTAGAGATGTTTGTCCGTGAATGCGACACCTGTCAGCGGATAGGAAAATCAACAGACAAATGGAAGGCACCAATGAAACTAGTGCCAATAGTCACAGAACCCTTCCGTCGGCTCGTGATTGACATCGTGGGGCCTCTGCCTCCATCTAAATCAGGATATCGGTACGTCCTGACCGCGCTGTGCGTTGCCACCAAGTTCCCGGAGGCAATCGCACTGAAAGAGTTGAGTTCAGTATGCGTGGTGGACGCATTGTTGTCTATTTTTTCTCGGGTGGGTTTTCCCTCGGAGATACAGTGTGACAACGGAAGTGTGTTCACAAGCTGCCTTACGACTACATTCCTAGAACGCTGCGGGATAAAAATCGCGCATAGCTCTATTCACCATCCACAGTCGAACCCTGTGGAACGCATGCACTCGGTCATGAAACGCGTTTTGCGAGCTTTGTGCTTTGAGCATAAAAGTGACTGGGAGGGGTGTATACCAGCTGCGATGTTTTCTCTGAGGTCGGCCCCACACGAGAGTACGGGTTTTAGTCCGGCTGAACTTGTCTACGGCAGGAACTTGAGAGGTCCGCTGCACTTGATACGAGAGTCATGGACTGGATATGGGGAGGACCCTAATGTGGTTTCCTATGTACTGGATTTATTGGGGCGACTGGGGACTACACGCGAAGTGGTGGAGAGCAACATGCGCGCAGCACAGGCGCTTTCCAAGGCCCGTTACGATAAGTCAGCTCGAAAGCGAGTCTTTAGAGTGGGCGATGAGGTGATGCTGTTGTGCCCTTCAAGAAAAAACAAGCTGGACGTACAATGGGAGGGACCAGCGACAGTGATGTCAGTGCTTTCAGACACCAACTACGAGGTAAAGTGGGGCCGGAAATGCCCCAAAGTGTATCACAGTAACCTAATGAAACCCTACATGCGACGAAAAGCAGTAGTAAACCTTGCACTCAATGTTCCTGAGGATGAGGGCGCGGAAATCCTTTGTCTTTCCGATGGCACGGTCAGCAGCACATTGTCAGATAGGGTAGACACAGGGAACACCCTAAGTAAGGCTCAAGAGGAAGATTTAGAGCTTTTAGTACAGGAATTCGCTACCGTTTTCTCCGAGAAGCCAGGCAAAACGGATGTGATTAAGCACGACATTGAGCTGACGGTTAACAAGCCGATCAGCTGTAAGTCGTATCGGGTGTCACCTAGACAGAGAGAGATACTAGAGGCCGAAATTCGCCGCATGATCGACCTAGGTGTTATCATCGAAGCAGACAGTGATTTCACCTCGCCTTTGATTTTGGTTGAGATTCCGGGCCGTGATCCAAGGCCATGCGTGGACTATCGCCGCCTGAACTCTGTAACAGTCGACCAGACTTACCCTATTCCTAACATTGAAGAGAGGGTAGAGACAGTGTCTAAGGCGAAATACATTTCTACGTTAGACCTTGTCAGGGGGTATTGGCAGGTCCCTTTGACAGAGCGCGCGAGTCGATACGCTGCTTTTATCTCACCCCTGGGCACTTTTCGTCCTTTGATGATGAGCTTTGGGCTCAAGAACGCGCCGTATTGTTTCAGCCGCCTGATGGATAAGGTTCTCCACGGGCTCGAGAAATTTGCGCTGCCTTACCTAGACGATGTGGCGATATTTTCGGACAAATGGGAAGACCATGTTGAACACCTTCGGATGGTTTTGGAACGGATCAAAAATGCAGGTCTTACGGTAAAGAGAGAGAAATGTCATTTGGGCTGTGCTGAAGTAAGCTATTTAGGGCACATTGTAGGAAATGGGCGTCGTCGACCGTCCGAACTCAAGGTAGCCGCGGTGGTCGATTATCGTCGTCCCAGCACTAAGACCGAGATGAGAGCATTCCTCGGCCTCACAGGTTACTATCAGCATTACGTCCCGAATTACTCCGAGATTGCCAGCCCTTTGACAGATAGTTTACGCAAGACCGAACCTGTGAACATTCAATGGGACTCTAAAAAGGAAGACGCTTTTCAGAAGCTGAAGCACGCATTGAGTGAGAAACCCGTCTTGAGGGCACCGGATTTTGCAAAACCTTTCACTATTCAGTGTGATGCAAGCGAACGCGGTTTAGGAGCAGTGCTATGTCAGACGGACCAGAGTGGAGAGGAGCGGCCGGTTTTGTATTTGAGTCGCAAATTGAGCAGCAGGGAAGAGGCTTATAGCACTTCGGAAAAAGAATGTGCTTGCATTGTTTGGGCCGTACAAAAACTAGGCTGCTATGTTGCTGGCTCTAAGTTTATTATAGAAACTGATCACTCTCCACTAACCTGGTTACACCAAATGTCACCTAAGAATGGTCGTTTGCTCAGATGGAGCATAGCACTGCAGCAGCACAATTTCGAGGTGCGCTACAAGAGAGGTGGCCTTCATACAAATGCAGACGCCCTAAGTCGAGCGTTTTGACTCGTCAAAAGACGCGGAAGGTTTGTTTGATTTTTTTGTTTACCTTTACCTAGTTTATGTGTATTTTTTTTTTTCAATGTGTTACAGTGAGGGCATAGAGAAATTTTTTACTGACTCCCTCGTTGTCCCGAGCTCTACAGTTTGCTTGTTTAGCTTGATTATAATGTTATCTCGATTCCAAATGGAATTACGTATGAAAGAGTTACTGGACACTTGTCCCGATTAGTATGCACATTGTTTCCTTGAGCTTAAGTTATTAAGATAAGATGTTTGCTTTGTAAAATCTGAGGCCTGGCGATGAGAGTGGCGTGCACGCGGTGCTTGTCGCATTGTGTGTGGCTGACAAAGGTCGTTTCTTGGAGCTTGTCACCCACTTTTCACCGAAGCGGGCCGCAGAGGCCAGCTCTTGGAGCATTCCAGTTTGACCAGGCCCTTCGAGAAAGCAAGAGCCTTGCCGGAACGTCGCCGACATCGACCCGGCCGAGCTGCATGGAACAACTCGACCTCCCGATGTATCATCTGACGGCGGGGGTGCTGTTGTGCCTCGCCCAAGTTCCACGTGGTCTTCGCGGCCTGCTGGCACCTGGCAGCTGTTGATGAGTCAACCCTGCACCGGGACGGCGACGGACGCGGACAATCGGGAAAAACCACGTCGCCGGCTCCTCTTGACACAAAAGTCGTTGGCCAAGCTTTTGTCAGCCGCCGAGAGCAACACTCCGAAGCAGCGTTGACTCAGCGGCTGTACGGGGTATTCTGCCTTGCTTGAGTCAACCTGGCTGCATCAGGGAGCGACTTTGCGCATGGGATTCCACGTCATCTCACTGTGGTGCCACGCTGGCGCGTGGGGTCTCCCTCACCAAACAGCGAACTGGGCATGCCTTGCCCCCTTTCCTAGGTTCAGAGGGAGGCGGTGTTTGGCTTTCCCTCTTCGGGGACGGAGAGGAAGACGACGATCTCATTGGAGTATCCTGCGCATAAATTTTCTTTGCAAGGGATCTTGGGAAGGCGGACGATGTATAAAAACGCTAGCGCAGAGGCGCTCGTGGGTGATTCTCTTTTCATGTTGTACCACGCTACCATGTAAATACTGTATATAAACATTTTTTCTCCTTCTCCGGCTTCTCTACTCGTCCTCTCCGGGGACTCGGATGGCCCGAGTCCGCACCACGCTACCCAAAGGCGCAACAGGGGGGAAAGGGCTGCAATTGTCTAGTGAACTGTGTCGCTATTCTGGTGGAAGGTCTCTGACATAATCTCGACCATCCTGGAATGTTGAACGCGCACAGGCCTAAATCGTAACAACAGTAAATTCTGGGACATTAAATGGTGAAATCACATTACGATTATAAGGCACATCGTAATTGTGGGCCCTGGTGATTTAGAACATCTGGTAATAAATAAAGAACACTAATGTCGCATAATATAAGGGTCTCCAGCGCTTCACCTCTATCGAAATGAGACCATCGAAGCTGGAATCGAAGCGCTTGACCTTCTGGTCAGTGCCAAGCAGCTAAACCACTGTGAGACTGCGATGACCGAGACCATATGCTAAATGCGTGGGTGAAAGCTCACTGGCTAACGTGAATGGTGCATAAACTCGCTCGACGTCTACTGTGGTCTTCTAACTCGATGCAGTCTACGTAGGCAAGACGTATCAAAAACTCGTGTTACTGAGATGAGGCCGCCTGGACATCATCACGAGAGTGACATCACAGGCTTCCAAATGGGGTTTCGCAGCCGACAGTGACAGTCACAAAGGGCTCGCATTTCTAATTAGCCTGTAAAGGCTGCGTAAACCTCATTTAGCGTCAGAGCTGTGCACATGCGAAGGACGTTCGCTTGATGGATTGCCAGTGTTGATAACGGTAAATTACGAGATTGCGCAACACGAAATAGGAGGCAGTACCCGCAGTTTCTTAATGAATTCGTTCGCTACCCTTGTTGAACCAGAAAGCAATGTTTCGTGGGTGCAATGTATCCTACGAAGGTTTCCGTTAGAAGGTGATTTCGTTACCTGCAGCGCACCTTATTGTTCTCTAAAACGAAAACCCCAGTTAATCCATCAAGAGTGAAAATCGACCGTCCCGCGTCGGCGGCGTCAACACGAGTTGTGCCAACAATCGTCACGCGATGACGTCTCCATATTACGTTATCAAGGGGTATACGTCAAATTTAGTGTCGTCATCCTGACTTCATTGTATGCTTGGCTACAATTGGCCCGATCCCGGAGGCCATACAAGACAACGTATAGGACCAGAAAGTTTTCGCAAGGGGCCGGGCGTCGTTCAACACGTCGAAAAGAAAAAGAACGTCGATTCCACTGTCAAGTCGTCTAAGGCGAACTTATAAGGGATTCTGCAAGGTTCTCTTTTTGTAGCGTAAGCCACGCTGACCGAGGTTGAGAAGTTTAACGAGGCTTATCGAGAGCCGTACTGCGCATGCTCCGGGAGCAGTGACGTCACGCGGCGCACTGCAGACGCGTCGGAAGAAGACCTGGTAGCTCCTGGAGTGACGTCACTATAGTCGGATGGCGCGCGATTCGTGTGAGCTCGCTCGCTAGTCCTCCCGCCAGTCCGTCCGTCCATCATCCGTCCGTTCATTCATAGCACACGCTACGCATATCTTAGCATAGCCGAAGTAAGCCACCACCATTTTTTTTTTTCCTGGCACGTTCTCGCGAAACATAGTGGACCTTAGACAGTCGCAAGTAAGCTCCATCTTGACTTCCACGTTTCGAAGCACAGCTTCCGTGACGCTTCGTACACATGCACAGCCATTACTGTTGCCGACATTTTTATTGCGAATAACGTTTTTGTTACTCCTCCTTGCCCCGCCGCGGTGGTCTAGTGTGGCTAAGGTACTCGGCTGCTGACCCGCAGGTCGCGGGTTCAAATCCCGGCTGTGGCGGCTGCATTTCCGTTGGAGGCGGAAATGTCGTATAGGCCCGTGTGCTCAGATTTGGGTGCACGTTAAAGAACCCCAGGTGGTCGAAATTTCCGGAGCCCCTCCACTACGGCGTCTCTCATAATCATATGGTGGTTTTGGGACGTTAAACCCCACATATCAATCAATTAATCAATTTTTACTCCTTCTTGTTCGCATACCTTAGAATCATCGTTTCTTTTTAGGTTTTACTTAGCTGAGACTTTGAAACGTTCCAGCTGTGCCGAAGCCGACGCCATCAGCCACGCTGCACCGATTGGACAACACGCGTATCGAGTATCGCGTACCACAGCTGCTTCCTATTACGCCGAAACGAGCATTACGCACTTCACTTTCTGTATACGAACGGCGTGACAGCAACGTTTACGACATCGCAAGCGCGCCATATAGAGCGCGCGCTTTCTGTAAATCGTGCAGTGTGCAATGCTCTGCTATAAACCGTGGGCCGCCATATCGCCAGCGGCCAAAGCGGCGCCCGCAGGGCATCAATCACGCAGTGCCGCGTCGCACAGCCGCCAACATGCTATACAGAGAGAGCTAGCTGACTTGCCCGCCCAGCCGTTTATATGCCCTGACCACATCCGTCTCTCGGTTACCGATTTATTATTTGTTTGTTTTTTCTCCCTCAGTTCCTTTCCATCTTCTCGTCTCGTCATCCTTCAGTCGCCTCAGAAGGAACTCTCTTTTCTGTAAGAAGAAAGGCGTATCCTTCAAGAAAGAAGCGCTGCCCGACGTCACCAGTCCGGTTTATTTTTTCTTAGGTATTTATACTTAGGACTGTACAGCGCTTATAATAATAATAATAATAATAATAATAATAATAATAATAATAATAATAATAATAATAATAATAATAATAATAATAATAATAATAATAATAATAATAATAATGAAGCAAGTGCACATGGCATGCGCTAAGTCAGTAAACCTAAGCCTGTTTTGTTCTCCTCCTCCTCCTCCTCCTTCTTCTTTTTCTCCTTCTTCATCTTATTATTATTATTATTATTATTATTATTATTATTATTATTATATTTTATTTGTTAACAAGTCTGCCACCAAACTTATTCATTGTGTTGTTTGCACAGCCTGTGCGCTTGTGCTCGTTGTGGCACACTCTCTATCCTAATTTTTTCTCATCTTTCTCTCTCTTTCTTTCTTTCTACGTCTGCTCTTTTATATTTCAAGCTCACCACCTTCAGCTGGCCTGCGTAAGGCAGTACACCCCGTTTACCCTGATGTTCTTAACCTTACTGTCGTGTCCTTATGCGCTTCCCAATCGTACCAATTTTACTCGTGTGGGCGTGAACTTTCTTCGTTTATTCCCTTGCACCCAACATAAAAGAGCAAATAAGACGCTCGTATACGATTAACTGCCCAGCCTTTTTTTTTCTCATCACTCTTTCTCCTTTCCTTTCTCTCGTCATTTTTCCTCTCTCTCTACTGCCTATATACTACTAGCTCGCAGTTTAATTTCGCTGGGTAGCGTGCAGGATATTCTCATCAGGTTAACATCCGTGTGTTTTTTTTTCCCTTTATACATTTCTCTTTCTTTCATTTTAGTTTCATCTGTCTACTGATTTCAGTAACAAACTAGCTCGACATGCATTCCAGTGCTTGACACCTTAAGCAGCCAGGCCCAAACGAGGCCCCCTTTTTCACTCTGACCTGTTCAAGTTTTCCTATTTCCCGAAAATCATTCGTGAATGGAACGGCCTCACCAGAACAAGTGATCAGACTGCATAACTTCATGCTACCTTTATAGTTATTGTTCTGTTGTTGCTCCTCGTTTTGCAGTCGTACTGACCATTCTGCTTGGGCAATAAATAAATAAATAAATAAATAAATAAATAAATAAATAAATAAATAAATAAATAAATAAATAAATACACTATGTCTGTTAAGACGCCCTATTGGTTGGTTCGTGCCACTGCTGCTTGCTCACAGTTTTTGCTGTAAAACCTAACTCTGCAAGCAGGACCTCCACGTCTTGTCCATATAGGACAGCTCCAAGTTTCGAATGCGACAACAACGTCGCGTTCGTCACCTACAGCCTGCTTATTGTTCTTGTATACAGTTGGCTACAAATGCTGCTGAACATAGACGGCACGGCGATCGAACTGGTGTTTACGCTTTCTCTGCTTCTTGCTGTATACATAGCGTATACAGCGATTGGCCCCAACGACACGTTTCGCCCGTGCTCTTCTGATCTATCGGAGCTGGCACGGGGGCGGGAACCCCAAGACGACACTATAGTGTCGGGAACGGCAGCGCCTCCATCTTGGTGATTTCCGCGTGTAGGCGCTCAAACTGCGTTCTATCGGTACATACGCCAGCGTAAATGCACACTGTCACGCACACGCCATCTAGTCGCCGCCCACCGTTTTGACAGGACCGATAAAGCGCCGCACTAAAGAACATCCGCCCCACGACGGAGCGACGAGATGGTGCAAGACGCCGCAAGCGCACCGCGGCCAAACTCCTACAATGCCAATAATTCTCCGTTCGCCTGGCAAGAGACGTTCGGAGAGACCGTAATTAAGGGTTTTCGATATCGGCGACGTCTCCGGCTGCCAACAACGATCGGAGATCACTTGACACGGCGACGGCATCCCGGCCGTGCACATCTCCTTCCAAACGTCCCAGACACAAGTGGCCGCGCTCGGAATCATCCTGAAGGTGCAGCGATGCACCACCCAGATCGGGGACTCTTAAGTCGAGAACTTCGCCTAGCATGAAATTCTATTGCAAATTTATTTCTTCGGTGGGGTCAACGAACGATGATTTGTATAAAGGTTCAGCGTAGAGAAAGAGCCTCCCCCCCCCCCCCCCTTTCAGGAGACTATTTCATGAGTGCGCTGTCCCCCTTTCCTTCTCCCCGCCCCTGGAGCTGAATTTTTTTGAACGCTACATACCCTCGTCTTTTTTTCTTTTTTTACGACTCAGTGACACTCGTATTTTCATGTAGCTATCACAGTGAAAAACCAAAACAAATGTAATCTTTAGGCGTTTACTAAAGCAAAAAAAAAAAAGACGGCTAAGGTATTTTGTAGGCGTTTTTTCTGCATTTATTTATTTATTTATTTATTTATTTATTTATTTGTTTATTTGTTTGTTTGTTTGTTTGTTTGTTTGTTTGTTTGTTTGTTTGTTTGTTTGTTTGTATTATTGGTGGGGCATAACATCCCCCGAAAAATATTTGTGGATACGTCACTGTGCGCAACATCGTCCATTTTGTGCGCTAAGTGATGTCGTTTGAACAAATACCAACTCGTTCAGCAAAACGTCTTTCGCCAAATACGAGTTATTTATACAAACAGTGGCCCTGACTCGTCGCCAGTCTGCCCGCCCGCTCACCGTATTTCTGCCGTTACACGTCACAGTTTTCTCAAGGATGCTTCGTTCAACCGAATAAGAGCACATGACACGTCAAGGCCTTAGAGAGCACGTGCGTAGCATCGCGCATCGTTCGAATAAATGTCTCTTAAAAGAGAGGGTCTATGACGGGGGCTATATCCACATCCTCCATAGAGCTGCTGTCTTCGTCGGACCGTGGATGGCAGGCTGCTGTTATAGGGTGACCCTGTCAGGGCCTTGATTGCAGCCTCCCGGTAAGACCTCCCCCCCCCCCCCCCCACCCTTCGTAATTGCTGGCTTCAGCGATGTGCGGCGGCTTACTCGCGCACGAAAGTGAGTGGTCAGCCTTGGGAAAAATCAAGCCGAAGGAGGAGTAGGTGATCAAAAATGAAGTCCCCCTCCCTTTGCCTTTGCCTCGGTATCTTTCGCAACACGAGAAATGTACATTACGGCATCTCACCCCCCCCCCCCCCCCTCCTCACCAAGCACACACACGGACACGCATGTAGTCTGTCGTAATGCGAGAAAGCGTACAGTCTGTAGTCTGTCGCAACGCCAGAAGAAACACTCGGAAAGTTGCTTTGTCTTAACGCGATGTTACAGCGTATCGCAGAGGAGTGACTTTTACGCGAGAAGAGGAGATTCGGCTTGTTTGGTTCGGCGTGCTTTTTTTGGAAGGACCCTTTATTCTACGTGAACTTGATGTGACGATGGCAGTTGTGTAGGGAGCAACCTTCCGTAACGTCCCAAACGCGTTTGTGTAGGTGTTGATGGACACCGGAGGACAAGTACTCGAAATACTCGGACGAACCAGAACAGTGTTTGTCTGAAGACAAACACTGTTCACTTCAGTGTTTGTCTTCAGACAAACAGTGTTTGTCTGAAGACAAACACTGAAGACAAACACTACAGAGACGGGCAGCCCATGCCCGTCTCTGTAGAGACACTTTCACGTCTTCCCATGGAGTCGTGCTTAATTAAAAGCGCTTTAGAAACTCATAATAATTCTAATTCCGATAACAAAATATGAAATCAGAATACCAGAATGAAAACTCGTCCGCTTTAACGTTTTTCTTACAACAGCTACAGATGACCATACTTCTTGTGATTCCTAATATGATAAAAAGTTATATCACACAATGTTTAGTATTACTTCCTCGATCATTAAGTGTTATATTTGCCCTATCTCAGAATTCATTGATTTTATTTTCTCTCTAGTATGTCATTGTTTTCTGGCTGTAGTTAATATTAGTTTCGAGTATGGTTTGATTGCTCGTTCTCACTGTGTTTTTCGAGTCTTGTATCTCGAAGCCACTATGTCAAACCAAGTAGGCTAACGCAGATGACACGACCGGACACACATTAACCCACAACACACACACACACACACACACACACACACACACACACACACACACACACACACACGCACACACACACACACGTATGTTACACGATGCAAAAAAGAAAGAACACCTCTCGAATCGGAACTTCAGAACCTATATGACGAACAAATCCGACTCTTTAGTTGCATTATCAACCGACGAAGCAATGAACACCTCGGACCAAAGCGAGCTTCCCCAACCTGAATTTCGCGAGGCTTTCGATTCATGAACACTCCGTTCATGACAGTTCACACGCATGGGGGAAAAAAAAAAACGAGCCGGCGGAACAAAGCGTTTTATACGAGCACAGACAGACCGTCTCTTCGCGGGTATCCCAGAGGGGTCATTTGCGAACTCAACGACTCGTCTATCGCCTCGTCTATCGCACGCAAGCACACGCGCCCTTATACAGACGTCTGTGCACGTTCGCAGTGCGAAGCGTGCACGGACATTATTGCATAGAAGCATGGACAAACCGTATCTGCATACGAAACGGAATGCATTCGACAAACGGGCCGGACGGCCTCGACTGGTCACGGAACAGTGGCGAGCTCGGAGGGCCCAGATGAAAGCCGGAAAAGGGCTGGGTCTATATCGAGAGGGCGAGAGAGAAAGGGTGGCAGACACGGGATGATAAATTCGAGCGTCCTGTGGGTCATACATCACTGGCAGCATCCATCGCTCCCGCGCCCCCACCTTTTTTTTTTTATTTGCCAGCTCCGTTTCATTCGTGGCTGGGCCGGATACGCGCTAAAGAAGAAGAACGAAAGATCTTGAAAAGGGCCACATAGAGAAAATCGTCCTTCCATACTCGGGAAAACTCGCTGTGCGGTGCCTGGCTACGTAAACAAGTAAACTCTAGGAATTTCCTTTCATTCACTTGCTTGCAAAGCGTATTTACAGAGAAGAATTACGAAAAGGGCCGCATAAGGGAACGCAGATTGTTTATGCGAGAAAATAGGCAGGATGCGAAGAAAACACTTCGTATAAATACCGTATAACACATCTATAGCCGCAAGTTGAAACCCATAGAGGTCTACCGAGTCCCACTTTATGTGAGTTGTGATTGCATTATTAATAAAATATAGCATGCTGAAAAATATGAAGGATACAGAAAAAAGATGAAATACTGAATCAAAAGGCCACCCCATTTTATTCACCCAGTTTACGGGTAGTATGAAGGAAACAGGGAAAGGTCACATATAGACGTAACACATTTCGTACGTAAATATAATCGACGTATGATCCCAGAATCTTCGACCACAAGAATTAAACTTTGAGTGCAAGGACAATGTCATGTTTTCCTACAATATTGAAAAAAGAAAATACGGCCATGAGTAACGGTAAGTGTCGTGGGCTCCATCTTATACATGAGTAACAATGCAGTTGTTATCGCATTGCTCAATGAACTGACTCTTGAGAGCTAGAAACCATTATTTTCTAAATCAACAATAAATAACATAAAGAGAGGTTCGCTTATTTTCTTGTTGCCCAGAGGGCTAGACATGTACTATGTAAACGATTGAAATTCCAGAGTTCTAGCTTTCTATTTCATCCGCTCTTGCTCAGGTATGGCGAAAGAAGAAAAAGAAAAACAACAACGCGAAGACGCTACATAGACATAGCCTTGATTCCATGCGGTACTGTTAAGTGGTACCAGAGTCCCTTAATACCGTTCTGGTCACGAAACTTCTCCGTCACTCTATGGGAGAGCTTGATATGGCGCCAAGAGCGGCCGCTACGCGGCGCAAGCCGTCCTAGGGGGGCCATCGCCCCGCTGCGCCCGGCGGAACGCACTGGCCGCGGCGGCATCCCGAAGGCGTTGTGTGGTGGCAGCTCGCGGTTTCTGCATCAGCGAAACGCGAACTTCATGTGCCAGTGCACCGTGCTCAAGGTGGACGGCATGAAAATTCGAATGAACAATGCCTAAGACGTGCTGTGTGACGGGTTGCAGCTCCGGATACCGAAGCAACAAAGAAAAGGCGTCGCTCTTCTGTTTCCCAAGTAGCGCCGAACTCCGAGAGAAATGGAAGCGAGCTATACCGCGGTTGGAAGCTGGCGGTTTCAGCTTCGAAAGTAAGAACGTTCGGGTGTGCGAAAAGCATTTTGATGCTAGCGACGTTGTGAGAACCGACGAGCACATCGTGAACGGGGTGGTCGTGTCGCTTCCTTTCGGCCCCCTTTCGACGAAAGACTCCATTTTGGATTACCTCGGCGGATATGTGGCCAAGAAGTTTTCTACTTTGGATTGCTTAGGCTGCATCGAAACGATGTCGAGCACAACACGTCAGCCATCTGCCTTGATCCAAACAAAATCGAGGGGCTATTTGAAAGTACCTAGCAGCCGTCTTCTTGCTCTCCTGAAAATTGTTGAAGAACATGTAGAGACGTACACGGTGCAAAACATTGCATGCGGTGACGTGTACGCGAGGATTGTTGAGGGCATTTTGCTCGACAGGCGCACAGCGTCAGCAAGTGTAGGTTGTCTGTTGCACTTTTTAGGGACAACAGCTGAGGTTGTACACTTTTTTTTTAGATGTAGATTACATTTCTTCACGTGAGAAAAAAACAAAGCCTCGCGGGCAACTGTGCGCAGTTCATGCCCTGCAAGTGGTGGGGGGAAGCCACAGTGTTAAGCATAATGGCTGTGTATGTGAGCACGCCTTCCCATTTGTATATAGTGTTGTATACCTTGTATACATTACACTGTAATATTTTCGTACTATTCATATTTATCTGCATATAGTGTAAATAGTGTATATTCAAATACAGTTTATTTTAGGCAGTGAGCTAAGGCAGAGTGCAGCTGTTAATGAAACGAAATACACATTGTACAGTAGAGTCACAGATTGTGTAACATTGCTCAGAACAGCTGCAATAGTTTCTAGTGCTTTTCTTCTCCAAAGTGTTGTTCTCAGTGTATTTTGTGTAAATAAATGTTTTCCAACTTTCTCCCCATCACATGCACCATATGTGAATCTCCCATTCATAAGTACACATCTGACTACTAGGCGGCGTATCATTAGCACCAAATTTAAGATTTATTGCATGCCTTAAATCATAACCGCCCTTCCCCCCCCCTCCCACTCAAAAAATAAAAACAAATGTGTGATGAGGTACCTCGGTAGTGGCAGAGGCGGCCAAGCGGCTAGCACTGGCATCAAAAGGAACTTCCAGATTAGGCTGCTGTACTTCTGTTCCCGGAGAAATCATGGGTTGTCGGCCGGTAAATAATAATTCCCTAAACAGTAAACACAAGGAAACGTCAAGCGGCGGGTGTCCCGTGTAAACTGCGTGGAAAGAAGTGATCAATCAAATGTTGGGCACGTTTAGAGCGGTCGCGAAAGCCCTCGGCATCGAAAGTCCCCGCGTCAAAAAAGCGATCGGCGCTCACAAACGTGTGTCCAAAACAACTGCGCATTTGGGTATAAACTCAATTGAAAGGTCTGGAATAAAACTTCTGGCTCAACCATTCAGTTCATTTGAATACTTGGGTAGTAGCGCGCGAGAGGCGAGCCGGATATAAACCAATGTGATTGCTCCTGTACTACCCAGTCGTGTTTCATTTCGTTCACCTTCCTCCCCCTATTAGCGGCCCTACCAGAATATAAAGCTCACCTACCGCATAAACACCGCTTTGGCCGGGCGCAAATACCGCTTTGACCGGGCGCAAATTCAAACATGTTGTCGAGCAGATCAAGCAGTAGCTGCTCGCATCAAGAGCATGGAGCATAAGCATCGTCTTTCAACACTTGCGAGCTATAGCTCGCAAGTACCGCTTCGAGGCATCGTAAGTATGCATATAATTGGGCTATGAGACAATTATTGACACAATGCGTTATCGCGCGGTGTGAGAACACTTTTTTTTGCGCTGCTGTTTATAAGGTGGGCCCGCACTTCCAAGTAAACTACGCGTGCGTTCCAAAGTAAACAGCTCTCATTCGTCGTCGACACTGGATCCCGTTTCAACTTATTTATCTGGTGGCATTGATGCGTTCAGAGACGTTTAAAAAAAGGTAACAGGAAGAACAGCACGCACATAATCGCGTCGAAACGTCGGCCGCAGTGCGCATACAACCCCAGCAGTGGCGGCGGCTTGTGGCCCCCATACGACGGGTGGCACCTCTAGCGACAGATTTTGTCCCTATATCAACCTTCGGGCGGAGTTTCGTGACCAGAAAAGCATTGAAGGACTCTGGTGGTACTAAAAGAAGTGTCTCGTCAAGCAACTTAAGCAGGTGTGTAACTAAGCCGCCAAATAAAACGAGGTTCCCTTTATGCTCTCCCACTAGGAGGTATACAAAATTTCCGGAAATAAAGGCCACGTACATATATACGCCATTTTATACGGAAACATAAGCGGGATGCGAAGAAAGGAAGCCATCCTCAAACGTCACCAAGGCCACATTTAAACAGCTAAACTGTGGGCGACAGACTTGGTCCAAACAGTGTATAGTATATAAGCGCAAATGACTTTCCAGCTTTCAAAGTAAACTGCAAGAGAAACCATTTAGTAAGCGGGCAGGCGGCACGCTTCACAAAGGAAGCGACGGCTGCAGCAATATCGGCGCAGTCTCTGAAACTCCCAACGAAGAGCAGGACCCGCAGACTTGAGCAAACTTGCAGATATGCAGACACTGTAGCAACACGGGTGCGTTGAACCAACAATGCGAGGGTGCGTGCTCACCGTCAAAAAAAAAAAAAAAACAGACACGCACGTCACTCTAACAGACACGCACGTAACGAATTCCCAAACATACGCTACCCAAGTAAACACTTTCTAGGTTCACAAAAGGGCGTAGGAAATGATGCACTGAAGTTAGAAGCAGTTATGTACGAAAGCGTCCGAAAGGATGTTTGCAGCGCTCCACGAACAAACCTCGGAGCTTGGAAAACGAAACTTTGGAAAAAGGAAGTAAAGGAATACGTTTACCCCGTTGGAGTTCATACGAAGAATTGCAAGATTTTACGGGGTACAGCGAACTCGCAATGCCGCCTTCGAGAGAGTTATACAAAGAAACAAATTTCACGAGTGCGTACGCATCTCGTATGCTGGCGCTTTCAGTTCGGCGCAGAGCTCCCACGGAGGATATATAGAATCGAAAAATAAAAAGAAATGGCTGACAGTGTATACAGACAGTAGAGAGAAGAGATAAAAAGAACCGAAGAACGGCAACCCAGCTCTGATTCACGGTTTCCATCGACGCGTATATCAAGCACATGCAGGGAAGCAAGCCCTTTCGTGGCTGTTGTCTTGCGTGGTGTGTTTGTTTTGTCTTTCTCACGTATTTTTTTTTTGGGGGGGGGGGGGGGGCGATAGTAGTGTGCATGTATTAGGTGGCTATATAGAGAGACGAGTGCCAGATTCACGGATGAGGCTGTCCGGTTCACTGAGAAAGACCATTCGTATCCTCGCGAAAGGAGAGAAGCAAGCATTGCGGACTGAATATATCCCGGGGAACCACACTGAAGATATATGCCATACAAGGGGTGAATGAAGAAAGAGAGGACGCAGATATGTGCCTATCGTGGGCAGCAATGGAATAGATGCGCAGTGTTTGGCTACGGATTGTTTTTCTTCTTTTTTTGTGTGTAGGTGGTTTGACCGGAGCTTTCGGTAGCAGTGAGCGAAAAGTATAAAAAAAAAGACAGCTAATGGACGTTCACGCGTGCAGAGGTCTCCGTCATTGCTTCTATGGGTCACGTGACTCCCTTTTCGCGCAGCCCTTGTTTCGTGCTTCAATTTAAGCGGTTCTTCGGAGCATAGGTCAGTGAGTGCGTGAGTTAGTGAGTGAGAGAGTGAGCAAGCGAAAAACGAGGCGTAGTTTTTTACTGTATTTTCTGAGTGAATGCTACAGCGAGTGATTGAACGGCTGCCCGATTGGCCGAATGATCGTTTATTCTCGAGAGCATTATTTATTGCGTGAGTGACTGTTAGATTGCAGGTAGATCGAGTAATTGTCTCGTTAACTGTGGGAGTGATTAACTAAGCATTGATGAATGTTTGGGTGCGTGATTGAATGACTAAGTGAGAGTGTTTCATTTAGTGAATGAGTGATTGATTAGCAACGTCAAATGCTGAAAAAAATGTATAGCGCAAGTCGTTGCTGGTATTAAGCGGAGGGGTGTGGATGTTCTCCGAGGAAACATCATGGGAACAGACTGCTTGTCCAGGTAACTATCTTTTTGCATAGACCTGCGTTTATTACCATCACTCCAAGCGGCGATAGTATACTTGTTTCAATTAAAAAAAACAACTCGTTTCCGCTTTCCAACATGTGGAAAAGCTATAGAACAGAGGACAGAAATGTCACTCTGTAGGCGCAATATAGAAACCGAGAGAAAGTTCAGTACAGTCTTGAGGAAAAAAAAATAACGTAGATTGAATTTGCGTAAACGTATGCGTTTATATTCTTTGAAAGTGCCCTTTAGATTAGTTCCTTGGCGGGTGCAGGAACGAAGTGTCACGTAAAACTCGCTAACTCGACGTGAAAATTGTCGCAATCAAGTAAGGCGGAAAGGTGGGGAAGCAAGGAAACGCCCCTGTGCCTGCCTGGGACTCTGACAACGCCGAGATGAAGAGGCTGCGAAGTCCGGTCCAAACACCCGCCGCTGTGTGTATACGTGAGCCGAATCGTGCACAGTCGTGGATCGGAGGGACCGGCCTAGCTAGGCTCGAAGCCCATAGACTCAGTCACACACCCCCGCAGAAGACGAGGAAGAAGGGAAAGGATAATAAAAAAAAAGGACGAGTAGTCACACAGACATCAACAGAGAAGACGCCCGAGGAAGCGAATCTAGCACAGCTGCTTTGAAGCGGCGCGTGCGTACAATCTATAAAGGGTCACCGTCGCATCTTGTGCTGATTTTAACATGCACGCCGGTGTTTATCTCGCCTGCCAGCAGCCATTACTTTTCATACCCCGGTGGCCAGTGCAGGGGTACTGACGATGACGTAGTAACAGCCGGTGTAACAACTGCGCATTGATTGCCAATAGAGGGACGTACACAGTCGACTGCTTATATACAGCGAACACCGGTTCATCGATTTTCCTTCCACAATGAATACTTATTCACGTACCGGCTATGTTAGGAAGCGTAGTGGTGCGTGATCTTTTAAACGAAGTTCCCGGCATAACAATGTTTTGTTAAGGCGCACGGCACTTTGTGAAATGAGCCTTTCATTTCGGTCAAACTGCGCGGTTAGACGGGACGCGAAGGAAGTAGCGAGGCAACGAAGCGGACTTTGTTGACTCGCTTCTTTCGTCCGTCCCACCACGTTGTTCGACAAAAATGAATATTTACCAACTTACACAACGACTTACTGTGCTTGAGCCAAAAATGAGCGTTTGCCTGTCAGAATCAAGCGCATATGGTACGCCTAAGCGGCCCATATATATTCTATACACCGACACTGGCGTATACTTTTTGCGTAAATATTTCTATATATGAATGTTCAATGTAGCAATTTTGCGGATGTAGCATGCGCCCACAACATTTGCCGCGTTCTTTGGAAGAGAGCAAGCCCGCGCGACTCTCTAGTGGAGTTCGTTTTCATCTTTATGCCCTAAGAAAAAAAAAAAAGGTGTCATCTGACTCTCATTTTGCTACTCATCTACGACTCTCCTCTGCTACTCACGCACAACTCCCATTTGCTACTTTGACTCTCCGTCGCTACAGTCATGTTAGCCTCTCCTTTGCGGCTAATGTTTGACTCTCATTTCCTACTTCGACTCTCCTTTGCTACTAATGTTTGACACTCATTTGATACTCTGCCACTGTGACTCTCATTTGTTTCGAACCCCCTTAACATGGAAGATTCAAACTAGAGAGAGTCTTATATTTGATAGCTACATGATTAGCAAAGAGTCAAACGTCACTTTTTTTTCTTTTTTGAGTGAAATGTTATGCTTCCATTTCAAAGCGTATACCCTTGTGACCCTTGGGAACCTTGTGAACTATATTAATAGGTTTTACACTCAGAACAGTGTGCGTCCACTTCGCTACTTCACATATGCTGTAAACACACACTATATACAGCTGCATGCGTAATCAACTTTAGTAGTAATAGACGTGCTTGTAGAACAATATACGGGGCTACACCTGAGCGCGGTGAAACATCACGTTGTACTATGCAGCGCGAGATCACATGTCGCAAAATTACATAGCCGATAAGAAATGGTAAATATAAGGTGATAGTGACAGTCATTACCCTCATCTGACGTTCTAGCGGTTTCCCTACCAAGCACTGTAAACAATTGAAACAGACCAATTAAAATAAAAGCTCTACGTGCATCACTTCTACGAGACGCCGTTGCCAATGCACCAATTCCCGCAAATTAAATCGTGCCTCCACGCGAGACAAATTGCTTCGCGTCAACCAGTCCACAAGTTTTTCCTCACACCTCGACATTACAAATTGCATCCTCATCCGTGCAAGTTGATTCGCAGTACAGCTGGAGTAAAATCTCGTTTAAAAAAAGAAATGTCGATATAAACGCCCCAAAAACTGTCGCACCTCGCACGTGAGTTTATGCGTATAGCACGTTTCCGGATACCTGGAAGAATCTCGAGCGTTACAAATCGCTCATCTCTCCCCTACGTCTCCGACGCAACCCGCTTATTGCTTTTTAATGTTTCTTTTCGTGGCGGGACCGAGACGCATATTAAATAAATATTACCGACACGGAAGCTATAAATAACATCTGCTCCGCTTTCCTTAGAGCATTCCGCGGCAGATTACGAGGACGTCGACAACGAGACCACCAATATATATATATATATATATATATATATATATATATATATATATATATATATATATATATATATATATATATATATATATATATATATATATATAACTGAAAGACATAGAGGGGGTGACAAGCTGTGTGGGAAGGGGCCATGATTTGCTACTGCAGTAACACGACACGTGCGGGGACGGAATACTACCAATAAAGAGTGCGGATTTAAACAGTCTGTCTGTCAAGGAAAAACAAGCAAGAAAATATAGAGCTTGCGCATAAGTGAACCGTCGAAAGGAAGTACAAGGCAGCGCTATAAGGTCTGGTGGTGCGACAGGCCGGAAATGAAACCGAGGCGCCATTCCTGGTAAAACACACGAGGGGGGTGGAAGCAGCAGTAGGAGTCGCTTCGTGGGGAGGCCATGTGCGGCGGAGCGTCTGTCTGCCGCGAACGAGATACTGTCGAAAACGAAGAAAAAAGGTCGAAGTATATGCCGTGTATAGTCGCGTAACAGCCGCAGGTTTTCTACCGCGAGATTTTGTGGCAATTCGGGTCTACACGGAGAATAAGACACAACTCTTTCTAAAGTGAAGGAGAGGCCCGTGTGCTCAGATTTGGGTGCACGTTAAAGAACCCCAGGTGGTCAAAATTTCCGGAGCCCTCCACTACGGCGTCTCTCATAATCTTATCGTGTTTTTGGGACGTTAAACCCCACAAATCAAATCAATCAAAGTGAAGGATGCGCGTTATCAAACGCACGAACTGATCGTCGGCGTCGTGGGTGTCAACAAAAACGGTGCAAAGATCATCACGTGATTAAATCACCATATGACGTCGTCATGACGTCACATACCGCAAGAATGTCTCACGGCATCTGGACGCTACTATGGCGCCGCGATTAAGACAGGTGAAGTCACATCACATGACCGCGTTGGCACGTGACACAGTCGCTTGGTCAGAAGCGGGCCGATCACGAAGGCACTGCAACGCAACGTTACGTGCTCAAAGCTTGCAATGCCTGTGATCCCGGAGGCTGTGTGAAACTGGGTTGTGCGGAGAAATCCATCACGTTGGATCAATACAATCGATTCAAAAGAATATCGCTTTCGCATTCCAGTTGTCTCTGGCAAATGCACAGTTGACCATTTGGCTTCTTTAGGAGGGACTCCAAGACAAAGCCTGCGGCTATTACATGCGTGCGGCTATTACACGAGCATACGCGGTAAGTGAAACGGAACGGGAATATTGAGATAGCAGAACGACGGCGTACGTAATAAAGTACCCCCGGTTTGGGATCCTTAGCCTGTCTGCTGGCTCGCAGACTTGTAGCTTGCGGAGTTGCGAGGAAAACCTCACCCGGCTGGGACGGATTAGAGGGGGCGCTTATCTCTAACATGACCCTGGTGGCGTGTGTCTTGAGCGACGAAGATGATAAAGAAGATAATGAAAGAACGTGAAGCGGAGAGCAACCACGCCGAATAAAAAAAAAAACAGGAACGGATACGGTGACGACACCACAGTGCTGACTTGTAAAAAGGAGTCCTTTATTTATGCATGTATTAGCTTCGAGTTACATGTTAGTCGTTAGTGCTGGTTCTTCCCTGCCCTATGAAGGTTTTAACTTTGCTGATAGTTATAGTGCGAGAACAGAACGACGAGAGACAAAATGGGCACGAAGGACTTCTTGTCTCTGTATCGTCGTTCTGTTCTCGCGCTATAACTATCGTCATGTCATACCATCTAGCCCAAGCTGCCACCCCTTTAGCTTTGGTGCCAGGGGTCCCTTGGAAAGACTAAAGTGAACAAGTCAGCCAGTTTAGAACTAAGTTATCATTAGTTTCGCGATTGATTATAGGATAATTACGAGAAAGGATAAAGAAGTGCAAGGTTTCATTTTTTTTAATTTCTCACGCTGAAGCATTTGTGCGTAGGCGTAATCGCGTGGCGCCACTAATTTCAAAGTCATTCTGAGCATTTTTGCGATGATTGATTGAAACTTTCTGAAACTTGTGTCTTCCCTCTCTTTCGTTATCGTTTCTTCTGAAACTTGGTATGTGAAAACTTTTCTTCTCTCAGAGCACGAATGCGAACAATTTATACCGATAAACGATTATGTAGGTACCAAAATACTCGGTGAAAATCTGAGACTTTGCGGTGCCATGTTGCGCGAACGTGAAGGTGTCGTCACTGCCAGCGTCTTACATCTGGCGTATTCTCACGTGCCGAGTGTCATCTCGAGGTAACATCGGTTTCTTTTTTCTTATAGTAGTGGTATTCTAATTAACTAACACGAGAGACACAATTTTATCTAGCGTCTTTTTGGTGATTGTAGTGCCGGAATTCACTACAGTCATCTTTGTAGGGAACTGTACGCTGTCTGCTTTGCCAGCTGGAACGTATTAAGCAACGATATTGCACGACTCAGTTGCTTTCCGGTTTTTTTTTTCTTCTCCTTGTGCGCCCAAATTGAGTTCGTGACTGCGCGCAATGACCAACTGTCGTGGGTGTGTTTCCTTCGCCCTCTCTTGAAAGGGCAAGCTGTAATGGACGCCGGCATCTTTACGCACCTATTACCGGAGACGCACCGACCGCAAGACCACTTAGGGTACCCAACCTACTATTCTGCGTTCGTATTCCTGTTTGTTTGCTTTTTCGGAGCAACGATCCACGTGGGAGGTCGACAGTTCGCGTTGTGGGAACGCAGACTCGTTCAACATTTCCGAATTGAGTCATGAGGTCCCATATTTCGTGTTCTATCACACCTGATTAGGCGGATAGCCTGTGGACGACCTTTCTGATTCATTGAGTATACGCACGCCACCCCTAGCACAGCCATGGGAAGGGGTTCAAACCATTCCCATTACCAGTAGTGGGGTGAGGAATAAGGACCCAGCCCCCTCCGAAATCTCGATAGAAGGGCTGTTTTAAATGAATTTAATTATGAATATAGATGTTTTTTTTTCACACATGAAGCCTTCGGCAAGTGTACTCCCCCCAAAAGTGAATGATTACGAATGGGCAAAGCTAGGTCTGAAGGTCCATGATGTCCACGTTGAAGTTGCCGACTAGTACAAAGGGTTTGTGCTTGTATGTGTGCAGTCGCAATCACGATTGGTATTAGTGTATTGTTAAATCTTTTATTTGGTGTCTCACGTGTGCTAGCCGAGCATCCCCTCTTATAATGTAAACTGAGTGGCAAAGTGACATTCGAAGTCGACGGCAAAGCTTGGTGCTAAGGTCCATAATGTGCACGTTGAAGTCGCCGACTATACTGTGAAGGGTCTGTGCTCGTAGGCGTTTCATATCGTTTCGTCACAATTATGATTGTTGCTCGTTTAAACGTTTCTTTTATTCACACACACCCCTTTGTGTCGCCTATAGTGATGGTTTTTAACCACCACGACAACAAACAGGGAGCGTCGACGACAAAGCTAAGTCCCAAGGTCGATAATGTGTACGTTGAATCCACCGACTATACTGAAAATCCACTTGTGCATCTAGGTGTTTTGTATTGTCCCAGCACATTCGCTTCGAGGCTGTGTTCCAGTCTGGTAGCGTACTTCTGACACATCCCCATAAAATGTTTTCCAGGGTCACCCTGGGGCCCAGAAAAGTCACGGTTGTCTTCTCGGGCCTGCATTTTTTGGCATAGTAAAATTTTGGCGCGGCTCGGGATATTCTTAGAAGTGTGGCAGCTTGGGCTAGTTGATATGACATGACGATAGTCATAACGCGAGAACAAAACTACGACACAACGACAAAACAAAGACAAGAAGGACACGAACGCTCGCGTCCTTCGTGTCCTTCTTGTCATTGTGCCGTCGTTTTGTTCTCGCGCTATAGCTATCGGGATATTCGTCTACAGCCTCCCGGTATCTCATAAACAAACGAAAAGTGAAACCTGCGGTACGATTCTCGCCGCAGATAGCTAAATGGCACAACTAGGCCGGTAGGACCACATGAGTCTTTATAATCTCGTACCAGTTCGTAACTTGCACGCAAAGTAAAGCAAAATGCAAAAAAAAAACTGAACGTGAGGCCACTGACAGTGATGGACACCTTGCGGTCAATGAGGGGACGTGCATACAACCTCGTTTTGGCGAAAGCGGAGCTCGTGAACAAGTCGCGAACGACACGTCGCTTGTACTTTAAAAGAACTGCTCGTCACCAGATGTCGAGAGTTCGTAGCGGTACGCTAGTTTCAAGACGCGACGTTATACTGCATAGGGGGGCGGCGTTGAATAAGTGACGCGTCTGGATAAAGAAGCCCGCTAATGGCCGCAGCCGCGACGCGTCTTTTTACACGCTCGTTACACCAGGGAACGAACCACATCGGAGAGGGCACACGCACGGCCGTTGGACACATTATTTCTCCACCTCGGGCTAACGACTACGTGGGAGGTCGACGTCTTTAGTATAGAGAGACGAGAGAAGAAAGGGAGGGGGCGCAAGCTCGGAGACAACTTGCACGCCGGTACCACCCGCACGTCCATCCATCCGACGCTGTTCTGTATAGTTCTGGCAGCTCGTTAGCGGAGCCAAAATGGCTTCCCGCACGTTCGGTGCTCTTGGAGAGGGTGGGGACACGTCATTAGCCTAACGTTGCTATTCTCCCCCTTCCACCTGTCTCTCCTTCTTTCTCTAGAAGACATGCACAACGTAAAAGAACGTAGCGGTACTAAAGCTACCCGGTGGTCCCGTATAGAGTATGTGCGTACCTCCTGGAATGCGCGCAGGTCACGGACAGCTTGCTATGTGACATCGTGGAAGCCATGCTGGAGCTATCGATTCGACCGATGAATATCAATGCGACAGCCTTCGGCCCTTCCTACGTGTCATCTTAGGTATCTTTGTGAAGTAACCTGTAAGTAGTTCGGTGAAAGAATATGTTTTCTCGAACTTACCCACGTTCTTGATACTACAGCGCTCCATTAACTTCTCCAGTCAAACTCTTCGCTAAAGGTCGCGCATTAGGCCCCACAGGTACGCTACCTCTTGCGTTCTTTTGTATCGGATGGTGTGCGCAAGAGTGAAAGGAGAGTACAAAAGATTACGAGCGCTTGCGGCCCTCACAGTACAGGTCTCCCATGCTAAATAGCTCTATTGTGAGCGAGCTTTTATATAGAAGCGAGCAATATTCCCTATACGCACTCTACCTAAGCGTTGAAGTTTTCGCGTTCCTAGCCCCGACGGGTCGGCCGACCTTCTTCCCACTGTGTACAGAAGGTCGAAGGTTACCGCCCAGACATCGTACGTAACTTGTTTTCCGACGAAAGGTAGGTGCCGTCCGTGGCGGGGATTCCCCGTTTGCCGCAGACGCTGGCAAATAGCGAGGATAACTTGTACACTCCATGATTTTGTATACGTTAGTTTGCCTACAATACTTACTACAGGAAGCTCTGCCTAGGTTAACCTCCCTGCCTTTCTCCTTGTGTTCTCTCTCTGGCGCTAGTGTCTATGGGAGCTGCAAAGCATGGTGCTTCAGCGAGCAATGAAATGATGGGTAATACAGAAATTGGCCTAGTAATCGTTCTTACGGCACCGTTCGGCTTTGTGGAGCCTGAATTCGCCATAGGCAAAGGTTCAGCAAAGCATAGTTCAACAACGGTTCAGCAGTTGTACTTTGTTTACTAGCTTGACT
The DNA here is from genome assembly GCF_013339725.1 of Rhipicephalus microplus. Taxonomy (NCBI): domain Eukaryota; kingdom Metazoa; phylum Arthropoda; class Arachnida; order Ixodida; family Ixodidae; genus Rhipicephalus; species Rhipicephalus microplus. Next base: position 120,211,152 of record NC_051167.1, read on the forward strand.
GACCTGTTTAGATTGAACAATTTAAATCAGCACACCAAGTTTAGAACGGCCTGTTCTTTCAGTTGAAACAAAAGCCAAAGACAACAATAAACAAATTCACAAATTCGTTTGAAACCGCAAGCGCGAATACTAGGCGAATATGTGCGCTACGCCCATCATTTCCATGGTGGCTGAACGATCTCAGCGTCAGAGTTACCTCTAGTAAATTTTAGGAAACTATATTTCTGTATACACCATAAGTCAAAAAAAAAAAGCCTAGAGGGTTACTTATGCACTCGCCTAAGATGCTTTGAAGGCGGAAGTCATTCTGCTTTTTTATTATTTCTTCTTAAGTATATGTATGGACCATGCCCCATCTCTCTCTAAAGGGTATATGTACCTAGCAGAACTTTGCACTGCCTCTGAAATCAGGGGCACTTGAGATCGGGCTTGCAATGCCTCCGAGATCAAAGCCATTGCAAGCTCTTCGCAGATCATCACGGTTTCGAACTGCTGCCGCAATGGGCCAACCTAGACGTTTCAAGATTGCAAGCGTTGTACCCCCCAAATCTTGCAACCACCTCACTTCAACTGAAAGCACGTTTTCAAGTCTTTTTTAAATGCGAAGCATTTCTTAGCGAACGTCGGCGATCAATCAATCAATCAATCAATCTATCTATCTATCTATCTATCTATCTATCTATCTATCTATCTATCTATCTATCTATCTATCTATCTATCTATCTATCTATCTATCTATCTACCGCCTACGACTTCTAGCTCTCCTGGCCGTTTGTATAATGGTATCGATACCAAACTTGGTACGGCATAACATGACTATATGACGCGCATATTTGACTAGCCACAACATGAAAATCATGACATGTATGTCATGTAACAACATGACTATATATATATATATATATATATATATATATATATATATATATATATATATATATATATATATATATATATATATGACGCTATGAAGAATGGGAAACGTGGCCTGGCTCATACGCCATGTTTATTCCATTCTGACTTCTTCCTTCTCAGCTTCTACCAACCATCTCTACCTTCATACGTCACACGATTCCCCCTCCCCCGGAAAGAATGAGCAAGCTACAAACTATGAAGCATGAACAAGTGATGTCCCATCATAGGAAAAAATATCACAAAATAGAGTAGTTCTGTAACACGGCAGTTCCATGCACTTGCACAAAAACATTCACAGGAAAGGCAGTCCAGTGACATCTAGGAGACCTCAGGTGGGCGAGGTTGGCTGTTGCGTTCTGGAGAACATAACCATGCATTCGACGTGGAAAATGATGATGACACAGCCTGGATAGTAGCGAAAAACGAACAAGGTTGGGAGTCCTTGTAGCGTTGGAAGGTTGGATGTCTGATGCGTTGGATTCTGAATCGTGGCTGCGACAGATGCATTGTATCTAGTATGCGTGCTTTTTGAAAGATGGTGACGGCTAAATGCCTGTGTGCTAGCGGCGTGCAAGAAGTTGCTCCACGTATTAATGGGCGTTTTCCGTGGTGTTGTCGTCTGTGTTACCGCTGGCGCAGAGAGCGTCTGTGGCGATGTTCCTTCATCAAGAAACGTCTTTTTTCTTGAAATGGCCCTTGGATCAAAGTTCTTAATTTTTTAAGTCGCTCAAGTTGGGAGCGTGCTTCCATTGAAGTTTTCATTCGTCGTCGTCTTTTCTTGATTTGGTGATGGTGTTGAGAAAATTGCGGATGGTCATCGTCGTTGAATAAGGAGACGCTGTTGGTAGTACCAGCATTATTTACGAGTGGGATGCAAGCATCATTTTTGTAAAATAAAGCAGTAGATACATTTTCGTTTTTATCGGCGAGACTTGCATACAATAGTGACTCCGTACTGCTTCGACTTTCGGTTGTTCCGGTTTCTGAGGATGACGTCACCGCAAACATGGCTTGACGTGGTTCCGATTCCGTATGTTTGTTTCTTTGTGGGAGAATTAAGCCAAGCGTTCCTGAAGTACAACCGCTTTCGGAATGGCAGTAGCTTGAAAAGTTATTTGGCCGATATTTCAGGTGGTGTGTTGCGTATGTGGCGATATCTTGAGGGGTGCGATGAGAGTGACGAGCACCAGACGAGCTACTTGGCACAGAACCAAATGATGGCTTACGTAAGCAAGATGAAGAGTCAAGTACATTGGGTGCTTGAATATTGTCTTGATTTGTGTTTTGCAGGGAAGAGGTTAGCGTTGGCGATATTTGTGCAGATGCGAAACCAGGTGGAAGGTTGGGCCTTGCAGAAAAACGGCTCGGATGTCTTTCTATAAGCAGATGACTGACTTCGCCTGACGGGAATTGTAAACTTCTGCTCTGTGCTCGAATTCGCGAAGGCTGCGTATGAATGTGATTACTCAATTTGAATGCACCGATATTGCTGGTTGTAACCGAATCTTGATTACAGTCCTGAAACCAGATGATCACTTCTTCTTTTATCTTTTGCCAAGACTCACCGTTCTCGAAGATGTGGGTGAGGTAAAACTTGAATGCCTCACCTGAGATGTAGTCAGTGAAGTTTATGATCATCTCCCGTTCCGACCAGGATGCAGTGGCGGCGTGGACCTCGAATAGGTTGAACCAGTCCTGTACGGGTCCGTCGTCCGCTGATCCGGTGTACTGGGGGATGTCGAGGTCAGCCGATGGTTCTGTCATGGTGCTGGTCGTTGTCCTTCTAGGCGATGATTCGGTAATCAATGCATGGTCAGGGTGTCTTCTGGGGAACTGCGTCGATGATGAGTGACTGATGAAGGGGCAGGCAGGTCTTCATCCTGTCGACTTGTGTGACGCTATGAAGAATGGGAGACGTGGCCTGGCTCATACGCCATGTTTATTCCATTCTGACTTCTTCCTTCTCAGCTTCTACCAACCATCTCTACCTTCATACGTCATATATATATATATATATATATATATATATATATATATATATATATATATATATATATATATATATATATGTGTGTGTGTGTGTGTGTGTGACGCGTATATTTGACTAGCCACAACATGAAAATCATGACATGTATGTCATGTGACAATATATATACATATAAATATATATATATATATATATATATATATATATATATATATATATATAGGGTATAAACTTCGAGAATAGTGCAGTATAGGAAACAAAACAATAAAATATTTATTTAATCCTAACAGTTTCGGCTGGTGGACCAGCCTTCTTCGGAGGATGTAAGTGAAATGATACAAGTTCCCGTAGCAGAGGGTCACCCTCACAGTTTAAAGACCCTCCAAAAAAGAGAGAGAGAAAAAGACAAGCGGGCGAACGAGGTAGCAACAGACAACAAGAAGCAGAAGAAGGAGAGGAACTAGAAAGGAGCGACGGAGAGCCGCCGGAAACGAGCGGGTAATTCTGGCATTGTTGCTGCGTATAGGTAAGACGCGCCGCCAGCGGAGGCGACCAAGAAAAACGGAAAAATGTGGAACATGTTGCCGCTTACTCGCATCTCACACATGGATCGAGTTTAAGTTCACGTGGTTCGGCGGCTGGCCCGTGGCATCGGGCCACACACACACACACACACAAGAAGCATACGACCCGCTCCAGCTTTCGGAATATAATGGCCACGTTGGAAAGCTAATGTGCCCTCTCCCCCTCCCTCCACCTGCCCTCTCTTGCAGAAAATGTACAACCAGTCATACTGAAAATAAATAAATGGGTATTCTTGTAAAGGATGAAAATATATAAAAATAAATAATACTAAAAAGTATTAAGAAATGAAAATAAAGTTTAATAATACTAACACAATCCGTTCGGTTTACGTAGCATCGAATTCGTTTAGTTTCGCTATATTGACTAAATTGCGTGTGCGACTTCACGTATGTATAAATAAATTAATTGAGTAATTCAATTTCTGTGTTTCACGAAACGTCGCGGAGACACGTCAGTCGCCCAGGGCTCTCGTTGATTCCGTGGGTAAGTGATCTGAATTTCTTTATAAAGTATGACTCCCGCTGTTCGCGCTCCCGTGTGTTCTGGAAGCCGGATTGTAGGAGTATGACACTTACGCGTTCGAAAGAGTGACCAGGAAGATTGATATGTTTGGAGAACGGCAAATTGGGGAGGCCCTTTACGTGTGCCCTGTGGTTGTTGAAACGCAAACGGAACGCGGTTTCCGTGTGTCCAATATATTCCTGTTTGCACACCTCGCAGCGAATTTTGTATACCACATTGGCTGAGTCACAGTTAAGGTCGTCTTTAATTTTGTACACATAGTCTGAACAGGAGGCTTCGGCCGTATCTGTGGTCACCATGTGTGTGCACACCCTGCAGCGAGGTTTCCCGCACGGTCTACAGCCCTGATGGTGGTCGGATTTGTGTGTTTTCGCCCTGACCAGTAAGTCTCTCAGGTTTTTATTTCTTCGGTAAACCACCTTGGGCGGAGTCTGAAAAATGGCAGAGAGGCGACTACTCTGTTTAAGTATGTTGAAGTGGCGGTTTAGTATAGAATTCACCCGAGGGGCGGCGGCGCAGTATGTGAGGATTAAATTTGCCCCTGAAGTTATATCATCCTTATTCCCACCTTTTTCTCCCATTGTTGATTCTCGGTCCAAAGAGCGAGCGCGCTCAATTGCATTGTCAATTATTTTTTTTTTCAGTATGACTGGTTGTACATTTTTCTGCAAGAGAGGGCAGGTGGAGGGAGGGGGAGAGGGCACATTAGCTTTCCAACGTGGCCATTATATTCCGAAAGCTGGAGCGGGTCGTATGCTTCTTGTGTGTGTGTGTGTGTGTGGCCCGATGCCACGGGCCAGCCGCCGAACCACGTGAACTTAAACTCGATCCATGTGTGAGATGCGAGTAAGCGGCAACATGTTCCACATTTTTCCGTTTTTCTTGGTCGCCTCCGCTGGCGGCGCGTCTTACCTATACGCAGCAACAATGCCAGAATTACCCGCTCGTTTCCGGCGGCTCTCCGTCGCTCCTTTCTAGTTCCTCTCCTTCTTCTGCTTCTTGTTGTCTGTTGCTACCTCGTTCGCCCGCTTGTCTTTTTCTCTCTCTCTTTTTTTGGAGGGTCTTTAAACTGTGAGGGTGACCCTCTGCTACGGGAACTTGTATCATTTCACTTACATCCTCCGAAGAAGGCTGGTCCACCAGCCGAAACTGTTAGGATTAAATAAATATTTTATTGTTTTGTTTCCTATACTGCACTATTCTCGAAGTTTATACCTTTTATTACGGTAGCCGGAAGAAACTCTGATCATCTATTTCATCTATATATATATATATATATATATATATATATATATATATATATATATATATATATATATATATATACCTGTGTACTCAGCTTTATGTTAGCATTCAAGAACTTCAGGTGGCAAAAGTTCATATGAAGACCCTAACCATGACAATCATCGTGATAGTATCAGAATAGGAGACGTAAATATTCAAAGTGCAATCTAATTTACATGGACAGCTTAGGCATTGATAGGTTATTGGGGTCGGATTAAAAAAAAACAAGCGAAGAGAAGCACCAGTTCAAACGTGCTCGTTGAACACTGATACCGTACGTAAATCAATGAGATCCACCTTTTTAGATAGCCGGGCCGACGATATATTACGTGGCTGCACGTTCCGGGCTAAGGTAGCCCTTAGATATTCGGGAAGATACGGGAGTAAAATTAAAAAAAAAGCAATAAGAAACAGGAAAAGTGGAAACAACGTGCAAGCAATAACTCGAGTAGACCGGATAACAGTGCACATGTTTTCTTAAAAGGAGCGAGTCGTTTCCACTTCAGAGCAGAGTGGTCGCTGGCGATATTTCACTTATACGAGCCCGTTGGGAGCAATGTCTTGAGAAGGCAGAGTAAGGGGAGCGAATGAACAAGATATGCGTAGATTTGTCTCGGAGCGCGAAGCTGTGAAATAAGTCTGTTGAATCGTACATAGATATACGCACGCGGCACTATTGCTGCAGAACGCGCGAGCATGAGATGTAATCGGCCACAGACCAACCCTATCTGCTCACGTGCGACCTCCAACCCGTACACACACACATGCAAGCAACACTATGGAAGCTGAATGCTTGAAGGAGTCGGAAGATGCTCGACGTAAAGAAAGAAAAAAAAAAATGGGGGACCTCTCGCGCTATCGGTTAAATATGGGCGAGCGAACATTGGGTGTTTTTTCTTTCTTTTTCCTTTCTTTTCTTTTTCCTTCTTTTTTTACTGTACTGCGTTATTTGTTTGTTTCTTTTTATCACGTTGCGCAATGCACTATCCTAACCGCTTCCTTCCTCCATGCCGGGAATCGGACCTTCAACCACACCCTAAACCAGTTTGCACCCTTAAGAGTGCTTTGCCATGTCTATAACTAACACCCTACCATAAGGGTGTTTTGACAAACCGAAACACTCACGTCACGGGTGTTTCAGTGTTTCAAAACACCCGCGACATATGTGTTTTCGTTTGTCATAACACCCTTAACGCAGGGTGTTAAATTTATAAAAAAACACCCCCGACATGGGTGTTATCAGTGGCGCTGCCACCAAAATCTGACTCGTTACAAGCGACAAGACATGAATTCAGCGCAGTATATGAGAGACGACGTGACTGCGAGATCCGGAACACGCATCGTTAGTAGACGTTCCGTGTCCGACAAAGTAAAACAGTGGGGGAGAGTGAAGGGGGGGGGGTAGTGCCGCAATGGCGCGAAGGACAGCCGGATATGACTTTCTACATTTGTACATTATGCCACGGAAGGCAAGGCGGATATGGAACAGGGGGATGGAAGAATGAACGGAGTCTCCGCTTCCGTAACGAAACGCGGAAATTCGTTACTGGTTTGTGGCATCTGCGGTTGTTTTCGTGTTCATTTTAACGTTACAGGGCTCTCTTCGCCGCAATTCTAGCGTCGGCTTCCTCGGTTGTGAGCGAAAAAAAAAATAGCTTTTACCCTGAGGGAACAGTTCAAGATACACGAAAATAAATAAATAATTAATACAATCATCGAGATCGCGATGCTGCTAATTTGGACACTGAGCGCAGCTTCATGTTGGCGCGACTCGAACTATGTTTCATGTTTCGGCTTTGCGCAAGCCTTTGACTACTCCATAAATATTACTTTTTTATTTAATTAGGATCACCACCCGTATCGTCCTTATTCGTCTTTCTGTGGCGGATTGAGGTACCCGCGACTTATCTGTAAGGCATTATGTGGACTTTTTTGACACTGCGTGTGGCTTATGACGATGAAGCATTGTGGCTGAGAACTTTTCGGTGTGTGGGAAGCTTTGGAAAAAAAAAACACACAGTTGTAGTGCAGCTAGCATTGTGTGATGCCTGGTGGTTCTTCTACTCTTCGGCCACGCTATATCGCATAGGTTAACGCCCGACATGATGCGTCAGTATAGGTTTTTCTCGCAAACGAGTTTAAAGCAACACACTTGCATTATATATACTCTCGAAGGCGAAACTCGCGCGTCCACCAAGTTTTCGTTTCATTGTTTTTCGCGTCTCCGCTAGCAGGACAAAATCTTTGCAGGGTGGTGGACATATACAAAATGTAAATAAATGTGTGTATGTTTGGGGTCCACGGGACGGCTTCAAGCTCTCCCATAGTGGAGTACCAAGTATACTCTAAATCGTTAACCACGTTTTCTAAACACATCATCAAGGGCGTCATCAGTCTGATTACCAATTCAGTTGATTTAAACAATAATTGATATAGCAAGTCGTTGCGAACAAATTACCCCTCCCTATCACCAGCAATCGCGTGCTTGTCACAATGCGTCAATCTCGCGTCCCGTACGCGTTCTAGGCCAATGTTTCTCTCGCCCCGTGTGAAATATCACGCTGCGGGGCAGATGCCATCGTAGCCATCTGTCAAAATAAGAATGGGTGATTGTATTGCATCATTTGACCGGCGTGTTACAGGCTAAACGGCTGCTAGTGTGTCATTTAAATAAGTGTCGTGCTCGGACGAGTCAAAGTTTTTTATTAGGCACTATTTCTTGGTATTTGGAAATCGTGCTCACAATCCGTCACCGTGCGTCCTGAAACATCTGCGCGATGCTCCGGTCCAGTGGTCTTTTTGTGCGCGTACTATAGAAGCCGCGCAAAATGCAAACACAAAAAGAACCTACCGCGCAGGCTTGGTATGTAGGTAAAGTACGTTGCCCGAAACCGCTGCGAATCGCCCGCGGGATGATTGCGAAACAAAAACAAAACAGCAATAAAAAACTCCGCGTCATAGACGCCCCTGTCGATCAAAGTGGTCACGCGTGCATTGATTAACACGCAACAGTACGGCGTTTAGCAGCTGTTTCCCGGGTCACGACCGAAGCGTCCATCCGGGGTGCACGAATACCTTAATCTCTATTTTTGATCATACAGCGAAAACAACAACAACAACAACAACAACAACAACAACAACAACAACAACAACAACAACAACAACAACAACAATTTATGAAAGGCCGAAAAACATGGCTCGAGTCACGACTTACGTGAGGATGCGGTTAAACAACGGTGCACGGCCGACACGGAAAAGAAAACGAGCGACAAACAAACGAAGGCGTAAGAACGCAACTCGTGTGGCAGCATGAAGTTTCGGTTGATCGCGCATTATTTATTATCTCTTAATTATAACGTTTCACAAGCTTCAGCAGCTATTGTGTCTGCTGAACTTACCCCAAATATATTTATTGGCAACCACGGTTTTATTACGTGTTTATTTTGTTCAGCTTTATTTTTGCAGGCTGTAGCCACGCTTGTCTTTGGAGGACAAGATTTTGAAGATGTCTCTGCCGGTGATGCGTAAATGTTTGCGTAGCGAGAAAATTTGACACTGGGAAAGAGTTTCTCCTCGTCTTCATCCCTTTTGTTGTTTTGTGTCAAGCTATTGCTCAACGCAAACAGTTACACTTTTGTAGGAGTCGTCGGTGTAATACTCATCACGTCTAGTCAATACCACAAGGTCAGGAAAAAGAGAAGATAAACTATTCCATTTTACTTATTGAAAATCTCTAGGCAAAGGAACCACAACGTTCAGTTGCTGATGTAGGAAGGAAGTTTAGGCATTCAGAGCTGCGAATAAGAGATAGTATCTAAGAACTTAGTCAGGCAAGGAACGTCCATCTCACGTTGTGTGAAAAACAAGCAGCATGACTTCACTTACCCTGAGTACGACAAAATCCATGCTTGGCTTTTTGTTGTTGTTTTTTTATCCCAGTTACTCGCTCCTCCGGGGAGTAGGCCGGCTCCTAGCAAAGTCGATGCAAATCCAATCTGTGGCGTTGGAGATTCTTCACTACCGAACAAATACCTTCTCTGAGATGAGTGAAAATCCGGCAGTTTGTTTTGCGTTCGTCGAAGCGAAACCCACACAACCGCGCACGCAGCTTATCAGTTTTACACACTGACCAGCTGTAACGTTAGGGCACTTCCGATCGCGCAGGAAAAGAAGTTAGCACATCAAACTGCGCAAGGTCTGTCGCGATGAAAATACCGAACTCGTCGGCACGCGCACAAAATTTCGCGTAGCCCACCGGTCCACAGCGGGCGATTGAACGAATCACCACTCGCAAAAAAACACAAATTGTTGCACTCGCTCCCGGCGAACACAACCCGAGCGCCACAATGGTCGATTCCGCGGCAAAAACACACTCGCAGTGCCCACAGATCACGTCACGCTGTCACACAACAACTTCATGACGACGGTAGCAGTAACACAAGTGGAGAACGACAGCCAGCAAACTGGCCCGCCACAACACCGACCGAAATTTCAACAGCAGATAACGCCTCCTCTTCCAACTTTTGCCCCGAACCAAACTACGCCGGGACCTTCGGACCAAGTTGAAAAGATCGACCGAATCCGACAGGAGTCTAGCAGACGACAGCTTCGAAGCAGACGTTCCTACTTTCAGCCAACGAGGTGCGCAGCGTCCGCCCGCTCAACGACCAATAAAGAAACAAAGCGCGAACAGAAAACAGGCGCGTGGTGGCGTTTGAAGAACGCACGCCGCGCACCACACAACGCAGACAGCCGCTAGCGCTGCTTTCGCCGCGTTTCTGACGCGCTTCTACGAACGATCTCGGCTGCACGCGCATCCCCTCTCCCACCCTGCCGCTCAAGTCCTCTCTCCATTCCTGCTCTCCATCCCTGGACGCGCTCCGTAGCCTCCTCCTCAGCCTTGAATCGCAACAATCATCTATCCACCTCTCTCTGCTTTCCTCTTCCTCAATGCTAGGAGAGAGAAAGCGAGCGCTAACAACGGGCGAGCAACGGGAAACAAGACCACGTGACTTTCTCTCTTTCTCAATTTTCATCTATTCAGCTCCATCTCTTCGCTTCCTCTGCCTCCTGCCCTTTGAGTCTGTCGCGGGCTTTCCTCCTCTTCAACTGAAGTTTCAGTGGGAGAGAGACATATGAAGGGCCGTACGCTGAGGGTGAGGAGGAACGTGGTTTTTTTTTTTTTGGTGGGAAGGAGGGGGTCAGGGCATGTGGCGCTCTTGAACTTGCTTTGGAAGAACTCCGGTAGCCGCGGAAGCAGTTAGGATTTGGGTTTGCCCGGCTGCTGACTTGGTGGGGGAAGTTGAACGGCGACGCGTCTTTTCGATGTCGAACGGCTCTGTTAGCTGAAAACAGAACGCGCGCTTGTGGGTTTCTGTGATACAGCAGCGACCTCCGTTGCTTCATCTCTCTCGCTCTGTTTTGCTTAATTGAAGTTCAGTTCAGTTTAGTTTGTTTACCTTAAGAGATTACCGTAAGTGGCTTTGCGTAATAAGGGGGTAGGGGCTTTACAGTATCGAACGTTATTTGCGCACTAGTTAATTTCAATAATATTATAAGCGCAAGAGGAACTTCAGTAATGTTATTACCAGGTAATGAGCCTTTCTGATGCTTAGAGAACGAAAGTGTGTTTCGCGATGATACTTGGCAGACCTATACGGGTGGGTGTCCCTGACATCACTTTTTTATAATTACATGTTGTTGAATGAAGGACGGGCTCCCAGTGGCTACAATGTCAGAAGGGAGGCCGTACCAGTCCCCGGCTGCTGGTGAGATCAACGAGGCACATAACTGAGTAGTTAAGCACGTGGGCGTGTGACCTGGGGCTGATGACTGGTGTAGCGAGAAATGCGTGCAGCGGGTATGATGTATGGTTCTCGATTAAGAAGCGCTCTAAAAAATAACTTGTGAAAGAGCACAGGTGTTTTAGTCACGTCGGCGACCTACAGAAGCAAACATCCATGAGACAGCTGAAGTACTGAAGTCACGTGAGTACGGTGACGATATGAGTAACGAAGGAGTCGAGCTGATGTTGAATTCAGTTCTGTACAGCGGGAATGATATTAAGGGTGATGCCACAGAGACTGTAACAGATTTCTAGGAGCGAGCAACACTCCTGGAAATTATTTAGAGACTGCACTCTTGTTTTACTGATCAGATAGCATATGCCTCGACCAAACAGAGGCAATTTTAATATATGCACGCCACTGTTATACACGTATAAGTACTGAATCGATGGTTATGTTTAAAGCTCTCTTGATCTGTTCAATTTTATTTGTCACTATCGCGTTGTGTTTCTCGAATATGTGTCTTTGGTGAGCATATTCTCTGTCATGCGTGACAGAACATACTGTCAATTTTAGTCCTGGTATGCGAATGGACATCGCGTCTCTACGTTCACCTTTCGATGTCAAAGATCAGTGTTCAGCGAATCCCGGAGTGTTTAACATTTGCGAAGTGTCTTCAAGGAGAGGGTGAGGTAGGAGGAGAACCACGGAGCACTATAGGCCTATTTCATATTGCAAACAAGAGTAGGCACCATCGGCATACTGAGGTGCTTGTAGCGTTGCGTAGGCTCCGCCCAGCACAAATCTTGCCACTACATTTTATGATCACTTAACAGTGGGCTCAGTAGCTGCAAAGCTACCTCCGAGCACAGCGCGTTGGGGAACATCACACGTGGGAAACATCACTAGAAATGAACAGAAACAACATAGACACAACTAGAAATGCATTTCGTGCATGAGCCTTGCCAGAAGTGTAATAAATTGTTTTGTTAAAATTACTGAACTTATACGAAATTTTGGTACAATGAATAGTACTATATACGCGTGAATAAAAGCAGAGTTTTCTTTAAACAAATGAAATTAAAAACACACGCACAGTATTCCTGTGCATTCACCTAGAACTAATCGAAACCAAAAGCACTCTTCTTCTCAGTCGACATATTGATAATCACCCTCTTCTCCCTTCCGAAAGCTTTCTGCATCTTATCTGGTTTTGCACAGCCTCCGTGATCAGACCACTTTTCACCAAGTGTCGATGCTGTGTAATGAGAGCATCATGAAATGTCACGATATAGGTATACGTTGTTCTAGTTCGCCTAGAAGCCAGTCAACCAACAGCAACCACCGTGTCGGTAGCATTCCTATAGATCGTGTCACATATGCGCAACGGGATATAAGACTCGCTTCCTCGTTTGGACGTCATAATTCGTCACGTCACGTCATAAGGACGTTGTATACTGCCGGCACACAATTTGGCTGTCGGTGACGCCTTTATTACGTCATATGGTGACGTCATGAAGTGATGATGCTTTTTTGCATGACATCGTGTTGATGAATCCACATGTCTGTTCTCGTGTTTGATGACCCATCTAAGGCATTCGCTTGAATGAGGCAGCATAGGTCGCACCCTTCGCGCTTGACCCATGTGTATAGGTTGTTCTATAGATCACCTAGGAGCCAGTCAAGCAACAGCAACCACTGCTTTGGTAGCGGGGCTGCAGATCGCGTCACCATGCGTAACGGGATTCGAGCCACCCCTCCACGTCATCACGTCACACTTCGTCTCTTTTATGAGCACAACGAGAGAAAATTAAAAAACACCCAGGGCACACCGTTCTGCAGCATAGCGAGCGTGTTTTTGACGGCGTCAACAGTGGCGCCGTGACGTGTTTGCCCTGAACGCGAAACGCTCCTTGGGGCGCAAGAGGGCGGTTAGCGAAGGAACAGCGGGGCCTCAATTCGACAGCCGAGCACACACGCCCCCTGCCGGACAGGGCAATCAAATCAGCCGGTGGATGGACGGAGGACAAAGGAATAGGGGAAGGCTCCCCACGAACGCTCTATGGAGGGTTGGCGTGGTTCATTCCAACAGCTTGCCTGAGGCTAGGTCGGCCACAACTATAGGGTATATGACCGTATACATCCCTCTTACTGCCCCTATGTTTTCGGACTAGCGCTCATTGATGGTAAGAGCTCATCGATGTTTTGCTGTGTCTCCTTGAGCGTATATTGTATATTCCGGATATTTACGCCTTAATTTCTCATAAATGATTCTACATATAAGACACTTTAGCACCGACACCTTGGGTAATTAAGGTAATGTTTTAATATCCAGACACTAGTCCTTAGATGCCTCATGAAACACGAAAAGGCACCGTGAGCATTAACTCGGCTGATACAAATGATGACAACTATTTGATGTTATCATGATGACACGCAATACGACGTCACCACCTGACATGACCGCTTGGTCAAGGGTGGGCTGATCACGGAGGTCATTTGGCAAAGAAAACAAGGTGGCTTTCGCCTTTCAGTCAGCTTAGAGAGAGAGAGAATAAGGATTAAAAAAAAGGCAGGGCAGGGTAACCATGGCTTAGCCTGGTAGGCTACCATGCACCAGGGAGGGGGTAAGAAGAATGAAATTGAGAGAGAAAGAAGGAGAGAAATGTCACTCATGCCATTGACAAAAAGGCAGCTATGCGAGTTACACCCGTGTCTTAATCAAATGAGCACATTCGTTGCATTAACTTGTATGCGCGGTCCCACCCACCCGAAATCTTGCCGATGTTGAAGTCATGATGGTGCCGCAAGTGCTTGCTGAGAACTGGAGTGATGGTGTCAAGCAGTTGGAAAGCGCGTCGAGCTGTCGGTGTCTGCACCTTACTCAGCAGAACGCCCATAACACTGACCAGGGGGCCAACCATGCCGATAAGTTGTCCTTCGTACGTCAAGTTACGAGGTACCGATGAAGTGTCCCTCACTGTCGAAGTCTGATGCCTCTCATCAGGCGCATCTATCTTCGGTAGTTTGGGCCAAACGTCACCTGCGTTGCTGGCAGAGGCGCCACTGTCATTTGAGACGGCTGTGTTCGGACTGGGTGTGTCAGCTTTATGCTAGCAGAAACGCCTTTGTTCTCAGAAGCGACAGCGCTTGGCCCGAGTGAGAGAGGTGGAGGTGGTTTTGTGCATTCTTCGCGAAACGATGAGGCTTTGGAAGCTTTGGTGCAGCGCCGGCGACGGGACCATCGTCGCGTTATGGATGCAGCTGCTTCTCGGTGTGAAACGCCTTCCCCTTCATGGAAGGGAGAAGGGGGGGGGGCGAGGCCACGCGAAAATTTGAAACCAGCTTAGACCAATGTTCTAACCCCTGTAACTTCCTTAATATATCACGTATTCTCAAAATTCTTCTGGCAGGATGTTCGCAAAGAAAAGCTGCACATATATCTCCTTTTTAAAATTTTTGGACCTCGGGGCTGTTCACTGGCCCTTTAAAAATTTGTACCGATATCTGCGAAAGTGCAACCTAAGTGGTGTACATTTAGTAGATTCATTCACGTTACAAACCACATGAAACATTGACGCTTCGTTGACAGATTGATGCTTCGTTGATGGCATATCGCCACATGAGGGGCGATATGCCATCAAAGAAGCATCAATCTTGAGTATAAGTTTTTATGCTAAATTTATGCTTTAGTAAATTGATTCTTCATTTTTTACTTCTACATCACTGTTCGATTTGGCGCACTGTAGAGAAATGTCGGTGGCGTCATCAGGTGATGATGCCCGCGATGCCTTAGGATTATTACGTGTTCATTCATTTCTTTTTCGCACGTGTCCCGATTAATTTAGGGATCTTTTTTTTTTCATTACCCACTTCAACGCGTATTCTTTTTCTGATTTAGATGCCAGGTTTTATTATGATTTGGGGTATTACGTCCCAAAAATACGAAATGATTATGAGAGACGCCGCTGTTATAGATGGCGGTAATGTTTACCCCCTGGTGTTCTTAAACGTGCGCGAACAGCACACAGCACACGGGACTCTACCATTCAGCTTCCATCAAAATGCAACTGCCATGGCTGGTATCGAACCCACGACTTTCAGGTCAGCACGTTTCCCGGTTTCGCCTGACCGCAGCATGGTGGAAAACGTGGTGTTGTCGCGACGCAGCCTTGTTTTTTTTTAATTTTTAGCTGTTACCCGCAACAGTTCTTTAATACGCGTATATATTGTTACCACATGTGTAATTTAGGCATGTGCACCTGTTTAGCGGGGAACACGGTGGTAACAGAAGAAGAGGACGTTCAGTTGGTGGCAAGAGCTCACTGCAGCGCGTTCACTGCTGTATACCGGATCGAGTCGACCATTACGTCGGCTCTGAATAAACCTCTCTCGTAGACGTAACAATATGATTATCGTCACAAATTCATTTCCGATGGTTGTGCCATGGGCTCGACTCTCTGACCGTACTATGATGAAATCAAGGGGGGTGAGAGGAGCATTGCCCTTTGCTTCTGGACTCTACACATTTTATTGTTGATGCGAAGCTCCGCTACGCACTTATCTTTACTGTTGCTTAGCACATGACTTATTATTTTTGTTGTTTCAGTAGATCGGGCTCTTTCGCGCCTAGTTCCATGGAGATTTTTCTTCTGTCTTTTGATTACATCACAAGGAAGCTGCCCCCCTACTGTTACCCCTTCGTTAGCGGGTGAGCAGAGCTTCCCCTCAAGTCTCATCAGAAACTGAGTGAAAGCGAGAAGAAAGAAAGAAACAAAAGAAAGAAAGCAAAAAGAAAGAAAAAAAGAAAGATAGAAAGAACGAAAGAAAGAAAGTAAGAAGAAGAAGAAAGAAAGAAAGAAAGAAAGAAAGAAAAAGAGAGAAAGAAAAAGAAAGAAGAAAGAAATAAATAAATGCTATAAACAAGGCGTTGTCAAGTTAGGCGGGCCAGTTTTATTTGAATTTGCATGTTGACGGCCTACGCTATAGATTGCGTTGATAACGTACTATGCTAAAGTGCAACCAGGCACGGTGCGAAGGTTCGGTGTCAGAGCATTACCTGAAGTTTTTCGAGTGCTGTGTATCCCTCTCTCTGCTTCATTCGCGCTGGTATTTTTATCAAAATATTGATTGATATGTGGGATTTAACGTCCCGAAACCACCATATGATTAAGAGAGACGCCGTAGTTGAGGGCTCCGGAAATTGCGGCCACCTGGAGTTCTTTAACGTGCAACCCGAATCTGAGCACATGGGCCTACAACATTCCCGCCTGCATCGGAAATGCAGCCGCCGCCGCCGGTATTTAATCCCGCGACCTGCGGGTCAGCAGCCGAGTACTTTAGCCACTAGACAACTGCGGCGGGGCTATGAAAATATTACAGTGAAGAAAATAACTAACTTTCGGGGTTATTAAAGTAGAAAAATCACTAAAGCGTTGTACTGGTGTTGGCTCTGATTTTTTTACTGTTTTTTTTTTCACCTGCGGCCAGCACACCACCGAAAAATATTTCCTGCTACGCCACTGTTTAGCTTTATTGCCTTGGTGGGTCGACACAAGCCTGTTTGAACAGTCTCTACAGGGCACTTCATAGATCGTCGGCGCTGCTTGTGAACCGTTCAAGGCGAATCGCAAATCATCTGAGAATAGGTTTGCAGAGGTGGCGTTGAAATCCGTGGTTGTTGAAGAGTCTTAGCGCAGCACTTCTCAATGCGGTGTCGGTGCGCTAGGGGAAATGTCACGCTGAATCACCCGTGCGTTCTATCTTGAGGGCCACCGTGTCCCTGTCTTGCCCGTTGCGCAATCATTTTAAGCAGTCAGGCAGACAGCTTTAGTGAAGTACCGTGCGGGCTTGAGCAAGCGAACCGTCTGTGCAAAATGTGACCTTTGCATGCAGTGAAACAGTGCCGTTGTTCACAGGCAAATATTATGCGAAGCGCAAAAGGATAGAGAGGGAGCTAGCAATCTTTAACTAAACTGCCAGAGATGTCAGCCTAATTTATAGCCTTGCTCACTAGTCCAAGTGTGCGGTGGGAAGGAAGGAAGAACAACAAGAGAGGTTAACTAGGCACATGCCTAGTTCGCTACCCTATGCTGGGAGATTAGGAAAGGGGAGTATAAAAATGAGAGAGGGGGGAAGAGAAGGGAAATGGCGGAGAAAATTATCAGTACACGGGCTGATGCGTTTGCAGTGGTGGTACTATGCAAAAGTCAAAGGTGTTCACACAGACTCATAACCTTCATAAGGTTCAAGAAGGCTTTCTCGGCCCTGTGAGCCGACGTAAGACGAATATAGTGCTCCAGCAGCATCTGCGCAGAGAGTGGCTGATCATCTAATTATCGCAATGTGTCAGAAATTTTCTGTTTCTTGGAGGCAAATCGAGGGCAATGGCATAGCAGGTGGTCGATGTCTTCTTCGGTGCTGCAGATGGCACATATTCCGCACTGTCGGTCGATCCGATGAGGGCTGTGTATGCTTTTGTGAAGGCAACCCCAACCAAAGCCGACAAATGAGTGAAGCTTCACGTCAATGAAGTCTGTCTGGAGGTCGAAATTTCAGTGAAGGACTTGTATGGGGACTGAATTGTCATAATATGTTATGTTGTATATGCCCTGATTTCATGTACGTGCAAATATTAGGTACAATCATAAACACATATATAGACTAAAAAGTCATTATGAACTAGCAGGTATTTTTTGCACATTACGGAAGCCAGTGGGGCCAGATCAGAGTGTTTTAAGGAGACTGACAAACCCCTGTACTGACCACACAACGCCTCAGTACAAGTGACCGCTGCTTAAATGAGTGGACACCTTAACACTTCGTGAGGGGTTGTCATAGTCTAGAAAAGTCTCACCTATCCCGAAAGAGGACCTTCATCTCTATATTTCACAATACTATACTTTCCATCAATCCATAAATTTTCATTAAGTTGGGTTTACCTTGCAAAACACCGAAAGTGGCGTCATTTTGCCCACCGCTCAGTAGCTGTCTTGCCGCGGACCGACCGCAGCTCGAAGCTGAAGCCACGTTGCAAATGCAGTGCTGCGTCCTATGTGACCATTTCCGTTACGACGCAGATAGTAAAATGAAACATAGTTGATTGTGCACAGATTGAGTTTCACGAGAGGTGGTTATCAAGAAGTTTCGGCGGGGGGCACGCGACAACATAATTAAACGGTGGTATACCCATGGTGGACCGATATGCCATGCACGAACCATGAAATACAAAGGGACACAACAGTGTTCTTCTGACTCGCTGAGTATCCATAACATTCGCAATATGGTATCCGTAGTGGCTTTAAAGCGCCCATGAATAAAGCGGGTGCATTAAAGAGATTATTGAATCGTGTAAGCGGTTTCAAGTTTGACGCTTTTACTCTAAAGATTAGAGGTGAGTCAGTTGGTTTTAGAACGGAGACGGTTAAGTTCACGAGCACTCAGATCGTTATCCAACTTATTTCCAAAGACCACCACCCATTTCTCTTTCTTTCTTTCTTTCTTTCTTTCTTTCTTTCTTTCTTTCTTTCTTTCTTTCTTTCTTTCTTTCTTTCTTTCTTTCTTTCTTTCTTTCTTTCTTCCTTTCTTTTGTTGCATGGATGAGTCACCACGCTTTAAAACAGATTAAAATCATTTAATTTAGAGACTCGTACGACTTAATGATAAGTTTGAGCCCCCCATGTTGTTCCGTTATCTACGGCAACCCTCACACGCACGTTCTGGTCGTCTACCAGCTTCCAAAGGTGTCAATTTTATGAACTGGATCCTTCGCTCAAGCTAAAGCTACCATCACAACTTTCCCGCTCCGATGCGACACTGTTATGCCGCCTTTGGTTGGGTGTTGCATTTACAAAGGTGTACTCCTTTCGCATTGGTATGGCAGACACTCCTACATGCGACTACTGCGGAGCTGAAGAGACCATCGAACACGTCCTGTGCAGCTGCGCTTGCTACGACACACAGCGATGCCAGCTCCGGATGGTTTTGAATCGACTTGACCCCGGACCATTTTGTGTGCAGAAGATACTAGGACCTTGGGCATCTGCCTCAGTTGCGCAGAAAGCAACTAAAGCACTGCTACTTTACCTAAAGTCAACAAACCTGAGCGACCACCTGTAGACTGTGTGTGCTCCCCGAGTGTGCTCGTGATTGTGTGTACCTTCTCATCTTTCTGCAACCTCTTTTCTCCCCTTTATCCCTTCCCCAGTGCAGGGTAGCAAACCGGATGTGCGTCTGGTTAACCTCCCTGCCTTTCCTCGCATATTTATCTCTCTCTCTCTCTCTCTACGGCAACCCTAATTGTTTATGTTTTCAAGCCGATTTATCAGACACTGTTATATGTGCAAACCACTCCTATCTAACCTTCATTAAGGAGTGAGAAGAATTCAATGAAATAAATAAACATAGCGAGTCATCGTAGATAATTTTATTCTGGTGTATTTTCTGAAACACAAATACCCCTTATTTATGTGGCTGCCAGGCTCAATATATTAAAGGCGATGGGAGGAACCATCTGGCAAACAGCGCTACGCAAATATGCATGTGTTCAAAGCGCAAAATCAATTTGTCGTTTAAGGGTCAGTATTAAAAATGAAGGAGAACGAGAGGGAGACATAACCGGAGAAGCCGAGCACAATACGCGCTTGTGCAAACGGAGCGGTTTTATGGGAACGAAGACACGGTGTTTTATCAATTTGTAAGGCAGACACGTACATAAAGTATCAAGGGAAAGAAAAAGCGTATGAAGGGGGTGATGGAACCACGCGGGAAATATATCGTTAGTTCTAGATTAGCGTTTATACGGCTGCAGCCCCGGGGACGACTGGAAAACGGAAATGAGGGCAGGAAAGGGAAACCCCGGCTAATTAGATTTTATGCTCCGATATGATGAAAGCGTATTCTTGGTCAGCCTGCATATAGAAGAGGCCGGGTTAACCCAGACTTCCCACCCCCCCGATCCCTGTATGGACGTATACGTATTTTCGCGAAGCTTGCAGAAACTGCGCCTTCTGTGCTGTTTGTGTTAACGCCTACCTAACTTCCAAATGAATGTATACGATTAACAACAATAGCTGCTATCTGTGGTTGGTATATTCCAACTTGGTTTCTTTCTTTTTCTCAAGTGCGCAAGAATATATTAAAATTGGTCTTCAGTCTGAGTAATATATTCACTAGTTATTGAGTGATTGACTGATTTGATTGATATGTGGGGTTTAACGTCCCCAAACCACGATATGATTGTGAGAGACGCCGTAGTGGAGGGCTTCGGAAATTTAGACCACCTGGGGTTCTTTAACGTGCACCCAAATCTGAGCACACGGGCCTACAGCATTTCCACCTCTATAGTTATTGAGGAATAACTAAGTTTTCGAAAGAGAGTTTTCTCGCCAATTAATCAATTATCAGTAATTATTTATTATATTTATATGATATTTGTAAATTAATTACTAGCAATCAAGCCATCAGGAAAACAAAGTTGACGTCGAGCTAAAGTGTTAGCGTTATTCGTGTGAATAGGATGACATGCACATCACAATGTAGTTATGTAGAGAGAGAAAGAATAAAAGAAAGGTAGGCACATGCAAACAAGAGCAGAAAAATGCAAGTGCTGCAGTTGGTCGCGTGTTTCACAGATCGCCGCACTCCCATGCAGCCTCGGAGTGGAAGCACCGTCTCGATTATAACTGGCAGGGCACGACTGCCTTTCTCGGGCACAGGCTATCTTATAATCAATCTGTGGCGCCGTTTATTAATTATGAATTGGCTTAATTAACACGTATGTAATTGCACCACACTTTCGAATCAAGCATTGAAGCGCGGCTTCTTCCTCTTTCGGGTGCCGCTTTCTGTCGCTGACACGCAGGAAGACAGCAACGATAGATAAGGGGTTCAGGGATGTCATTGTGTCGCGAATCTGCTGCTACAGGTCTAAAAAAGAAGAGAAAAAAAAAGAATAAACGGCAGATCCCACGTACGTGGGAATCGACGTTATGCGCAGCCTGCGAAGGGAAGGTGTCTTGCTTTCTAAATAAGTCACAAAATGAGGCTAAATATATGTGCAAATGTACACAAGGACACATGTTGAACAGTCACACATGTTTTGCATAATCATTTGCGTATACAGTTGCGTAACGATGTCGACAGCAGTATAAGTGTTAACAACATCAGAAGCAATAAGCATGCTATGTAGGGCTTGTGCTCGTGAGGAAGGTAGTATCCCTAAACATTACTACATAAATCAACTTCAGTGGATGGCGCTTATCTAGATACTTGATATTAACCCAATGTGATGGATCTATTGTAAGAGTAAATATGTAACGCTATAAAATTGGATAGCCAGCACACAAACATTTGGGCCTATCTGAAAAACTAGTTCCAAGACCTGGCTCTGTCGTATACTATAGAATACTCCATGGCCACGCAGAATGCTGAGGTTTGATTCCTGCTGCGACCCTGACATTCACTCTTTGCTTTATAATTCTTCTGGGAGATATTTCTCGACAGTTTCATTCCAATAGGCTTGGTTTTTTAAAAACTTTTGTGTAAATAAAATCAACCTTCTTTTTCTGGGTTCATTACTGTCACCTGTATTTTATTTCAGTGCAACCGTCACACACGATAACATTAAACCGTGGTGGTTACAGGACTGATGTCACGGAAAGTGCATTGGGATGAAAAAAAAAAGGCAGCATATCCACGGAGTGAATGATGGGGAGTGGGGCGAAGCATTCGTCCGTTCATTTGTTCTTGCTTCCGTCCGTTCCTGCGTACGTCTGTGTAACCGTCCATGCGTCCATCCACCCGTCCGTGCATGCGTCTGTTCATGCGTCCATCCATGCATCTGTCTGTGTGTCCGTTCGTCCATCTATTCAGCACTCCAAGTACCAGCATCTCGCATCTTTTCATCATATATTCTCCATATAGAAGCACCGACATCCAGCGGACATTTCAAGGACTAAACGGGAGGTGGCACATGCACACTTTCTTACGGCTTGCGCATCGGGTTTACTTCCCACCTTTAACCACCTCGAGTTCATGGTATATACTAGTTCCCTGTATTCATGGCTATGCGGCCCAACGCTCGCTAAACCTTTCTAAAACCAAGGAGGTTACACCCAGCGAGTATAACGTAGCAACCCTTTCTTGTCAGATCGTACTCAATGTACATGCCAATAGCTGCTAATGGGGATCGCAGCGTGCGTTTTACCTAAAGGCCGAACGCTCCTGTCTCTCATTCCCCCTCAGCAGCCATTAACATGTGCATTGAGCACTATCGTTTATTGTTCAACAACGCACAGAAAAAATCTCTCACCGGAACCACCTTGGAGGTCAAAATTGTAAGGACCGCTATTTCAGATATGTGCCACTGGTGGTTACGTATTACGAGGGACGCACAAGCCACGCCATAAGGAGCTTCGCCCCTAAAAATTGGCAGATAACACATACCAGGGGGATCGATGTCATGCGGAGTATGTGAAGGAAACGTGACTGTGGTGTTATTTTTTGTCGTTGAGCGTCACGCTACAAGATTGCGCTGCAAGTATTGCACGCACTGACATATATAAGCTGAACAGTGTCATATTTTTTTTAATGTAACTGGTTGTAGGTACATTATCGTAATGATGCCAGCCACAGCATTTATGTATTACAAATACCAGAAGTGGTAAGCTGGTCTGTAGCGGTTCTGCTTGCAAGGATGGTAGCGCTAGCTGGTGCTACGTAGGCACTGTGGTATATCCTTGACGTTAACCCGAAGTGACGCACTGACGCCTTCATCATAGGAGTACATATCCAATCTTTTTAAGATGAAATAGCTCGCATTCACTGCAACCACAAGTAAAATTTCACCCACCGTTACAGACGTTACCCACATTACGCTTGCATAGGGTCTTTTTTTCAAAGCTGCTTCGAGACCTGATGTGGTAGAATACTTCATTGGCCCGCATAATTCTTGCGTTCTATTCTTGCTGGGACCATAATATTTGTTCTTTGCGTTGGTCAGGTCGACAAGGCCGATGTCGATTTTTCTTAATGCTCAAGAATTTAAAATACAAATATCTCTTTATGCTGCTCCTCGGTAGATGTAAATAGTCCACCTCTTGTGGCGCCTACATTCATACCGTGGCCGCGTGTGATACTATACGAGTATGTGCCACGCGTGTCTGGAAAAAAAGGTCTCATGTTGTACGCGACAATATTTTCATATTATTCAAGTCAACTTGGAGACCCACAAGGGTCTCTTGGATCAGAGTGAGCATACAGCAATAGCCACTGGAGTTCTGGACTAGGTGCCCACCCTAGCCGCTCCCTTGTCTCTCTTTTGATTTTAGTAAAGTTTTTTAATCAATCAATCAAACAATCAATCAATCAATCACATTATTCGTGTTATTGCCAGCCAGTCATGATTGTCAAACCCTCCTTTACCCTCCCAGAATAACTTTGGTCTGCTTAGATGGACGGATGGACGGACGGACGGATGGACGGACGGATGATAGATAGATATATAGATAGATAGATAGATAGATAGATAGATAGATAGATAGATAGATAGATAGATAGATAGATAGATAGATAGATAGATAGATAGATAGATAGATAGATAGATAGATAGATAGATAGATAGATAGATGCTCAAAATGCCCGCAGTACGCAGAGAAATATTTTGCATTTAAAATTAATCGCGATGATATCGTACTATTAGATTATAAAAGAGTGATAAATGAAAAGCTTTCGTAAGCCAGCGGTTTATCGAAGGGTTGTTATTGCCGACAGAAGTCGAAAGAAAGAAATAAAGCAGGAAAGAATTTTTCAAAAAGATAAAAGATGAGATAGAAGAAGAGAAGGTTTCGTCCACACAATGGAACCATTTGGTAAAAAACAATTGGCTAAACTTTTCGCGAACTGGTTTCTCGGCAATTTGCCGCTTTTCGAGAGACGAAGCCGGGAGATAAAGGCAACGAATAAAAGAAGAAAGACAAAAATAAAAGAACACAAGACTAGCACGGAGGATGTTGTAGAGCGCAGTGGATTTCTCGGTTGACATCCGAGACCCTGGGGCAGCGAAGCAGAGATTGACGATGTTGGGCGCAAGGAGGATTCGTTTTCTCCCGGCGGGCACCAAAGCGTACAACAGCTTTTACAAGGAGCACACAGGAACAAACCGTCGAATCCCACGCCAGAGGACGATTCGTTCGCTTTGCCGTTGTCTGGCGGCTCCGTACAATTTTACTTAGTACCTGTTCTGTAATACGGAGGAGATAAAATTAAATCTTGTTCGAACACTAAAACGTAGAGGACTGTTGTTCAGGAGTAACATTAAAGGCGCAGCACCATGCAGTCATGTAAGCCTGATAATCACCACCGTCTCTCATTTGCCTGATTACCTTTCCCTGGTGCATGCTTGAAGATGCCTTACGATCACTACATTTGTTATTGCCTTATGACTATAGCTTCATGCATACCTAATGATATACAATGCTTGATGGCCATTTCAATATTTTTGACAGACGACAATCTACGGATGCAAGCCTGATGATAAGCATTCATTTACTGATAATTACTTCGTCTCTCATTGATTGATGATCACTTCTTCTGTTATCCTGTAAGTTGCCGGTGTTGGCGCATGCGTAAGAAATCAATCC
Source organism: Rhipicephalus microplus (assembly GCF_013339725.1). Taxonomy (NCBI): domain Eukaryota; kingdom Metazoa; phylum Arthropoda; class Arachnida; order Ixodida; family Ixodidae; genus Rhipicephalus; species Rhipicephalus microplus. The sequence continues at coordinate 120,235,871 of NC_051167.1, forward strand.
CACGATGCATGAATGTGGTACTTCGTGTGCTTAATTTACACCCCACCAACGCTTCCTCCTTCTTCATCGCTGTCGCTCGTATGCTCCCAACTCAGTCAGTTACTCGAATCAGCAAGGTCTGTCAGCCAGCAATTTAAATCGCACTCTCAGCGAATGGCTCGGACACTCGGTAGGTCAGTTAGTCAGCAAGTCACTCGGTCGGTCATAGTCAGAAACGGTCACAGTCAGTCAGTCACAGTGAGTCAGAGTCAGGCGAATTCCGGCAGCCACAGTCGGTCAGTCGGTCGGTCGCAGTCACTCACAATCAGCCACTATCACTAATCCACAGTCGGTGTGTGACAGTCACAGTGAGCTACTGTCATTAATCCACAGTCCATATGTGACAGTCAGTCGGCTGACGGTTGCTTGATCAGTCAGATGACGTAATAAATAAGAGCGAATTCGCACAAAAACGTACAAAAATTTACGGAAGAGATGACACAAAGGTAAACAACATAATCACTTTCCTGAAGCGTACGGTGTATACGGTCACTTATGCCGCAAAAGGAATTTTAAAGGTCTCGGCACGAATTGAGAATAAGAAGTTGAAAAACTCCACTTTGAAGAAAACGCAATAGCGCAGAGAGTCTTAAAACTATCGGAATAACCCACGAAGGTTCATGGTGAAAGAAATAGGAGACGGGGCTCAAAACAGATATACGGCGTGCCAGTTCCTAAAATGATCGATATAACTTGAAGAACTGCAAGACAGGCGTGCGATCAAGTAGAAATGCAGCTGAAGCTAATCGAAGTTCAAATAACAAAAAATTACAGCAAGACATAAAATAGCTCATACTTAACAAAGCGTGACCACCTACTTCAAAGAGCTTTGAGCGTACCTTCGTGGCGATCTTCAACAATTCAAGCGGGCCAAAGCGAGTGAAACCCGGATGAGTTCTCTAAGCGAATCCATTCGTTCGAGCGAGAAGACGTCAAAAACAAAGAGGGCAAATGTCTTAAGAAAACTGGGCTAACACGGACGTGCTCTATAAGCGAGCGCCTCCACGGCAGCCAAGCCAAGTGGCACAAATTCGGGATTCTTCAAAATCTTTTCCGCCTTATCGGTTGCAGCGGAAACAACTTTCTGTTAGTCAGTCTTCTCTCAGCATCTCCTAAAAATGCTTATATGATTTTTTTTCTCTAATTTTCCTCTTCAGGGGTGCCTTCAGGGGTGCCTATCTCACGTCCCTTCAGGGGTGCCTGTCTTCAGGGGTGCCTGTCTTCAGGGGTGCCTGTCTTCAGGGGTGCCTGTCTCACGTCCCTTTGCTGAACTTGCCATGTGCAGAGTGGGTTTTTTTGTGTGTGTGTCATATAACTCTCCACATTGTTGTGGTTGTTTTTCGGTATTTTAGTCGTTGTATGTTTGTTCCTAACATGCTTATTTTTTTTCGTAGACAAAGATCTTCCTAGGTGACCTCGTCGCATCGAACTTTGAACCCTAGAAAGCAATCATTGGGTGCCCTTTTAGGCTGAAAGAAGGTTAAATTCGTAGGTTTATTTTGTGATAAAAAATCGGATTCTGCAGCTTCTTAGCTTCTAGTCTTCTGGTCACTGGACTGTTAGAGCTTACGGAACAAAAATATGAAAAAAAAAAGCCCATTTTATTTTCTTACTTCAAGGAATTTATTTTATCTTACCAAAAGACGCGCTCACACACACACACACGCGCGCGCGCGCGCACGTACACACGTACGCACACGCACACACGCACACACGCACACACACACACACACACACACACAGATGCACTAATAAACCTCTATGTAAGAAAAACCTTTAGCTCGATGTCATCATCAGCTTTGTTTACAAACGCACCTGAAGGTCTAGTTAACCAAGTTGTTTGTACCTGAGAATGAATGGAGTAAACTTGGAAGACAGTGTTAAGTTAGGCACATGAATAATTGTGTTTATGTTAAGTATAGTTCATTTTATATGTGCAAAACATTGAACACCTGCGTTCTGCAATGATACCAGATCGTTTACATCATTTATTTAAAGAGAATGGGTTATTATTCAATCAGTACACAATGTAATAGCTCGAAAACTACCATTTGACGAACACCAGTGCATATTACAGACAGCCTTAATGACTTCACGTAGTATGCAAGTAAAATGGTAGTTCAAGCCACGTACTTGCTCAGACACTCCTTTAGGCTGCACACGCTTTGGGATAGTTCCCTATTGTTGAACATGCTGAACAAAAGAGTTTTGAGAAGCTGTTAAACAGGTTGCATTTATACATGCAAAACGAACGCTCGAGAACCTTGCTTGTGGTGAAATTACCTCAAACCGTAAATGCCGGCCATCTATCGCAATTTGTCATTCTGGTCCACCTAATCTTGTGTTCATTGCAGGAGAAAACGCTCTCCCGGTGGTCTCAGATTTACCATGTCCTGGGCGATGTGGCCCGACTTTGAGCCCTCAAATCAACTCCGTCCACTCACCCCGCTGTCTGCCGTATTCGGTGGCGCTTCCTTTTCCTTGGTATCCATCGCTTTAACTGGCCATCGGCTATACATCTTACGAATTACCCAACCAGCACAGGTTCAGCTATGTTGCCAAGAATATCGGCCCTCTTTGTTCTTAATACACAGTGTCCAGTGACGCGTTCAGAAATAATTTTTCGTGGGGCATTATATACTTTAAGAAAAAAAAAGACTATTTTCTTTTTAAAAAAAGAGGGAGTCGTAGAGTTTTTTTTACTATTTTATCTATACACGTGACTGCTACGCATATACATCAAATCAAATCAAGTTTTATTATTTCATAATAAGATGTACAAAAAAGAATATACAGAAGGAGGTCGCGTAGTATACACCCGACGACTTCTCTGAAGGGAATGCACATGACTACCTAAAGGGAGTTATGCTCGTCAGAGTTACATGTGCAGCAAAAAGGAGCCAGTTGACTCTTCTTTCATTATAGCGTACGCCGCTTCTAAAAAGAAAAGAAAGCCAGCTAACGACCATATATATCTTTGTTTGTTAAAGAAATGAACGTTTTATGCAACTCATTTGTATATACTCAGGCGTTGTGTACATAGCATACGCGAAAAAATTTCGAAATAATTGGGAGATGCAGCTCTTAGCAAAATGCAGAAGGCGCTCTTATACCAACCCCCCTACCCACTTTATCCCTCCCCCCAACCACCCTGGCTAGGCCTCCGACATTGATATACAGTCTGTTCTTATTAGAGAGCGAGGAACCATTAACCCTCTGAATTCTAACTCTGCGGAGAATGACCACGCACTATTTGACGCACAGGTGCACCTATCAAAAGGTCGGCCGGTTTGTCTGAGATATTTGAACAAGAATGTTTGCTGGCCTAGCTTGTCTTTACTTAAGGATATAACCCAGCTAATTTATTTCTGCGTTAACGGCCAGAACAATTCAGATGGAAGTGACGCTTGTCCTGTTCATCCGCGTGCGTGTTTTGCTTCGTGACTACATTAATTGTGCCCTTGCCTAAACTTCAGCGGCTCCGTTCCTCCAATCTTAATATCAAATTGTGCTCCTTAATTTCACGGCTGTCATAATTGCGCTTCAGATTTGGGTGCTCGTCAAAGAACCTCAGGTGGTTGAAATTTCCGGAGCCCTCCACTATGGCGTCTCTCATATGGTGGTTTCGCGATGTTAAACCCCACAAATCAATCAATCATAATTGTGCTGCATTCGTTTTCGCACCCGCGTACATACGGTACAATTGTACGCCTTGACGCACAAAGACAGCGCACACGCATGTCAAAGTAAAAAAACGCTGACTGCTCGATGCGATGGCTGCAGCATCGATGTGACGCTGTTGTATCTGCGTCCCTCCTCGAATCCTCGCCGACAAGCGAGGCCGTGTCCTTGGTTATTCGGCGACGACGAGCGTGGAATGGGTGATTTCCATGCATGCTATAAGCAGCGGCAACAGCAGCGGCAACAGCAGCGCCGCGTGCGTCTCAAGCGTGGCGCACGTCTCAAGATGCGCGCGCCGTGTAATACGTCCGAGCGGGATGCCCGACGGAAGGGTGGCATTAGACACGTTGTGTGCGTCTGTGATCGTGTTGGTGCTTATGTACCGTGTGCACTCACGTATGAGCACCGTCTTTCTTCCGAGATGTGCCGCACTTGGCGATGTCTATCTATCTATCTATCTATCTATCTATCTATCTATCTATCTATCTATCTATCTATCTATCTATCTATCTATCTATCTATCTATCTATCTATCTATCTGTGTATCTATCTATCTATCTATCTATGCCCCACCGTGGTTGTCTAGTGGCTATTGTACTCGGCTGCTGACCCGCAGGTCGCAGGATTGAATCCCGGCTGCGGCGGCTCCATTTCCAATGGAGGCCGAAAAATTTGTAGGCCCGTGGGCTCAGATTTGGGTGCATGTTAAAGAACCCCAGGTGGTCGAAATTTCCGGAACCCTCCACTACAGCGTCTCTCATAATCTTATGGTGGTTTTGTGACGTTAAACCCCACAATTCATCATCATCTATCATGTATGTATGTGTGTATGTATGTATGTATGCATGCATGTATGTATGTATGTATGTATGTATGTATGTATGTATGTATGTATGTATGTATGTATGTATGTATGTATGTATGTATGTATGTATGTATGTGTGTATGTATGTATGTATGCATGTATGTATGTATGTATGTATGTATGTATGCATGCATGAATGTATGTATGTATGTATGCATGCATGCATGCATGTATGTATGTATGTATGTATGTATGTATGTATGTATGTATGTATGTATGTATGTATGTATGTATGTATGTATGTGTGTGTATGTGTGTATGTATGTATGTATGTATGTATGTATGTATGTATGTATGTATGTGTGTGTGTATGTGTGTATGTATGTATGTGTGTATGTATGTATGTATGCATGTATGTATGTATGTATGTATGTATGTATGTATGTATGTATGTATGTATGTATGTATGTATGTATGTATGTATGTATGTATGTATGTATGTATGTATGTTTGTATGCATGTATGTATGTATGTATGTGTGTATGTAAGTATGTGTGTATGTATGTATGTATGTATGTATGTATGTATGTGTGCGTGTGTGTATGTGTGTATGTATGTGTGTATGTATGTATGTATGTGTGTATGTATGTATGTATGTTTGTATGCATGTATGTATGTATGTATGTATGTATGTATGTATGTATGTATGATCACTCATTACACAACGTTACTCTCTCAAGTCGTGCACCGCGAAAACATCGCGTTGGTCTCCATAACATCACATGCATCAGAATGCGCCTCGTATGACTCGCATGCGGGACACAAAACAATGATGCGTAATGACACGTCGTTCCTTTCGGTCTAGCTGAGTTACGATGACTGCTGCACGAAATCGTACCGGGGGGTTGCGCACCTCTTACACGAGCACATGCGTTACACGCGAACGCGTGCGTATGTCTGTTGCCCGTGCGCGCGCGCACTAACGTCCACACCTCGCAAATAAAACAAGGAAACAAGGCGAAAAGACGTAACCCTTCCTACAGGCGAGGCCACACAGGTACTCAAGGTCTTCCGCATAGGAAACCTCACAACGCCGATATGTATGAGGCCGAGTCGGAGCAAGCTACCCCCCCATTGCTGCTTGTTTGTTCCCCCGCATGTATCAGTCATTAATCGTCACGCAACTCCCAAGCTAGGCGTGTGTTCTATGTACGCGTCGAGCGCTATACTCCTGTGCATCGTCAACACACACCGCGCCTTCGTTCCCGCGAAGTGGGAGGGGGAGTAGCCACACCGAATAAACACCACAAGCCCTCGGCTTCGTTTTGTCTTGGGTGTGCTAAGCCCCGTGGGGTAAGGTGGGGCGTGGCCCGTACGAGGAGCTTCCGATAAGGAAACGGTGTCGGCACCCCGTAAATCAACACGTTGAATGAGACGCGTTCCGAATCGAATGACTTACTGTATAAAGTGCTTTTTTGAGTCACAAGAAGGAAATCACCGAGGAACATGCGGTTGATAGAAAGTTGTCATGCATTGCTGAATGCGGTAGCTGGAAACGCTAATATTCTTTATTTCAACACTGCGATAGTGTTTGAAAGTTTGTGGCGTTGCGAGATGTTGTCCGGGTCTCGTCACAGTTATTAGTTTAAAAAATGGCAGCATATCCACGGAGTGAATGATGGAGAGTGGGGCGAAGCATCCGTCCGTCCATTCGTTCTTGCTTCCGTCCATCCATGCGTGCGTCTGTGTGGCCGCCCGTGCGTCCATCCGCCCGTCCGTGCGTGCGTCTCTTCGTGCGTTCGCACGTCCATCTGTGCGTCCGTCCCTGCGTTCGTCAATGCATCCGCTCCTGCGTCCGCCCATGCGTCCATCCGTCCGTGTAGCCATCCGTGCATCCGTTCATGTATATGTCTGTGTGTCCGTTCGTCCACCTATTCTACACTCCAAGTACCACCATCTCGCATCTTTTCATCATATATTCCTCATGTAGAAGCACCACCATCCAGCGGACATTCCAAGAACTGAACGAGAGGAGGCACACGCACACTTTCTTACGGCTTGCGCTTCGTGTCTACTTCCCACCTTTAACCACCTCGAGTTCATGGTATATAATAGTTCACTGTATTCATGGCACTGCGGCCCAACGCTCGCTAAACCTTTTTAAAACCAAGGAGGTTACGCCCAGCGAGTGTAACGTAGTAACCCTTTCTTGTCAGATAGTGCTGAATGTGCATGCCAATGGCTGCTAAGGAGGAATGAGAGACATGAGAATTCGGCTTTTAGTTAACGTGCACGCTGCGAATTTTCTATTGTTCAACAACGCACAGAAGAAATCTCTCACCGGCACCACCTTGCGGGTCAAAGCGTAAGACTGGTTACACACTACTACTACGACTACGAGGGACGAACGGGTGCCTCTAAAAGGAGCTTCACCCCTAAAACACTGTATTCTTGGGGCTGAAGGTTCCTGGTCAGTGGTGTATCCAACGTAGCGCGGTAGGAGTGATCGCCCCTGCTCCCCCCTCTCATTTATAGCTCCTGTCAGCCCCCCCCCCCCTTTATTCGTGGCTTGCGCATCCTTTGTTAGATTGCCTGTTTGACACATGACAGAAAAAATGAGCGGAATCACTGTCAACAAAAATTAACTCTATACGCACTGCTGGAAGTCGTGCGATATAGTGATGGAGTATGACGGGGTGTGACTCCGAGGCTGGGTCTGAGCTAGTTGGTACAGTGACAATATGAAAACGGTCGGCGCACGAAGATGGGAACAAAAAAGACGACACAGCGGGCGCTATGTGCGTTGTTTTCATCTTCCCGTCTTCTTGTGCTTACCGTTTTCATAATGTCACAAGAGAGTTTAATTGCTCTATTAATGACACAAGAGAGCAACTTGCCGACTCAGGACGTTGGGGCGATGGTACTGCACATACGCGAAGCTCCAAACCACACGGGTCACCGAGTCGCTGGGGCCGTGTGTCCGCGCGGTCATAAACATCGCTGCCACCACTGCCTTCCTGTGGAGATAAGCTGTCCCTGGCGTAACACGTCAGCAGTGACGTCACTCACGCTCACGGCGATCGAAACAACGACTGGCCAGAGCCATCCACCCGACTCCCGAGCACAGAGACATAACAAAGGCACCAAATCTTGGAAAGCATGGCTCGGTCGCCCTCCAAGAGGCCACCTCCTGTGAAGCAGCGCAAGGAAGAAGGAAGGAAGAAGGAAGAAAGTTTAAGCGGAAAGACAGGGAGGTTAGCCAGTTCTTATACCGGCTGGCTACCCTGTGCTGGGGAAATGGGTGAGGGGAATGAAAGATGTTAAAAAGAAATGTTGCGAAGAGAAAGAGAAATTAAAAAAAAAATCGCGACAGAGGAAAGGCAGCATCAAAGAGTATAAGACACTAAAGTCTGTCTCTGAGGCCAGTTGTCCGGAAAAAGCGCAGCAAAGCTGTCAAAGCCTTCTGGGCTGAGGATGGGCTCGGCCAATGACCCAGAATCCTTTGTTCCGACAAAGGCCGATCGTACAGTCTATCCAGAGCTACAGTGAGTTCTTGTCGCTGCGCGTTGAAACGGGTGCACTCACACAGAAGGTGCGCGATGGTTTCTTCGCAACTGCAGTAAGTGCATGTAGGAGAGCTGGCCATCCCAATGAGATAAGAGTATACGTTCGTGAAGGCCACTCCAAGCCACAGGCGGCATAGAAGAGTCTCCTCAGCTCGAGATATCCTTGGGGGAAGACGAAGCTGCAGATCGGGATCCAAGTTATGCAGGCGCGCGTTTGTGAAGTCTGTTGAGTTCCACTGTACCAGTGTGAGGTCACGTGCAAGCGAACGAAGTCTTGTAGCTGCGTCGGTTCTTGAGAACGGGATGGCTGTGTATTGGGTACCATCGTGTGCAGATCTAGCGGCCTCATCTGCGCGGTCATTGCCATATATACCGCAATGACCTGGTATCCACTGATACACTATGCTGTGCTGTTTCTCGATTGCTTGGTGGTGAAGAAGCCTTATTTCAGCTACTAACTGTTCATTAGGTCCATGGCGAAAGGGTGATATAAGACATTGAAGAGCTGCCTACGAGTACGAGAAGGCTCTACTGTACGCCGGAGGTGGACATTTTTTTTTTTCTTGAGTAAGGTGCTGGCCGTCGACCCATTTGAAGAAAGTACGATATGGACCGCCGTTATACGGAACTTAATGGTGGTGTTGACGTCTACATGTCCACCAGCTGATTTGCAAACCCATTGTTTAGGCGTGCAGTAGCCCACGAGCAAATCCTCTACCTCCATAGAAGACAGATCGAGGTAGGGCAGCTGGTCGTAGAGCACGCTGCAACGCTTGCAACGCAACGGCGGGATGGAGAATTTCCACGGCACACGGTAACAGAGTTCATCGATCCCTACAAGTTCTATTCGTGTACGTCGTTTACGCAGAGTTAAATCGTTGTGAGGCTACGACCGCCCGTCTCGATTGCTTGGCATCGGCGGTAGCGGCTTCAGTCGCTACTTCGTCGAATACGAAAAAAAACAGTTTTTTTTGTCTCGGGTGTATGATATTGTCACAATAATTCAACTGTTTTATTGGGAATAGTTCACTTCATGTGACTCGCTATATATGGTTGGCAATAATGTGCAGTTGTAAAAAAAAAAGTGTGGTTAATCTCTCCGTCATAAGAATCTGCAAAACACGAAAGTAAAATATGCCCTTACAGAAGTAGTTTACTGTTTACTGTACATTGATAGAAGAGAGCTTGCGCATTGACTAATGGGGTTGGACGTGGATAGCTATAGCACCGCTTAACATAGATGCATCCGCGTTGACGCTTATTCGTACATCCCGATTCTGTTGACTAACGTCCATCATTAATTATCTAACATACCCTCCTGGTCAAGGTGTTTGTTCTGACGAGATTCTTAAAGAGAAAAGAAGAGAAAAGTGAGCCCCGTAACTGTCTGCATCAGCATGCGACACCTCAACGCTCACGAGGAATGGGGGTAAGGAGGGATTAAAAGGATAGGATTAAAGGTATAGAAATAAAGAGGGGGAAGGAGAGAGCGTGGCGCAGGGACAGCGGCACCCATAAGCAAGGAGAAGATAGGTAAGATGCACATGGTCGCACGAGTCCGAGGACGGGGCACCACTCAACGAGAGCTCTTGTCGGCAGCAGGAGATGGCGCAGGCCGAGCCAGTCGGCCAGAGCTGCGCTGTCGTCGGAGATCGCGGGGGCACAACCGGTCGGAACGAAATCCAGAGAGCGAGTCCAAGGTGTTTGTTCAAGCTGCAGTACTTAATGGTGGGAGCAGAACCAGAGAAGACGATGCGACCGCCAGAAAGCGAAACTGACTGGACGCCGTACACTTCGACGAAGGTCGACTGCTCGCGGCCTGTTGGAGTTATTCAACACCACTGCCTATAGAGGTAAACGCCACTCGCGTCGTGTCTTCCCTTTGGCCGGCCGCGATTATTCGTGGGGCGAGAGTTTGTGGAAAACGCGCAAAATAAGAGGGCGTCGCCAGGATATTTTCGGTATGGATGGATGTTATGAGCGAATGCGACGCTTGGGGTAAGGTCGCCACCTGGGCGTGTGTTAAGGTGTTGACAAAATTGCTTTTATATGGGAAACGCGATGAATGGGACGGACGCTTGGAAACGACGCTTTGAGGAAGGAACTGATCGCAGGCCATGGTCAGGATGAATTTCTGCAGTTTACCAAGAATACTGCGAGAAGACAAAAGTAGGCATAAAAGACATTTTTAAAGCGTGCATACCAAGAGATCATGGGTTCAATTCCTGTTGACGGCACTTCTTATCTCTGTCTTTTGACAATGCGTATTTTTTGACGTCATTTCCGTGACAGAAATGCGTCACTGAAGTCTTAGTGGATGCCGGCATACTACATTTTAGTGTAAAAAAAAATAAATAAATGAAAATAAAAACTATTCATAGGTGACAACACGCTATGACGCTGTGAGCGCGTGCGACCTTCGTGCAGCTTGCATTGGCGTACGCGCTGCTATAAGGCATTTCAGTTCGGTACGCAACGTCGTGGGCCCCCAAGCACTTAGCACTTGCGTACCCTACAATAATACTCTCTGCTGGGTCTGACTGCTGTGACAGGTCGGCAGGGCAAGTCAAGCTGTATATATTGTAAAATTTACCCGGCTATCCTCACCGTGAATAGTGCATGTGCTTCTTTTTCTGTTACGAATGTACCAATATCACGAAATAAAAGAAATTTTAAATCTTCAATAGCAGTTGCTCCGTTAAACCAACGCTGCAGCTCTGCTTATTTCGACATGAGCAGCCATACACCCAATACCGTCTTGCTCTTTCCCGGAAGAGAATGGCTGTATTTAATCCTGCTTGTGTTTCACGAAGAAATTTGAGTGCTGCTTCTTGTACGGCTGTGAGTTGATGGCTGTGTGAGTGGGTAGCCATGCATCGTCACTATCGCCACCGTCATCGGCATAACCACTACTTCCACCACCATCGTTAAATATATCATTCTTATTGTTATCTCTGTCAGATGACTGAACAGCTTTTTTAGACACCAAAACCACAATCTACAAGATTAGAGTGGGCAAGCCATTTTGTTAAAGATAATAAAGTTCTCCCGAATCGCAATTGTCGGTTCATGACTCTTCGCGAGTGTGGTCAAAGAACGCACTAAGCTACGTACAGGGGTCTTGTGGACGTGTCATTCTGCTCGCCTGGTCGCTTGTTGTCGCTGGCGCTGTTTTACTGCGAAGCACCGAGCTTGCGCTGCTCCGCTTCTCAGAATTGGCCAGAATGAATGAATCAGCATCCTATAACTGAAAATATACAGCTGTGAAGACTCAAAGTTGGTGCACCAACGACGTTAAGGAGCTCTCACACCCCATTCTACCGTCCTTGTTCGAACGAGTGCGTCCAACCCTAATGAGCCGAGTCCTTGTTAACCTCACTCCTCCATTTATCATTTGGTCTTCCGTTGTTGCTGACTTCTCTCGTTGGGAAACGTTTCAGCGCGTACGCACCATTCCATAGGGCACTAAGTGGCCTGTACATATCGATTACGTACTTAGTTCAAAGGCCCGGTCACTTCCATTCATTTCGCTGTCAAGATGTATGGCTTTTGAAACGGCTCGCGACACCAACCACCCAAGCCGAGACAAAGCGCTTTGTCCACGTTGTACACACGTATCGCTATAACCGCCGCTCGGGTCTCAGCTGGAGACTCCGCTCTGTGTATAATGCAGCGGCTGGTCTATACGCACAGCCGGAAAGGCGCCCTGGTAATTGACTTCGGAATATTTGCTTAACGGAGCACACGCGCTAGGCGGCGCGCATTTCAAACGATCCTCAGGTCGGCACACTTTGTCGGATAGTGGCGCTAGGCTCGAAGGGCGGAGGGTGTCGGGTGCGGGCGAGAGTTCAATGGGAAGAGGCTGGCTGTACGGTGCACAACTCGCTGACCTTCGGAACGCTCAGCCGCCAGGCTTTGGGGCTCGCGTAATGGTTATGGCACCGGAACGACCGAACGAGGCAATTACTTATCGCCAGTCCGGGTCTGGCTGCGCCGCACTAAAGTGATGCCCCGCATCGTCTTCTAGGTGCATGGGAGTGGCACCCCGTAGATTATGCCCTGTGCTGGCTGCGTTCTCTTCGAGCCATTGTTTACTAGTTAGGTGCAGCGTCGTTCGATTATACATTGATTCCGGTTGGGGTTGGCCCCTATAAACGGCTTCTGTTGTGCAGGTTGAGAGAGCGAATCGGGAGTACAGTGACATAATTAGAAAAGAACGGACAGGCGACATTTCCGAAGCAGTAAAAGTCATAGAAGCAGTGCCCAAAAATTGCAGTCGGGAAGAAGTGACGCCGTTTTGTATCTAATGTCTCTCTTTCTTTCGGCAGGACATGTGTATACACAATTGCCGTTGAATACCATGAACTATTCGGGTTAGGTTTAATTCTATAGGCAAACGTGTATCGTTGACTAGCTCCAGGATGAGTAATATTGGGTCTTGCTTCTTCCTTAGCGACCCGTAATGGGAGTCGTGTCGAATAGAAGCAAGATGCAGGACATTAGAGGAAAGGTACCTTGTAGTATGTTTTCTTTTTTTTACCGTTGCATCTTCCGTAAACAGGGGCTCATTTTGTGCTTACGATGTGCTGTTGTTTTTCCTTCCTTCGTGTTTATTGAAATGATATAACATCTCTCTTAGCTCCGGCAGCGATTCCCGAATGATGGTATCTTGTATCCCCTGTGTTGACGTCGTAGATGGCCAGTTTTCCCGTTTGAACCCGTTATGGTGGTCTAGTGGCTATGGTGTTCGACTGCTGACCCAAAGGTCGCTGAAACGAATCCTGGCAGCGGCGGCATCATTTTCAAAATAGATGAATGTGGTTGATTAGCATCTTTAGGTGCACGTTAAAAAAACTTCATGTGGTTGAGATGTGCCACAATGTCACCCCTCATAATCATAGCGCAGTTTTGGGAAGTCAAACCGAAACAATTATTATGGTTTTCCTATTTAGTGAGGCATTCATTGTATTCGCTTAAATAAGCATACAAACTGAGCAGACCACACCGTAAATGTCAACGTGGTGTTCCCTGTTGCAGGCTGTAACGGCCTCTTAATTGCAGCTCTCTTAATCTTTTAAGTCTTCAAGCCGTAATAGTAATTTTAGTAATTTAGCGAATTTCCGATGTTAACTATCGATGTTAACTATTTATTAAAGACAATTTATTGCAGTACTGTAGTGGAAGATAATCATATTTTATCAGGACCGCTTTCACTGCAATTGATTAGATTAGAGCAAACATCGAGGATGTCTCTTATCTCCTTATGAAGGTTATAAGGCATCAGAAGATCAGTCGATGAAGCTAGCTCTTAAGTCGTCAAGGAAATCGTAAGATTCGCAATTTAGGAAGTGATGTCTAATAGCGTTCGAGGCAGGGCTATTCTGATAACACACCAACCCGCCCAAGGTATACAGCACACCTTTGCAGTTCGAGTCGTGACGTCGCTTGTAGAGATCGTCCCCCCAATGTACGGAACAAGACTCAATGATCGCTCCACACAGGATAATGGCACGGGGTAGGCGTTGAAGGAGCGGTCCTCGCAAATTGACCTGCATCCGTCGTCGTCCTTGCCAGACGCTTCGGGGCGTCATATCGCACGGCGGCAGTGGGCGCCACTTCCGCGTCGTTGCGCAATCTTCTCACCAGTGGGCGCCGGAAGATGTGGGTCACGTGAGGTGGCTCGGTCTATATGTATGCTTCCTGCTATGGGGGGGAAATTAGTTTGTTTAGCCAGTGTATGGTGAACCGTTCTGGGATCGCCAGCTGGAGATTAAGTGCCCGACAGGGGTCGTGAAGGAGAGAGAGACAGTGACGTAGAGAGGGCGGGGATCCAGGAATGGCGAGGACGTACAGAGGGTGTCGAAAATCAGGTCACTATCCCATGCATTTCTGTGGAAGCGTGGCCTGGGAACTTAGGATCAAGACGGTACAGCCGCGGGGTGAAATCTCGGGTTAGTATTGGGCTCTGACGTATAGTCAGCCTGACAACTAGGCCGTGCATGCTCCTGATACAGCACTTCATAGCCCGAAACTGCCTCAAGGTTTCGGCCCGCAGAGCGAAAACCAGCTGCTCGAGCGCTCTACACAGACTTGACCGCGGCTGTACATCCTCCTTAACGTACGGGATTGCACAGAGAAGAATACAGAACGACACACTTAAAGAAGCACTCACGGACAGCGCTGTGTGTGTGCTTCTTCGTGTGCTTCTTTGAATGTTTCGTCATCTATTCTGCGCTGTGGAATTCCGTTTCATATCAATCGAGACAAAGTAGCCCAATATTTGCCTGCAATAAACTATATTTTGTGGAGTCTTACATCATTCACGGGGGGAGGGGTACTAGGAAGTAAAGGAGAAAAGGAAGACAGAGATAGAAAGATCGAGAGGACAAGCGAATATATGCGGGGACGTTTCTTGACAGTTCATGTAGCTGCCCTGCAATCGCATCTGTAGGAAGGGCAGATAAGATCAGCAGAAAAAAAAAAATGTCCGCGTACCATTTTTCAAAGCTCAGGCCGACATTTTTGCCTCTCTACCCCGTCATGAATACCTAAAACAAACTTTTATAGGAGTTCATGCGGAAGACAGCTGAAACCAAAGCCGAAAATTCCTGGCTTCCGTGAGGGGTACCCAGATAATTATGCTTGCATGGTGCTCAGTGTATTTTTTCGTGTCCTCGAAACAGTGGCAATTGCACAAGAGGTACTGAGTCATCGCGTACTAAGCCATGCGGGGATGTGAAAATCTGCAAATTTGCACTTCCCCGCATTATGGTCGCTCGTCACTGTCTATTCCAGAGTTTATGTTGGGGAAAAAATGTAAATCTTTCAGAGCGATGTTTTCGCTGCCGGGGAAAGAGAGAGAGATAAAGATACAAGGAAAGGCAGGGAGGTTAACCAGACGCACATCCGGTTTGCTACCCTGCACTGGGAAAGGGATAAAGGGGAGAAAAGAGGTTGCACAAAGATGAGAAGGTACACACAATCACGAGCACACTCGGTGAGCACACACAGTTCACAGGCGGTCGCTCAGGTTTGTTGACTTATGGTAAAGAAGCAGTGCTTTAGTTGCTTTCTGCGCAACTGAGGCAGATGCCCAAGGTCCTAGTATCTTCTGCACACAAAATGGTCCGGGGTCAAGTCGATTCAAAACAATCCGTAGCTGGCATCGCTGTGTGTCGTAGCAAGCGCAGCTGCAGAGGACGTGTTCGATGGTTTCTTCATCTCCGCAGTAGTCGCATGTAGGAGTGTCTGCCATACCAATGCGAAAGGAGTACACCTTTGTGAATGCAACACCCAACCAAAGGCGGCATAACAGTGTCGCATCGGAGCGGGAAAGTTGTGATGGTAGCTTTAGCTTTAGTGAAGGATCCAGTTCATAAAATTGACACCTTTGGAAGCTGGTAGACGACCAGAATGTGCGTGTGAGATCTCGAGCCAGCAGGTAAAGTTGTCTTGCTGCATCATTCCTTGATAGAGGAATCGGGACTACACGGGTTTCTTCATGGGCTGAGCGGGCTGCATCATCGGCTAGTTCATTTCCGGTAATACCGATATGTCCAGGCAGCCATTGATAGATATATAATATCATGCCCTTGTGCTTGAGCTTCATGATGGCAATGTCTTATTTCTTGTACCAGTTGGTCATGGCTCCTCCTACGCATGGCAGACTGCAAACTCTGAAGCGCTGCCTTCGAATCACAGAATATCACCCATTTTCCTGGACGTTCTTGAACGAGATATTGTAAAGCAGCCCTTATAGCAGCAAGCTCTGATGCCGTAGATGTAGTCATATGCGACAACTTAAACTTGATTGTCATTTCCGCAGCCGGAATTACAGCGGCACTTGATGAGCTGCTGGATGAGACGGACACATCAGTGTATATCTGCGTTCGGTCTAAGTACAACTCATGTAATAATAGCAGTGTTGCTTGCTTCAATGCTACTCTGGAGTGACTGCTTTTATTTTTGATTCCCGGAATTTCTAGACCTACTTGCGGCTGGTCGAGGCACCACAAAGGGCATGCCGTTCTCGCAGCTGGCGTATATCCTGATGGAATGCTGTTTAGGTGCTTGGCTATGACGTCTGAAAACGTAGCACGTGGTCTTCCGGAAGGTAGAAGGGCCAAATGGTGGTCGGGGACACGGCTAGCATGTCGAATGTGCGCTCTGAGGCAATCCACAGGTATATATGTCCTGACCGGATGGTCTTTGGCAAGCATGATTGTGGCATAAGTAGAAGCGCATCGGGGCAGTCCTAGGCAGATACGCAGTGCCTGACCCTGCAAACTCTCCAATGAATGAGTATTCGATTTGCAAGTGTTAGTCAGTACCGGCAAGCTGTAGCGCAATAGACCCAGAAATAGGGCCCTGTACAGCTGTAGCATGGAGGCCACAGAAGTTCCCCATGCTTTACCGCACAAGAATTTCATGATATGCACAATAGATAGCAGTCTCTTCTTCAAGTACGCACAATGTGGGCTCCACGAAAGACTTCTGTCGATTATTATGCCCAGGAAACGATGCGTCCGTGCATATTTGACACTCTGCCCATTGATGTAAACAGGGTATGGCGTCATTGGTTTGCGTGTAAACGCCATCAACGCGCACTTCACAGTTGATATATTTAGGCCTTGTTTCTGAAGGTAGGCTGTTGTGAGGGTTGCTGCCCGCTGTATTCGTGCACGCACCTGAGGGCGAGTAACTGCAGCACTCCAGAGGCAAATATCATCGGCGTATATGGATAGGCACACCGACTTTGGCAGAACCTTCACCAGACCAATGAGGGCCACATTGAACAATGTGGGGCTTAAAACACCTCCCTGAGGTACTCCGCAGTAGGTGTAATGTTGGGCAGTTGTACCCTCATATGTTTGTACAAAGAAACCTCTGCCAGTTATATAATCTTTTATCCATTGAAACATTCGTCCACCAATGCCCATTGCAGCGAGAGAAGTGAGGATGGCATCGTGAGCTACATTATCATATGCACCCTTCACGTCAAGAAAGAGTGCCACTGATATGCGCTTGCGACTTTTTTCTTGTTGAACAAATGTCGACAAATCAAGGACACAGTCAATGGAGGAGCGGCCCCGACGAAAGCCTGCCATGCAAGAAGGGTATTTGGTGTATCGTTCCAAGTACCACTCGAGACGAAATAGAACCATCCTTTCCATCACTTTTCCGAGGCAGCTTGCGAGGGCAATAGGGCGATACGCTGTCAAGTCCAATGGTGATTTTCCCGATTTCAAAAGTGGTATTAATCGACTAATTTTCCATTCTCGGGGAACACTGCCGCTGAGCCAGGAGTTGTTGAAGCATGTTAAAAGTTCTTTTCTAGCTTTTTGTCCAAGGTGTCCCAACGCACTATAAGTAATACCATCAGGACCTGGCGATGACATGCGCTTAGAAGCGACTAACGCACCTTCCAGTTCTTCCATGGTGAACGGAATGTCCATTTCTGGTAATCGCGTCTCAAGAACGATCACGGCGTCGATGCTCTCGTTCACAATATTCCCGGCAACTCTCGTGCAAAATTCTTCAGCCACCTCGAGTTCTGTTTTTCCCTGATGGAGTGCCAAAGCTTTAAAAGGGTGCCGTTGTTGTGGAGAGGAGCGAAGACCACGAACTGTTCTCCAGATATACGACAGCGGTTTATGAGGGTCTAGAAATTCGCAGAATGCTTTCCAGCGTTCGCTCTCCAGTTTGTAAATGCGTCGCTGAATCTTTTTCTGGAGCCGCCTTGCTTCCCTCAGATCGTAAATTGATCTTGTGCGTCTGTATCGTCGTTCTGCACGCCTTCGTATAGCTCGTAATTTTTCTAGTTTGATGTCAAACTGTGTAACTTTACACGAAAATGGCAATTTACATTTGGATGCTTGCATAGCTTCCACTATGGTATTTTCCAGGCTGCAGGCGAGGCCTTCTTGACAAGCGTTCTCAACACGCGATGCAAACATCGACCAGTCAGTGCCAATTGCAACACCGGAAGAGAAATTTTTTACGATACCATCGATCGTCACGTAGGTGGGTATGTGATCACTCCCAGGAGTCTCAATATCGCAAAACCACTTAACTTTGTGAGAGAAGCACCGTGACACCAATGTCAGGTCAAGGCAACTGCCATACGTGAGACCCCGCAGATATGTGGGGGTACCATCGTTCATGATGGAAAGGTCGTAATCGGAAGCGAATGTAACAATGTTCCGGCCCCTGGCATTCATCCTAGTGCTCCCCCAAAGCATGTGATGGGCGTTGAAGTCCCTGGTTATGATCCAAGGCCCATCGGTTCTCATTAGGATGTCTTTTATTCTGTCGCAGTCAAATCGCGATGACGGAGATATATATCCACCAATAAGCGTGAACGAAACTGCATTCTTCTTCACAAGAAGACACACGTACTGATTGTCGTCATTTGAACTTATTGGGTGCGAAAGATAAGTCAAGTCTGTGCGAATGTAAACAATTACTTTGCTTCGTTCTTCGCAAGCGGCTGAACAAAAAGCTTCATAACCGGACAATCTATAAGGCGTTGACACGTTTGGTTCACATATGACAAGTATAGGGAATTGATTGGCCCGAACAAATTGGCGCAAGTCCAAGATACGGGACTTCATGCCTCTGGCATTCCACTGAAAAATCGAGGCACTTTTAACTTCAGTGCGGAAGTGGAGATTTTGTTGAGCCATTGTGCTTATACGAAGTTAGCAAGAACTGGATTCAGTGCATCCAGTATTTGCAGTGCACTCTTAGCAGACGGAGATTGTATGCTGCTCAGTAGCGTGCGAATCGTGGCAATTAATGATTGCACGATTGCAGCCACTTGCCTGTCTTGGTTGGAAAGATCTCGAACCGGGACGATTGCACTCCCTTGCCTGTCTTGGTTGGAAAGATCTCGAACCGGGAGCGCGGACTGGCCATCATGAAGCTCCTTCGGTTCGCTTGATGCTGCTTCCCTTTGAAGTGCAGGCCACTCTGTCGCAGTCAGGGTATGCTCACTGGCTTTGTCCTTTACAGCCTTTCCCGCGGCATGTGGTCTGGGAGGCAAAGGAGGTGGATCTGATGAGGGATCACGCAATCGTGTCGAGGAGGTAGCGGGCGTCCTCAAAGACCGACGTCGACGTGAACGACGCCTTCTGACTTTAGCTGCGGCTTCTCGATGAGATGAGTGATCGCGCACCATCTCCTTCAAGATGGCGATTTCCTTCTGAATCCGCGGGCAGTCCTTCGATGTGGCTTCATGGGATCCATTGCAATTAGAGCATTTCTTGACAGTTGCGACGCACTTATCCGCTTCATGGTGCTCGGCGCAGCGGTGGCATACCACCGAGTTCTCGCAGACGCTGCTCACATGTCCAAGTTTCATGCATTTACGGCACTGGAGAGGCTTTGGAATGAAAGGCCGCACAGCATGTCTCAAGTACCCCACCTTCACATGAGAGGGGAGTGATGTGCTCTTAAACGCAATCTTCACACAGCGAGACTTGCCTAGCCGGGTGACATCAACAATTGGAGTATCAGTTGTTGACTTGACAAGAAGCTGTAAGTCCTTATTGGAAATAGCGACATCAATGTCGTAGATCACGCCGGTTACTACATCACATCCCAAGGGAACATGAGAGCGCACCTGGTTGCCGTCCAAGTCAGTTACACTGCGCAGAACGCCCAACGCACTTGCGTGCAAAACGTCCACAGCCAGTATATTCTTTCTGGCGTTCACTCTTATGTCCGTGATCTCATTTGGCACGAGCGTTTCCAGAGACCTCGACACAGACTGTCTGTTAAGGCGTTTCATGCTGACGGTAGGAAGTGCAGGCAGAAACAGGATGGTATAAGCGTTCGATTTTGGCGCTTCACTTACAGTTTGAATAGTTGAGGATGAGGATGTCCTCATGTTCCTTCTCTTCGCCTTGCGGCTCAGCACAGGTTGGAAACCGTCATCTGAGAAGTCCTCACTGCTGAGATAGTAAGCATGAGTATCTTCACTGTCGCTGTCGCTCGCTTGTCCCATCCGCTTCCTGGAGGCGGTCGCCGCTGACGCCGCTGGTGCCGGCAGGCGCCTGGGGTGGTCTACTTCCATCCCCTCCAAGGGAGCAGCGGAAACTGATCAACACACTTAAATTACAACTGAAATACGCCGGAGTTAGCAGAAGCAGCTCCTATTCAAAACACACTTCTTCTGCCGGGGAAAAGTGTTCAGCTATCTTGATAAGGTGATAGCTACAGGATAATGTTTCGTGAAATCTTCATGTGTAGAAACAGTTTAGTTCGTCGTAGAACGCTACGAACACCCGAAAACATTGCACACCCCATCGTAAACTTACACTTATGCTAGCTTAGTGGCATTTGGGCAAGCTTAGTAGCACTAAAGCCATGCACCCTTCTCAAGCTCAGTCAGTTGCCTATTTCTTTTTTTCATCATTGCTTGTTACGCGCATCCAAATTAAGGGAGGCTCTACCTGACAATACAGTGCACTGCATGTCTCTTATTTGAGTTCTCTTGTTTGGCTAAATTTGTTTCACTATCAAATAACTAACCAGCCTGCTATCGCAGACCCTCGTCGTGGACAGCCGTAACGCTTCAGATTTTGCTTAGGGATTTACCAACAGTCCAGAAGCGCTCCACAGAGAGTACATCCACGTTCATCTGTGAACGTTTTGCCGTTTGCGGATGAATGGCTTACCAGAGACGGATATGTGAGCTACCATGTTGGTGACGCCACCGAATGGCGGAGATCTAAACCAGCGAAACGGCTCGGTGACAAAGTCTGCTCGTTGGAAGGTCACCTGCAATTGACACCCCGTGTTGAAGGATTTTAGGGGCGTTGCTCGTTATGCTGTGGGTTGTGCGTTTGCGATGGATGTAGTAGTAGTCAGCGTCGTAGTAACAGATAGTCACCTATTGTTTAGTCCTTGGAATGTCCGCTGGGTGGTGGTACATCTATATGATGAATATATGATGAAAATATGGCGGTACTTGGAGTGTTCGCTAAATAGATGGACGGACGGATGCACGGATGGACAGACAGGACAAGCGGACGGACGGGTGGACAGATAGACAGATACATGGACAGACGCATGGATGGATGCACGAATGGACGCATGAACGGACGGACGTACGGGAGCATGGACGGACTGATGGACGCTTCGCCCCACTCGTCATCATTCAGTCCGTGGATATGCTGTGATTTTTTTTTATCTCTTCAAGTTTCCATATTTCGCGGAAATTCTTCCTTAGAAACGTATAGTAGGTTTCACCTCACTATTAGCGCAATACTTTGGCCGGAGTGCTAATTTGTAAGTGTCACCAATTTTAATGTGTATTTCCCTATACGAAAGCAAACACAATGGGACACTAAAAGGAGAAAAATATCTCGTGTTAATAAATTATTCTCTCGCAATAGCATAATCACGACGCTTGCCACGATAAGGCGCTTGGTATGAGATAAAACGCGCAATAACAAAACATGGGTGCCAACGCCACCTTTAGGTCATCGATTAATCCCCATGACGTCAGAGATTGATTAATTTGTGGGGTTTAACGTCCCAAAACCATGATATGATTATGAGAGACGCCGTAGTGGAGGGCTCCGGAAATTTTCACCACCTGGGGTTCTTTAACGTGCACCCAAATCTGAGCACACGGGCCTACAACATTTCCGCCTCCATCGGAAATGCAGCCGCCGCAGCCGGGATTCGAACCCGCGCCCTGCGGGTCAGCAGCCGAGAACCTTAGCCACTAGACCACCGCGGCGGGGCATGACGTCAGAGATTTTGTCGGCGTCTGTACTTCTGCTTACGTGGTTCCTGGTCGGTAAGTATGAAAAAAATTGCCCGCAGCTTCCCTCGGGGGAACACTGAGGAGGATGCGGAGCATATAATTGGTTAACGAGGTGTTAAAGTGCGACTTACTTGGGTCGATGGCTAAATTGGTTAACGTGGTTGTGAAATGGGGTGTTAAATTGCGACTTACTTGGGTCGATGGCTAAATTGGTTAACGTGGTTGTAGGAGGGGGTGTTAAATGAGTGAACACGTACACACGTATGCGAAAGGGCGGCGCTGGTCGAAGAGACGTCGATCATTGTGTTTGTGGATTCGTTGGAATTCATTTCACCGTGACCTTGGACGTCGGCGCGCCGTACAAACCAACCGACGAGCGGCAACTGAGCGAGCGAGCGCCGACCTTGAGTATATATACAGCGCGACGGCGCATGCACTGTCAGCTGTCGAATGTTCGAGAAGGGTGAGAAGCGCAACGGCGCATGCGCGCGCGTCAGCTGCCGATGTTCTCGAAGCGTGACGGCGCATGCGCGCTACATTATACAACTAGCGAATGTTCGTGAAGAGGAGAAGCGCACGCGGTGTGTAGAGGAGGAAGGGTGCACAGATGGTGGAGGAGTGAAGCGCGCGCGGTGTGTAGAGGAGGAAGGGATGCACAGATGGTGGAAGAAGGAGGAGGAAGCTTGCGGACGGCGCCGCACTACAAGCCTCGAGTATTAGATGCTCCGCATCTAAAAGTACATCGTCGTCTGAGGGGGCCAGAGACTTAGCATATGAAGTTTCGGAAAAGTTGTTTCAGTGAGCCTGATCGAAGTATACGAATACATTCTTAGTAACCATTCGGTGCGCACAAAGTGGACGGGAAAACTCGCCCAACTTTTCATTCTATTACATTACGAATACAATATTTTGATGTCCTCCATGTCACTTGGGGAGTTTTCAGCGCGAAGTGCACGTTAAGGAACACGAGGTGGACCAAATTTCCGGATAACTTCACTATGGCATATCTCATAATCATATGATTGATCTGGGATGTAAAACCATGAATAATATTAATACCAATAATATTAATTATTATTAATATTGTAGAGAGGAAGAAGAATATGTGCTGCAGTGGGTCACGCCTTTAGCAAGAAGAGCCGAGCGCGAGCTGTTGCCCCGAGCGTTGTGTTTCCTGCGTCGGTTCCTGCCGCCGCTTTCCGCATCAATAGACCTGCTGTGCTTTACTACTTGCGCCAATAAACCTCGTTCCAGAGTGGTGGAGGTGCTGGGTAACTCAACCTGGAACTCCGCAACAGGAAACTACCTGCCATCCCAGACATGGCTGAAGAAACAACCCAGCAAGGTACGACCCAGCCTCCGATGGTCATCGTTCCCACTGCGCTACGCGTGCGCGATCCACCTTTTTTTCGACGGTACTGATGAGCAAGACGTAGAAGATTGGCTGTCGACATTTGAAAAGGTAGGCGGAAGCAACAAGTGGGACGACCTTTCGAAGCTGCAATATGTACCCTTCTACCTGAAAGAGGTGGCGAGTCTCTGGTTTAACAACCACCAGTCGGAATTTGCCACTTGGGGTGCCTTTAAGCTACGCATTACCGATGTGTTCGGTCGCCCCGAGGTACGCAAGCTCCGTGCCGAACAGCGCCTACGGGGACGCGCACAGCTTCAAGGAGAAGGCTTCACAAGCTACATCGAGGATGTGCTCGACTTGTGCAAGCGCCTTGACCCTTCAATGATCGAGGCAGACAAGATCAAACATATTTTGAAGGGGATAGACGACGACGCCTTCCATATGCTGCTGGCCAAGGGCCCACGTACCGTGTCCGAACTCGCCACTCTTTGCCACAGCTTCGAGGAGTTGCGCAAACAACGACTCATGACACGGCGTCCAGCGGCTACCGATGAAACTCTCGCGGCATTGAGCCTGGGTGGAGACCACAGCGCAATCATGTCCGAAATCAAACGATATGTGCACGAGGAGGTGGCCCGACAACTTCCGTGCCTGTCGTATCGGCAACGGAACCCTATTGTGAGTGTCTCGCGCCCGCCATCAGGCAGGTAATACAGGCGCAGGTCTCTGAGGCATTGCCGTCCGTCTCTCAGACAGAACCCGTCACCGCGCCATTGACTTATGCTGCTGTTGCTGCTACTCCACCACGACCTCCGCTTGGGCCGGCTCCCCAGCCTGTACGAGTATCAACGACGCCATTTCCAGCAACACAACAGTGCTATAACGGAAACCCTTGGCGCACAGTTGCCAATCGCCTGATCTGTTACGCATGCGGATATCCAGGTCACGTGGCGCGCTTCTGTCGCCCGCGCTTCGCAACGGGTCGGGCTGCACCTCCGAGGTACCCTGACTACTCTTTACCGTCCCCGTACAACGCGCAACGAGAACTGCCACGTCAATGCGACCGACAATCAGTGGAACGCGACCCGTCACCAACCGACCTAGACCACCGCCCTGCTGCCAACTACCGATCATTCGGTCCCCATCACTCATCCTCACCACGCCGCTACCGTTCTCCGTCCCCTCTGCGTCGCCGACCGTACCCTGTAGAGACGGAAAACTGACTGCCACAGCTCCGGAGGCACGAGCTGCGAAATCGTCACATTGTACAAATCCTCGCCCGTCCCCCACAAACGTTCTGGAAGTGTTTCTTGAAGGTCTACGAACTCTTGCGCTTGTTGATACGGGTGCCGCCGTATCTGTGATGAGTCATAAACTCTGCCGTTCGATACGAAAAGTAACGACGCCGCCTTCCGACGTTTTGCTGAATACCACGAGTGCGCAACCACTTCGACCAGTCAGAGCATGTACGGCGAGAGTAAACATTCAGGACGTCCTGTACCACATCGAGTTTCTCGTGTTGACCACTTGTGCCCACGACGTGATACTTGGATGGGATTTTTCGTCATGCCACCACACCGTAATTGACTGCGCTCGCGCGCAGGTGGAATTATCTGTGTTTTCAGATGCGCCATCTACCGGCAATGAGCGCATTCACCTGGGCAAGCTTCTTGTTGCTTCCGACGTTGATGTTCCTCCTCTTAGTGCCATCGTTGTCCCCGTCAATCGCACTGAATTATCCGGCTCTACCGTTGTGTTCTCGCCATCTGACGTTTTCAGTCGCCGCCACGGTACGTCTCTGCCATACGCCGTTCTGCCACCTCACCAGGATACTTCCGGAATTTTCGTTTGCAATCCTAGCTCATGCCCTCTCACCTTAAGAGCTCACGAAACACTGGGCTATGTTCATCCTGTTGATGACAACGTTATTGTGCCTATTGAGTCCCACGACCCTGGCCAGCAACTTCAACTGAACGCCGTTACTCCTCTTTTCACGCGGGATGACTACTCCTCAGATATCTTCAATCGTTCCATCAACAGCAAGCTTCCTCCAGATCAACGGGACCAGCTAATGGCCCTTCTCCATGAATTCCGAGATTCATTTGACCTTCCTCAAAAGGCGCTGAGTCAAACTAACACCGTCGCTCACACAATCTACACTGGAACGCACCCTCCTTTGCAGCAACGCCCCTACCGTGTATCACCCAAGGAACGACGTGTAATTGCAGAACAGGTGAATGATATGCTTCAGCGCGGTGTCATCAAACCATCTTCTAGCCGCTGGTCTTCACCTGTGGCGCTAGTGAAGAAAAAAGATGGTTCGATTAGATTTTGTGTCGACTACCGGCGACTGAACGAAATTACACGGAAAGATTTGTACCCTCTTCCCCGCATTGACGACGCTATCGATTGCCTACAAGGTGCTGAATTCTTTTCTTCGCTGGACTTACGTTCAGGTTACTGGCAGGTTCCGATGGCAGAGTGTGACCGTCCCAAAACAGCGGTCGTTACGCCGGATGGCCTATACGAATTCATGGTTATGCCATTCGGTCTGTGCAATGCACCTGCAACGTTTGAGCGAATAATGGACAGCATTTTACGCGGCCTTAAATGGCAGATATGCTTATGTTACCTCGATGATGTTATCGTATTTTATCCTGATTTCCCTACCCACGTCGACCGTCTGCGCATCATTCTTCAGTGTCTTACCAAGGCAAACCTCCAGCTTAACCTAAAGAAGTGCCGCTTTGGGGCTCGCCAACTTACGATACTTGGTCACGTTGTGACAAAGGATGGAATTTTCCCCGACCCAGACAAACTTCGAGCCGTAGCCGACTTTCCGAAGCCGGCTTCACTCAAAGAACTTAGGAGCTTCATCGGCTTGTGCTCGTATTTTCGTCATTTCGTCCACAACTTTGCAACAATAATAGCCTCACTTAAACAACTACTGAACGGTCCAGCTAATCTTTTTAACTGGACCCCGGCATGTGACGAAGCTTTCCTTACA
Source organism: Rhipicephalus microplus (assembly GCF_013339725.1). Lineage (NCBI taxonomy): Eukaryota > Metazoa > Arthropoda > Arachnida > Ixodida > Ixodidae > Rhipicephalus > Rhipicephalus microplus. The sequence goes on from NC_051167.1 coordinate 120,262,100, forward strand.
CTGCGCCGCCTACTTACGTCCCCACCGATTCTACACCATTACGACCCAAGTGCCCCCACTGAAGTGCACACAGATGCCAGTGGCGTTGGTCTGGGAGCAGTACTCGCGCAACGAAAGCCTGGTATTCCAGAGTACGTCGTATGATACGCAAGCCGCGCACTCACGAAAGCGGAGATGAACTACTCCGTAACTGAAAAAGAATGCCTCGCAATCGTTTGGGCATTAAGCAAGTTTCGTCCTTACTTGTACGGACAGAGCTTCGACGTTGTGACCGATCACCACGCACTTTGTTGGTTGGCGTCGCTAAAAGATCCTTCAGGTCGCCTTGGACGTTGGGCTCTTCGACTACAAGAATTCGACATTCGTGTCGTCTACCGCTCAGGACGAAAATACTCTGATGCGGACGCCCTCTCACGATCACCAGAGAGATCCACCGCAGACCTACATTCGGACACCAACTTCTCCATCGCTCCCTTTTCCGTCACAAGCATGTCGTCTGAACAGCGGAAAGACCCATGGATAACATCTCTCCTTAACATTCTTTCCAACTCTTCAACGTCTGCGTACCCACGCGCTCTACGCCGCCAAGCCACACATTTCGCGATACGGGACACGCAACTATACCGCAGAAACTACCACGCGGATGGTCGTAAATGGCTCTTGGTTATACTACGCCACATGCGATCTGATGTCTGTGCGTATTTTCATGCCGACCCACAACATGCTCACGCTGGTGTGTTAAAAACATATCAGCGGATCTGCCAGCATTACTACTGGCGCGGTATGTACACTTTTGTACGAAAATACATTCGGTCTTGTTCATTATGCCAACGACGAAAGACAGCTGCCCATTTACCCGGATTATTACAGCCTCTACCGTGTCCGGCGCACCCTTTCGACCACGTTGGTATCGATCTATATGGTCCCCTTCCTTACACTGTCACTGGAAATCGATGGATCATTGTCGCCGTCGACCATTAGACGAGGTATGCTGAAACAGCTCCACTACCTACGGCTGGTGCACGTGACGTAGCCAATTTCGTTTTGCGACGCTTGGTACTGCGTCACGGGGCACCACGTGAACTACTAAGTGATCGAGGGCGTGTCTTTTTATGCGATGTTCTACAACAACTCCTTCAGGCATGCCGCACGGTGCACCTCTACAGCCTACCACCCGCAGACCAACGGTCTGAGCGCTTCAACCGAACGCTAGGAGACATGCTCGCCATGTATGTCAATTCCGACCAATCAAACTGGGATGTCATTCTCCCATTTGTGGCCTATGCGTACAGCACCGCGACGCAGTCAACCACAGGCTTCTCGTCTTTCTTTCTTCTATATGGGCGTGAGCCATGCTCCACCCTTGACACCATTTTGCCGTATTGTCCTACGTCTCAGAGTTCAGCCCTCTTTCTGAAATTTTGCACCACGCTGAAGAGTGTCGTCAGTTGGCCCGATCATTCACCTCGGACAAGCAAGCATTCGAAAAAGACCGCCACGACCGCGACCAGCAAGTCGAGACTTTTGTCGTGGGCTCGCTTGTCTGGCTTCGACTGCCCTTCAACTCCCCAGGTCTGTCCGCTAAGTTTGCCCCCAAGTTTCACGGTCCTTATCGCGTCGTCGAACGTCGATGTCCTGTCACATACGTTATCGAGCCGGTCACGCCATCTACAGACAGGCGATGCCTTGGTCGTGAGACTGTCCACGTGAGTCGTCTCAAGCCATATCACGACCCACTCCTAATCTCATCACCTTGACTTGCCAGGATGGCTCGTCTTCGTCGCCGGGGTATTGTAGAGAGGAAGAAGAATATGTGCCGCAGTGGGTCACGCCTTTAGCAAGAAGAGCCGAGCGCGAGCTGTTGCCCCGAGCGTTGTGTTTCCTGCGTCGGTTCCTGCCGCCCGCTTTCCGCATCAATAGACCTGCTGTGAAAGGGCTTCACCCTATAGTTCAAGATGATGGCGCAGAGTTTTTCAAAGCAGTTGGGTTTAGGGACAAGGAGGGCAAAATAGACTTTAAGCGGGTAGAATTAACTAGAAGGAGGTTATCTGATTGGTGGCTAAAGTCAAGGCACGAGTGAAAATCAAACGCTTCACTGCAAAGTACGGATCCTCAACCTCACTTTTTAAAAGGAAAAAAAATAAATCTAGTTTTTGGTTCATTAAGTATTACGGCTTGGTGGCGCTAGCCACCACCCGATCTAAAGGGTACAGCCATATCCATCCATCCATCCATCCAACGCGAAAACAAAATGTGCGTGGCGACGCCACCTTTTGGTCATCGATTAATCCCCATGACGTCAGAGATTTTGTCGGCGTCTGTACTTCTGCTTACGTGGTTCCTGATCGGTAAGTATGAAGAAGTACAATGTCGCCCGAGGGGGCCAGGGACTTAGCATACGAAGTTTCGGAAAGGTTCTTGTTAGAGCGAGCCTGGCAATAAACCCCGTTCATTATTATTATTATTATTATTATTATTATTATTATTATTATTATATTATTATTATTATTATTATATTATTATTATTATTATGCGTGAAGCTTTACAATGAACCTTTCGTTTTGTATTCAATATTGAGCCTATGATGGTTACGCTAATGTCAAGAGCGTTTCCAGAGTCTAATTTATCACTCCACATCAATTTATTGTTTTGCTGTATTGTTCTTTAAGTAACACCAAGACATGTTTATAAGCAATTGTGATTACACAAGTGTTAAACCCTGAGGAAAATAACCTCTTCCCCCAGCCTTTGCTGTAGTTCCCACAAAGAATCAGTGTATAGAAACTCCATCCTACAGCAGCTCTCCATTTTCGAGACGTGAGAGTTTTTTTTTTTTTTTCGCATAAACACATGCTTGTGTTACTATAGCTGCCAGCCGGAACCTTAGAAGTCCCGATAAATTTCATCTGTAATTCTGAAATTGCTGTTCCGCCATGCATAATGTTCTGGTAGCAATGACACAACCCTGAATTCGTAATATTCTTAATATTTACACTAGCCGACACAAATCACGTTCGGCTTGAGTCGTATCCAGCGGGCACGAATGCCTTTCACAGGTGAATTCAACGGGCAGGCGTACCATAGTTTTATGGGTGGGGCTTGATTTTTTCTTGTAAGTTACTATGTTAAAGTCCGATAAACTCGTATTACGCAAAACCCAAATATCTACAGCGGAAATCCTCAAATACTAAATATCTCTTACGTCTTCTGCAAAGGCGAGGAGTCCATTGTCGATCAACCGACCATTTCCGGTTCATACAGGCAAACAGATGAAGCCAGTCACTAACGGAAGCGAATTCGCCATCTGTGCATTGACCCATCGGAAACGCAACAGAACAGGAGGCTATGGAACTACACCTATATATTTCCCTTCAACATAACAAGAATCGAGAAGGCTAATGGTCTGTTTCCCGGAGGGGATCACCAGCGAAGTAGTTGACACCACCCTTTGATGGGCCACGCATGAGAACCCTTGGTCGTCATTTCTCCTATGCATCCGACCAGGGTTTTAGCCATCAGGCTCCCTTTACGAGCATTTCACTCAGACTTCCACCCTCACCCTGCCATCTGTTAGGTCAACCTGTTTAAGCCATCTGGTAAAGTGAAGTAGATTGCATGGGGCGGTTGAGCCGTGATGTTTGCTTGCTAATATGTACTCTCGTGTTAACGGAGGACACACTACTAAATCCTTTGTTTTCCGTTCATGTGTACAGTCTTCCTGCGTGCCAGACATATATGGCAGTCAATATGCCACTGTATGCCAGTAAATGCCAGTCTTGTATATGGAGTTCCTAAAGAGGGTGGAAATTCGGGAACAGATTCGATCTTGAAGAGGTGGAACACAATTTCCTGTAGGCGGTGTATCACTGTAGCCGTCGTTTCGTAAAGCTACTAGACTTACCTCGCTGTACTATACCCTTCCCTGGCTATCAGTCCAAATAATTGTATATGTGTGTTTCCGTGAAGAACAATAAATCATTTCACTTCACTTACCTTCAAGCGGAGTTGTGTTCTTCAAGGCCGCAATCGTAAAGGCTGTAGCCTTGGAGCTGGCAAGTTCGCTTAACGAAGGAACGGAACCAGTGACTACCCATGTTCAGAAATTTTTGCAAACTAGTAGTAGGTGAGATTCAGCTTACTAAACTATTTGCACAATTATCTATCTCGTCGTTGCGATGTCAGTTTACTACCTGACACAGCTTGTGTTGTCAGAAAAGCAGTTCTGACGGAACCACATCATCAAGAAGTAAAAGTGAAACGCTTTTGGAATTATTGTCATTTTTTGTGAAGCATTTTCTTTCAATATAACAATATAAAACGCGTACTAGACGTACTGAATGCATGTACTTCTCAAAAATCTTGAAAGGCGGCACCAAAATACCACACCGAAAACATGAATTTACGCGCTATTACCTCGCATTTACCTTCTAGACAATGAAGTGGTCCGGCAGGCATAATTTGTTTTTATTAACAGCTCACTTACTAAGTTATAGAAGCAGTAGCATAATTTGTATAAATACTCAGGGCTGCCTGCCACACGGCGCTTTGCAAGGCACCGAAGACTTTCAGGTTTTCCGCTGCTAGTTTTCTGACTCATTTTATTTTCAGGCTCAATCTATCAACTAGCACGTTAACCTAACTACATTGCTGTAAACAGCTCTTCATTATCCCACCAAATCAAAGCCCGTAAAAGCTTCTTGAGCTTCCATCAATGGCACCTCAAATTTAAGAAGCTGTGATCGGAACTATCATAAATTATTTGCACTTTGCCTCACTACAACAGCGCCAGACTGTGAAAAGTGCATGATATTAGTGCCAATTACTTATCGCACCGAGAACTGGGTGCTTATTTCGGAACGCGGACGACGTCAGCTCGCCTATTTTTTGGATACAAATTCTATTCGCGATGAAGCACGAATCAGGGCCTATGCTGTCGTGTAGAGTTGGAATGTCGGGGGAGCTGGTCCTTGGTTCTTGTAGCTTGCTTGTGTGTACGTCCAGTTCGCTGCTTTTAGCACCATAGCATTAAGGTGCTCGTTTCGCAGAAATACCGTTGTCGATGTTGCCGGCGTCGGAGACTTTGGTTGAGCGAAAGAACAGCGTTGTCGTGAGCGAAAATTCGTGTTAGGTGCAGATAAATATAGGAGCCGGAGGGTGTTTGCACTTTGGCATTCGGGCAGCATAGTCCACACCTCCCTCGAGAGGCGAAGGCGGGCTAGAGATTGTGGAAGTGACAACAGTCTGTGTGTGTGTGTGTGTGTGTGTGTGTGTGTGTGTGTGTGTGTGTGTGTGTGTGTGTGTGTGTGTGTGTGCGTGTGTGTGTGTGTGTGTGCGTGTGTGTGTGTGTGTTTGTGTGTGTGTGTGTGTGTGTGTGTGTGTGTGTGTGTGTGTGTGTGAATATTGCTATCGTGTTCATATTATAGTGCGCATAGAAGTAATGAAAGGAACATTACATAAAATAGCACCTAGGAAAGCGTTCACGGAAGTATACAGTCTAAAGCTGCCCCGCCGCGGTGGTCTAGGGGCTAAGGTACTCGGCTGCTGACCCGCAGGTCGCGGGCTCAAATCCCGGCTGCGGCGGCTGCATTTCCGATGGAGGCGGAAATGTTGTAGGCCCGTGTACTCAGATTTGGGTGCACGTTAAAGAACCCCAGGTGGTCAAAATTACCGGAGCCCTCCACTACGGCGTCTCTCATAATCATATGGTGGTTTTGGGACGTTAAACCCCACAAATCTATCTACAGTCTAAAGCTACAGGAAGTACAGCGCGTTCTCATCACAGTAGTTCACATAATGTAGTCACGTACAATTAAAGACTTCGTGTGCACTCCACTTGTAACCTGTAAGTGGCAGGCGACAAATATTCCCCTAGTGTTCGCAGTACGAAGCTCTGCGCCTACAGGGGTGTACAGGACGGCGACAAGCGGTAATTTCCGAAAGAGCCTGCGAAAGCTATCTTCGGCGACCTTTCCTGCAGCGATGAGACAGAATGGAGGCTGCCTGCTGAACTTCCCGTTTTAGAACAACGCCGGTGTGCAACTCTTTCCGGCCTTGCTATAAGCCACGGCAGGCTTGGGAGTCAGGGCACCATTACGTTCTCGTTATGCTGGAAAGCCGAGAGGGCAGGGGAGGTATGTCACGCCCAGTTGCCACCGCTGTCTCTCTGTTCCTATCGCGAGGAGCAATCTTCAGACTGCTCGTCGACACCGCCGGCGCCTCGCTCGGAAGACATGCCGTGATGGAGGAATGAGCCATTAGTGCGGAAGGGTTGATCCTGGGGCCCCGAATGTCGATTGGACGCGGTGTTCCTTCCTCGGTGAGATACTCGATCGCTAACGGCGTTTTCGGCGCCTGAAGCCGGTCTGCGCAACATTCATTAGTCGATCATTGCTGCGCCGGAGCTTGTACGTTTAAAATTTATTGCTCGAAGCAGTTTGCAGTGTAGTCGACCTATGCATTTTAAGCCTCGTTTAGTCTCGTCGATACCTCCTTTCTGCTTTACTCGTGGTTAAGCTCAGTAGTCTGGCGAAATGTGGCACAGTTGCGACTTTCGTAGTTTATGTAGTTTTCTGTAGATTTAGGCACTCGAACTGATACACACAAAGAAGTAAATGAATAAACAATCTTATTGGCTAACTAACCAATGAGCGAAGCAAATAAACAAACAATATAATTGGCTATATAACCAATGAACGAACAAACAAGCAAACATATAACTGCCAAAAGACAGCTTTTTAAAGCACCGATTACAATCGTTAGCGTGTGAAAAGATGGGCAAACCTATGGATATGTGTTTGCAATTAGACGGCTTATCGAATGGGGAAAGGTGGAGGTTGATAATAGAAAGCGCTAATTTAGTGAAATACGGCATGTGCTAACAAAATACCATAAGGAGCAGTATACTTGTGACGTGACATGTTTTACAAAGTATAAGTATGCGCTTATTTGCATAATCAAACACTAGTTCGCAAACATATACCCGTCAGCGCAAGTAAACGAACCACGGTAGTGCGTGCCGAAATTGTTCTCAGTGTAATCTTGTGGCGAGTCATCTGCTGTTGAGCGCGTTACCCTGGCGAATGCGCGGCAATAGGAATGCTCCCACCAGCCGACAAATATTCTCCCATAGACGGCGCAAACGGCCATTTCGGCGCACCTTCCCAAGACCTGTGTACTTTGGCTCACGGCTGTAGATGTTATTCACATTTTCTTTAATGTAGAAGCCATCGCGGTCAATACAAGTGTAGTAACCTAAAATAACCTGAACAGAACTTCGACAACAATTAACACCGACACACCCAACCGATTTACTTACATAGCATTATCCACAAACCTGCTGGAGGTACCGAAAAAAAAGTTTAGTCTTACTTAAATTGGCACTCTGTTGCAAAGCAACTCAGATGAATGTACAACGTTTCTAACACGCATTTAAATGTTATTGACTGTTAATTGCTGATTGATTGATTTATTTGTGGGGTTTAACGTCCCAAAACCACCATATGATTATGAGAGACGCCGTAGTGGAGGGCTCCGGAAATTTAGACCACCTGGGGTTCTTAAACGTGCACCCAAATCTGAGCACACGGGCCTATAACATGTCCGCCTCCATCGGAGACTGTTAATTGCTGACGTCCGCTTTAGTTTCTGCCATCTGCATGAGCATTGGGTCCATCTCATCATCCTTCACTTCTTCAACACGGTTCATCACAATAATTCCCGCTTTACCAACAACAACAACCGCATCACAACCATCCCCATAATCAACAAAGCCACCACTATAGACGTGTGTGCAGGGGGTGTAAAAGCAGCGACCTCCCGTCTCCCACCCCACATACGCAACCAAAGTCGTCTATGGGTGGCGCGGAGTCGGTCTCAGATCCTCATTACCGAGACGCAGAGAAGGACTCAACAGAAACTCTGTGTTGTGTGTTCTTCCCTGCGTGTCTGTATTGCGTGCACGCTAAACCGGTAATAATGAATCCGTACCAACTATTCCTGTCTTCGTGTTTGTTGTGCTTTTATTATTGCCCAGTAGAATCTGTCCCGTCTTTAATGCACTGGAATAGGTCCACGTGGCCTTTGGCAAGACGGCCAAGGACCCCTTGTATTTCATCGCGAGAGCTGTTTACACGGTCGCTGTATTCCGTGCCGACCGGTTGTGCCCTCGCGATCTCCGACGACAGTGCAGCTCTGGCCGACTGGGCTGGTCCCTGACGACGACAGCGTAGCTCTGGCCTACAGGATTAGCCCTACGCCATCTCCTGACACGGACAAGAGCTCTCGTCGAGTGGTGCCCCATCCCCGTACTCCTGCGACAGTGTTCATCTTTCCTATCTTCTCTTTACTTCCGTCACTCGCTGTCCCTGCGCCTCGCTCTCTCCTTCCTCTCTTTACATATACCTTTTAATCCTATGCTTTTAATCCCTCCTTACCCCCATCCCTTGCGAGCTACTGTTGAGGTGTCGTAACCCGATGCAGACAGTTACGGGGCTCACTTTTCTCTTCTTTTCCCGTCATGAACCACATAACTTCACCACTAAAAAGGAAGAAGGCCGCAGTTTGATCAACAAATAGCCGACGATTCTAGTAACACCCCCCTTTGCATGTGGTAGGAAAATGAAACCGGGCATGTCGGTGAGAAGATGTACCCCCAGATGCATTTTATTCTTCACTACAATATGTACGCTTCCGGCGAATGCGCAGACACTGCTGCGCAAATGTACTTCGTTGTCTTGGCTGAAAAACTGTGATTCTTTACTCCCCCACACTAATGCCACTTGAGCGAAGAAGGCAACAAAAATTAATGATTTAATAATAGTTAATAAGTCAGAATTGGAACAAAAAGAATAATTATAATGAGAAGAGGAGGAAGAAAAAGAAGAACACTGAATGATCTTCGCCAATCTCCCAGCTTTCGTGGCTTATACCCCTTGGTGGTTAAGGACCAACTAACTATGCAACCAACCAATTCCCCAGCCTAGGTGTGTGCCAAAAATTTGAGTCTGCACTTCTTTTTCACCTCTCACCAAGTTTCATGCTAGTGCAGCTGAAACGGCCTTCTAGACATACTTCACTCCTCCCAAAATTTTATTTTTTGCGTACAAGAAAGAAGGGGGAGGGGGGAGTCACTTTGACGAAATTTCACCTCCATAGTGGTTCTTAGAGCTGTTTTTTGTGTATGTGGGAACACTGGAATGTGTCGGATTCGGATTGGCATCGTTCACGGCGAGCTCAGACACCTCGGAGACGCGTCTAGCTTCAACATGTTCCTTGCATCACCACGTTTAACTTCATACTGAATTAACACGTAGTAAGCTGATTGTTTATCGACATTGCACAGAAACAAGCGCTATTTTACTTTGAAAACTATACTGCTTCAATGGACTCTCCGCGGAGCCTAAGTGTACGGAATTCGGGAGTGCATATGCACCGGAATTGCCGTCTGTGCCATCAAGTTCTGAACCATCTGCCATTGAGAGCATTGTGCTCTCGAGGGCAGAGATCTGGTGAATGCGACATGAATTACACCCTCAACAGCAGGCACCCGGTATTATATGGTGCAAACGTCATTAGGGAGTTTTCGAATAGGGGTCCCAAAAGTTTGCTGTCCCAATGCCCTTTGCGTGTGCTTGCTTTGGGTCAATCAGGAGCGATGACTTTTCGTATAGGGTCTGCGGCACTAAGGACACTCTCCCTATTCTATGTCACTTTAGTCTTGGCCGAGAGCCTTCACTTCAGTAGGTGCCTTCACGTTTGTCTGACCAAAACTTTTGGTGTGGGCTTTAGGGCTCCCGCTGAATTCGAGAAATAGCGCCTCCAACCTCAAACCCAAACGCAGTTTGGGTTTTGCGCGTGCACAGAGGTCTTGACGATATTTCTTTGGGGCCCGAAATTTTCGGTGCCTCTATTCGAAAACTCTTCAATATCTTTAGGCCTCCTGTGGTCCATTCACTTTTGTTTACGGGTGCACACCTTTATGAGACGCAAAATGTAGCGAACGGCTGTTAATGTTGGCAGACAGGCCACAACATCAACGTTCACTCTGTAATAGTTGGCCGTCTGTTTCTTCCTTTCACTGTTTAGCCATACAGCGAAGGTGAGGGAGCTTCTTTTGTGAAGTTTAAAATTCGAGATCGGCATTACTTTATGAAGCTTTTGTTTTAGAGAATCTTTATTCACGCGGCCGTATCGGCGTTCCAGGCCAAACCTCGCTCAATGCCAGCGAACACAAGCCACAGAGACACACCCCGTAATTACAATCGCGGCACAGCAACCCTCTTAGAAAATTCGCATAGACGGTTGCGGCAGATTTTCCCCCTAGGTATATACGGTGAGAAAATATATGTTGACTCTCACCGCATCTATCTCAAAAGCACACGTTTCTGTGACATGCACATCAAACAACAACAACAACAACAACAACAACAACAACGACAACAACAACAACAACAACAACAACAACAACAACAGAAAGGTAATAATGCATGCGCACTGGATTCTCGCTCTCTTCATACCACGCTGACAACTTTGCCTGTTTTCGAAATCAGCTGCGCCCACACGGTGTCAGAGACAACTAGCTTTCCCTCGGGAAATGCATTAGTGCTTATCTATCTTTTGCCTTTTCTCCGCTGCTTTCTCAGAAGAGCCCATGCGCCCGTTCCCGAAAACCGTAACAAAAACAGCGCCCGCCAAACTCCCTCGAACCTTGGCGTCGTGTTGCGGCGAACTTCCTATAGTTTGTGCGAGTACGCGTGTGTATACTGCAGCCGATCGTTGAACCCCTGGGGAGTCGATGCACAAGCACATCGCGTGCTGCCGACGGCGTCCAAGTCCCGCGAGATATTCGCAGAAATGCCGCGATCATCACCGGACTAATTCGTACCGGTGCAATCAATCAATTGTACGCCAAGTCGATGCTCCATTTTTTCTATAGTTCACTGATTTAGCAGGACAAAGGAGAGGCCGAGGCGCATAAAGGATTCTTGTAATAGATAAGCCAACTGCAGTGCGTGTAAGCAGTCGATGACTGTAAACAAAGCATATTGAGTGGGCTACACTATACTTCAACTTCTAAATTGAAGATTAGTGTGTAGCTTATGTGGTCGGACACAGAGCTAAAATCACGCCCTCAAACAAGAGGCACAGACAGCAAGGACTCTCACTTTCATCTGTTTAATTCTTGCGTACAGTAAATCTATAAGAGTTACTTTTAAAGCAAGTGGCCGTATGTCATTTAACACACAAAAAAAAAGAACGGCTGACGTGGTGGGAAAGCACATACTCGCCATGCAGACGCTACGAAAAAAAAAAATCGTTGGCCCTACAAGCTTTGGCTTGAAGAGTTGAACGCGACAGTGATATCCTGTCCTTAGAGTGCGTAGGATTAGGATTAGGATGTTGTAGGTAGCCGGTAGATCGAGCCTTGCATAATTTGCAGGCAATTTCCCCGCCCGGTTTCCTCTTTACTAATTGTCCTTTCCTTTGTTCGTTTTTTAACTAAGTACGGGCAGGCTCTTAAAGAAAAGTGCCGCCATATCCACGAAGTGAATGGTGATGAGTGGGCGAAGCTCCGGAGGTAAACCTGGTAAACCATGAGTCATCCGTACATTTTGCCCACTCGATTTTATTACAACGCTCCCCCTAGCGTACGTCGCCGCACTGAATCCAACGATTGCCTTCCACCAATGACACGAGCCATATGTGACATCATTTCTATTTTATAACATCTCGCATCTTTCATCACCAACTACAAGTACCGTCGTCTAGTTAATAACATCTTACATCTTTTCTTCGGATAGATGGATGGATAGATAGATGGATGGATGGATGGATGGATGGATGGATGGATGGATGGATGGATGGATGGATGGATGGATGGATGGATGGATGGATGGATGGATGGATGGATGGATGGATGGATGGATGGATGGATGGATATGGCTGTACCCTTTTGATCGGCGGTGGCTAGCGCCACCAAGACGTAATACTTAATGAACGTAAAACTAGATTTATTTTTTTCCCTTAAATATTTAGGTTCAGGATTCGTACTTTGCAGTGAAGGGTTTAGTTTTCACTCGAGCCTTGACTTTAGCCACCAATCGGATAACCTCCTTTTAGTAAATTCTACACGCTTAAAGTCTATCTTGCCCTCCCAGTCCCTAAACCCCAGTACTTTGAAAAACTCTGCGCCATCATCCTGAACTATAGGGTGAAGCCCTTTACAGAACATTATCAAGTGTTCGGCACTTTCCTCTTCCTCTTCACACGCACTGCATACCATGTCTACCCCTTCGTATTTGGCCCGATATGTCTTGGTTCGCAATACTCCTGTCCTGGCCTCAAACAGTATAGGACTACCCCGAGTATTATCATAGATCTTTTCCTTGGCAATTCCCTGCTTAACAGTTCGATAGATCTCTAGTGCGGACTCCTTAATCATGCCAATTCTCCACATATCGGTCTCAGCTTCCTTCACCTTCATCCTAATTAACCGATAATTCTTTTTGGTTTGGCCCCCTGCTGTTTTCTAAGTATTTACTAGTCAATTTTCTGGTTCGCTTCCTCCATTTTGTATCGACATTCTTCATGTACAAGTAGCTGAATACCTTCCTAGCCCAACGCTCCTCCCCATTTCTCTCAATCGCTACTCAAATTTTATCTTGCTGCTAGCTTCCCTGCCCTCAAATGATGTCCATCCCATATCACCTTGTACTCCCTGATTTGGTGTATTCCCGTGAGCTTCTAAACTAAGAAGCTAAGCCTACCTATTCCACGTTACTTAATTTCTAATCCTGTTTGAACTTCCGATCTCATGCACAAGACCGCATTGCCGAACGTCAGACCAGGAATCATGACCCCTTTCCATATTCCTCTCACAACATCATACCTATTGTTGTGCCACAGACATGTTCCTTGTTCGGGAGCGCGTCTCGCAGGATCGAGCCCTGTTTCGACGAACTGTCTCCCCCCCTCCCAGCGCCGCCTTCCGTGCAGAAGAACCGTGCAGTCCGGGGATAACGTCGTTTCCTCCGCCGGACCACTTTGCAGTTCCGGGTATGGCTACGTCTCCCCCTCCGAGCCCGAGAACTGGTCTTAGAGAATGGACCAAAGACGCTATTTAAGGCCGAGCCGGCCCCATGTTAGAGGATTTTTTGCCCCAGCCGACGTTGTCGTGCTGGCCGGCTCTGTAAAAACGACAACCTGCTACAGTAAACGCTACTTTTGTTGCTGTTTTCCAAACGAATTGCCTCCCTGTTTCACCTTCGGGCTAAGGCTTCATCGAAGTCCGCTCGACGGCACGCCGCTCTTCGCCACCGCTACCACCGCGACAGAGCAAATTCTTAACAGTGGTTGGCAGCTTCGGGATGCGATATCCTACGTTTGGCACGCCGGATCAGACCCCTGTCCTCAACGTTTTGCTGCTCTGGGACCCGCTACCCCGATCTCAACGGCTGATAAGTTGGATCGGATCTCCGAGCACGAGGACGACCGCCGTGATAGCGTTTGGCTACGCTGCGATACGCTACCCCGTTCTCATCGTTCGGCAAGCTGGGACAAGCAACCCCGGATCTCAACATTGGCAAGTTGGACCGGATCCCTGAAGGCCTGATACTGTTCGACGGCAGCCACGAGTTGGACCATCGTCGGCTACTTTGGTTGGGTGAGTGCCCAACGTTTACTGTTCACTTCGCCAGACCTCTCTAGCACAGGCAGATGTTAGGAGAGTGTTTTGTTTTGATTTGTTTTGTTGGTTAAAATTTATATTCACCTACTTTAAACCACGAGATTAGTTTTAGAGTACGGTGAATATCAGTAGTCGAGCATCACGAGGAACGAGATCGCGATGGAGCAATACCTTGTGGAGGACCTCCTCGAAATTTGTGGAGCCATGGGGATTTCCGCCGGGTCCGCTAAAACAAAGGAAGCGATTCTCGAGGTGATGTGGGCAGAGAATGTGACGGCCGATGAGGCTGACGAGTTTTGGGAGCTCATTTGTGAGCAAAAGCGGAAGGCCGAGGAGAGCAGAAAAAGGACAGAGCATGCTCTCAAAATGAGAGAGCTTGATCTTAAAATTCAAGCCCTTAAGTGGGAGCGAGCGAAACACCAGCTCCACAACTTTCAGACAGGCGAGAACATCGCGCATTTTCTTGAGGATTTTGAAGTTGTCTGCTGTGATGTTGGTGTTAGCCGCGACCTTTGGGTGGAGAAGCTCGCCACGCTGTTGCCACGCAAGATAGCGCATGTTTTGAATTGCTTACCCTTCGAGGAAGCAAGAGACTTCAGTTATGTTAGATATGCCTTGATAAGATATTTTTTTCTTTCAATTCATGCTGACGAGGAAAGTCGGAGCGATGAATACAAGGTTGAAGCGCCACGAAGAGCGCTAGCAGTAGAAGCGCGTCGAGAAGCGCTTAAAGATAAGGCATGCCGAAAAGCGATGGAAGCTGAGGCCCGTCGCGAAGCACAAGCCGCAGAAGTGTGCCAGAGAGAGCGAGACGCCGAAGTGCGTCGGATAGAGCCAGACGCCGAGGTGCATCGCAAGAAGTTTGGGGCCGAGGCCCATCGCACGGCTAAGGACGCCGAGGCGCATCGCGAAGCGCTAGAGACGGAGCCGCTTCGCAGCGCAAATGATCGAGATGAGTCGCGTACAAAGGAGCTTGACAACGAGTCGCGTCGCAGGGCGCTAGAGGTTGACGCCTGCCGACAAGAGCTTGAGCAGGATGCGCGACATAAAGCGCTACAGAATGAAGCTCGTGAAAGAGAGCATGAGGCCGACTTCGAGGGCCAGAAAACAAGAGCTATCGACGACAGCGATAGACACCCACCGATCGAAGGCTCTGTAAGTGCGCTTGTTGGCTGCAAAGTCATCGGGACTCCCGTTCTGTCACAGCCAGGGACAGCTAGCAACGGGCCCGAGGGAACGCTAGCTAACAAATCGGGAGCTTCAACTCCACACAAAGAAGGCAGCACACTTGTGGGTAAGTGTGCCGAGACTGCCAGTATTGGGAGAAGTTCCGACAGAAAGAGGCGCCGGCATAAGCATAGCGCGGTAAAGACGACTCACGCCAAGCACGCTAAAGCCGCCGTTAAATGCTGTGACGTTTTCACTCGAGGCGCCGGGTTTAGTAGTAGGCGTAGGATCGCGAAAACGCTCTGTGGGAAATGTTTTAATCTCAGACCATCACCGAGATTGAGATCAGGCGGGAAGTCCATCAAGAAAAACCGAGTTTCAGTGAAATTCGGACGCCGAGATCATCGCCTGGTCTCATCTTTTTTGCTACCGCGTAGAGGCAATCACGTGGAGAAGCATCGCGTACGCCTGAGCAGTAACAAAGGCTATAGTTCCCCACCGTGGCGAAAGGGTCACTGGTCGAACGGGCGGCGTAAACGATGCAGTGCAGATGCCCCTTTCTTCGAGTTCAGCGGCTGCGGGTCAAAAGTCGCTGCTACTGAGTTCGGCGAACCGGGTGATTCGTCGTCCTTTTGTCCAGACCGCAACCCTCAGAAGCTGTGGAATGCGCGACTCCCCAGAGTTCGCTTGAGAGAGTGCGGCCTCGCTAATACGAAGAGTGTATTTTTTTTATTTAATTTTGAGAATAACTTTTTCTAGTTTTGTCGTCTGCCGATGAGCAAGGAATGCATCTAAATTTTTGTAAGTTTTACTTTTCTTGTCGTCGCAGAAGCAGATATTATTGATATGTTTGGTTCATTACTTTTGTTTTCCTTATAGCTCGAAAGGTAACAGTTGACGTGTTCTATTTTAACAGAGAAGGCTGAGTAAAAGCCCTGTTTAAAATACCTTCTTTATTTGGCATTACGTGTTGGTAAGCGTGTCAGTGTAGGTTAATTTTCACTTTGTTTCGTGTAACGCGCGCAAGTTTAAAATTTAGTGTTACTTTCTTACCTTATCGAGCGTGTTATCTCTTGTTTTGATGATCATTGGCTGCGCGCATTGAAGTGAGAGCTTGAGGAGGATGAACTTTGTCAAGTTTGACAATCTTATGCTTGCAGGCGACGCAAATGTGCGTGATTCGGGAGTTCTTGGTGTTTTAAATTGTAGTTTCGGTGCTAAATTGAGCAATCCTCAGAAGCTTCGATCGTCCAGAATCTGCCCAGGGTCACAATCGAGAATCGCTCACGAAAACAAAAATTCTGATTGGTTTAGCAGTGTCATGCACTGTAAAGGAGTGTCCGCATTGTGTATTCCTCCCGAGATTCGTTGCTCGTGATGCTAATTGTTAGCCCAGCGTAATCTCGAGGAAACATTTGGTTCCTGCTGGTCTGGCGACTTGATCAGCATTTGGAGGGTGCTTGCTATGGCCGGAGTGGTTCGCCTTTGTGTTCGACTCCGTCGTTCCAGTGAACATCTGCAGGCCTTTGGAAGTCTCAACGGGCGGAGAGAGCGGAACGGCTACCGATGGTCAACCAGCATCCCTCCTTCCGAGCCGCGCTGACGGCTCAAAACTCCGGATGCATTGTCTGGCGGCGGGGGTGCTGTTGTGCCACAGACATGTTCCTTGTTCGGGAGCGCGTCTCGCAGGATCGAGCCCTGTTTCGACGAACTGTCTCCCCCCCTCCCAGCGCCGCCTTCCGTGCAGAAGAACCGTGCAGTCCGGGGATAACGTCGTTTCCTCCGCCGGACCACTTTGCAGTTCCGGGTATGGCTACGTCTCCCCCTCCGAGCCCGAGAACTGGTCTTAGAGAATGGACCAAAGACGCTATTTAAGGCCGAGCCGGCCCCATGTTAGAGGATTTTTTGCCCCAGCCGACGTTGTCGTGCTGGCCGGCTCTGTAAAAACGACAACCTGCTACAGTAAACGCTACTTTTGTTGCTGTTTTCCAAACGAATTGCCTCCCTGTTTCACCTTCGGGCTAAGGCTTCATCGAAGTCCGCTCGACGGCACGCCGCTCTTCGCCACCGCTACCACCGCGACAGAGCAAATTCTTAACACTATTGTAATTCCACAGTGCCCTGTTTTTCATCACCGCTGCATTCCTGTTACCTTAGGGCCCTATTTCTGGGTCTATTGCGCTACAGCTTGCCGGTACTGACTAACACTTGCAAATCGAATACTCATTCATTGAAGAGTTTGCAGGGTCAGGCACTGCGTACCTGCCTAGGACTGCCCCGATGCGCTTCTACTTATGCCACAACCATGCTTGCCAAAGACCATCCGGTCAGGACATATAGAGTTGTGGATTGCCTCAGAGCGCACATTCGACATGCTAGCCGTGTCCCCGACCACCACTTGGCCCTTCTACCTTCCGGAAGACCACGTGCAACGTTTTCAGACGTCATATCCAAGCACCTAAACAGCATTCCATCAGGTTATACGCCAGCTGCGAGAATGGCATGTCCTTTGTGGTGACTCGACCAGCCGCAAGTACGTCTAGAAATTCCGGGAATCGAAAAGAAAAGCAATCACTCCAGAGTAGCATTGAAGCAAGCAACTCTGCTAATATTACATGAGTTGTACTTAGACCGAACGCAGATATACACTGATGGGTCCGTCTCGTCCAGCAGCTCATCAGGTGCCGCTGTAATTCCGGCTGCTGCAATGACAATCCAGTTAAAGTTGTCGCATATGACTACATCTACGGCATCAGAGCTTGCTGCTATAAGGGCTGCTTTACAATATCTCGTTCAAGAAGGTCCAGGAAAATGGGTCATATTCTGTGATTCGAAGGCAGCGCTTCAGAGTTTGCAGTCTGCCATGCGTAAGAGGAGTCATGACCAATTGGTACAAGAAATAAGACATTGCCATCATGAAGCGGTAGCACGAAAGCACGATATCATATATCAATGGCTGCCTGGACATATCGGTATTACCGGAAATCAATTAGCCGATGATACAGCCCGCTCAGCCCATGAAGAAACCCGTGTAGTCCCGATTCCTCTATCAAGGAATGATGCAGCAAGACAACTTTACCTGCTGGCTCGAGATCTCACACGCACGTTCTGGTCGTCTACCAGCTTCCAAAGGTGTCAATTTTATGAACTGGATCCTTCGCTCAAGTTAAAGCTACCATCGCAACTTTGCCGCTCCAATGCGACACTGTTATGCCACCTTTGGTTGGGTGTTGCATTTACAAAGGTGTACTCCTTTCGCATTGGTATGGCAGATGCTCCTACATGCGACTACTGCGGAGCTGAAGAGACCATCGAACACGTCCTGTGCAGCTGCGCTTGCTACGACACACAGTGATGCCAGCTCCGGATGGTTTTGAATCAACTTGACCCCGGACCATTTTGTGTGCAGAAGATACTAGGACCTTGGACATCTGCCTCAGTTGCGCAGAAAGCAACTAAAGCACTGCTACTTTACCTAAAGTCAACAAACCTGAGCGACCGCCTGTAGACTGTGTGTGCTCCCCGAGTGTGCTCGTGAGTGTGTGTACCTTCTCATCTTTCTGCAACCTCTTTTCTCCCCTTTATCCCTTCCCCAGTGCAGGGTAGCAAACCGGATGTGCGTTGGTTAACCTCCATGCCTTTCCTTGCATCTTTATCTCACTCTCTCCCTTAGTCGTCACGCATATTTCGTGTTTCCTTAGGTGCTTGGCCCCATTGCTTATCCATACGCCCAGATATTTGTTTTTTATCTGTTATCTCAAGCGTGACCTCCTGTATGCTAAGCTCACTACCTTCATTGTCACTAATAGTTACGACTGCTGAGTTTTCCTTACTGAATCTGAAATCTAACCTATCTCCCTCATTACCGCTGATGTGCATCAATCTTTGCAAATCTTCGTTGTTGTCGGCCATGAGCACTATATCATGTGCATACATCAATGCTGGTATAATGCCTGTTCAATGAGTTTTCCTTGTTTGGCGAAAGAGAGGTTGAAGCCCAGTCCACTTTCCTCTAATTTGGACTCTAATCCTTGTAGGTAAATTATGAATGATAAGGATGCCAGGGGACACCCCTGCCTAAGCCCCCGTTTTACCTCTACAGGCTTGGATACCAGTTTTTCCCACTTTATAACTTTATAGCTCTTTAAAGTTACAACTTTATAACCACTTTATAACTCTTCATCAGCCAGAAGTACTGCCATCTAGTGAACACCACAAGAGCTAAACGAGAGGTGGCTACATACAGGGGACGCACAGCCCACGCCTTAAGGAGCCTCGTCCCTAAAATTCGCGCATAGTGCGACGTAAGCATGATATAGTGCGTACTTCAACAAGCTAGTGTATACTTTTTATTGCATGATGCTATTCGAAAACTTCAAATTGTGTATTACTACAATGTAATCGATAAATTCGAAAGTGGCTCGTGTCAGTTTTCGAACTTCCCATGCACCTACTACGTGGTCTTAAGGGAGTCCGCGCAGTAACGTGTTGGCTTTTGGTAATGGGTGGCCGGCTTTGAACAATGAAATCATTATGTTCTGACGCCCCATGGTAATGTGCGCTTGTTTCACGCATTATCACTGCAATATTACGCGTTATGTTTTGAAGCGTGTATACACGAAACGCGTGTATTTGTGAAGCAATTAATTAACTTTCACTGCATTTCCAAGCAGAGGAAATTATTCTCACTCTGATTCCAAGCAGAGGCGTGGCTGTACAAAATGACTACGGCCACTTCGGCAAATGTACAGCTGTCAGCACTTTTAACAAAAACGCTCCACCGCGCGTCCTGCAGCAGTTTGATTGACGTTTGCACCACGTACGTTTCGGTTCTGTTGCCAAGATCCTAATCTTACGCGCCGACATACCATCCAAGCATACCGAGGTATTATCTCGACAAGAGCGCCCGGCCCTTCGCGGCTGGCATCAATCAAACTATCCCTGGCCACGCATCGAAGTGTTCGTGTTAAAGGTGCTGACGACTTTACAATGGGCATTACAAAACAAATACCGCACAACACTGTGCCTGAAAGGGCTTTTGAGCAGTCTACCTATTGAGCACTGGATACCAGTCTGACTGAAAATGCAGTTGTTCATTAGCCTTTAGCAGCACGGTCGTTTATCCAATGGGTGATCGCGAAGAGACCGTCGGTTCCGCGCGCTAGTCTAACATGCGAGTTTTCCATAAACTATGCATGCCCATTGACAAATATCTTTACGCTATATAACTGTACGTAAACCGCATTTGTAATAAATATCATGAAATAGAAAAAAAAGAGTCGTGGCTGTGTGACAGAACACCTGGTTGCCTTGCAAAGGACTTGGGTTAGATCCTCACTCGAAGCAGGAAATTAAAAGAAAACATTTTTGCATCTTTCTTTATTTTGCGGTCACGCACAAGATGACGGCTTTTCGCTAAACATGAACGGTGACCATTAATGAATCCATTTGACGGTTACTTTAAAAAGTGTTTGCAAGGCCTTTCTAACGCTGCACTTCGGGTACACTCAGGTCGCAAATGATGTCCGCACTATCAACGTGACGTACTATACTGTTCACCGTAGAAAACTGGGCTAAGGAATTTCCTACATGAAGGAGGCAAGCAGGCCAGATGATAATTGCTGTTGCGGATACAAACGAGACTGGACAAATAGGACAAGCTGTTCTTATAGCGCATCAACCTAATTCCTATTACCTCTGTTTATATGTAAACCCGCAGTTTATAGACAAACACAAACGCTTTCTCACATTTAGTCCTTGTAGGAATGCTGCCGCTGCGATGGGGAATCGAACCCACAGCTTCGTTAGCAGTGGCTGCAGGCCCCACGTGAGTGAGCCATCCTCAGCTGGTGGAGCTGAGAGTCGGTGTGTTCGGCGCAATATATCTAACTCATACAGGCACGAAAGAGAACTATATACATTATCAGACCCACTGTTCATTTATTTTTTAACATTTTATTTTTGTATGTTTATTTTGGTGTTGTTTGGTATATGTGCATGCGTATGAGGATGTTTTTACATATGTGTGCTCTGCTGCTGTATTTCCCCTGTGACGCTTTTTGTTTTTCCTCCAAGATGTATGGTCGATATTCACTCAAGGGATAAGGAGTAGCCGACGTCTTACTTGTGCACCCAAAATAGCATGTCAATACTACTACTACTACTACTACTACTACTACTACTACTACTAATAATAATAATAATAATAATAATAATAATAATAATAATCTCTACAACTGTCGCTGCGTTAAATGTAATAACTAACTTCCGCGAGCAGGTGTATAGGGAGCCTGGACGCACAGAGTATTTATTTATTGACGTCATTCTATCTTAACACTGGCAATGACGTTATACTCGTCACGTATGAATTCACGAAGCAGAAATCAACAAATTAAAACGCCAGGCATTAAACAAGACGCGTTAGGTTTTCTTTCGGTGTTAGAGAAAGCAAGATGGGAACTTGCCCGGTTAAATTTGAAGAATACCACGTTTCTGAACGCTTCAAAATAAGACGGTCTTAAACTTCTGTAGACACTGCTAGTACTCATGCAAGTTGTTGCCGACCTAATAAATTACTTGTGAAGTGACATTATCACGCTCTCTACCTCGGGAAAACATACACCATTTTTTGGCTTGAAGGTAAGTTTGATCGTACACCTGACTTGTACATCTCATATGAGCACTAAAACATCAATTTATCTCTGTGCATTCGAATTTGACAATTAAATAAAAAATCACAACATATCCACGAAGTACATGATGATGAGTGGGGCGAAGCGTCCGTCCATCTGTGCGTCCGTCTGTGCGTCCGTCTGTGCGACCGTCCATGCGTTCATCCATCCGCCCATGCGCCCGTTCGTCCGTCCGTCGTCCGTCTGACCATCCATGCATACGTCCGTGCGCCCGTCCGTCTGTGCGTCCATCCGTGCGTCCGTGCCTGCGTCCATCCGTCCATCCATTCGTGCATCTATCTGTCCGAGCATCTGTCTGTCTGTCCGTCCATTCATCCGTTCGTCCATCTAATGAACACTTCAAGTACCGCCGTCTCGCATCTTTTCATCATATTTTCAGCATAGAGAAGTAGCGCCAGCCAGCGGACATTCCAAGGACTAAACGAGAGGGGGCGATAGAGAGAGATAAAGATGCAAAGAAAGGCAGGGAGGTTAACCAGACGCACATCCGGTTTGTTACCCTGCACTGGAGAAGGGATGAAGGGAAGAAAAGAGGTTGCAGAGAGATGAGAAGGTACACACAATCACGAGCACACTCGGGGAGCACACGCAGCCTACAGGCGGTCACTCAGGTTTGTTGACTTTAAGTAAAGTAGCAGTGCTTTAGTCGCTTTCTGCGCAACTGAGGCAGATGCCCAAGGTCCTAGTATCTTCTGCACACAAAATGGTCCGGGGTCAAGTTGATTCAAAACCGTCCGGAGCTGGCATCACTGTGTGTCGTAGCAAGCGCAGCTGCACAGAACGTGTTCGATGGTCTCTTCAGCTCCGCAGTAGTCGCATGTAGGAGTGTCTGCCATACCAATGCGAAAGGAGTACACCTTTGTAAATGCAACACCCAGCCAAAGGCGGCATAACAGTGTCGCATCGGAGCGGGAAAGTTGTGATGGTAGCTTTAGCTTGAGCGAAGGATCCAGTTGATAAAATTGACACCTTTGGAAGCTGGTAGACGACCAGAACGTGCGTGTGAGATCTTGAGCCAGCAGGTAAATTTGTCTTGCTGCATCATTCCTTGATAGAGAAATCGGGACTACACGGGTTCCTTCATGGGCTGAGCGGGCACTCGCGCACTCGCGCACTTTCTTATGGCCTGCGCTTCGTGTCTACTTCCCACCTCTCACCGCCTCTAGTTCATGGCTTTATACTAGTTCACTATATTCATGGCACTTCGGCCCAACCCTCACTAGACCTGTTTTGCTAAAACCTCGGAGGGTACGCCCAACGAGTTTGCGTGGCAACCTTTTCTGGTCAGATAGTGCTCAAAGTGCGTCCCTCTGGTACTAGTTTTTTTAGTAAGCAATAAATTCAAGGCAAATTCAAGGCAGAAACTCGTCTTTGTAAGTTATTTCATCAGAAACAAATATCTTTTTCTTTATGATTAACGTGCGTGGGTTTCCTCAATTGAAAAGGGTGCGCGCGTGCTTCTCCTCTAGTCCGGCTGTGGAGGTGGCTACCTACTACGACGACGACTACTATTACGACTACTACAACATACATCGCAGACGCACGGCTCACCGCTGAAGGAGCTTCGCCCATAAAATCTCCCACCGGCACTACCTTGGAGGTGAAGATCCAGTGTCTATATGCACGGGATGGCCTGCGGATGGTTGCACAGCGCGAAGAGGTGATTTTTCAATCAGGAAACTCGCTAGCAGACGCTGCCGCCGGCCGGCTAGAGGAGCGGCACGCGCGCACTTTCTTACGGCTTGCGCTTCGTGTCTAGTTCCCACCTTTCACCGCCGCTAGTAGATGGCGCTTCGGTCCAAACCACGCCTAACCTTACTGCAACCAAAGCCGTTAAAAAAATGCCCACTGAGATTAACGTGGCAACCTTTTCTGGTCAAATAGTGGTCAAAGTGCGTCCTTCTGTTACTAGTTCAGTGAGCCTCAAATTCAAGGCAAATTCAAGGCAAATATTCGTCTCTGTAAGCTATTTCACTAGAAACAACTATCTTTTTTATTTATCGACTACTACTACTACAACTACAACTACAACTACTACTACTATTAGTACTACTACTACTACTACTACTACTACTACTACTATTACTACTACTACATCGCGGACGCACGACTCGCGCCTTAGGAAGATTCGCCCTCCAAAATAAAGTAGATCGAATTGCCGACATTTCAGATAATGCCACGCATACTTGCACACTATAGAGTGGTGTGTTTAGAAGAAGAGTACTTAGTACTCTACTACGGGAGAGCTACAAGCCGTCCCAGTCAACAATCAATAAGGTGTGTTTAGAAAAAGTTTCAATGATTGAGAGTACTTTGCAATCTACTATGGGAGAACAGATAGCCGTCCCGAGTGGCATGAAGAGAACATAAACATGTGCATCCGATGGACCAGATAGTCAACGCGAGCAAGAAAGTGATGCACTAAATTAGAGAGACACACTACACGCAGACCAACTAGCCCTTCAAAAGCATCGAGCCGTTAAACAAACCCTGGTGCATGCAGTTTTATAGCACCACCAGCTTTTTTCTGAAACGAGAACCGGTGAGCAAGTGATTGAAATATGCGAACTATCTCAACTATTTTAAACTATACTTATATCAGTGGAAATGAAACTGAAAAGCTCCGCAATATAACATCCCATAATTGCTGTGTAAAGCTGAAGTTACATAGTACAAGTGCACGATCAACTGTATGACATTCGACCGGCATATGTCGGATTTATCGATTGATATGTGGGGTTTAACGTCCCAAAACCACCATAAGATTATAAGAGACGCCGTATATAGTGAAGGGCTCCAGAAATTTCGACCACCTGGGGTTCTTTAGCGTGCACCCAAATCTGAGCACACGGGCCTACAGCATTTCTGCCTCCTTCGGAAATGCAGCCGCCGCAGCCGGGATTCGATCCCGCGACCTGCGGGTCAGCAGCCGAGCACCTTAGCCACCACGGCGGGGCGGCCTATGTCGGAGTATACACACCTGAATGCAATGCTACCTTCTTTTCCGCCTGTTCTATTTTTTTTTCTTTAATTAGGCGGTAGTCGTAGAAGGTGTATGCAGCCGCGTTTGTCGCGCAATATGTAAAATCGCACTCACTCTAGGCATTACACCTGCTGTCTGCTTCGGTGCGTGCACTGCATACGTCACGTATTTCATTGTGTACTCACCGTGTTTCATACGTATCGGCCCGCGAGGCCTCCACTATAGAAAGGCCGGTGCTGTGATCGTTTTGACGGTCACAGATATGATAGTAGTTGTGGAATACGGCCGCTTTGCTTTCGCGACACTACTTGCATCGTCTTCCACGGCTGCATTGGTTCTTAGTCGTGACTTTACGATGCAAATTAGACGCGAGAGTGCCACTGGCGGCACCGATTCGTAGTTCTCCTGCCCGTATTATCATGTATTTCTGCTTCTTTAAACACTGAGCTTCAAGACAGAGGGAAGCACGCATGGCGTCCACAGCAAAAGCGCGGGAAACGCGCTGTTCCAGCAGACAACACAACCCGACATCCTATGAGGGACGTCATCACGTAGGTGGCGCCACGGTATGTCCTCGAAGCCAATAGTCAAGGCCACTACATTTAATAGGTCTCCCGGACGCGTGCTTCTAAGGTCTAGGGAAGCGAACTTTCGTTTCTTTGTTGTTTTCTCGCATGCCATCTGTTTCGTGCACGGAAACGAAATGAAAAAAGATCCAAGAGTCCCGTGCCGTAAAGAAAACCGTCAGACGGTGAAGCTGCAGGGATGATGGTGGCTATCGGGACAAAATGTCATCTTCTTCCTTCGCCTCTTTCTTCCCCTCAGTGTATTGTTTTCTTAATTGCTTTATTCAGTGCCTTCTCTCTGACATGATCTCCTTGACGCCTGCTACTACTACAACTACTACGACTGCTATTACTTCTACTACTGCTACTACTGCTGCTGGTACTGCTACTACCACTACTACTTTCGCTGCTGTTGGTACTACTACTACTACTACTACTACTTCTACTATTACTACTACTACTACAGCAAGTACTACTACTACTACTACTACTGCTACTACTACTACTACTACTACTACTACTACTACTACTACTACTACTATGACGACGACGACGACGACGATGGTGGCGGTGCTGTGAAAATAGAACGCACAAATAAAATCTATAGGTGCGCATTGTGGCCAGCTCTCACATTTCAGTCAAATTACTTACTCCCTCTATTATCTTTCTTGTAGATGTTGTTGCATGTTCGTCTTTATTCTGCGTCATCATGTTCTCATTGCATTCGCATTCACCCAGACTGCGCTACTGATGGGCTGACACGAGGCGCACACAGCCTTCTCTTCACTGCGTGGTACTACTGAGGCGGAGGAGGACAAGTGGGTTCAATTTGCAACTCAACATGAACAGTAACGATTTCTGTTTTTCCTGTCGTGCTTCTGCACCCATTTTTTCACGGTGATTACGTTGTCTACAAGGACATCACGTTATTCCTTAAGACGGAAAAAGAAAACAATGCGCATAAAAATGCTGAGTTTATTGCCAGCGGTAGTGAGACACTGTGAGGAGGATCATGATGCAATCATCAGCATGGCCGATGGAATCGCACCGCCTACAAACAGCCTGATTGCTTTATTATGTTGACTACGCCGGTGGGCTCTTTGGGCTTGGTTATGCAACACTGTCTTGACGAGGCAACAATATTATTTCACGCACCTGCCATTGCACGGTGCCGTACGCTTCGTGTGCAAAGTGAATACAAACGCTAATGTCACGTTCGCACAAGAAAGAAACGTTAAAAATTGTGAACAGTGTAAGGTTGAGATAGGAAAAGGAAGTTAGAAGAAATGACAAAAGAAAGGAGAATACGAGACTTGTCTTGATCTAGTTCAGAAAAAACGGAAAGACTTTTTTTGTGGTTGTAGCTGTTGCTGCCTTATTACTGAGGGCAACTTACGATGGAGAAAATGCGGCTTGATTTTGCGTAAGAACCGTAACTTCAATCGAAATACAATTGTGGTGCTCAACTATAGATTACACGAAAAGCACAAAAGGAGTACATGTTACTCCTTTCAGAGAGTCCTAACTTGCAACGCACACGACTCTCTTTCAAGAGTCACGTTAACTCTCCTTTCGGCGCCATGACTTTTGGAAGAGAGTATAATGATTTACAAAGAAACTACACGTGTCTCGCCCAAGACACATAGACGGCAGGTGAGAATTCACAACTTTTTTTTTCAGCGCAGTTCATACGCTCCTGTTCCCGCACTGAGTGGCGTTGCCGGTAACTTTGTCGGCTTAACGGATAGGATGAACGAGGACGAAAGAGCGAGAGCGCGCGGAGCCTGTCGACAATAGAATGAACGAAGACGAAAGAGAGAGAGCGTGGAACCTATCGATGATAGAATGAACGAGGACGAAAGAGAGAGCGCGCGCAGTCTGTTGATGATCGAACGAATGAGGACGAAAGAGAGAGAAAGAGAGCTTGGAGCCTGTCGTTGATAGAACTAACGAGGACGAAAGAGAGACAGTGCGAAGCCTGTCGATGTCACGAGCCACTGGCCTCTCTATCTTTCAAGATTTTCAAGTTTTTTTCAGTTTTCATTAAAAATGTTACGTCTCAAAATTATATACAGAAAGAGGTCCGAATGCTCCAGGTTTCAAACGGAACCTCGTGTACTAAATAGACAAACAAAACATCAATTATAGCATCATGCTAACGCGAAAGAAGCTTGAAAAAAAAAGTAATAGTGCTCGACAGCAAATGAAACAAAACATGATAGCGAAATACTCTGCATTACACGATGTAAGAATTCTAATGAACAATACGCTCGCCCCGCCGCGGTGGTCTAAGGGCTAAGGTACTCGGCAACAGACCCGTAGGTCGAGGTATCAAATTCTGGCTGTGGCGGCTGCATTTTCGATGGAGGCGAAAATTTTGTGGGCCGTGTGCTCAGACGTCGGTGCACGTTAAAGACGAAATTTCGGAGCCCTTCGCTACGGCCTCTCTCATAATCATATGGTGGTTTTGTACAGAAGCAACGGTGACCAGCTGTCTAAAAATATGTCTGTCAAGAAACACATCTACCACTATTTTGTACATTTCTTAAATTTTCATATAACTCTAAATATGGGCAAACAGCGATGCCATGCATGTGACGACTTATTTATTTAAGATAAAATAACAATTAGTGAATAGAATAATAAAGCGTGGGGCGTCATAGCTTCAAAAAAAGAATGTGTAGCGTGCTGTTTCATAAGTGCTCACGAATGCAGAAAAATAAAGAAAAACTCAAGCTGAAGCATAATACTGGTGCTTGCGTGTGTTTGCATATGCCCCTTTTTGTGTCCTGTCTTCAACGCGCAGTTTAAACCATTGTTAAACGGTGAACCTAAACAATGAGCCTAACGCTTTGCTTCGTAATACCGAAGTTCCGTCTTATATGCGTACGCAAGTCTGCGATGATCCACACCTTCGCCCTGGGCAATATAAGATGAGCTCTTACTCTAGTGAAGAAAGTAAATGTAAATGTAATGCACACACAGTAACGCAGCAGTCAAAGTTGGGCGTCACCACAATCAAGGCACCCTCTTTTGTTCATCTCCTTGTACGTCCCTTTAAGTACAAACAACCAGAGCCCCTGCTCCCTCCCGTCATTCTTTCCTTATTTCCGGGTTCGTTATAAGGAGGAATTTCGTTGTAACGAGGCAAGCGTGTAACGAACGCGCCCGTGACGCCTTCCTTGCTGGCAGTTCTATTTCGGCCGGCGATCCAGCGCCCTTCTCATGAGCAGTCTTCTCCTGCGGTGTCTTCTACGAGCTGGCAGCTGGGAGACGGAGCCTCCGCGTTTCGCGGCATGGCAGCATCGCGGCTACGGTATGCGCGCTCCTTCTCCGAGTCGCTCTTTACACGCCGCATCCGTTGCTCGTGCGTGCGCGTTTTCGGCGCGTCGCGGGATGACGTGGTTCCAAAGTAAGGCCTCCTGGAACTGTCCCGACCGAACAACGAGTCGAGGAAGTCAACTCGTGTGACCATGCGTGCGTTGCAAAGAATAATTGTTTTACGGGAAGGCAGGGCAAACAAGAGAGGGAGAGAAAGGCACGGATGTCAGCTGAAGTGGTTGCTTGAGCATGTTGGTACGACCCATTGCCCACATAGTTCCCTTATTTTCCTGCAGTCTCTCGTATTTCGAGCTCTTTCTCTCAAAAACGCATGCTACACAGTTTAAAATAACTGCTATGCTACCCAGCGCAAAAAAAAAGAGGGATGGGTACATTGAATTTTAAAACAGCGCAGAGTATACGATGAAAAAAAAAGAGAAAGACAGGGGTAGCATATGCAAAACCTCACAGTCCGGCAGCCTTATGTGGTAAATTATTACCAGCACACAATCACTCGTGCAAATCTGCTGTCCTGATATTTGTTATCATATATACCTTGGTGTCTCATTTTCTATTTAATGTTTGTTTATTCGTCTGCTTTATGCCGAAATGCCGTATATGGACATGAATAAAAAGTGTCATATATGTATATAAACCAGGAATCAGGCAAATATAAGCGCAAAGCTACATCGTATGGCCTAATATATACCTAAATACTGATGCCATCGAAAGAATGGTAATGCCAATTACAGCAAGTGTTTCACGCGGAGCCTGATTCTGGTCATCCGACCTGATATATTATATTCTGTTTGTTGTTAGCGTAATAAAAACTTTGCTTTACGCATTTATCAATCTGTGGCAAATACCCGATGCCCTATATCCACCTGGTCGAAAACTACGACATGTAGCTACACTATGAATTGGGCAAATGTGGCTATACGTGGTGTGATATGTCTAATTACTGATACGATATATGGGTGTGCTCTATATGTACACCATCTCAGTGAGTTCCTCATGGCTTTTGCTGGGTTATTGTCTAATTGAGCACTATCTAAAAATGGTAGCTGACAAGAGCGCGTGAGGATAGGTGAGAGACAGCCGAACTTTACAGTTGTACAGGTTGTACAGTTGTACAGTTGTACAGGTTGTACAGGTTACAGTTGTACAGGCCAGTTGTACAGGCCAGTTGTACAGGTAGTCTGAACATAGGATCGATGTCACTGGTACCACATGGTCCTGGTACTGCACCGTTTGGTGACCTCAAGTGGTAGGACACGATAGAAAAGAAGGGTAGTGGTGTCAGATTTTTTCTCATAGTGATTGGTATCCCAGCGAAATGGTGTCATTGAGACGCTGTGCCTGCCGTCAAACACGATGCACGAGAGTTCGTAAATTTTACTTGATGAAGTGGCGTTCAACGTGCCGGTTGGCTCTCCCACACAGTCCAGCCACAGACCAGGGAGCTCATATGCAAAATAACTCCCATCAAAGCTCTCTTGCACTGTCTTAGGAGAGTTCACGCAGCATGATGTTCACACATCTGGAGCGTCACCACCTAACCAAAGAGTTCTCTATTACTGCACAGCAGTTATGATCAAAGTTTGCCGAGTGTAGGCGATAAGGAAACTTGCATCATCATGAGCCGATAAGGTGATGTCACGCGATAACGTCATCACGTAACATCATGTTATGCGACGTCACTATGAAGCCATAATGACATTGTTGCATATGGCTCTCTTTGACTTGATGATGCCTTATAGGGTGATGTCATCTATAATTTTTTGCATCACTCGTGTTTACGCCGACGGTGGCTTCTCACGTTTCATCAGGCATCTCACCCTTTAGTCTAACAAAAAAAAATCAGAAAAGCTCGTTCGGCAACAAAGACAATCGTCTGCTAAAAGTGCAGCATGGGAATTACGAGTTGTGCTCGAGCACTTCAAATTCTATCCTGGCAAGATATGAATAAGATTGTAGATCGGGAGCCTTGAAGTTATTTAAGTAAAGAGGTGCGAAAGCCCGCCCACTGTGTGTATGTTAATTCACGCGAGCCCAGAGCCTAAGCACGGTGCTTGAGGCTCCTGTCACGCCCGAAAATTTCCCACTTCAGCAAACTTCAACGCGATGTAAGGAGAATAGGATTCGCGCTTGAAACGAATGGTCCTTCCGCATGTCCCCTACTCAACATGGCTATTGCTCCAGTGCTCACTGTTACTCCAGAAAACTAGTTTTTCGATCCTGTATTGCACATATGGCATATCTAGAACACCACACAACTTGGTCGTTGCCTCCACTGAGCGCTAGATCTTCGCAGGCATCTTCGCTAGATCTTCGCTAGATCTTCGCAGCGCTAGATCTTCGCAGGTTCGCCACTCTGACTCCCACGCATTCCTCGCGTGCCTGCCACTATGAATGCTGTGCTCTGTTGTCGCGATGAAAATGAAGATGTCGCTGCTTTAGCGGAACGTGATACATGGCAGATATGGACGGCATCGTAGAGAATGGAATGTGACAACCTATACATCGCCAGAAGAATGCTTTAGTATAACACCTCGGCGACGTGTTTAGTTGTCGTTGTAGTCGTTAAAGTGGCAGCCTTTGGATACTTCATCAATCGCGAGAAATCGACCGCTGGCGTCGGCCGTTGTCCCGCTGCGTGAGCGTCAACGCGAGGGTTGCAAAAAAGTCATCACCACGGGATGACTTTACATGATGCCTCCGATCTTGGAGGCAATGCGAAGCCACGTTGGGGGCCGAAAGCTTTCGGTGCATGGCGGGAACAGTCGACGAATTTACCGCGAAGAAGGAAAAGATAACCTTCGCCTTCGAATCATCTTCGGCGGATGCACAAAAGACCTTGTGAGTTTTGGTGTTCCTGTTCTTTTTTATGTTTATTAATCTTGAAAATAATGCTACACACTTGTGTCACCATGAGTTTTCGCTTTGACGTGCATTTCTTTGTAAAGAACTTAAAATTCCCAATAATGACCTTTAGTTAAGAACTAGGAGAGTGGTTTGATTGAAACGCATAATAATAATGTCACCCCGTTCAGCCCCTCATTTTCGGCATCTTAGTAACACGAATAAAGTTTGTGGACACCGACTTGATATTGTGCATACCCACATTTTTTTTTTCTTTAGTGTGCCCTTTTCATTCACATGTCAACCGGACCTGCTCTTATACGTTAGATATCCACATCACATCCGTCCTGGCAGAGTTACTCTTAGTTGCTCTCTCTGCTGGTGTTGCCGCAGGTGAACTATACTCGTCGAGATGCAACAAACATCAAGCGTAATCCTCAACACGGACTCGACGCAGTCTGTCCGCGCACTCCGTCGCTTTGACGTTTCTGTTGGTATAGCAGCGCAATTTCACCATTGTGCGGCAACTTATCCGAGGTCAGTTCAAGTTTGTTGGACTCCCCGATCTTGTGCTTTGGCTCCCGCCGTGGCAGATGCTTTCCGTTCTGTAACTCTCGTGTACCCCTTACCTCTTCTTCTCCTTTCGCCACTTTCTGATACAGTGGCTATTTACAAAGAACATCTTCAGCGCATTACGCGAGCTTTCATACCTCCTAATGGCCATGACATTATGAATGGCCTTAGTCGTCAAAATGAGGTAGCTCTTTAAAGTGTTCGCGTGCTTGCAGCTGTGACGCCTTCCACCCGCGTAAAGTGGCTCTACACCCAGACAACTTCAAGCTGCCCGTATATATTGTCCTGCGCCGGTAAAGAAACGTCTACGACAATTGCGATGGCGACACAGGTCGGCTGTAAAAGGATTTCTGGTATCACGTGGTGCGTGATAACATATGCCGTCATCCTCGCCGTGTTATGGTCCTGCGTTTCAACAAGAAATAACCTATGAATTTCGACGCGATGAAAAACTCGCGCGTGGTGGCTGGTGTTCCCTTTCACGTGCGTTACCCTCGGAAATTGATTTACGACGTTGTGCTTATTTGTTTTCCTCCCTCAACGACAAAGTCCTTTCAGTGGCTATCGAGGCGCAACGAAGAAAGCAACTTTTAACGACTTTTCACCGGAAAGTTCAGGAAAAAGTAAACAAAAACAGAGTGAAGGGGACAAACATTCCGCGCGGCCTTTCAGTTCACACAACGACATCATTTCCATCAGACACCAAAACTACAAGGGCAGACTCCGTAACGAGAGTTTGAGCGAGCCACGTGATGAAACAACCCTTCCCTACACGTTACCCAAGCGAAGGCTCATACGTTTCGAAGGAAGCGTGTCCCCATACACGGTTGCAACGGTGAGTGAGCACTGGCCTCGATTCGAAGCGCGATTCGTTGCTGCCTATGCACGCCAGCTTGCTTTTTCAATGGGTTAAAAGCAAAGGGTTAGGATATACTGCAGTGGAATGAGTTTTAAGAGAAAAGGTTTGTGGTTCGTTCAAAGTTGGAGACACGAGATTGATGGAAGCTATCTGGAGGGAGCAAGCGTTGCCAGACGACTGCGTCGAAATCAATTCTCCGCCGAAAATCAAGCCAGTGCTTGCGTAGTGAGTACAAACCAGATGGCACTCAAAGTTTGCAGATTCAGCCAGCGTAAGCCAGTATGAAGGTTGTATGCACTGTCCGCAGCATACGCACTCGGTAACTGTATTGTTTGTTCATGTTCGCGAGCGTTCCATTATGTTCGCAAACGTTCTATTAACAGTTTCGGAACACTTCTGGTAGCAGATATTTTTTTTACTCCATGCAGAGCAAGCAGTGATGCCAACCTTAGGGATTGATCTCTTAATCGAAAGATTTTTTACCTCTTTCAGGAGCTTCGCATTTTTGTTCAATCTCGGGATTTTTGAAAGCTTCTGTAAATGTCACGTGGCGCAGGGGTCTAATGACAAGCTTTAGAAAGGAATAACTCTTTCTCAACGAGAAGAATACTAGTAATGTTCATTTTACAATTTTCTGGTTTCGGTTTAGAAAGATTTGTTGTTACGCGAGGAAGGGGGCAGGCATTGTTATCATATGCGAAATACTTGTCCTAAGTGAAAATTTCTCGTCGTAAGTGTCTAGTACGCACGTGCGCGCCATGATGACGGCATGTGTGGTTGCTGTTCTGTGAAACGGTGAGAAAGAGAGAGAGAGAAGTATTTTAATGGGGAGCTGGAGAGGTTTGTCTCATTTTTCACTTGACAGGCTACTCCAGTTGCCGTGTGATCACAATGATATATACAGAAACGAAGAGAAATTTCTTCATTTGTGATGCGAACGAAAACGTGCCCAATTTACGCTCCCGGCGTGCACTCACTGTGCAATTTGTCCACACGTCTTCTAACTACTGCACTTGTAGACTGAGAGAAAGAGAGCGAAAGTCTGGGACAAGCTGTTGAACTAGCTGTTTCAGATTTATTAGTATGAAATAATGCGTCACAGAAAAGATGAAAATGGGAATAGCTGGATCGACCATTTTCATAAACACGCCGCCTGACGGTGAGCTTTTCGTCAGTTTCGATTTTGCGAAGGTTTCTGGGATAGAAGCCGCCATATATAGAGCAGGTGTGCGCGCTTCGTACGTGCATCGTACCGCCAGTAAATATAGTTCTATAATAGCACCCGCATCTTCAACGTGAAATACGAAAATTCCTCCGTTACTTTCTTCGTGAAGTTATTTGAGCCTGAACGCGGCTCACAACAGTAAGACATTCGTATTTCTTTTAATTTACTCGTTGTGACTTCACGTTTCTGAGCGCGCGAGAAAGTACCGCCTGCTTACGTATATGTACTGTTGAGAAACGGCGGACCGATCCCACCGCTGCCACCACTGTTGAGAAACGGCGGACCGATCCCGCCGAAGCCACCACTGTTGAGAAACGGCGGACCGATCCCGCCGAAGCCACCACTGTTGCGAAAGACGGCGACGCCAACACGGCCCCGGAGGCGCCACTGCTTTCAACTCCGC
Source organism: Rhipicephalus microplus (assembly GCF_013339725.1). Classification (NCBI taxonomy): domain Eukaryota; kingdom Metazoa; phylum Arthropoda; class Arachnida; order Ixodida; family Ixodidae; genus Rhipicephalus; species Rhipicephalus microplus. Next base: position 120,296,435 of record NC_051167.1, read on the forward strand.
CGGGAAGGTCACCAGCCGTTTGGTAGCGTATGTTTATCAGCTCGCGACTGCTTCTGCGCAGAGCTGATAAGACGAGCGGACGAGACGACGGTGAGTCAAACAAGGTTTATGTACAGCATATTTACAGAGGCGTTACAATTTCGGCACTGGGGCCGACAGAGACTCGAAGAGCCGAGCTCTTCTCTCTAACACATAGGTCAGTCTTTCGCCTAAGTCCGCTGACTCACACACATGTCGGCACTCCGACACGGGGACGCCTCTCACATAGGACCGCCGATCGCGACGCGCCGCAGGGCTTCTTTTATTTGCACCGGGTCCAACCAAAGTGTCCAATCAGAAGCGCCGCGGGTCGTCCGAGCAGATTCCGCCAATGGGGGGTCGCCGCGCCATGCGTCAGACCACCAGGCACGAGAACGCCGGCTCGCTGTCACGTGCGCCGATGACTCAATGCACGTGGGCGAGAGAGGCGCCGCGCGTGTTCACGCCGTTGAGATGTTCGCGTCGGGCAGACGGCGGGCTGGCCTTGACCCAGATTGCCTTTTTCAGAGGCACGGTCGTTTGACGAGGACTCGCTGGCATAACAGCACCCCCGCCGCCAGACAATGCACCGGAAAGACGAGCTGCTTCCACGGGGCTCGGATGTCAGGTGCGCTCGTTCGCCTGGTCCCTCCAGGTTCGCCTCCAGGGCCATGGGGAGAATACAGCTCCAGACTGGTCCGGGAACACATCCCATTTTTGACGACGGATCCCAGCTCCACTGGCTTGTCGCCACAACTTGCTGACCAGCTTCACTCGTCTCTTCTGACCATCTTCGGGTTCAGCACTTGTCGATGGTTCTGCAACTTGCTAAGAACGGTTCGACAACAGACAACACACGACACAAGCAAGTGCCCTCGGTCACCCGACAGAACACCAGACAAAGTATAGTACAACATATACCTATCTACGTGTTTATCGGAATTTTGTTCCCTCTACATCAAGAGGCACATGTGGGACAAAAGACCCCTAAAATGACAACTCAATTTTTTTTTCCACGTACAACAACGTAACGGATTAGAATACCACATAAAGTTGGCCCCTTGAGATCACTCTGAACGAGAGCGCTCAGCCCAGGTCGTGATGAGGTCAAAATTTTGCCCCGAATCGCCAGCCAGAAACCGAAAGGTTGAGAAGTTACTAGCTGGAACGCACTGCTCAATGCACCTGCATTAGCGTTTACCTTCCCCTTTTTTTTTTTCTTTAGCGAACGTCAAAGTTGCGCTGTGGAGCAACATGCTCCACCTCAGTAACCGGCCACTTTTAGGCGACGATACCTATGCGGCACCAAGAGCGGCTCACACTTGCGACGTTGCACAGGGGAACAACGATACGGCTTGCTACTGATTGACTCCTCACCGCTTAGCTCGATATCGTGTTCGATCACCCTCATGTTTCCGGGGCGGTCCGAAAACACGTCTTCAAACTCGGAACCAATCTTTCTCAGGTCCTCTTTCTCAGGTCCTCCTTCACTTAAGCTAGGCTCTAGGTTTATCTGCTCCCAGATTACTTTCGATCTCCTTTCGATTACCTCACTAGAACTAAAAATTTCTGCTTCCTCTTCCTCTGAAGCACTTAAGAGTAAATTTACGACTGCTTTCAAGTTACTGTGATAAATTTTGTTCGGCCGCCTTCCTAATTTCTCTTCACAATTGGTATCAGAAAGCTTCGATACTACTTTTGCGGGCCCTTCCCAATCAACCTCAAGCTTGTTCCTCTTGGACGGCTGCAGCAGCGTTACCTGATTATCAACTTCAAAAGCGCGCTTCTTCCCCGATTTCTCGTAGTGCTCCTTCGACAGCACTTTTGCCGCGTTTTTCTGGCTTTCCACGAGCGCTTCAATTTGGCTTTCCACTAGCGCTTCAATCGAGAGATCCTCACTCTGCCCTCGAATGAGCGTCTCTCGATCAACTCTCGGCAGCTCGCTCCAACTTTCCGCTACAGGCGAGAGCGTTGCATCCCTCTCGCTCTGACTCAAAGGCGCCACGTCGTCTCCCCCAGAGCATACCGCGCCTGCCGCTCCCGCGACGGGCCGCTCGCGTGACTGCTCACATGACTCATGCGGAAAATTTCCTTTTTGGGGTTCCGTCGACCCGCCGACAAGGTCACTTGAGAGTTCACCGCATGGAACCAAGTCCAGCTTCCGCGAAAGCTTTCGCGCTTGCGATCGCGTGAGAGCCATGCACGCTAAGTTGGGGAAGAACGATTTGCCCTGCTCTTTGAGAAGCTGCTCTGAGTTGTTGGAGAATAGATAAGGAAAACGATCATTTAGCGCGGCAGACACAGCTGCTTCGGTGCAAAGCTTACCGAACGGGCCTTCAATGACAACCGTGGCGATTGGTAAGCGAACACTCTGCTCCTCGGCGACTTGCCTGATCCACGCGCATTCTCCTGTGAAGTCATCCGGAGACACCAATGAAGGATGGACAACGTCCATGGTTGCCGCTGAGTCTCTAAGTGCTCGGCACGTTTTCTCATTGACCCTAATTTCTTGGAGATACGGCTCCAACAACCGAATGTTTTTTTCTGATTCTCGGATCGTTGCGAAGGCAACTTTTTCCTGACAGTTTCTCGCGATGTGCCCTTCCTTTTTACAGTTGTAGCAGATTAGCGGCTTCCGTTTGTTTTCCGATTCAAATGCCTGTGTGGTAGAAACCTCACTCGATCTCTCCGCTTCTGTTTGCCCTTCCCCTACACTGTCCTTCGTAAGAGACGGGTCCTTTTGAAATTACGGTGCGGAACGGGTTTCCGTTGATCAGGTTTCCTTGAAAAGCCCTCTTTCTTTTCGTCCTTTTCAACGCGCGCTGCCCTGCTATGCAACTTTCGGCGAGTATAATACTCCTCAGCTAACTCAGCTGCCTTGTTTAACTGTACGTCTCCAAGTCTGTCCTGCAGCCAAAGTTTGACATCCTCCTCGATGCAGCGGTAGAATTGCTCCAATGCAACGCATTCCACCACTTTATCGCGGTCGTCATAAACACCTTCGCCCTTGAGCCATTCAATCAAATCGGCTTTAAGACGAAACGCGAAGTCAACGTGTGACTCATTCCCCTTTTTAGCATACCGGAACCTTTGCCTGAAAGCCTCAGGTGACAACTTATAACGTCTCAAGAGCACTTCCTTAACCTCGTCATAGCTCTCAAACGCTTCCCTAGACAAGCAAGTTATCGCGTCGGACACTTCGCCGGGAAGAAGAGCTAGCAGGTTCTGCGCCCAAAGAGACCGCTCCAAAGCATTTCGCTCACAGACGTGTTCAAACTTGACGAGATACTTCGCCATGTCCTCGCCTACTACGAACGGTGGCAGTTGATCCCGAATTCTAATACTGCTGACCTGAATCGTCGGAGAAGCTGCGCTAGGCGCCTGCGAACACTGTAGGATTGCCAATTCTATTCGTTTCATCTCGAGGCGCTCCTGTCTCTCGGCCTCCTCGCGCTCGCGACGTTCGCGCCTTTCAGCCTCTTCACGTTCGCGAGCTTCTCGCCTTTCTTCACGTTCGCGAGCTTCGCGCCTTTCTTCACGTTCGCGAGCTTCGCGCCTTTCTTCACGTTCGCGAGCTTCGCGCCTTTCAGCCTCTTCACGAGCTTCTCGCCTTTCAGCCTCCTCACGTTCGCGAGCTTCTACTTCTCGCCTTTCAGCCTCCTCACGGCGTGCTTTAATATCCACCCAGGCCTCATCGACTTCCTCAGCCGACACTCCCTCATCCTTCATGATCTCAAGGATCGCTTGCTTTCGTTTCGCACGGCCCAAAGTAATGCCGAGTTCCTCACAAATTTCGATGAGTTCCTTCACTTTAAGGTTCTCCATCGTTCACACTAGCCTCTTGCTGTTTGCCCCTGTTAAGAATCTACTTGCCGTACCCACTATAAGCCTACTAGCAAGACGCGCAAGCAATTTTAACACTGCCGTGTTTACCCCCTCTGCATTAACTTTGGTTTCAAAGCGCTTCGACTTGGCTTGAAACGATCAAAGCTTACTTTAATGCTTCACACAGCCCTTCTCTAAACTACTACAACCTGAGCTAGAGTAGTCTGGTGAACTGAGGGGAAAACATCAGGCACTCACCGCATCGATGTCGCTGACGCCGGCCGATCCCGCAGCTGCCAACCACTGTTGAGAAACGGCGGACCGATCCCACCGCTGCCACCACTGTTGAGAAACGGCGGACCGATCCCGCCGAAGCCATCACTGTTGAGAAACGGCGGACCGATCCCGCCGAAGCCACCACTGTTGCGAAAGACGGCGACGCCAACACGGCCCCGGAGGCGCCACTGCTTTCAACTCCGCCGGGAAGGTCACCAGCCGTTTGGTAGCGTATGTTTATCAGCTCGCGACTGCTTCTGCGCAGAGCTGATAAGACGAGCGGACGAGACGACGGTGAGTCAAACAAGGTTTATGTACAGCATATTTACAGAGGCGTTACAATTTCGGCACTGGGGCCGACAGAGACTCGAAGAGCCGAGCTCTTCTCTCTAACACATAGGTCAGTCTTTCGCCTAAGTCCGCTGACTCACACACATGTCGGCACTCCGACACGGGGACGCCTCTCACATAGGACCGCCGATCGCGACGCGCCGCAGGGCTTCTTTTATTTGCACCGGGTCCAACCAAAGTGTCCAATCAGAAGCGCCGCGGGTCGTCCGAGCAGATTCCGCCAATGGGGGGTCGCCGCGCCATGCGTCAGACCACCAGGCACGAGAACGCCGGCTCGCTGTCACGTGCGCCGATGACTCAATGCACGTGGGCGAGAGAGGCGCCGCGCGTGTTCACGCCGTTGAGATGTTCGCGTCGGGCAGACGGCGGGCTGGCCTTGACCCAGATTGCCTTTTTCAGAGGCACGGTCGTTTGACGAGGACTCGCTGGCATAACAGTACCTCAAACGCTGAGTGGCGTCTGCGTCTACATGAAACGCTGTTGATGTCGTCTGCTCCAGTGCCCTATACGTGGCGGCAAGGAGTAGTTCGCGTAATCGGCGCTTGGGGCGCCCTTTTACGAAAAGGGTCTATTGCCTATTTCCCTTGAGCTTACTCTATGCCCGTAACAATTTTCTCCAGCATGATACACGCGCTCTTATTTCACCATGCGTCTGCTCTCTTCCCCCTCAACTTACTAGCACGGAGGAAGTCGTGCTGAAGAGGCTTCAAGCTGGGGCGGTCCTTACACCAGCTGGTATATCATCATGAAACTGGTTGCGTCTACCAGCTTGTGAAAGGTGTCCGTGTTGTACCACTCCAGTGATGCAAGCAGAGGCATTTGACCTTATATGGACCAAGGGTTACAGTCAGAACCAACGGTTACATCCAGCAAGCCGGCCTTCGCTATAACGACACAACCATGCAGTTACGACCACTGTATACATGAAAACACATTCCACGAGCAGCCACTTCACTAACGGTGCACATTTATTACACAGACAAAAACAGCTATGCTGCAAGTCTATGTCGCAATAAAAAAAAGACGAAAAGGCTCTTCATAGATTTCAAGTCGTTTTCTCGTATCGATTTTCATAGTAGCGAAAATATGACAAAACTATCGGACCAAGTGTGAAGCTGATTGAAGGTGCACAGGATGACTATCAGTCCGTAGAAAAGTCTCCTTGTACACCAAGTATCAATCATGCAATGCTGATTGCGAATGCAGAAAATTAGCAATGAACCATCACTGTACACTTCGAAAGCTAAAAGCACAAAAATGGTGCTTCAGGATTGCACTTGACCGGAACAATGAAATCTATACCTCAAATGAGTCGGAAAAGTGAAGTTAGAAAACACATTGATCTCTGCAGCAACTCGCGCCACGTGGAAGCGCTTTATAACCAACCATTCCACAGAAAACGTAGAAAAAAGACCTTCAACAGCAGTCAATATTCTTTTTTAACTTGCAATAAGATTAAGAGGAATCAGGACAGCGACCTAACTTCATTGTACTTTGTTAAATGTGAAATATCCTGATGATGGCCTTAAACGTTTAAAACAAATTATTGATGTCTTTAGTATCCTTATACTTAAAAAAGCTGCCCATGTCACGAAATAAAGAAGGTTTAGATAAAAATCAAGATCAAGCTTTGTGCCCTATACATGTAGAATATCCCATAGGTCGTCAAAACGTCTTTGAACGTCTAACCTGCCCCGCCGCGGTGGTCTAGTGGCTAAGGTACTCGGCTGCTGACCCGCAGGGCGCGGGTTCGAATCCCGGCTGCGGTGGCTGCATTTCCGATGGAGGCGGAAATGTTGTAGGCCCGTGTGCTCAGATTTGGGTGCACGTTAAAGAACCCCAGGTGGTCTAAATTTCCGAAGCCCTCCACTACGGCGTCTCTCATAATCATATAGTGGTTTTGGGACGTTAAAACCCACATATCAATCAATCAATCAATCAATCAATCAATCAACGTATAATCTAACAGTCACCGCAGCAGCCAAATGGACCTGGCGGTTTCCCTTTCCTCGCCGTCGTAGAAGCAGCCACCGCCTCCGGATGAGTTTGTCTCCCACACAGAAATATCTCGCGCTCGTTACAGTCATGTTGTCTTCCGAAAAATACCCTCTACAGGCAGCCGCTTAAAAAAGCAATAAAAACTGCAGGACACGTGGCGATGCTCAGTTCACCCGCTAATCTGCAGATCCAGTATACCACTGTGAAGACAAGGTACCGTGTTGAACAAAAACCTTTCTGTAATTCATGTAAAAAAAAAAGTGGCCTGAAACCTGAGAATCAAAGGGCTCCGCCTGCTAGCTGCAGACGTCGCTCAGAAGATACGATCAAAGCCCTGTCATTTATTACGTCTTGAAGGCTTTCTCGGAGAACGAGGTAGTGAATTAGTGAAGAGGAGTGTGTTATGCTTCGCTAATGAGTCGCATCTAGAAGTCTTCTTTTTATGTTCGTCTTTTTTTTCACTTATGTTAAAGGACGATGTTTATTCAAGGTCAAATGCGTTCTTGGTATAGACCAGGAGACACAAAGAACGTCAGTCGTGACGCTTTCGATGCGTTCCCATAGACTGGCCTTCGGTCTTGAGGTTGCACTCCTGGGCTACAAGTGATGGCCGTCATGGGGAAGATGCTCAGAGACAAGGTCAGTTTTTAAGTGCAACTTTCATTGCGGCAAAATGCACCTTTTGCTTGATGGTACACGCACTGGAAATATCGGGTGCCATTTCATGCGTGTTAGTGGGTGTTCATCGTCGTTGCGTCTGAATGGCGCAGTTCTTTAAGCTTGGAATAGCGCCGTTGGTTAAAAGCAAGAAGCTATCAATGCAGGGGAGAGTAAAGCTAAGGGAAGAGGAAAGCCGAGCGTAGCTATGCAATGCATAGAGTTTTTTAAATATACACTAGAGGGAACACTGGCGCTAGTGTCTATGGGAGCTGCAACGCACGGCGCTCCAGCGAGCATGGGAATGATGGGTAGTACACAGATTTGTCTAAGCTTCGTACTTCTGGCCTCCATCTGGCTACGTGTGTGTTATTGTGCCTTGGAGCTGTTTTCTAGCGAAACGAAAATCGGCGAATGTTTAGTGGTTCCGCAACAACACCTTAATATTTTAGGCTTACCATTTCAAATTGGGTCACGAAGTTCAGAAGCGTTCATTATTTTCTTTAAAACAAAACCGAAACACAGCAATAAATGAAGCCACAAATGCGATTCACTGCTCAAAAGTACAAAGGCTAGGCAAATCCGTGTACTACCTATCATTCCATGGTCGCTGAACGATCGCAGCGCCAGAGTCTCCTGTAGTTAATTTTAGAAAACTTATGATGAAATGTACCAGTAGGAGAGGACTAGCAGAGTAAGGACTTAGTGAAACACTTTAGCATAAGCAAGGGAGTGGCACAGTAACGTATCTTGTCGGGCTGGTTGGTGTATAGCTGTGCAAACATCGTTGGCGCAAAATTGAAGGAAGACGAAAGAATAGACTCAGAAAAGTGCACTTTTCCGAGTCTCTTCTTTTGTCTACGTTTTGCCACTCCCTTTGTTTAAAGGGGAAGGAAGGTGAGGAGGAGGGAAAGTAAGGGATTGGATACTGCCAATAGTCTTCTATATGCAGTATAGCACTGAGTGAGAAATTAAAGTGAAAGTAAGGAGAAGGGCAGAGAATAAAGAGTCGATATGTATAATATAGTGTAGTATAGCAAGGGGTCAGAAAGGGAAGTGAGCATAAGGAGCCATGAGGCGAGGATGAATAGTTAGGAAAGGAGGAGGGTGGTCATGGCATAGTCTAACCGAGGATAGTGGAAGAGGGTGGGGAGTCGGCGGTTGCAGACATGCTAAGCAAAGCCACCGCTTTAGCTGCTTCCAGTATTCACACCACTATCACGCAGACGCCCCATTTTTTGGGGGGAAAGCTGTCGTGAAATCACGGCTCGACTTCTTACCCACAGGTCACGGCCGCGTGGGCCACAATTTCGATGGAGGGGAAAATTCGTCAGGCTCGTGCGCTTAGATTTAGGCGCACGTCAAAGCACCCCACGTGGTATAACTTTCCGGAGCGCTCCAGTGCGGCGTTTCTCGCAGTCGTATCTTGGTTTTGAGACGTTGAATCTCAGATATTATTATTATATTATATTTTTTTTTGACATCGCAACAGTCTACTTTGGCGGCGCAGTTAACAGCAACCTTCACCAGCTGCGTCCGTAGCCATTGCTGTACACAATGAGAGAAAAAAAAAATCACGATTGAGCGGGATTTCAACCAAGGCCCTCTGCCTGGCTGTCGAGTGTTCTGCCTCGGAGCCATGCTGATGCCTGCAATCCCTTCGCAAGATGTCATGGGGGCATCATATCAGGCGAGGAATCCTGTTAACAGATGCAATATTGCATAGTGGAAGAATCAAATAAACCGGGAAAGAGCCTTCTGTAATCTTGTAGGTTTCTGCAGGACTCATTGAAGATCTAATAAACACCAGGCGTCACGCAACACTGATTGCGTGATGATGAGTGTTGTAAGCGTCGTACTCACTTCAAGTGCAGTCAACTGAAATTCATCGTCGTCAACCACCGCATCAACACATTACACACAAGGTCCTGCATACGTGTACTGGTTACATCGCTTCTCCGCATAGTTAAGAATGCTGGCATAATGGGTGCTTGCCTATTTTTGACAAAACAATGATTGTTTCTGTCTTAGTAGATACTGTATTCAAGGAGCTTGTCCCCCACCCGATATCAATGAGATGCTACCCCCCCTCTTCCCCCCCCAAAAAAAATTAGGCCTATGTTTCTGCCCGCTGTGTCGTGCTTTAAATTTCTGTAAATATACATAAAAGCTGAGATCTTTTTGTATCTCGTGATGTTCTGTTTGTTTTGTTTGTCTAAAAGAACCAAGTGCACTCTACACGACGCTGAGAAAAACACAGCTCTTTTTCTTTTTACTATGTGGACGGGCCAGCTCAACAATATTTTTCAGTGTACGCGTGTTCCCCAAATACCTGAAATTTATAATGTGGATGAATTTTATACATAGCTCACTATCTTCGATATTCGGAAGCAAATTTTGTATTTTGATTTCGTAGTTTCGAACACTTCTTTTGGGCCTCAATTAGTTCGTAAAAGCGGTCTAAATTGCAATTAGGAAATGACATAGGAATACTCTGTGGAAAAATAAACACCATCTTCCGATACTACCATCGAAATAAAATGCATTGAAAAGTAACTCTATTATGCACTTTCATCGAGGCCATCCTTTCTCGCATAGACATATTAGATTGCGTGATTTTTCATGGGAAGGGCTCGCTTTTCTGGACTGCCGACATCGTTTTCTTGTTATTTGGTTGGGTGGTTGTTCCTTAGTGTCCTTGTCCATCCCACCGTGGGAGATCGGGGAAGAAAGGGTGATTACTTTGTGTTTAGAAAAGAATGTTGGATGGTTTAGAGTAGGATGTATTCTACGACTGGAGAGTGTTAAGCTGTCTCGAAGTTACTTGTCCTCAGCAAAAGCACTGCATTCACCAGATAAAATTCTTTCACAAGCCAAATGTGTTTATAAAAAGACACAATAAAAATCATCGAATTGTTTCTGGCGTCTATTGAAGGTCTTCTAAAATGTCACCGTCTTCTCAGCCCAAACAAACTGCGTGTTTAGAAAAAGGGGTATTCTAGTATAGGAGAACATAAAGCCGTCTCGATTGGCCTCACTTCTGATGAGGTCTTGTCGGCAAAAACTACACAATGGGCATAAAAACAATAACGTTCCGCTCACACGCAATTCCTGGTGTCTATGTGTTTAGAACAAACAAACAAATGGCGATTCAGACTACTCGGTACTCTACTATGGATGTCCCGCGCAAATAGTCATCGAGTGCTATGGGAATCTTGCATATATTTCTCTGGACAAAGTTCTGAACGATTTAGAGTACTTGCCACTCTACTATGGGAGAGAGCAAACAGCCGTACCGTGGGCCTCACATTTCATGAGGTCGTGTCGACAAAATTAACGCCTAGCATGGGCCATGTAACAATGATGTCCATGTTTAGAAAAACTAGCTGACGAATCAGAGTACCTTGTATACTCTAATATGGGAGAGCATAAACCTGATTTGTGTGTTTAGAAAAAGTGTTTAATGATTGAGAGCACATAGTACTCCACTATCGGAGAGCATAAAGCCATCCCGTGGTAAGTGTGTTTAGAAAAAGTGGTTTACGATTCAGAGTACTATATAGGTACTATTGCAGAGCACAATAGCCACCCCGGGGGCGACTGAAACGATTCGCATTTATTTCCACGCCAGGAACCTCACAAATTGTTCCTGGCGTCTATTTGAGGCCTTCTAAAATGCTTCAGCTTTTCATACTCTACTTAGCTCTTTTATGTCTCACCGTTTGCAATCGCATCAAGTTTAGGGAGTGAATACGTGTTAACTGTCTTCATGTCATATGTCTTTTATTTCACTTATCCCGTCTGGAAGCGAAATATTGGCGTAATGTTGTAACGCTTAACATGAAAAGCATGACTAGGTGGCAGAAAGTAGTATTCAATAACGTATTCGTTACTGTCGAACGCGGACCGAACGCGGACCAACGAGAAAACGCACAATGCCTTCTTGAAGGACGCACCCAACAGCTGCATGAAAGCATCGCCGTGTTTGCTGAGGATATGGTGCGTCTGTGCCCCCGCGTGAAGCCCAACATGCCCGAGGCTCAAAAGCAAAGCCATCTATCTCATCAGGGGCGTCAAAGAGCAGCTAGTTTGTTGGTCTTGTGCGCAATCCGCCGACAACAGTGGACGAGATTCACCAGGGAGGCCACCGCGAAAGAGCGTGCGCTGCGCAACGGTACTGACAGTCTGATCGCCCGGCCACCGGCGCAGCTGCAGGCGCCGCCGCACTCACCGCAAACGACGAGTTTTCTCTACGCCACCTGATTAGACAGATATTGCGTGCGGAGATGGCGAAGGAGAACGCGAAGTACACATTGCAGTCACAGCACGCCCCCGCCAGCAGGAGTCCACGGTAGCCTCCGTCGCTGAAGTCGTTAGCCATGAACTTCGACAAGCGTTTGCCGCTCCTCAGCAATATTCCGACCCGCCGTACCACCAAAACTCGTACACCTACACAGACGCTGTGCGTCGTCCATCGGCTCCAGAAGTATCCTACCAGCCGAACGGATACAGCTATGCAGACGCTGTTCGTCGACCCACGCCCATGCCAGCGCCGCAGTACCTTCGAACCGTATACTGTGGCAGCCTGGGCTCAGCAGGATTTTGTAAGGCGACCCTATATGAGGAAGACGGACATATGGCGCACTGCGGATCGCCGACCACTATGATACAACTGTGGAGAGCCAGGGCACATTTACCGTTTTTTTGCCCACATCGCCGAGCTGAATACCGTGGGAGTGCATCTACCGCTACGCGCCGACAGTTCGACGAAAGCCATGCCCCCATCGACGACGACCAGGCTGGTCAGCGGGAAGGCTCTGCTACCTTCCGGACGCGCTCACCATCCCCGGCTCGTTTTGGTTCACCAGGCCGCCGTAGTTTTGCTGACGCCGTCGGAGGTCGGTCTCCTAGCCCAAGGCGGAGAAAATGAAAGCAGCAACCTCTGGGGGAAGGTTACAAGCCGTGGAATTGCCGAGAATCCCCCACTGCTGCCGAAACACGTGACAGACGACGGTGAAGACTCCACCGAGAAAACTGTGACTGCTGACCTCGCTGTGACGATTGATGGCGTTGAAGTGACAGCCTTAGTTGACACGAGTGCAAACTTTTTTTATGATGAGTGAACGATTGGCAGGTTAACTCAAGAAAGTCAAGACGGAATGGACGGGCCCTTATATCCGAAAAGTGTGAAACTAAATAATGACACCCACGGAAAAATGTACAGCAGGACTCATGATTGAGAATGTGGCTTTTGTTGCCACATTTCTGATCCTACCGGATTGCTGCAAACGTATGATACTGGGAATGGAATTCTTAAAAGAGTACAGTGTTGTGGTCAACATATGTGATGTTGTGAATACATTCGCCGCTGACAAGCCTGCGATCCATGATCCAGACCAAAAACCCAGGAATTCAAACCAACTAGCCCGAATCGCCATTCTTCTTCAAAAACCCAGGGTGTTACGTGTGGTCGACGACCACGTCAGCGTGCCACCACTGTCATGTAGTTTTGTTTCCGTGTGTTGCGGCGTGCACTGTAATGAAGACGCCATAGCCGAACGCATCACTGCCCTTCTTTTTCGCCAAGGCATTGCCATTGCTCGCGGTATCGTCAGCTAAGTGGATGGGCGCGCAGAAGTGCTTCTGACCAACTTCACAAATGAGCACCGGCACATCGGTAAAGGCACGGCTGTGGCGTACCTCGAGGAGCTCGACTACTATCACGACTGTTTTCTTATGCAAGGAGAAGCCATAGCCCAATCACCTCCGCATACACCACCAGTCGATATCGGTCCGAGTCTAACACCGACTGAAAGATGCTGTCTTATGGAGCTGCTCAACCAGTTCAGGGACTGCTGCTCATCGGCATCACGAGTGGGTCGAATGATTCTGACTAAGCATCGCATTATTACGGAAGACACAGCAAGACGGATCCGACAGAACCCATATCGCGTCGCTCAAAAAAAACGTGAGGTAATCCAGCAGCAAGTCAAGAAAATGCTAGAAGATGAGGTGATCCAACCATCAAAGAGTCCTTGGGCATCGCCAGTGGTACTCGTGAAAAAGAAAGATGGCATTTTGCGTTTCTACATCGATTATCATAAGCTGAACTACGTTACGAAAAAAGACGTTTATCCTTTACCACGGATCAATGACTCTTTGGACAGGCTACGGCATGCGCGCTTCTTCTCGTCAATAGACCTTAAAAGTGGATACTGGCAAATAGAAGTAGATGATCGCGACCGAGAAAAGACCGCCTTTGTGACACAAGGCGGCCTTTATGAATTCAAAGTCCCCCCTTTCACCCCGCCGCGGTGGTCTAGTGGCTAAGGTACTCGGATGCTGACCCGCAGGGCGCGGGTTCGTATCCCGGCTGCGGCGGCTGCATTTCCGATGGAGGCGGAGATGTTGTAGGCCCGTGTGCTCAGATTTGGGTGCACGTTAAAGAACCCAGGTGGTCTAAATTTCCGGAGCCCTCCACTACGGCGTCTCTCATAATCATATACTGGTTTTGGGACGTTAAACCCCACATATCAAAGTCCTCCCTTTCGGTCTATGCTCAGCCCCAGCCACGTTTCAGAGAATAATAGAAGCCATTCTGTCCAGCCTGAAATGAAAAACTTGCCTTGTGTACCTCGACGACGTGATTGTTTTTTCGGCCACATTTAAAGAACATCTAAAGCGGCTACTGTCAGTCCCTTCAAGCCATATGGTCCGCTTGACTCACACTAAAGCCGGAAAAATGCCACTTCGGCTTCGAAGAACTTCAGTTCCTAGGACACGTGGTCAGGCCGCGAAGGTGTGAGGCCTGACATAGTTCAAAACTGCAGCCGTCGCTAAGTTCAGCAAGGCCTGTTGATAAGAAAGCGGTCAGGCGTTTTCTGGGTCTCTGCGCTTACTGCCAGGCGATTTATAGCAGACTTTGCACACATCGCCTTCTCCACTCACCCGCCTTACAAGGGAAGACGTTGCGTTTGTATGGGCAAAAAGCAAGAAGCTTCGTTCAACGAGCTGCGACAGCGTCTACGAAACTCCACCCGTCCTCGATCACTTCGACGAGATTGCACCAACAGCCATACATACAGACGTCAGCAATGTGAGCCTAGGTGCTGTTTTGTCCAGTGCTAAGATGGTGTGGAGAGACGTAGTTGCCTACGCTAGCAGAACTTTGACACGCACCGAGTCGAGCTACTCAACAACGGAGAAGGAGTGTCTGGCTGTCGTTTGGGCAGTTGCGAAGTTCCGCCCGTACTTATATGGCCACGGCTTTCAGAGTCGTAAGCGACCATCACTCTCTTTGTTGGTTGACCAACATGAAAGACACATCTGGACGTTCAGCACGATGAGCTTACGGCTCCTAGAGTACGACATGGCCGTAGTTTACTAGTCCGGGAGGCAGCACTTAGATGCCGATTGTTTGTAAGGTCACCGATTGAATCACCGGCTACAGAGGATAGTGAATTCACAGGTTTTTAGGAGCTGTTGATGCGGCTATCATTTCTCGGCAACAACAAGATGATTGGGAGCTCAACTCGCTTATAGAATTCTTGAACAGACTGAGCCACCAATGCACCAAGAGTGTTTTCGAAGAACTTATTGTCATTCTGTTTACGGGACGGACTTCTGTACAAAAAGAATTTGTCATCAACAGGTAGAAGTTATCTTCTGGTAGTTCTTGAAGCTCTCCGCAGTGAAATTTTACAAGCATGTCATGACGAAGCCACTGGGGCCACCTCGGTTTCACAAGAACACTGCCACGCGTCAAAGAAAAATATTACTGGCCAAGAATCACAGCGGAGGTGAAACATTACGTCCAAACATGCATCGACTGTCGGTGGTGCAAGGTATCACCTGTCAAACCTGCTGGGCTATTACATCCTGTGCCCGTGCCACAAACTCTGTTTTCTCAAATTGGTATGGATCTGCTGGGTCCATTCCCTACATCGGACAGCAGAAACAAATGGGTTTTAATGGCGAGGGACTACCTCACCCGGTACGCGGAGACTAAAGGCATTGCGAGTGACAATGCAGCTGAAGTGGCCCATTCTTCGTTGAGAACATTGTCCTGAGACATGGTGCTCGAGCTGTCTATATAACAGACAAAGGTACCGTGTTTACAGTTGAGCTTTTGGGCACTGTGCTTACGCTCAGTGGCACAGCGCATAGGAAGACGACAGCTTACCACCCACGAACGAATGGGCTTACAGAACGACCTAACAAGACAATTGCTGACGTGCTTTGCACGTACGTCGACGTGGAACACAAGAATTGGGACCGAAACTTGCCATACATCGCATTCGCGTATAATACGGTGCGCCAGGAAACAACGAAAATGACGCCGTTCGCACTAATTCATGGCAGAGAAGTTACTACAATGATTGACGCCATGCTGCCTTACGACTGCAATGATTCGGAGACAGACGCCGCAGACTTCACTGAGCGCGCCGAGGAAGCAAGGCAGCTTGCCCGAGTCGGAATAATCAACCAGCAGGAACTTGACGCCCAATGGTACAACCTTCGCCATCGATTCGTCGCTTATCAGCCAGGAGATAGAGGTTGGGTTTGGTTTCCTGCATGACGGCGAGGCCTTTCGTAGAAACTCCTACGCCGATACTTTGAACCCTGCAACGTTTTGCGCCGTCTTAGCGCCGTGATGTACGAAGTCGTGCCCATCGCCTCTTCCTGTTCGAAACGTCGCCAGCATCTGCCTGAGACAGTCCACGTGGTCCACATGAAAATTTACCACTCTGAGTGATGTGAACACCCGCTGGCCGCATCTCTACCTTGCGAGCATCGGGACGATGCTCACTCTGGCGGAAGGGTAATACCGCGTGCATAGCTGCGTCTAACTGTGAGATAGTGACGACAACGAGGATCGCGGATTTGCTCGAGAGGCGCAGCGCAGGCGAGTGAAGAAGACGACAATCATTGCGCCCTTCTTTTGAGCGCGTCTATACGAGTTCCACTGTGTGATTACAAACATTTATTGTGACGACAACAATAACACTCAACAGAACATTTTCTTCTTGGACATACACTAACAATGATGAAAAATCAGACGTCATTTACATGAACATTGATATGAGATGACGTTGAAAGAACATGTACATCGGATGTTTCACATAAACACAACCACAAAAATATTTCAAGGTAAACAAGAGACACAAATGAAACAGGAATTTGTACATTTTGCATATTTACACGTTGGCACGCCATTTCTACCGGTGCATGGACACATCAGCCTACCAATACCAGGCCAGCCGAAAGACAAGTACTCGTCCGTCATAGACTGACACAAAAGGGCAATACCAGTGCCGAAGAAATTCTTCTTCACCGAGGAAGAAGAGCTCCTCCGACAAAACAAGCAGCAGCTTAAAACTATACACTGTGCCCCAGAAAGCATCATTTTATGCTTTTATTAAAGGACCAAGCTTATTTTTTGAAACTTGGTGGTCACGATTCCACTGCCCACAGATCTTGTTCGTTCAAGCGCTGCTAGAACCACTAAACGTCAAAATCAAAAATATTTTCTCAACAAGAAACGTTAATTTAGATCTTAAGATGGAATTTGAGAATATTTATCCCTCTAACGCAAAGCAAATGCCACTTCAATATTTCAATGATCGGCTGCAGGATTACTTGGCACATGTGAACATGAACAACATAATTGCGACTGATGCATCTGTATCAAATCAAAAGGCTGGGGCAGGTATCTTCTCACGTTCCCTTGACTGGTCCTTTTCGGTTAGACTCCCAGATTACACACCAATATTCATAGCATAATTATTTGCTATTGTACTGGCACTATGAAAACTTCTTTTGGGTGAATCGGAAGCAGTCGTAATTACAGATTCTTTTTCAGTATGTGCTGCTCTGTCTTCAGGAGCCAACTTAACACTTATGCACATGTTTCGACAACTCATACCGACAAACTTGAAAAAACTGCAGCTCTTATGGGCACCAGGCCATCGTGGCATATATCTCAATGAGATGGCAGATGCACTAGCCACAGTATCTCTTAGCGGTCCCCTTATCCCGATTTTGCCTGGTACGGCTTACGCGACAGCAATAAGGTTTAGAAACCTCTGTTTGCATGAATACGACTGCTACTCATTGGATAAATATCGAGATTTCGCACATCTAAGATGCCGCTGGAATAGACAGTGGTGTGCAACACGGCCCTTGGAAGTTACTTTTACAAGATTGCGTTGCAGAATTCCGCAACTGAATTATTATTTTCATAAAGTTGGTCTAAAGGCGTCACCTTTATGTCAGACTTGCGAAGAAATAGAAACGATAGATCACTTCTTTTTGTTCTGTCGCCGATATTCTCATCAGCGGAAAAGATACCTGGTAGCTCCACTCGAAAATTTGGGATTGGAATTAAATGTGGCAGTATTTTTGTCGTTTGGCAGCATTAAATTCGGTTATAGTCACAGGGACGTCTGCTCTGCGGTATTTGAATACATAATTGAAACAAAGCGATTGCCATGTTAATCTGCCTATATATATATATATATATATATATATATATATATATATATATATATATATATATATATATATATATATATATATATATATATATATAATTGAAACAAAGCGATTGTCATGTTAATCTGCCTATATATATATATATATATATATATATATATATATATATATATATATATATATATATATATATATATATATATATATATATATATATATATATATATATATATATATATATATATATGTGTGACGCTACGATGCATCTGACCGTTCTGTTTTGTTTAGACTGTCGAGGGTGTGTGCACCGGACGGTGATGCATGAGCCCGGGCGAAAGGAGCATGGCTCGACTGGGTATTTTCTTGGTGTGTGAACTCGTCTATCGTGAACATGGTTTCCTTATGAGGCAAACGGTGAGCGTCAGGAGCGCTTGAAGAGCCGCGTGATGGAAAACCGCGTGGTGGACCGCGTATGCGAGACGAAGAATTACGAGCATCAGGTCGGTGGGCAATGTCTCGCGTCGTAGGCTGGAGTGAGGACTTTCGAAATGCCAGCTTTCGTGCAGAAGGGAGGCGTGCTTGATGGTTAGCTTTTTCCCAAAACACGCATGGTCTTCTGAAAGTAAACTCATGTGCCACTTCGTCTTGAGGCACTTGTCGATTCGCACTGGACTTTTGAATGCTTGAGAACTGCTTAGGAAATTGACGATAGTGTGCAGTTGTCTCTAGATGGTTGGCAATGAGGAAGTCTTGGTCATAGTCATTAAAACGGGTAATCATCTCCTCTTTGATTTTTTGCCATGACTCGTCGTTCTCGAATATGTGAATAAGGTAAAATTTAAATGCCTCACCGGTGACGTAGTCGCTGAGGTTCATAACCATTTCCCGTTCCGACCAAGATGCAGCGGCGGCGTGGACCTCGAATAGGTTGAACCAGTCCTGTACGGGTCCGTCGTCCGCTGATCCGGTGTACTTGGGGATGTCGAGCTCAGTCGATGGTTCTGTCATGGTGCCGGTAACTGTATGCGCCTGAGATCACCTCTTCTGTGGTCGATATTCAGTTGAGGCGTACTGCAGGTGGCTTCGTGAATGATGTGTCGAGGTTGATGAGTGGTGGCCAGGTCTTCATCCTGTCGGCTTGTGTGACGCTATGATGAATAGGAGACGTGGCCTGGCTCATACCCCATGTTTATTCTACTCTGCACTTCTTCCTCATCTACTTCTCCTAACCATCCCTCCTTCTTACGTCACATATATATATATATATATATATATATATATATATATATATATATATATATATATATATATATATATATATATATATATATCATTTTAGACCCACCATTACCTCTGTCTCAAATCTCATCTGATAGCCTGCATCGCTCCCTGCTCAGATATACTCCTTTTTCGATTTTCGGCTTTTCTTTCTATATTTTTTTCAGCCCAAAATTACGTTTTGTTTGAAAAACCATTAACCTTTTAGTTAAGGTCCTGCCGCCCGGTTCTTGGCCGATCTCGCTTTGTGGGTGTGCGCCAGAGTGTCAAGGATCATCATCATCATCATACAATTGCTCTAAGATCGGGTAGAGCGTGCGGTGGTGGCGGCCTGCTGCAACCGCCTCGCAGCGGTTGCGCCAGAGGCAGAAAGAGCCGGCAACAATGAGAAGACAAGCGAAGCGGCCTCGCGAACAACGCCCAGAAGAAACATAGTGATTTACTCTGAGGCAGCGAAATCCGGCATGTACGGCTCTCCAAAAAACGCGAGCAATGAAATGACACAATCCCTTAGAAAATGCTGATTAGTTTCCCGAAGGGAGCAGTTCGGACACGTCCCTGACTGGACCATTCCTCACCTTTCCAGGCGGTCGAGAGTGGGAAGCACACCCCATCCCAGGTGCCACGTGAAGTCCCAGAGGTGAGGCAGAAAAGAAGCCGTTAACGTGCTCCAAGACACCCGTCCAAACTGAGCACGGCGGACTGGGGGGACCAGTGGAAGCAACAAAACAGCAGTTGTCTCAACCATGTGGTTTTTCAACACATCTATGCCAGGACAGGTTGACTGGACATGGCGAAAAAATGCAACAGTTGTTGCATAAAACGCAGGAAGTGTTATTGACAGCGGCCCCCTCCCTGTTAAGGTGCACATTAGGCATCAAATGCCGAAGGCGAGTACCCAGAAAGTATTATGCAAGCGTTCGTGCGGGAGATTCCTCCCCCTGCACGAGGCGCAAAAGGAAGCGCAGTGCCAGCAGCCGACAGCGTATGGACACCGAAGCGAAAGCAAAGCCTCCCTGAGAACGCTGCTGTCCCAGTGCCCCACGAGAGACCAACTCAGTGCCGCCTGACCAAAAAAAAATGTACACAAAGCAGACTGCAGTGATCGCACGATACGTAAAGATGGTTGCACGGCGTGAGAAGGGTACAAAATGCGACCGCAAAATACGGTCTGCGCAAGGTACCTCCGCTCAAGAAGTGGAAAGTCGAAATCCCGTGCAACCTGAATTTTCAGTCTTACTCCTTCGAGAGCGTTCAACCAAACGGATTCGCTAATGCCGTAGTGGTTATACAAAATACCTAAAATACGAAGGGACGTGGCCAGCTGATTAGGAAAACCGGCGCTAAGCCTGGAGCTTGGAGAGCGTATGATGAAATACCGTGGTTTGGAGATGTTCAACGCTGCACCTGAAATGTCGCCATACATGGGAAAATGCACGCAGGCTGCGTGAATGGCTATCTTCATTTGAAAGGTACAAGGTTATATCGTCAGCGAAAGCTGTAACTTTCACGACACTGCTACCAGGAAGCTCAAGACCCCGGACGCGTGAATCCGTGTCAAGAGCACGCAAATATGGCTCAAGGCTGAGACAGTGGACATCCCTGACAGACCCCGCGTGTTATGGAAAAGGCAGCACTTTCCCAGCCATCCAGAACTATTGTACTTTGAGACCAGTGTAGGTATTTCTAATTATTTCCACAAACGAATGAGAAAAGCTGAAGGGTGTGAGCACATTAAAAATATACGTGTGCTCTAGTCGGTCAAACGCTTTTTCCTCGTATAAAGACACAAGGATACCACGCGCAGATTGAGACAGAGTATAGACTATGATTTTACGTGTGGTAAATGACAAGCTGTGTATTTCTCCTTCAAGCACTGATGAAGTCTGATGATGACCTACCAGGGCGCTCAACAGACCCCCTAAACGTTGAACGACTACCACCGCGAATATCTTATAGTCAATGTTGAGGAGCGTGACAAGTCTCTAATCTTCGAGATTAACAGAGGAAGCATTAGCTTTTGGAATAAGCACAATGCGTCAATCTCAAAAACTGGATGGAAAGACACCGTCCTCGTAACATCGCTGGACAACCGCGGTAAAGGTAGCACCAATCTCATTCCAAATTCTCAAGT
This sequence comes from Rhipicephalus microplus, assembly GCF_013339725.1. Classification (NCBI taxonomy): domain Eukaryota; kingdom Metazoa; phylum Arthropoda; class Arachnida; order Ixodida; family Ixodidae; genus Rhipicephalus; species Rhipicephalus microplus. The sequence continues at coordinate 120,317,466 of NC_051167.1, forward strand.
AAAACCCAGCAGGAAAACCGTCCGGCCCAGAGGCCGTTCCACATTTTATAGATTTCAGTGCCGCCTTTACCTCTTCAGCTGACAGAGGGATGTGCAGGTAATCCACAGCTTCTTGAGGAATGCGCGGCAAACATTTAAGCATTGGCGGTGTTTCATCACAGCTAGTCCACATGGCCGAACACGACATTGCTTCAAAATGCGCCAAGAAAACAGATCGATTACGCGTAGGAAGTGGCTGCGCAGGAGGAATTTGTGCTGCCATAGAGACAGATGGCTCTGATTGCCCAAAAAACGAATTTTTCGCGTAGCGCAGCCCCTCAGGAATCGCACATGGGTTGTATCAACAGCGCCACGGCTGCTGCCGCCAGGGACGAAGCAACAGTAAAGCGCTGAAAGCGTTCACGCGGTTCACGCTGCCATGCTCGCATCAGAGAAGGCCTTTCGGCGCGCAAAACAATACGTAACTTCATCGCAGTATCAGCAAGCTCTTCATAAACTCGTCGACGAAGCGAACGCCCCTCCACTGCGAAGCGCAGGCGCCACTGTGTTTTAAGCGCACCCCAATCTTCAGGACCAGAAGCCGTGAGTGACACACGTATCGCGCGGGACAAATCTGATCCCGAGCGCGCCTCCTGCAAGACGCGAACATCAAGACGCCATGTCTTTTCTGAAAAAGAAAATGGAACTTCTAGCTTCAAGACAATAGGCCGATGATCAGATACGTACACAGGAGAAGGTGGGAAGGACGGAACGCATAAATCGGAGACAAACGCCTCTAAGGCACACGGGATATAAGTCTGGTCGAGCCTGCTGGAAGATAGTCCGCGTCGCCATGTCCGAACAAAGGTATTTCCGTGCACTACATTGTGCGCGTCCAGTAATGAAAAGTGGTAGACAAGGTGTCGCAGCTCGTGTGATTTCCAAGCCGACTGGCCCCAGCCAGGACCTTGAACATCGGTCCGCGTAATTAGAACGCAGTTGAAGTTGCCAATCAGAATGACATTACGACCGTCAAGAAAAACGTATCCAGGTCTCTAAAAAATAATTAGACTGTCCAGCATGTGATGGCCCTTACACACAAAGTATATATCCTTAATCTGAAAGCAAAGCAGCTGCAGTCTAAAGCCAAAACACTGCCCACACCATCATAGAAAGTATGGTGATCCCGTAATAAAGCCTGATTAAAAATAATAATACCTACTCCCGTAAAAACGAGAAGTAGCGAAAGAGAAATAACAATCTAGGTTGAACTTTCGTTTAAAAGCAAGCACGTCGGATAGCGAGAAGAAATTTGTTCCTGCAGGCACAAAACATCACAATTTGCAGCACGGGTGACACTAATCACTTCAGCTTGTTTTGTCGGACTGCCAAAACCCTGAACGTTCAATGAAATAATATGCAGTGTAGTAGCCATAATGAAACGTAAAGACTAACCTGGACGCATAGTTCCAGACGGTGTCCTGCAAAGTGTCCAGGGGACACTTCCTCAACCAAATTACCACGCACTGTCTGACCCTCCCGAAGAGGGTCGAGGTTTTTTGGACCGTTGGGATTTACCACGGCCATCACTGCGTTCATCGGAGCAAGAGCTTGAAGTGTGCCCTCGCTTGGTTTCGCGCGGAGCTCCCAAGTCGACGTCAAATTCGGGAAGGCTAGACAGTCCAATGCCACTGTCCGTGTTTTAGGGGTGATGCTCCTTACAGCGGCACCCGTTCGTGCCTCGTCGTAGTGCGTAGCCAGTCTTACGTTTTGACCTGCAAGGTGATGCTGGTGGGAGATTTCTCCTCTGCGTTGTTGAACAATAAAAAATTCGCAGCGTGCGCGTTAACTAAAAGCCGTATTCTTCTGTCTCTCATTTCCCATTAGCAGCCATCAGCATGTACATTGAGCACTATCTGACAAGAAAGGGTTGCTACGTTATACTGGCTGGGCATAACCTCCTTGGTTTTAGAAAGGTTTAGTGATCGTTGGGCCGCAGTGCCATGAACACAGTGAACTAGTATATACCATGAAGTCGAGGTGGTTAAATGTGGGAAGTAGACACGAAGCGCAAACCGTAAGAAAGTGTGCGTGTGCCACCTCTTGTTTAGTCCTTGGAATGTCCGCTGGATGGCGGTGCTTCTATATGGGGAATATATGATGAAAAGATGCGAGATGGTGGTACTCGGAGTGTTGACTAGATGGACAAACGGACACACAGACAGATGCATGGACGGACGCACGGATGGCTGCACGAACGGATGGACGCATGGACGAACGCAGGGGTGGATGCATGGACGAACGCAGGGACGGACGCACGGATGGACGTGCGGACGCACGAACAGACGCACGGACGGGCGGATGGACGCACGGATGGTCACACAGACAGACGCGTGGAAAGACGGAAGCAAGAACGAATGGACGGACAGATGCTTCGCCGCACTCTCCATCATTCACCCTGTGGATATGCTGCCATTCTTTCATATAAACCCTCTGTATTTTACTACCCGCGTCAATATTATATGCATTTGATATTAGTGGGTACTATCACTGTAGTGAGTACTAACAGACAAAAATGCCTTGGAAAGTGTAGGGGATGTTATAGAAGCAATTTTAATGTGGATATCAAGAATGAAAAATGGACGACAATACTACTGGCCACCGGCAGAGACAAAACCTACGACCTTCGAATACGTTAGCGTGTCCGATACCCTACCAGTGAGCTATGGCCACGGTGATCCTCCTCGTCTACTTTAAGGGGTATATATGTGCATTCATACGCGAGAGTGTAAGTCAGCGCCACCTGCTGGCGTTACGGTGCATCGGGAACACTTTTTCCTTGCCCGTCGGCGTCACGTAGCACGTTAGCTCGTTATAAGGTAGCAGCTGACCAATAATATATTAAAATTACAGTGACATCCCCTATGGTTTCCCTGGCATCATTGTCTGTTTTCAATAATACTGTGTCTAACAAAGGAAACGAACCCTTAAAAATAGGCTGTTTTCTTAACATGCATTCCAGTTTTACCTTGCGAGGTCATGTGCATTAGATAAGTACCGAGTCGCCCCTAAAAAACAAACAAAATAAGAAACTAAAACACGAGACACTGCGCCCACAATTAAAACAGACTGGTTACGACCACATTGCTTATTTTCATCGTGGTTATCGATGCACTGGTAGTTTAATGTGTATTGTTCGGTTTGATCCGTTGTCTAGGCCATAGGCAATCTCTCTTCGCATGCTTCAGACGGGAACATACCCTAGCCTCGTAACCTATAGCCATTATTCCGATATTTCAGAACTTTGTCCAGACTGCCAGAATCGCAGTGATTTTAACCACATGCTCTGGAGGTGCCCCTCTTTACAAAGAAAAAATGAAGAATTTTCTGAGAACTCCTTTCATTTAATGCTCACGAGTCCGGTTCTCATACAACAACTCAAGGCTGTCCAGAAGGCCCACGATGCGGCGGTGAGGCTGGGCCTCCCCGTCCCAACGTGGGAGCGGCCCGCGATTCTACCCCTATAAAACGGGGGTAGAATCCTTCAGGACCCCAATAAAAGTTTTTCATCCATCCATCCAGAAAGAGGCATAATTTGGCCCAATTTTTTTTTTCCCGAAACCACTTTTTTGCGTTCGCATTACAGTCAATTGCCTCATATCGTGTACCGGAATTATAAAAGCAGCAGATACTTCAATGTGCTTCACGCAATCGTGCAATTTCGCCTATTTTCGGTTTTGGCATTTGGTACTTTCAGAGAAAAAAAAACTTGTTTATTTCAATCATTTTTCGCGCTCAGCGGCTTCACCCCAGAGGCACCACATGGATGTGAGGTGCGACTTGGTGTATGAAATTTTTTCGAGCCTGCTCACGCACCAACTACGTGGTCTTAAGGGTGTGGTAGCGTGTGTGCCTTTTGTAGTGCGTGACTGGCTTTAAACCATGAAGACGTCTTAAACCCTTGTTCAGACAACCGATTGCAATGTACGCTTGTAAAACACCAGATTGCTACACAAACAATCGGGGTTCGATTCCCACTCACACCCGCAATTTCTTTATTCACGATTTTACTTGCTGTTTTCTTGATTTTCCGACTGCGCAAAGGCGCTCGTTTTTTTTTCTTTCGGTCACGCCAAAATGATAATTTCTCGCTAACAACAAACGAAGCCGACGCCGGAATTTATGCAAAACAATCTCTCTAACGCTAAAGCGTTCTTACTAGCAAAAAAGCTGCAAAAGCTGCAAAAGGTAGCCTCATCGCCAAATGGCGACTACTGTTTTGTTTACAGTCAATTCAATAAAAAGGTACACGCTGTACTTATGTGTTTCGTATTCGTTTTCTTTGGATGAAGTCTAGTGAAAGGCGATGTCGGCTTTTCGGTGACAAGCAACTAATTTTTACAGATATACTATTCTCTTGATAAGCCCGCGACTTCTGTTTATTTCTAAGAAAAAAAAACTATTCGCGTCATAATTTCACTGCCTTTAGTTGGTGAAAAATAAGTTTCACTCTCAAATGCAACAAAACTTCATTGCACATGATTGTACAATGGAAACAGTTTTTGCTTGTTTCTTGCGTTAGAATGGAAAAATTCAGTGCAGGCATCAATCTGAAGGGCTTTCTTTAGAAGTAAACAAAAAGGAAGAAAGAGAAGCCTGCGGTCCCGCCAATATAAAAGCTGGGGAGATCAGAGAAGGCGCTCCTCACTGTGAAGCATTGACTCGAAACGACGGGCTTGACTTATCCACAACCAATGCCCAAAAAACTGGTGTGACTATAAATACGTGGCAGCAGATTTTAAACGCACAGTACGCAAAGCAAAAGATGACTATGACACTAACAAATTTAGCTATCTTTCAAAACCATACAACAGAAAGGCGCTTTTTAGATTTTTGCGTTCCAGAAAAATGATACCACCATCAGACAATACTGATTCTTCAATTCTATCGCCTAGCGAACTCACTGAAATCTTAGAAAATGTTGCTAAAGGATTAGAAGAAAGATTCAGATCAACAATGCCAAGACACATAGTAAAGCCAATTGCAGGGGAGGAGTTCAACGAGGTGACATTAGCGGAACTAGCGGGTGTAGTGAGGCACTTACCTCCTACAGCACCTGGACCAGATGGAGTAACTTCAGCAATGATAAAAGTACTATATGACATTTCCCCACATGAACTCTGTAATATGGTTAATTACTCTTTGAAAACTTCTTGGATACCGGCGGATTGGAAACTTTCCAAAATAATTCCGATACTTAAAAAACAGGGGCTTGGGTATACACTTGACAATGTGAGGCCAATTTCTCTTACATCTAATTTGGTTAAACTAACTGAAAGAGTTTTGAATGCACGTGTGATAAAATACATCGAGGAGAAATCAATATTGAACCCCAGTCAAATTGGTTTTAAATCGGGATGCTCCATATGGTGTGCGCACGCGGATTTGGAGAGTCGTATACAGTTGGCTAGGCGTAGAAGAGAGTATTGTGCATTAGTTACTCTGGATTTGGCCAAGGCGTATGACAAAGTGGAGCATAAAATACTAATAGAGCAGATGGAAAGGTCACATTTACCAAAATACATGACATCATGGGTAGCAGAGTTTTTAAGGGAGAGAGAGTTTTATTGCTTTCAAAGGGGTTGTTTTTCTAACAGATATCGACAATACCGTGGCGTACCACAAGGTGCAGTGCTCTCACCGGTGTTGTTTAACATCTTCCTCAGTTCGATTCCAACACATAGCGATATTCATTTATATCTTTACGCAGATGACATTGCTTTCTTTGCGACAAACAGTGATCTGCAATTACTTTATCAGACATTACAGAATTACCTAAACATGATAGAGAAATGGCTTCAAAAAATTGGAATGTCTCTAAATGTAAACAAAAGCGCGCTTCTAGCGTTCTCGTTCAGGGATCCTGTTAACATCTCCTTGATGTATGGCACAGAGCAGATTCCCCAGGTGGATTCACTTAAATACTTAGGCATCATATATAACAGCTCGTTAAATTGGAAAAGCCACATCGATCACATTGCGTCCAAAGCAACACGAGCCATGGGGTGGTTACGCAAGCTCAGCAACATAAAAAGGGGGTTGCGAAGAAATACATTGGTAATGGTCTATAAAATGTACATTCGTCCTATCATGGAATTCGGCTGCGTCTTATTTTCGGGCAGTGCGACATATAAAATGAGACCGCTAATACTATTAGAAAGGGAGGCCTTACGACTGTGCCTTGGACTGCCCAAGTTTGTTGCTAACAACGTGCTATACATGGAAGCGCGTCTACCGTCATTGTTAAATAGATTCAAAATGCTTACTATCCAAACATTTTTAAAACTATACGCTGTGCCCCAGAGAGCATCCTTTTATGCTTTTATTAAAGAACCAAGTTTATTTTTTGAAACTTGGTGGTCACGATTCCACTGCCCACAGATCTTGTTCGTTCAAGCGCTGCTAGAACCACTGAACGTCAAAATAAAACATATTTTCACATCAAGAGACGTTAACTTAGATCTTATGATAGAATTTGAGAATATTTATCCCTCTAACGCAAAGCAAATGCCATTTCAATATTTAAATGATCGGCTGCAGGATTACTTGGCGCATTTGAACTTGAACAACATAATTGCGACCGATGCATCCGTATCAAATGAAAAGGCTGGGGCAGGTATCTTCTCACGTTCCCTTGACTGGTCCTTTTCGGTTAGACTCCCAGATTACACACCAATATTCATGGCAGAATTATTTGCTATTGTACTGGCACTACGGAAACTTCCTTTGGGCGAATCGGAAGCAGTCGTAATTACAGATTCTTTTTCAGTATGTGCTGCTCTGTCTTCAGGAGCCAACTTAACACTTATGCACATGTTTCGACAACTCATACCGACAAACTTGAAAAAACTGCAGCTCTTATGGGTACCAGGTCATCGTGGCATATATCTCAATGAGATGGCGGATGCACTAGCCACAGTATCTCTTAGCGGTCCCATTATCCCGATTTTGCCTGATACGGCTTACGCGACAGCAATAAGGTTTAGAAACCTCTGTTTGCGTGAATACGACTGCTACTCATTGGATAAATATCGAGATTTCGCACATCTAAGATGCCGCTGGAATAGACAGTGGTGTGCAACACGGCACTTGGAAGTTACTTTTACAAGATTGCGTTGCAGAATTCCTCAACTGAATTATTATTTGCATAAAGTTGGTCTAAAGGCGTCACCTTTATGTCAGACTTGCCAAAAAATGGAAACGATAGATCACTTCTTTTTGTTCTGTCGCCGGTATTCTCATCAGCGGAAAAGATACCTGGTAGCTCCACTTGAAAAATTGGGATTAGAATTAAATGTGGCAGTAATTTTGTCGTTTGGCAGCATTAAAGTGTATATATATATATTATATATATATATATATTATATATATATATATATATGTATATATGTGTGTATATATATATATATATATATATATATATAGACCCACCATTACCTCTGTCTCAAATCGCATCTAATGGCCTGCATCGCTCCCTGCTCAGATACACTCCTTTTTCGATTTTCGGCTTTCCTTTCTATATTTTTTTAGCCCAAAATTACGTTTTCTTTGAAAAACCATTAGCCTTTTAGCTAAAATCCTGCCGCCCGGTTCTTGGCCGATCCCCCTTTGTGGGTGTGCGCCAGAGTGTCAAGGATCATCATCATCATCATCATCAAAAGCTGGGGAGATCAGAGAAGGCGCTCCTCACTGTGAAGCATTGACTCGAAACGACGGGCTTGATGCCTTTAGGGATGGCAATTGAAGAGACTAATATATATATATATATATATATATATATATATATATATATATATATATATATATATATATATATATAATATATATATATATATATATATATATGATATTACGAGGCAGTGGGCATGGCTCTACCGTCGTGGACAACAGTTCGATGAAAAAGAAGTGGACTCGCCGCGCGAGAGACTGGCAGCTCTGAAGCGTCACTTTGGCATGTAAATATAGGAAATACGCTCATTTCTCTCTTCCGTGTGTTTGCGAGCTCCGTAACAAATTGGTGGGAGTGCTGGGTAACGAAGCGCCATACAACGGAGCTCCGCAGTGGTCGTCAAATCGGAGTTTCCGTGATGGAACACGGGACTGATCCCACGGCCACCTCTCCATCGGCCTCGGCGACGCCCGCACCATCCACGGCAACGCCTCCACTGGCCCCACCCCCACCCACGTACGTGCTGACGCATCCGAAGCATCCTGGAACGTTCTGCGGTACGGACCAAGTTGATGTCGACGACTGGATAGCCGACTACGAACGCACCAGTGCTCTCAACCGGTATGATCCGACTCTTATGCTGGCCAATGTGCTGTTTTACCTGAAAGGCACGGCCAAAGTCTGGTACGAGAACCATGAGGAGGAGATCGGCAGTTGGGACACCTTCAAGGAAAAGCTTCGCGACTTATTTGGGAAGCCCATCGGTCGAAAGGCGGCTGCAAAGAAGGAGTTGTCTATACGTGCTCAGACGTCCACAGAGCCGTATATCTCATATATACAGGACGTGCTGGCTCTATGTCGTAAAGTTGACAACGACATGTCGGAGTCTGACAAGGTTGGCCACGTCCTCAAGGGCATAGCGGACGACGCGTTCAACCTGCTAATGTGCCGGAACTGTGCGACCGTCGACGAAATTATTGAGGAATGCCGGCGTTTTGAACTGGCCAAAAGCAGGCGGATTTCAAGATCATTTACTCGACTGCCGAACACCGCAGCGACGTCCTCCTGCGAAGATGGACTGTCCTCCCATCGGCAGTCTTCACCAGCGTCTGAAATTACGCGAATTGTCCGGCGGGAAATCGAAGCAATTACACCTACTCTTCCCGCCAACGGCCACGTCGATTTGCAAGTACCTCAGGTTTGCTTGGTACAGTCGATTGTACGGGAAGAACTGAGCAATTTGGGCTTCGATGTCTGCGCCGTTGCTCAGTCTCGACCAATTGGCTTCCGTTCAAGGTCGCCGCCTCGCCCCAGGTCACCACCCCAAGAAAGGTCTTATCCACGCTCTCGCAATCCGGCCGAATGGAGAACTGCGGATGATCGGCCGATCTGCTTTAACTGCCGCCGCATAGGTCACGTCGCACGGTATTGCCACAACCATTGGTCTTCGTCCCGAAACCAGTATAACACTGCTCGCCGCACCGATAGCTACCGTCGTTTCCAACCTCCTGAGCCGATCGCCGACAACTACCGCCGGCCTCTGCCCGTCGATTCCTACGCCTGCGATGCCCCTGATACGCAGCACAGCCGCTCACCGTCGCCTCGACGTCACCAGTCTCGTTCGCCGCCAGGACGTCGCCCGTCGTCCCCTTCTCCTCTACGACGACGCCCGACCTCCCCGCTCAATTCTCACCAGGGAAACTAAGCGGTGCAGCTCTTGGAGGTGAAGCTGCATCCTCGGTACCGACCTCAAATCCTCTCCTTGTACTGCCGACACGACGAAATTTGATCGACGTCGACGTTGACGGCCTGACTGTTTCTGCACTTGTTGACACTGGGGCGCATATTTCTGTGATGAGTGCCCGACTTCGTCGCCGCCTGAAGAAAGTGCTCACACCGGCTGCCCCTGGCGTTATTCGTGTCGCCGACGGAAGAAGTCTTGCCATCACAGGAATGTGCACAGCACGCATCACTATCGCCGATCACCCCACATCTGTTCTCTTTGCAGTTATTGAGCAGTGCCCAAATGACCTAATTCTTGGTTTAGATTTCTTGTCCACCCATGCTGCTCTCATCGACTGTGCAACCGGCGTTCTTCAACTTGAACTGCCTCGACTTGGACCTGTGCCGTCCTCACCGTCACACCGCTTGTGCGCTGTTGATTATGTTCGGCTGTCACCGCAAGCCACCACGTGTGTTGCCTTAACGATATCACCAGCTCTTCCTGACGGTGACTACATAGTGTCTCCATTGGTGGATGTGCTCTTGGCTCGAAGTGTTGCTGTGCCGCATACAATCGTGACTATTGTGGACAACTACGTTCAGCTTCCGCTCCTTAACTTCAGTAGTTCGACCCAAGTTCTCCCGCAAGGCATTTCGTTAGCCCACGTTTCCCCACTTGATGCATGTAGCATCGTGGCATTGGACCCTGAAGACTGTTCGTCCCATACTGCAGCCAGCCGAGCAAACGCACCTAGCGACGAAATCACGATGATGATCGCCCCTGATCTTCTGCCCTGTCAGTTGGCGCAACTTCACCACGTTCTGACTACCTACCGAGATATTTTCGACTTCGATGACCGCCCTTTAGGTCAAACGTCCTTCGTGCGTCATCAAATACATACCGGCGATGCTAATCCTGTTAGACGGCGACCGTATCGTGTTTCCCAGTCCGAACGCCAGGTCATACAACGAGAAGTCGAGAAAATGCTCTCCAAAGGAGTCATAGAGGCCTCTTCAAGTCCATGGGCGTCACCTGTTGTTTTAGTGAAAAAGAAGGATGGCAGCTGGAGATTTTGCGTTGACTACCGTGCCTTGAACAAGATAACCCGCAAAGACGTATATCCGCTGCCACGAATCGACGACGCCCTTGATTGCCTTCATGGCGCGCGATACTTCTCATCTATTGATCTGCGTTCGGGCTACTGGCAAATTTCTGTCGACGACTTAGACCGAGAAAAGACTGCCTTCATCACACCGGACGGCCTTTATCAGTTCAAGGTTATGCCTTTTGGGCTGTGCAACGCCCCGGCAACGTTCGAACGCATGATGGACTCTCTTCTTCGTGGTTATAAATGGTCCATCTGTCTTTGCTACCTCGACGATGTGATTGTTTTTTCCCCAACATTTGAAACTCACTTAACTCGTTTGTCGACCATTTTAGCCGTTTTTCGTCGAGCAGGACTCCAGCTGAACTCGAAAAAGTGCAATTTCGGCCGACAACAAATCACGATCCTTGGTCATCTTGTAAGTGCTGCTGGCGTCCGACCTGACCCTGACAAGATTAGCGCTGTCAAGAATTTCCCTCTGCCTTCTTCAACCAAAGATGTTCGGAGTTTTGTGGGCTTATGCTCGTACTTCCGCCGCTTTATACGCGATTTCGCTACAATTGCACGACCACTAACTGATCTTCTCAAAAAGAACGTGCCCTTCTCGTGGGGCCAAGACCAAGCAGCTGCGTTTTCCACGCTGATCGACCTGCTCATTTCACCACCAATACTGGCTCACTTTGACCCGTCTGCGACGACTGAAGTACGCACAGACGCCAGTGCTCACGGAATCGGCGCCGTCCTCGCTCAACACCAGGGAGGCCAAACGCGTGTTATTGCGTATGCCAGCCGCCTTCTCTCCACATCTGAGCGAAACTATTCGATAACAGAGCGCGAGTGTCTTGCGTTGGTCTGGGCTGTAGCGAAATTTCGCCCCTACTTGTATGGCCGCGAGTTTTCAGTTATTACGGACCACCACGCTCTGTGTTGGCTGTCGTCGCTCAAGGACCCAACTGGCCGCCTAGGTCGCTGGGCTCTACGTCTCCAGGAGTATAACTTCGACGTAATTTATAAGTCGGGCAGGTTGCACCAAGATGCTGATTGTCTCTCGCGTTATCCGGTGGACCCTACTAGCCTCGCTGTCCATGAAGGCGATTCTTGTGTGCTCGCCATATCTGATTTGCACGACATCGGCACAGAGCAGCGCCGGGACGCAACCCTCAAGAAGGTCATTCAGCGAGTATCTTCAGGACATTCCGACCCTTCTCTCCGTCAATATGTCCTTCGCAACGACATTCTGTATCGTCGCAACATGAAGTCTGATGGCCCGGAATATTTGTTAGTTATTCCCCAACACATGCGTGCCACTATTCTTCAACATCTGCATGACGCACCGACGGCGGGACACCTGGGTTTTTCACGCACCTATCACCGCGTGCGGCAACGGTTCTTTTGGCCTGGCATGTATAAATTTGTGCGCCGTTATGTCGCTGCTTGCGAGCGCTGCCAGCGTCGGAAACGTCCTGCTCTCCGTCCGGCTGGCCTGCTCCAACCTATCGACATTCCCCCGGAACCATTCTTCCGCATCGGCCTCGACTTGCTCGGACCTTTCCCGACGTCCGTGTCAGGCAACAAGTGGATCGCTGTCGCAACCGACTATGCGACCAGATACGCGATAACTCGTGCATTGCCAACTAGCTGCGCTACAGACGTCGCAGACTTTCTCCTAAATGACGTCATTCTGCGGCATGGAGCTCCGCGCCAGCTTTTGACGGATCGGGGCCGCTGCTTCCTCGCAAAAGTTATCGACGAAATCCTCCGGAGCTGCTCTACCGAACATCACCTTACTACTGCCTACCATCCCCAGACTAACGGTCTCACGGAGCGTCTCAACCGAACTCTTACAGACATGTTGTCTATGTACGTCTCTGCTGACCACCGTGACTGGGACGCAATGCTCCCCTACGTTACATTTGCATATAATTCGTCAAGACATGACACCGCCGGCTACTCTCCATTCTTTCTTTTGTACGGCTGCAACCCTGCGTTGCCATTCGACACACTCCTTCCTTCTGCTACTATCCAACCAACGGTCTATGCGCAGGACGCTGCTTCTCGAGCCCGCGTCGCTCGCCAAATCGCGCACACTCGGCTCAGTGCTTCTCAGGCCGCACAAAAAGTCCGCTACGATGACTCGCGCCGCGACGTTGACTACCCTGATGACTCTCTTGTCCTACTCTGGACGCCGTATCGACGTGAAGGTTTGTGCGAGAAGCTCCTCCCACGATACACAGGACCCTACAAAGTTCTCCGCAAGGTCACCGACGTCGACTACCTCATCACTCCCGTTCAACCGCACTCATCCTCTGCTACACCATCTACTGATGTTGTTCATGTGTCGCGCCTAAAGCCCTACTATACTGCCAGTCCTGATTGACTTAGGGGCGCCGTGACGGCGCTTTGTTCGCCGGGGGTGATATTACGAGGCAGTGGGCATGGCTCTACCGTCGTGGACAACAGTTCGATGAAAAAGAAGTGGACTCGCCGCGCGAGAGACTGGCAGCTCTGAAGCGTCACTTTGGCATGTAAATATAGGAAATACGCTCATTTCTCTCTTCCGTGTGTTTGCGAGCTCCGTAACAATATATATATATATATATATATATATATATATATATATATATATATATATATATATATATATATATATTGTAGTGAATAAGAAAGACGTTGATACCATCAGGCCAGCTATCATCAGCACAAGAAAAAGGGCACGAGATCGGCGATCGAGCACCGTCATCTGGGTTCGCCTGCCTTCCTTTAGAGCTACCACCCGCTTGTTGAGTCCTTCTATAAACCCCCTTTACATTTGGGTGGATCGTGCTGGGTAACTGCATCACCTACACCCTGGAACTCCGATCCCGCACCCTGCCGTCGACCATGCAAGTTGACGCTGCCCAACAGACAGCACCTCTCGCGGCTCCTACTTGCCCCGGCCCGGTTCACCAGCGAGACCCCCCGATCTTTTCGGGCGCCGAAGACCAGGACGTCGAGGACTGGCTGTCGTCCTACGAAAAAGTCAGTGGACCAAACAGGTGGGATGACGCTGCTAAGTTGAGCACCGTCAACTTTTACTTGGCTAATGTGGCGAAACTGTGGTACACAAACCACGAATCCGAGTTCGAGAACTAGGCCACTTTCAAGCAGGCAATATCCTCGGTCTTCAGTCGCCCTGCCGTGCGGAAGTTGCGCGCCGAACAACGCCTGCGCTCACGGGCACAAGAACCTGGCGAAACGTTTACCGCCTATATTGAAGATATACTCGATCTCTGCAAGCGCGTCGATGCCGCAATGAGCGAAAGTGCCAAGATCCAGCACATTATGAAAGGTGTTGATGACGACGTCTTTCTAATGCTCCTGGCGAAGTCTCCTGGCACGGTGTCTGAAGTGGTAACTCTGTGCCAGAACTACGACGAATTGCGACGGCAACGAGCTCTCACCCGTCGTCCATTTCAGCCTAACCAACCACTCGCTGCACTGGACGTCGTACCTGACCACTCCCGCCTTCTAGCACAAATGAAAGACTTTGTGCGTGAGGAGGTCGCACGTCAGCTTTCCCTCCTGCCGTTTTGTCAGCGCCAAGAGCCTCCGCAGCAGCAGCAAGAGCAACCACCGACACCGTTAGCTCCCATGCTCCGACATGCACTTCAGGACCAGATTGCCGAGGCTATGCCAGTGCCCTTTCAGCAACAAGTTGTCGCCGCGCCTCTTACTTATGCTGACGCAGTAAAGAGGCAGCAGCCACACCAGCCCTCGCCGTTCAATGGACTGCTGCATGTCACACCAGCCCTCGCCGTTCAATGGACTGCCGCATGTCACCGCTTCTACTCGGTCTTCCGTCGCATGGGCTCCTCCCCTCGCTACCACAGCCTCGACTCAGCCGTATGCCGCGTGGGCGGTGCCCCTTGCTGCAAATGCCTGGCGAACGCGCGATAACCGCCCGATCTGTTTTGCGTGCGGCGGACCTGGCCATATCTCCCGATACTGCCGTCGTCGCGTGCCCGCCTACACAGACGTCCGACCACGAAGCAACTACATGGACCGACTACCTTTTGGTTATGAAAGTTCGGATCGTCAGTCAAACACGTCTTCCCGTGACTATCCAGCAACTTCGTCTCGTCGCTCACCTTCACCCAATCGACGCTCCCTGTCACCCATGCGTCCACGACCAGCCCCTCAAAATGAGAGAAACTAGCCGTCGCAGTTCAAGGGGCAAGAACTGCGCCATCGAAATCTTCAAGTCCTCGCACCTTGCCGTCAAATATCGTCGACGTTTTTGTAGACGGCGCCCATGCATACGCTCTTGTGGATACCGGTGCCGCTGTGTCTGTTATAGACGTCAAACTTTGCCGCAAGCTCTGAAAGGTGACCACGCCGCTTGATATGTTCTTACGTGCAGCAAATGGAGAACCTGTTCGACCTATAGCCGCCTGCACTGCCCGACTCAAAATTGCGGAGGACCACTACATTGTTGAGTTTATCGTCCTTTCCTCGTGCTCTCATGACATCATACTTGGCTGGGATTTCCTATCCCGTAATCGTGCCGTTATAGATTGTGCCCGTTCCGAACTTGAACTGCTTCTGTTCTTCGACCAGCCCTACGACCACACTAATCAAGCCGCGCACAAGCTAGTTGTCAAAGAAGACACTGACATTCCACCGACAACAGCTGTTTTGCTCCCTGTGGTTTCCGACGGCATGCGTGATGAAGTAGCATTTTTCAAGCCATCAAGCCTCTTTCTAAGTCGGAAACCACTTCTGCTCCCTTATTCAGCCCTCTCTATTTCTAATGGAGCCAGTGCTCTCTGCCTTACCAATCCCTTTCCGCATACCATCAAACTGTTTAAAGGCGAGTCTCTTGGATGCGTACAGCCTATTGATAACGGACAAATTTTTACCGTGCCGCAAGAATCATCCCAAAGTGACCTCGCCGCCGTGAGTGCTCTCAACCACTCTCATCTACAGGCTTCAAAAGTGTCCGATTCGGCGATCGCAGACGGACTGTCACCATCTGAACGATCTGAACTCCTTCAACTGCTGTACCAGTACCGCGAATCTTTCGATGTTGTTAAACCTTCACTTGGCCGCACTTCTACCACTCTACATTACATCGATACCGGCTCCCATGCGCCACTACGACAGCGACCATATCGTGTTTCTGCGGCGGAACGCCAAGTTATTACCGAACAGGTAAACGATATGTTGCAACGTGGCGTCATTCAACCTTCACAAAGTCCATGGGCCTCACCTGTAGTGCTCGTTAAAAAAAAGGATGGTTCCGTTCGCTTCTGCGTGGATTACCGGCGCCTAAATAAGATCACTCGAAGAGACGTGTATCCTTTACCCAGGATTGACGATGCCCTTGATACTTTACAAGGTGCCGAGTTTTTTTCATCATTAGATTTGCGCTCAGGGCACTGGCAGGTTCCCCTTGCAGATGCCGATCGACCAAAAACAGCCTTCGTGACACCGGACGGTCTGTATGAATTTAATGTCATGCCCTTCGGCCTCTGCAATGCGCCTGCCACCTTCGAGCTCATGATGGACTCGGTTCTTCGGGGTTTGAAATGGCAAATCTGTCTCTGCTATCTCGACGATATAGTAGTCTTTGCGCCAGACTTTGGAACACATCTCGAGCGCCTCAAACACGTCCTCACGTGCCTGAAGAATGCTCAGTTCCAACTCAACCTCAAGAAGTGTCACTTTGCTGCTCGGCAACTTACGATTCTCGGGCACGTCGTATCAAAGGACGGTATACTTCCAGACCCGGCTAAGTTACGTGCTGTCGCCGACTTCCCCAAACCAACGAACGACTATGAAGCAGTTACGGAGCTTCTTGGGGTTATGCTCCTACTTTCGCCGGTTCGTGCGCAACTTCGCCTCTATCATTGCGCCTTTGACCAAACTTATAGGCAGCACCACTGATATCTCGTCATGGTCATCTGAGTGTCACCAAGCCTTCTGTACCCTTCGTCGTCTCCTCACTTCGCCACCAATACTGCGTCACTACGATCCTACGGCAGCAACTGAGGTCCACACCGACGCCAGTGGTGTCGGCCTCAGTGCGGTTCTCGCCCAACGCAAGCCTGGATTCATCGAGTATGTCGTCGCCTACGCCAGCAGAACTCTTACCAAGGCTGAATCAAACTACAGCGTCACCGAGAAGGAATCCTTGGCGATCGTTTGGGCGCTTGTCAAGTTCCGCCCATACCTTTATGGCTGTGCTTTTGATGTAGTAACGGACCACCACGCATTATGCTGGTTATCTTCGCTTAAGGACCCATCAGGTCGTCTTGCCCGCTGGGCTCTTCGGCTTCAAGAATATGACATTCGCGTGGTATATCGTTCCAGCCACAAGCATGCCGATGCTGATGCACTGTCACGATCTCCTCTATCCCCGGACATCGCATCTGTTTCCTCGGACAACACGTTGTCAGCGCTTGACGAGGACACCATCTCTTCTGCACAACGCAATGACCCATGGATCGCTTCGCTTCTTGACGCGTTATCCGAGGCGCCGACACTTCCAACCACTCGAACCCTGCGCCGCCAGGCTCCGCACTTCAGTATTCGGGATGGCCTTTTGTACCGGCGCAACTATTCAGCAGATGGTAGAAAATGGCTACTAGTCATTCCCCGAACGCTGCGCTCTACCATCTGCGCATCGTTTCATTCCGACCCGCAATGTGCTCACGCCGGTGTTTTCAAGATCTACGAGCGCTTACGAAAAAGGTATTACTGGCGCGGAATGTTTACCTTCGCCAGTTCATTCGCGGCTGCCACGCATGTCAGCGGCGGAAAAGCCCGCCACATCCTGCAACAGGTTCATTGCAGCCACTTCCATGCCCAGACCGCCCATTCGACCGAGTAGGAATTGACCTCTACGGACCACTACCATTAACAACGGCAGGCAACCGATGGGCTATCGTGGCAGTGGATCATCTAACACGGTACGCTGAAACTGCTGCTCTCCCCACAGCTGCAGCACAAGACGTCGCAACTTTCATACTCAATCGTTTTGTGCTTCGTCATGGTCCTCCTCGAGAACTCCTCAGTGACCGAGGGCGTGTTTTCCTCTCCGCTGTAATACAAGCACTTCTTCAACAGTGCCATATGGTTCACCGGAAGAGTACAGCCTACCACCCACAGACGAACGGCTTGACTGAGCGGTTTAATCGTACTTCGGGGGACATGCTCGCTACGCATGTCGCTTCTGATCAAACAAACTGGGACCTCGTTCTCCCATTTGTTACATACGCGTATAACACCGCTACGCAAGTCACTACCGGGTTTTCCCCATTTTTTCTTCTGTACGGTCGCGAACCATCACACACCATCGACACTTTACTGCCATACTCGCCAGATCCCTCCGAATACAAGCCTGTCTCGGAAGCCGCTCGTTACGCAGAAGAGTGCCGCAAGCTAGCCAAGCGGCTTACTACATCCGACCAACAGCGCCAGAAGGAGATCCGTGACGACGACCATCGTTCTGCACCAACGTTCGTTCCTGGAGCACTTGTATGGCTTCATGTACCGCCCTGCGCCCCTGGTGTATCACCCAAGCTACTCTCCAATTATCATGGTCCCTACCGCGTGGTCGAGCGTACTTCACCCGTGAACTACACCATTGAACCCCTCACGCCACCTAGCGACCGTCGTCGGCGTGGACGTGATATCGTTCACGTAAACCGTCTGAAGCCGTACTTTGACCCGCTTGTCCCCACGTGTTAGATCGCCAAGATGGCTTCAACTTTTTCGCCGGGGGTAATTGTAGTGAATAAGAAAGACGTTGATACCATCAGGCCAGCTATCATCAGCACAAGAAAAAAAGCACGAGATCGGCGATCGAGCACCGTCATCTGGGTTCGCCTGCCTTCCTTTAGAGCTACCACCCGCTTGTTGAGTCCTTCAATAAACCCCCTTTACAATATATATATATATATATATATATATATATATATATATATATATATATATATATATATATATATATATATATATATATATATAAAGAGAGAGAAAGATAGACGTATGTGGAGGCTGCAAAAAAGACGACTATGTCAAATAAGGAAGGAAATAACAATAACTGTGAAAAGGCAAGCCCTCACTTGCTCTTCTATGCCCATTAAACGCGCCCTCAGCGTTTATTCTTGTGCGGCAGCGTCAGGCTAGTCGCTCAGCCAGACTATAATAAAATCAGTGGCAAAGCAGCTCATACGACGCGGTTCCCGTTCTTATCATTCAGTCTCGTTTACCGTGTCGTGTCGGTTCCGTTTTGGTGCCGTTTTTGTAGCCAGGAACACGAGATAGCGCTTCGACACGTCGGTATCAAAGACAGCCGAGTCCCAGCCGGAGGTCAAATGACATTTTGTTGGGGGTCACCGACCTTAACGACACAAAGGGCAATTTTATCGTAGTCGGGTCCTCTTGCGGCACGTCCTTACGTTCTTACATTCTTGATTTTTTTTATTGCCCGCACAACCACTTTTCTAATCATGGCGTGTACCACACACACAAAAAAAACGCGTCTCGGTGATTGCACAAACTCAGACGAAGTATATCACCTGAAAACTCTGCATAAATACAGTAATGCAAACGATATTATCATGAGAGGAGATTTTATTATTCTATGTAGGTTGAGCTTCGAGTGTCAGCAGAGTTGAAGCGTACTTGGAAAGCACACGTTCGTCTCTTACACGAACAGCTTTCTTAAAATATATTAGCGTTTAAATATAGATAGATTCGAACGTTAACGTGGCATCGTATTCTTCACTCCTCCTGAGTTTTTTTTTTCGATTTGTTGTGTTTCTTTTCACTTTGAGGTATATATTCATCGCTTAAACATATCTTGCTTTTGTTCTTCTTATAGATTTATTTATTTAATTTATTATTCATGTTGTCATAATAGAGGGCATTAGAAATAGTATACGTTAGTGGAGGTAAACATCCACAAAAAGATAGTGCATCACTGTAAACTGAAAGAAGCTATGGTAAACAAGGTCAGTCCACAACAAGGGCAATACAGAGCAAAAGATAACAATTCAGCTTACTATGTGTCAGCTTAGATATCTAAGCTACTTCTGTTATCCTTAACTAAGCTAAGATTAGGTATCCATTCTCTTATTTTTCAGCAATAAGTCTATATTTATGTAAATTGTCGACGTGCAGTACACCTGGAAGACAGTTCCATCGAGTCAGCATATTTTTTTTTGTTAATTCTGTAATTTTACGATTGACTTGCACTTCAAAGCACAAATCATGACAGCTGTCTTGAGGTAATCTTTTTAACTGCATGCATTTTCGGTCACCGATGTCATGTATGACAACGCGTGATCGCAAGCCGTTAATGAGCAACACATTGAAAGTGACAATCTACGATACGCGAAACGAGTGCAGTAGAACTGCATAGTTTGCGTTTATTTAGAAAAGGCACGCATAGCGGAACGATTCGGAGTTCAATGAGAAAGAAAACAGAAACTACAATGACATATGCACCTATAAAAAAGAAAGACAGCAATAATGTAAGTATCAAACTAAAGTAAAAAAATTGCCCGCAGCTTCCCTCGGGGGAACACTGAGGAGGATGCGGAGCACACGACGTAGTCGGCATAGTCGGTGCCCTTTCCAAACGTATCGCAAAGAACCGACAACGCTTTGGAGTTGTTCTGAATGTTGCCGATCCGAGTTAAGTTGTTATCGAACCAAAGACGATCACACACCTTGCAGGTGTGGCCGAAGCTTCGGTCGAGGAAGTCGCGCTTGAAGCGAGCGTTGGGCGTGGCATACTGCTTGGCGCGCCACGCCGCTACCTCGGCGCGCTTGCGCTCGCGGGCAGAATCGGGATCGGCCTCTCGTCGCCGACGCTTGCACTCGGCTTCCCGTTTTCGAAAGTCCGGGTCCTCTTGTCGACGCTTACGTTTCAAAGCGGCCGAATCCGGTGCTGCTGCTCGACGCTGACGTCTCTCAGCGGCTTCACGTTCTCTAGGTTGAGCATCTTCCGCTCGACGCCGACGTTTACGTTCGGTGTCGCGAGCTCTTCTCCGCGCTGCCTTGTCTTCGGACGACGACTTGGTTGCGGTTCCGCCAACACTTTGGCCGGTGCTGGTCGAAGGGACGTCGATCATTGCGACCTCGGACGTCGACGCCCCGTACAAACCAACCGACGAGCGGCAACTGAGCGAGCGAGCACCGACCTTGAGTATATATACAGCGCGACGGCGCATGCACTGTCAGCTGTCGAATGTTTGAGAAGGGGGAGAAGCGCAACGGCGCATGCGCGCGCGTCAGCTGCCGATGTTCTCGAAGCGCGACGGCGCATGCGCGCGCGTCAGCTGCCGATGTTCTCGAAGCGTGACGGCGCATGCGCGCTACATTATACAGCTAGCGAATGTTCGTGAAGAGGCGAAGCGCACGCGGTGTGTAGAGGAGGAAGGGTGCACAGATGGTGGAGGAGTGAAGCGCGCGCGGTGTGTAGAGGAGGAAGGGATGCACAGATGGTGGAAGAAGGAGGAGGAAGCTTGCGGACGGCGCCGCACTACAAGCCTCGAGTATTAGATGCTCCGCATCTAAAACAGATTAGACGCACATATACTGCTCACGGGGGCAAAACAGGAAATGAAAGGACGACATTCGCTGTTTATAGCTTCATCACGGAGACGAGACGAACAAAAACCGACCCTACCATTCCACCTTGGCCTCTTCAAAGTTTTTAAGCTTGTTGATCCATCATTTTTCTGCTTCGAAAGCAGAAAAACGAAGTTGCATTCACAGCAGTTGCATCAGTAAAGAGACACTAAAGGTTACGTGCCATGGTGGTCCAGTGTCTAAGGCACTCGGCTGCTGTCCCGCAGGTCGCGCGATCGAATCCCGGCCGCGGCGGCCATGTTTTCGATGAAGGTGAAAATTCTTGAAACCCCTGCGCTTAGATTTAGGTGCACGTTAAAAAACTCCAAGGTGACGGAAATTTCCAGAGCCCTCCACTACGGCGTCTTTCATACACGTATTGTCATTCTCGGACGTGAAACCACAACAAACAACAGACCCTAAAAACTATTAATAGACATCCATTGTTCAAATAACGTTCCAGAAACCCCGTATAGCTTGTTATAGACCGAAAAAAATCCTTAGTGTAAAAAAAACATTTTTTGGTAGTGAATTTTTTGTTAGCGTAATTCAGGCCACCCGCCTCCGTAAAGGGGGTTTGTAAAGAAGCATTATGCCTGCCCGCCCTCTTCACTGCCCGACAGCCGGCGTGGAGGCGCAGCGAAAAAAAAGTCCGGTGTCAAAATGGAGCCTTCGTCATCCGCAGAAGTGATGTCAAGATGTTTTTATTTTTTTTAATCATAAGTGTGGGAGATATGTAGTGTTTCTACTTTATTCCATCTTGTAATGCACTGAATTATTCTTTACGCACCAAAGGAGTTAGTAGATCGAACCAAAAATCAATGCGTAGGTTTTTGGCAGTGTCTGCAAGTTCTTCCGAACTACGCCTTATCAGAGCACACCCTTCAACTGAGAAGTTGTAAACGCCCCTGCACCTTGAGCGCGTCCCACGATTCGAGACCAGATCAAAAAAAAATGGCAGCATAACCATGGAGTGAATGATGGATAGTGGGGCGAAGCATCCGTCCGTCCATTCGTTCTTGCTTCCGTCCATCCATGCGTGCGTCAGTGTGGCCGCCCATGCGTCCATCAGCCCGTCCGTGCGTGCGTCTGTGCGTGCGTCCGCATGTTATCTGTCCGTCCGTCCCTGCTTTCGTCCATGCATCCGCTCCTGCGTCCGTCCATGCGTCCATCCATCCGTGCAGCCATCCGTGCGTCCATCCACGCATCTGTCTGTGGGCCCATTCGTCCACCTATTCAACACTCCAGGTATCACCATCTCGCATCTTTTCATTATATATTCCTCATATAGAACCACCGCCATCCAGCGGACATTCCAAGGACTGAACGAGAGGAGGCACACGCACACTTTCTTACGGCTTGCGCTTCGTGTCTACTTCCCACCTTTAACCACCTCAAGTTCATGATATATACTAGTTCACTGTATTCATGGCACTGCGGCCCAACGCTTGCTAAACGTTTGTAAAATCTAGGAGGTTACGCCCAGTGAGTATAACGTAGCAACCCTTTCTTGTCTTCTGTGCGTTGTTGAAGAATAAAAAATTCGCAGCGTGCGCGTTGACTAAAAGCCGAATTTTCTTGTCTCTCATTCCCCAGTAGCAGCCATAGGCATGTACATTGAGCACTATTTTTTATTGTTCAACAACGCACAGAAGAAATCTCTCACCGGTACCACCTTCGAGGTCAAAATGTTATACCCTTTACACACTACTACAACGGCTACGAAGCCCCGCCGCGGTGGTCTAGTGGCTAAGGTACTCGGCTGCTGACCCGCAGGTCGCGGGTTCAAATCCCGGCTGTGGCGGCTGCATTTCCGATGGGGGCGGAAATGTTGTAGGCCGCTCAGATGTGGGTGCACGTTAAAGAACCACAGGTGGTGGAAATTTCCGGAGCCCTCCACTACAGCGTCTCTCATAATCATATGGTGGTTTTGGGACGTTAAACCCCACACATCTATCTATCTACAACGGCTACGAAGGACGAACAAGTGTCGCTATAAGGAGCTTCGCCCCTAAAAATGTCCCACCGGCACTGCCTTGGAGGTGAAGACCCAGTGTCTATATATACGTAATGGCCAGTGGATGGTTGTGCAGCACGAGCAGGCGATTTTTCAATTCGGAAACTCGCTAGCGGACGCTGCCACTGCCGGGCTAGAGGAGCGGCACGTGTGTACTCTCTTACGGCTTGTGCTTCGTGTCTAGTTCCCACCTTTCACCGCCGCTAGTAGATGGCGCTTTGGTCACATCCTCGCTTAACCTTGCTAAAACCAAAATCGCTAAAAAAAAATCTGCCCACCGAGTTTAACGTGGCAACCTTTTCTGGTCAGATGGGGCTCAAAGTGCGTCCTTCTGTTACTAGTGCATTGTAGTAAGCCTCAAATTCAAGGCAAATTCAAGGCAAATTCAAGGCAAATACTCGCCTCTGTAAGTTATTTCATTACAAACAACAATGTTTTGACTTTCTATTAACGTGCGCGGGTTCCTCCACGATTCAAATCCAAACTCGTGCGCCTGCTCAGAAACGAGGCGACGACTGGCACCAAATTTTGATTATGATTTATCAAAAAAAGTAACAACGCAGAAAAATATTGTAATATTATCAGCAACATTTTTTCCGAACTTTTATAAAATTTAAATTGTTATCACTTTATTTCTGTTTGCAAACACTCAAAAACAGTACGATATAAGTCCCCGTTGCGGTGACTGTATATGTCCTATGTTCTTTCTGAGTAACTTTTTTTAAAGCTTCCTCACCATGACAATAACACGCGCGCAAGCGTACACTCGTCTTTCCCGGGATATCTTGGGAAATAACGTTTCCGCTTTAAAATGGCTTACGTTACTGCAAAGCAAATTATTAAGAGCGTCGTGCGCGTTGAGAAATCGCCCGAGACTGCAAGAAATGCGTGGGCGAACGACATTAAGAAGAAATATTACGAGGATCTCCCAGTCCACATTTCATCCGGAAATGAAGCGTTTACGATTTGTAAGCTTATGATTAGTGTTGCCAAAAATGCCCCGCATCTTTCTTTTTGACTCGTTTTTCATTATTAACTTATGAGCTCGTTAAATTTAATAACCCCTGTCGAGAAAAGGCTAAGATAACGCTGGGGGCCAAGCTAGTTTGTTAATCGCAGTAATTTCCGTCGGTGATAATTAGTTTGGCGGTGAACTGAAATAAGAAAAGCGACTTGGGCTGTCGGGACGTGTTTGGAAAAGATTAGGTTAGGTTAAAGACGTAATACAGCGATGGCCCTTTGGCGGCGTTTAAATGTGCTTAATATCCGTTTTGATATTCCCTGTGGTGCTGGCAGTCCGTTTGGTGATGCGAAATGGTATAGTTAATATACTCGCTCACAACTATCGTTGGTGATGCTGGTAAACCTACGTCAAGTCGGATAAGTAAAGTGGGACTACAACGACGGCTATAATGCAAGTTTAAATTGTCTATAGTATCATAATAGAATAAAAAAATGTCATATCTTTACTTCAGTGCCAACCGGGCAGTGCCTGCTTGACAGTCCGCCCCCCCCCCTCTTTTTTTTTGAAATAGAAGAATGGTGCGAGGACAGTGCAATATTCTGATTGAACTTTAACTGTTTTGCTTGGTTTGTTTTGTTCAAACGATTTCTATTTTTAATTGGTTTCTGAAGTAACAGAAGTTCCAAAAAGTTGCCGTTATGTGATGAAATATGATTTAATGTTAAGCCATGACTTAACTATGACTTGACACCTGAAAACGTTGTTGAAAGGCGTAGTATGCCTTCTAAAAACACATTCAGCAAGTACCACACCGTAAAATCTGGTACACAGGGAAGCTGTGCGCCTGCGAGTGGTTTATTAAAATTATTCTAAGTCCGTAATTAATGTACCCAATGAAAGCGCTAGTTGATATTTCCGTATTTTCCCGGAAAAGTGATAACCCTCATTACTAACATCAGTATCATATCGCTTTATATATTTGAAGAAAATCATCATCATCATCATGATAAGCGTTATTATTTCTATCTCCATCATCATAATTCTTTATTTGACCATTTATTCGCTCCCCTTTGTCGAACAACCAGCGTGACGCGTAGTAGTAATATTACTACTACCACTACTACTAACACTTCTGCTCCTACTATTACTACTACTACTACTACTACTACTACTACTACTATTTCTACTAATTGCCACTACTTCTCGCTACTACTACTTCTACAACCACCACTACTATTCATATACACCCTAAAGACCCATTCGGGCATTGCAAAGGAGAGTTTTAGTTGTACAATAAATTTGCAAATCTAAGTATTGTTATTATATGATGAAAATGGTAAACGTGCCGTCATACCATCGTACCATCGTACTACTAAGATAACGACGCCACAATGTAGACTAAGACAGTTTCACCATGATAGGGTTACGTAAACTAAAACTGAATGACAACCGAAAAAAACCATAAAGAAAACATTCTCCAATGAAGTGGTGTTAAGAAAAAAACAAAGAATATCGTGTATTAGAGCAGTGGTAATCAGCGAAAAGAAAAAGGTGCCGAGTAGACGGGCCATCGTATACGGTGGTTACCGGAACACAAAAGGAGTCTGCAATCAGTTCCATGAGTGCCAAGTAAGCACGCAAGAGCAACCATCAATCCCCTCCCTTAACTAGCAGCTTCGGTGCCATCGGATACGGAGAACGTGTCCAGGAAAGCGTGAGAAGACACAAGGGGGGGATGACGAAACGATTTCGTAAGGATGAACGGACCACTTTGGCCGACCGTGGTAATGGTGGAGTCGGGTTAGGCCTACAGTCTGATCTGCCGGGAGATATCGGTCTGGGATCGCTGACAGCCTTCGCGCCCCTTATCGGGTTTCGTTCTTACGGTGTACCTTTAGCGGTGTCTTCGACAACGAAGGAGTGAACCCAGGAGGTTTGCTCGAGGACGAAAAGTGAATAAGTGGGAAGGAAGAAGTGGACTGAGAGCATGAGAACGAGGAGGAAGCCGGCAGGCCGGCCAAGCGTGCCGAATAAAACAAAGGGGAAGTTCCACGCGATTCCGATTTTACAGAGCATGCAGCCGGGCTTGGGCAGCTTGGTACACGTAGCGATGAGAGACATGTCTTCTCATGACTTGCTTGCTTTGTCATATTATGCAGCCGGGCTTGGGCAGCTTGGTACACGTAGCGATGAGAGACATGTCTTCTCATGACTTGCTTGCTTTGTCATATTATGCAGCCGGGCTTGGGCAGCTTGGTACACGTAGCGATGAGAGACATGTCTTCTCATGACTTGCTTGCTTTGTCATATTATGCAGCCGGGCTTGGGCAGCTTGGTACACGTAGCGATGAGAGACATGTCTTCTCATGACTTGCTTGCTTTGTCATTTTTTGAGACAGAAGCCCTGACTGCCTCATCAACTGCGAAAAAATGAACGCTGGTGGCAACAAGATAAATGAAAAAATATCAGGCGATGAAGTCAGCTAACGTCATACATGACTGAAATTTGTGACGTCATCGTGACGTCATAAGAAATACTCTTGGTCGGAGCTTCGCCTCTGACAGTGGCAGGTAAAAACCAAGTCTGGTGTAGAAATTTTTCTCGTGTTCATTAGGAAGCTGGGTAGAAAGGTTGCAATAAATATAATAATAATGATAATAATAATAATAATAGTAATAATAATAATATTAATAATAATAATAATGGGTTTAACGTCCAAAAAAGCTGATATAATTATGAAATTTAGACCATCTGGGTTTTTTTTTTTTTTAACTTCCACCTAATCTCAGTGCACGGTACCACCACATTTTCTACTCTATCGAAAATGTGGATATCGCAGCCGGGGTCCAACCCCGCTACCTGCTGGTGGCAATCCACGCTTTTTACGCAGTTTTACTTGCAACTTAACACCATGGTGGTGTCGTGGACACGCATAAGGAACCACCACCCATTCTTCCTGATCTCGTCTACCGTCATTTCACTTTTGTTTTCGTCATTTTTTGGGGGGGGGGGGGGATGGCCATATGAGGAAAGAACCCACTATGGCATTATTCCTCAATCTGTGGAAAAGTGAGGTACCCGCTACCCATCTATCGCGCATCATTATTGAATTAAATCTATTTTCGTGTGTGGCACTACATGAATAATGGCGGGAGTAAAAGCTAGCCTAAAACAGCTTCACTAGCTCGCGCTACCTAAAAGTAAACGAGTCAGACGCAGTGACAGACAAATAAGATAACAAAACCCAGTACACCAAAATATGGCAATAGCCAATTAAAATATTTGCATATCTAAACGTAGGCAATACACAACCTACTATGAGAGACAAAACAAGAGACATTAGAAGCTAGGAGAAGCTATGTTTGTATTTGCTACAAAAATGCATAATTGGTGCAAACTGATCTAAAAGAGTGAATTACATGCATGAAACAATTTCAAAGAACAATAATTCATTTTATGTGGTCCTATCTTCTATACGGACATCACTGCTGCTTAGATAGTTCAACATTCGGAGAATAACACTTCGTACCGTTTGATTCATTGATATGCGGGGTTTAACGTCCCAAAACCACCATATGATTATGAAAGACACCGTAGTGGGAGGACTCCGGAAATTTCGACCACCTGGGGTTCTTTAACGTGCACCCAAATCTGAGCACACGGGCCTACAACATTTCCGCCTCCATCGGAAATGCAGCCGCCGCAACCGGGATTCGATCCCGCGACCTGCGGGTTAGCAGCCGAGTACACGTCGTACCGTTTGATCACCACACTTATGCTGCCCCCATATTTACGTCACCATACTTAAGCGCACTTGTTTGATGTTGTGGCTATTGAGAATGTAGAAATAAGGGGGTTGGGAGTATTTAAAGACCCACTACAGTTACGCGTTTAGCATTGCGTGCCATCTAGTTGTTACTTGTCTCTTCTATACAGGACATAAGTAAACGCAATTTCCCGCCTTGCCGTATTTATAGAGCCTTTTTAAGACGGAGTCTCAAGCAACGGCCCGGCTTTGTTATCTGATACTCAACTGCCATGCGGAGGGCCCGTGTGTTAAGGATCATTCGTTCCTGTATATTTCTTCTCATTTAGCACAGCGGCGGTTTTCAAGACTTCAGAGGTGCTGGCGGACAGCGAATAATGATATAATTTTGGGGTTTCACGTCACTGAACTGTTTTAATAATTATGAGAGACGCCGAAGTGGAGGCAGGCCCGTGGAATGTTGCGAGCTTCGTGGCCGCGCCGTGAGGCGTCGCCACCATCGAAACGACGACAGTGCACCGCCGGTGACGGCAAACGAAACGTCACCTAACCTTTATTTTTGACGATTTTATTTCTAAGACTTGAAAATGATACGCATAAAAAACTGCCTCTCATTTGATTTCAAGCATATGTAAGCATGAGTAATGCGACCGCGTAGAAGATTGGAAAGGGGCCGATTTTATCTGATAGCGCGAAACCGAAAACAAAAGCCAGGCCGCACTGTTGGTGAAAGGCACGCGGATACGTTGATATTATTTACAGAACGTTTGCCGATTACTGTCAACGAGGTGTCACAACATCTTCAGCTACAGAAGTGCTGGAATATTATCGGTATACCTTTACTTACTGCAGCGAAAGTTTCGTGGAGTGCGATAAATATATCGGCCAGCGCTGGACGGCTTCGGTGCTCCGGGCATCTGCGTTGGGGCTATGCGTAGTACGTACCTTGTTCGCACATGAACGCTGGTGCACGCATATTGTTCACTGCTGTACATGCTAAGACGTTACTCACGTGGCCGTTATTACACTGTAAACGTCGATTGACTTGCAATAGAACAATTTATTGCCCGAAGTTTGTGTGATTAGCGTTGTCTTTTCGCTCGGCCTGTATGTGGCATCACTCACTTACTAGCGCAAGCATGCAAGATATTTGTGAGCTTCTGGTAAGTAGTTTCCTGCATTGTACTATAAGGAAACGAGAGAAATAGAGATAGGCAGCTGCTCCAAAGAGTGGTGGACAGCCATGAAGCAGAAGCAGACGACAACGGCGTCGTCTGCCATGCGAACGACCAGCCGCCATATCGAAACGCCCTGGTGCTTTGAAACCTATTTCTTTTTATACGCAGCTTTTAATATACAAACAATATTATTAGATATTATTTCTTTAAAAAGGCTATTTGAGTGCATGCAGATGATAAAAGCTTCTTCAGATGTCAGTAAAATAATAATTTTTCAATTTTCGTAAAACTACCGCCGGAATCCAGACGGCTGCTGTCATCACTTCCAATTTTCGTCCCCATTGACTCCATGGACATGTCACTCCCTTGGTGGAGGGTTTCAAAAGTTTTGACCCCCTGCACCTAATCTAAGCCAACGCCTTTTGTGGGTTTAGAAAAAGTGGGTAACGATTTAGAGTACCAGGTACTCTACTACGGGAGAGCTTTAAGCCGTCTCGCGGACCTCACACTCTTTAACCTATCGCACTTTCAGTGAAGCCTTTGTGTTTAGAAAAAAAATTATTGTCACAAACGTCAATAACACTCAACAGAACATTTTCTTCTTGGACATACTCTAACGATGATGAAAAAACAGACGTCATTTACATGAACATTGATATTAGATGACGTTGAAAGAACATGTACATCAGATGATTCACATAAACACCACCACAAAAATATTTCAAGGTAAACAAGAGACACAAATAAAACATGAATATGTACATTTTGCATATTTACATGTTGGCATGCCATTTCTGCCGGCGCATCGACAGATCAGCCTACCAATACCAGGGCGGCCGAAAGACAAGTTTCACTTGTCCGTCACAGACCGACACAAAGTGGCAACACCGGTGCCGAAGAAATTCCTCTTCACCAAGGAAGAAGAGCTTTTCGGACATAACAGACAGCAGCTCCGAGTACAACTGTTCTATGATCGAGTAGAACGCGCGGAGGTGGCGGCCAGAGGCAGAAAGAGCCGGTAACAATGAGAAGACAAGCGAAGCGGCCTCGCGAACAACGCCCAGAAAAAACGAAGCGATTTACTCTGAGGCAGCGAAATCCGGAATGTACGGCTCTCCTAACAACGCGAGCAATGACACAAAGAAATCTTTTGGGTTTAGAGAAATTTTATTCTCACAGACAGTGAACATAAATTACAATCCAACAGAACATTTCGACAGAACACAACATCCACAGACACACCAAAAGTTGTTACAAAAAGATATGTGTACATATGTAGACGAAACACAACATACACAACTTACCTAACTACACAGGAATTGTTACAATACAATGTCTACATATGCACAATACATGGTAAACGAAGAACACACAAATTAAATGTAGAGATCTATATGTAAGATATTTACATAGTATTTACAAGGTATTTGTATGAGTACTAAACAAAGATTACCCTACCAATACCCTGCAGGCAGGCCTGAAAACAAGCCTTACACGTCTCTCACAGACGAACACAAAACGGCAGGACCAGTGTCGAAGGAATTCCTCCTCACCCAAAAAGAAGAGTTCCTCCGACAACACAGATGGTATTTCTTTGTACAGTCGCTCCAAAATCGGGAAGAGAGCACGGCGGCGACGACCTGCTGCAACAGCTTCACAACGGTAACGCCAAAGGCAGTAGGCACCAGCAACAATATGAAGGCAGGCAAAGCGGTCTCGAGAACAACGTCCAGAAGAAACAACGCGATTTACTCCGATGCCACGAAATCCCGTATGCACAGCCCTTCAGAAAACACGAGCCACGACACATTGCTTTAACACATGCTGATTTGTTTCCCGTAGGGAGCAGTTCGGGCATGTTGCTGACTGGACCA
Organism: Rhipicephalus microplus; assembly: GCF_013339725.1. Taxonomy (NCBI): domain Eukaryota; kingdom Metazoa; phylum Arthropoda; class Arachnida; order Ixodida; family Ixodidae; genus Rhipicephalus; species Rhipicephalus microplus. Next base: position 120,348,425 of record NC_051167.1, read on the forward strand.
TTCTCCACCTTTCTAGGCGGTGTTATGCCAGCGAGTCCTCGTCAAACGCCCGTGCCTCTGAAAAAGGCAATCTGGGTCAAGGCCAGCCCGCAGTCCGCCTGACGCGAACATCTCAACGGCGTGAACACGCGCGGCGCCTCTCTGGCCCACGTGCATTGAGTCAGCGGCGCACGTGACAGCGAGCCGGCGTCCTCGTGTCTGGTGGTCTGACGCATGGCGCGGCGACCCCATTGGAAGAATCTGCCCTGACGACCAGCGGCGCTTCTGATTGGACATTTTGGTTGGACCCGGTGTAAATAAAAGAAGCCCTGCGGCGCGTCGCGGTCGGCGGTCCTACGAGAGAGGAGTCCCCATGTCGGAGAGCCGACATGTGTGTGAGTCGGCGGTCTTAGGCGAAAAGTTGACCTATGTATTAGAGAGGAGAGCTCGGCTCTTCGAGTCTCTGTCGGCCCCAGTGCCGAATTTTTAATGCCTCTGTGTATATGCTGTACATAAACCTTGTTTAACTCACCGTCGTCTCGTCCGCTCGTCTTATCAGCTCTGCGCAGAAGCAGTCGCGAGCTGATAAACATACGCTACCAAACGGCTGGTGACCTTCCCGGCGGAGTTGGAAGCAGTGGCGCCTACAGGACCGTGTTGGCGTCGCCGTCTTTCGCAACAGTGGTGGCTTCGGCGGGATCGGTCCGTCTTTCGCAACAGTGTTGGCAGCTGCGGGATCGGCCGTCATTCGCAACAGTGGTTGGCAGCTGCGGGATCGACCGGCGTCAGCGACATCGATGCGGTGAGTGCCTGATGTTTTCCCCTCAGTTCACCAGACTACTCTAGCTCAGGTTGTAGTAGTTTAGAGAAGGGCTGTGTGAAGCATTGAAGGGAGCTTTGATCGTTTCAAGCCAAGTCGAAGCGCTTTGAAACCAAAGTTAATGCGGAGGGGGTAAACACGGGAGTGTGAAAAATTGCTTGCGCGTCTTGCTAGTAGGCTTATAGTGGGTACGGCAAGTAGATTCTTAACAGGGGCAAACAGCAAGAGGCTAGTGTGAACGATGGAGAACCTTAAAGTGAAGGAACTCATCGAAATTTGTGAGGAACTCGGCATTACTTTGGGCCGTGCGAAACGAAAGCAAGCGATCCTTGAGATCATGAAGGATGAGGGAGTGTCGGCTGAGGAAGTCGATGAGGCCTGGGTGGATATCAAAGCACGCCGCGAGGAGGCTGAAAAGCGAGAAGCTCGCGAACGTGAAGAAGCTGAAAGGCGAGAAGCTCGCGAACGTGAAGAAAGGCGAGAAGCTCGCGAACGTGAAGAGGCTGAAAGGCGCGAAGCTCGCGAAGAAGCTGAAAGGCGCGAACGTCGCGAGGAGGCCGAGAGACAAGAGCGCCTAGAGTTGAAACGATTAGAATTGGCAATCCTACAGTGTTCGCAGGCGCCTAGCGTAGCTTCTCCGACGATTCAGGTCAGCGGTTTTAGAATTCGGGACCAACTGCCACCGTTCGTAGTAGGCGAGGACATGGCGAAGTATCTCGCCAAGTTTGAACACGTCTGTGAGCGAAACGCTTTGGAGCGGTCTCTTTGGGCGTGGAACCTGTTAGCTCTTCTTCCCGGCGAAGTGTCCGACGCGATAACTTGCTTGTCGAGGGAAGCGTTTGAGAGCTATGACGAGGTTAAAGAAGTGCTCTTAAGACGTTATAAGTTGTCACCCGAGGCTTTCAGGCAAAGGTTCCGGTATGCTAAAAAGGGGAATGAGTCACACGTTGACTTCGCGTTTTGTCTTAAAGCCGATTTGATTGAATGGCTCAAGGGCGAAGGTGTGTATGACGACCGCGATAAGTGGTGGAATGCGTTGCATTGGAGCAATTCTACCGCTGCATCGAGGAGGATGTCAAACTTTGGCTGCAGGACAGACTTGGGGAAGTACAGTTAAACAAGGCAGCTGAGTTAGCTGAGGAGTATTATACTCGCCGAAAGTTGCATAGCAGGGCAGTGCGCGTTGAAAAGGATGAAAGGAAAGAGGGCTTTTCAAAGTAACCTGATCAACGGAGACCCGATCCGCACCGTAATTTCAAGAAGGACCCGTCTCTTACGAAGGACAGTGTAGGGGAAGGGCAAACAGAAGCGGAGAAATCGAGTGAGGTTTCTACCACACAGGCATTGGAATCGGAAAACAAACGGAAGCCGCTAATCTGCTACAACTGCAAAAAGGAAGGACACATCGCGAGAAACTGTCAGGAAAAGTTTGCCTTCGCAACAATCCGAGAATCAGAAAAAAACATGCGGTTGTTGGAGCCGTATCTCCAAGAAATTAGGGTGAATGAGAAAACGTGCCGAGCACTTAGAGATTCAGCGGCAACCATGGACGTTGTCCATCCTTCATTGGTGTCTCCGGATGACTTCACAGGAGAATGCGCGTGGATCAGGCAGGTCACCGAGGAGCAGAGTGTTCGCTTACCAATCGCCACGGTTGTCATTAAAGGCCCGTTCGGTGAGCTTCGCACCGAAGCGGCTGTGTCTGCCGCGCTAAATGATCGTTTTCTTTATCTTTTCTCCAACAACTCAGAGCAGCTTCTCAAAGAGCAGGGCACAAATCGTTCTTCCCCAACTTAGCGTGCATGGCTCTCACGCGATCGCAAGCGCGGAAGCTATCGCGGCAGCTTGATCTGGTTCAATGCGGTGAACTCTCAAGTGACCTTGTCGGCGGGTCGACGGAACCCCAGAAAGGAACGTTTCCGCATGAGTCATGTGAGCAGTCACGCGAGCGGCCCGTCGCCGAACCGATCGGCGCGGTTTTCGTAGAAAGGGGAGACGACATGGCGCCATTGAGTCAGAGCGAGAGGGTTGCAACGCTCTCGCCTGTAGCGGAAAGTTGGAGCGAGCTGCCGAGAGTTGATCGAGAGACGCTCATTAGAGAGCAGCGTGAGGATCTCTCGATTGAAGCGCTAGTGGAAAGCCAAATTGAAGCGCTAGTGGAAAGCCAGAAAAACGCGGCAAAAGTGCTGTCGAAGGAGCACTACGAGGAATCGGTGAAGAAGCGTGCTTTTGAAGTAGGGAGTCAGGTAATGCTGCCGCAGCCGTTCAAAAGGAACAAGCTTAAGGTTGATTGGGAAGGGCCCGCAAAAGTATTATCGAAGCCTTGCGATACAAATTATGAAGTGAAATTAGGAAGGCGGCCGGACAAAATTTACAACTTGATGAAACCATACGTTCAACATCAAGCGGTCGTAAATCTGTTGATGAATGCTTCAGAGGAAGAGGAAGCAGAAATTTTGAGTTCTAGTGAGGTAATTGAAGGGGGGTCGAAAGTAATCCGGGAGCAGATAAACCTAGAGCCTAGCTTAAGCGAAGGAGGACCTGAGAAAGAGGACCTGAGAAAGATTGGTTCCGAGTTTGAAGACGTGTTTTCGGACCGCCCCGGAAACACGAGGGTGATCGAACACGATATCGAGCTAAGCGGTGAGGAGTCAATCCGTAGCAAGCCGTATCGTTGTTCCCCTGTGCAACGTCGAAAGTGTGAGCCGCTCTTGGTGCCGCATAGGTATCGTCGCCTAAAAGTGGCCAGTTACTGAAGTGGAGCATGTTGCTCCACAGCGCAACTTTGACGTTAGCTATCAAAAAAAATAAAGGAAAGGTAAACGCTAATGCAGGTGCATTGAGCAGTGCGTCCCAGCTAGTAACTTCTCAACCTTTCGGTTTCTGGCTGGCGATTCGGGGCAAAATTTTGACCTCATCACGACCTTAGCTGAGCGCTCTCGTTTAGAGTAATCTCAAGGGGCCAACTTTGTGGTATTCTAATTCGTTACGTTGTTGTACGTGGGAAAAAAATTGAGTTGTCATTTTAAGGGTCTTTTGTCCCACATGTGCCTCTTGATGTAGAGGGAACAAAATTCCGATAAACACGTAGATGGGTATATGTTGTACTATACTTTGTCTGGTGTTCTGTCGGGTGACCGAGGGCACTTGCTTGTGTCGTGTGTTGTCTGTTGTCGAACCGTTCTTAGCAAGTTGCAGAACCATCGACAAGTGCTGAAACCGAAGATGGTCAGAAGAGACGAGCGAAGTTGGCCAGCAAGTTGTGGCGACAAGCCAGTGGAGCTGGGATCCGTCGTCAAAAATGGGATGTGTTCCCGGAACAGTCTGGAGCTGTAGTCTCCCCATGGCCCTGGAGGCGAACCTGGAGGGACCTGGCGAACGAGTGCACCTGACATCCGAGCCCCGTGGAAGCAGCTCGTCTTTCCGGTGCATTGTCTGGCGGCGGGGGTGCTGTTATGCCAGCGAGTCCTCGTCAAACGCCCGTGCCTCTGAAAAAGGCAATCTGGGTCAAGGCCAGCCCGCAGTCCGCCTGACGCGAACATCTCAACGGCGTGAACACGCGCGGCGCCTCTCTGGCCCACGTGCATTGAGTCAGCGGCGCACGTGACAGCGAGCCGGCGTCCTCGTGTCTGGTGGTCTGACGCATGGCGCGGCGACCCCATTGGAAGAATCTGCCCTGACGACCAGCGGCGCTTCTGATTGGACATTTTGGTTGGACCCGGTGTAAATAAAAGAAGCCCTGCGGCGCGTCGCGGTCGGCGGTCCTACAAGAGAGGAGTCCCCATGTCGGAGAGCCGACATGTGTGTGAGTCGGCGGTCTTAGGCGAAAAGTTGACCTATGTATTAGAGAGGAGAGCTCGGCTCTTCGAGTCTCTGTCGGCCCCAGTGCCGAATTTGTAATACCTCTGTGTATATGCTGTACATAAACCTTGTTTAACTCACCGTCGTCTCGTCCGCTCGTCTTATCAGCTCTGCGCAGAAGCAGTCGCGAGCTGATAAACATACGCTACCAAACGGCTGGTGACCTTCCCGGCGGACTTGGAAGCAGTGGCGCCTACAGGACCGTGTTGGCGTCGCCGTCTTGCGCAACAGCGGTCAAGGGCAGGAAGAACGCCCCACCCAAGCTGCCACATGCAGTCCCGGAGGTGGCCAGGTAGAAATGATGCCGTCAGCGTGCTCCAAGACACACGACTAGTGCGGGTGCGGCGTGCTGGAAAAACTAACGGGAGCAACAACGCGGCTTTTGTGTCAACGATAGAATTGTCTAACACATCTAAATCAGGGCAAGTCGACTGGATATGACGAAAAAACGCGACAGCTGTTGCATAAAACGAAGGAAGTACTAATGATTGTGGGCCCCGATTAAGGCGCATATTAGGCAATAAATACCGAAGGTGAGTGCCTAGAAAGTAATAAGCCAGAGTTCGCGCTGGGGATTCCTCTCCTTGTACGAGGCGCAGCAAGAAGCGCAGGGCCAATAGCCGGCAGCGTATTGACACCGAAGGGAAAGAAAAACCTCCCTGGGAACGCTGCTGTCCTAACGCTGCACGAGAAACCAACTCAGTGCCACCAGACCAAAAGAAGGAACACAAGGCAGACTGCAATGACCTCACCATGCGTAAAGGCGGCTGTTCCACGTGAGAAAGGTACCAAATGCGACCGCAGAACCCAGTCTGCGCAAGGTACCTCCGCTCAAGAAGTGGGAAGTCGAATTCCCGGGCGTTCTCAATTTCTTGTTTTACTTTATCAAGGGCGTTTGACCAAACGGAGTTACAAACGCCGTAGTGGTTGTATAGAATTACTAAAATGCGAAGAGACGCAGCCGGCTGAAGAAGAGTAGTGGACCTAAGTGTGGAGTAAAGATAGCCGATGAACAAATACTAGGATTTAAAGAGGTTTAGCGCGGCACCTGAAATGTCCTCATACTAGAAGAATAAACGCAGGCTGTGAGAAAGACTATCTTCATCTGAAAGGTACAGGGTTATGTCGTCAGCAAAAGCTGTGACTTTTACGGAACTGCTGCCGGGAAGCGCAAGACCACGGGCATGCGAATCTGCTTCTAGAGCACACAAAAAAGGCTCAAGGCTGAGGACAAATAGAACAGGAGACAAGGGGCATCCTTGACGGACCCCACGTGTAATAGAAAAGGCAGCACTCTCCCAACCATCTAGAACTAGTGTGCTTTTTATACCAGAGTAGGTATGTCTAATTAATTCAACAAAAGTACCAGGAACACCAAGGGCTGTGAGCACTAAAAAGATATACGTGTGCTCTAGTCAGTAAAATCTTTTCTCTTGGTCTAAATAATCAGAAGTCTTCTGACGAGCATCGATGCGCCAACTGCTAGAAGCGGCCTACAGGTGCTGGACGCGTTGAGTCCAGTCCTTGCAAGCCTCCAGTAAAGCCATGGCCGACAATCACAAGTCGTTCCGACAGGAGGTCCGAGAAGCGTCGATTTTTCAGTGGAACGCAAGAGGTCTGAGATCTCGCATATCTGATTTTCGCCAGTTCGTTCATCTGTACCGATTTCCTATAATGATTATATGTGAACCGAAATTATCGCACCCAATCAGATTATCCGGCTACGAGTCATTTTTCTCCTCAAGTGACATCGAAAGTAGCAAGGTTGTTGTATTTATTCGCCGGGAGCTTGCTTACGTCGTCCAGCCAGTGCAACCACACGACATCAACCAGTATGTGTGCTTGTCTGTTAAAAAAGGGAAGGTGACATTCGCACTTCTAGGTGTGTATATATCCCCATCAAGTAAATTCGACGCCAACAAACTAGACAGCATATTAAGGGCACATCCTGGTCCGCGGGTTATCACCGGGGATTTCAATGCGCATCATCCCATCTGGGGAAGCTCAAGGCTTAATTCAACGGGACGACGTCTAGCATCATTGGTTTCCAGCCATGGTCTCGTCCTTCTGAATGACGCGAGTCCTACGTTTTTGCGAGGCACTACATATAGCAGCTGCCTTGATTTGTCCTTTGTTTCACGCCGATTTGCTACACGGGTAAAGTGGTTTTTGGACATTGAAACACACGGAAGCGACCACATTCCCACTTACTTGAAGATTAAAGGTATTTCGAACACGTACTCCTCTACCACAACACAAAGAATAGATTGGAGTGTGTTCAAAACTCAACTTGAGGATGCTTGTGAAGAAGGCCTGTCCAATGGTTTTCAGCAAGCTATTAAGGAAACTGCACATGCGGCTATGCGCACAATAATATGCTCTTCAAAGTACTCTGAATTTGACCTCGACCTGGAGTGACTTCGTGCGATCCGCCGTCGTGCCGAAAGACGATACCGACGCACCAATTACACATACGATCTACGAACAGCCCGGTGCATCCAAAAGAAGATACAACGGCGCATGGACAAATTAGACACCCAACGATGGAGGAAATTTTGTGCGTCGCTAGATCCTCATAAACCACTGTCTCAGATATGGAGAATTGTGCGAGGCCTACGTTCTGTCCCAGAGCAGCGTTTTCCCTTCAAAGTCCTTGCACTTTTTCATCGCCGGCACGAAATTGAGGTAGCAGAAGATTTCTGCGCTATGACCGTGGGCCAGACAATTTACACAAGCCTGCATACAGTGAATCATATTCCTCACTCACGGGACCCGCGCATGGATCTACCGTTTACATCACAGGAGCTCGATGCGGCCGGCGCTCGTCTTATGTAATAAGTCGTCGTCAACTGGCCCGGATGACATCTCATACAGGATGCTGTGCAACCTTGGTAAACGGGCACGAGAAGCAATCCTTAACATCTTCAACGATTCCTGGCAAGCTGGCGTCGTTCCGCAAGATTGGAAGATTAGCCGCTTGGTACCGATTCTTAAACCTGGCAGATCTCCCCTGGACATTGCCTCTTACCGACCGATCGCACTCTCAAGTTGCGTAGGAAAGGTAATGGAGAGAATGATCTTGGCCAGGCTTGAAAGGTACCTGGAATACTATGAGATATATCCGAACGCCGTGGCTGGTTTTCGCCGTCACCGATGTTCGATCGACAATGTTATAGATCTCGTCACATATGTCTAGCAACAAAAGGCATGTAAACGACTATCTGCTGCCATGTTCGTTGACGTAAAAGGAGCATACGACAACGTTCTACATGACGCCATCTTCGAAGACATTGAGTCAGTGGGCCTAGGCGGGCAACTGCATTGTTGGACACGCAGTTATTTACAAGGGCGGACCTTATTTGTGAACACTGCAGATGGTCCAACCTCCCAACACCCAACGCATCGTGGAGTCCCGCAAGGTGGCGTCTTGAGTCCAACCCTCTTTAACCTCGTTCTCATTGGTCTTGTAGAACGACTACCAAGTGTGGTCAAGTTATCCATGTACGCTGACGACATCTGCATCTGGGCATCTGGCGTGACAAGATCTCAGGTACGCGCAAGACTTCAGAAAGCTGTGACGTTGGTATCAATGTACCTCAAGGACCAGGGTCTGAAAATCTCGCCAGCGAAATGCGCATTTATTGCTTTTAGTCGAAAGCCAATGAGACCATACGCTATATCAATTGATGGCCAAGTCATACCATATGCCAGGACGCACAGATTTCTAGGCGTATTCATTGATAAAGACCTCTGCTGGGGCCCACATGTGGCCCACTTGAAGAAGAGGCTGACAGAAATTGCTAACTCATTCAAGTATCTCGGAGGAAAAACCTGGGGAACTTCAGTACATGCAATGATGCAATTGTACAAGACGCTTTTTCTTGGCTATTTGCGCTACAGTTTGCCTGTGTTGACCAACACCTGTAGAACCAACATTCGGACTCTCGAAAGCATCCAGGCTATGGCTCTGCGAGTTTGTCAGGGGCTACCGCGATGTTCATCAACAGCTGAGACAATCGAAATCGCTAATGACTACCCGCTAAAGACGCATATCATGATGGAAGTGCTCAGAGCACACGTGAGGCATCTTACTCGTGCCCCTGCCCATCATCTAGCTTCACTGCCAGAAGCCCGACCTCGTGCCTCATTTTGCCAGACAGTCTTGTCATATCGCACTTGCATTCCTACGAGATATACAACTCCATCGAGGATTTCAACTCCCCCATGGAGTATGACCTATGCACACGTTGAACTCACGGTTCCAGGCATAGGGTCAAAAACCCAGCTCTCGTCTCCAGCGCTAAAGCAGCTTTCTCTTCTCTTGTTATATGAGAAATACAGTGAGCATACTCATCTATATACTGACGCTTCAACTAAAGTGGATGGGTCTGCAGGGTCGGTGAACGTTCCTGCAACATCGACAACGGTGAAGTTTCGTTTATCCCACCAGACATCATCGACAGCTGCGGAACTTGCTGCTCTACGTAGCGCGATTCAAGTCATTAAACACCAAGAAGCCAAGAAGTGGAGCGTGTTCACGGACACTAAGGCAGCACTACAGTGTTTGATATTCGCCTTGCGCCGGGGACCTCATGAACAACTAGCGCTGGAAATTAGAGAGCTGCTTCACCACCTCTTCGACGAAGGACACAGAATCACGTTTCAGTGGCTTACAAGTCACTGTGGCATATCGGGCAACGAACATGCCGATGCAGCTGCCCGAGCAGCACACCAAGATGGTGAAGAAGAATCTATACCATTTTCAATGACTGATGCTGCAATGACCATCCGAAAAATCGCTAATGCAGAATTAAAATCTCTGTGGAACGCCGAGTGCTTACGGCACACGCGACTGCATAGTCTGGACGCGTCTCGTCGACTCCGGCCTCCGTCTGGACTCTCTCAACTCGAGACAACGGTGCTTTGCCGACTATGGCTTGGTGTCGCCTTCACCAAGGCTTTCGCCTTCCGATTCGGCATGGAAGACACTGCTGCTTGCGGTCATTGCGGCAGCGATGAAACTATAGAGCACGTTCTCTGTCACTGCCCTCGTTACAGCGTGCAAAGATGGCAACTAGCTGCTGCGTTAGCCCGCCTTGACGACAGACCTTTGTCTGAACAATCAGTGCTGGAAAGACGACATGATTTGTGTGCTCACAGAAAATCAGTGAAGGCCTTACTGAACTTTTTGCGTGGCAGCGGCCTATTGTGTAGACTGTAGCACCCCAGCTCCCCCCCCCTTTATTTTCGCGCGGGTCTATTTCCCTCTTCGCTTTTTTTTCCAATCTTTCTTCCCCACTTCCCCTTACCCTAGTGCAGGGTAGCAAACCGGATGCTCCATTTTCTGGTTAACCTCCCTGCCTTTCCCTCATTTTATTCTCTCTCTCTCTTGGTCTAAAGACACAAGTAGACCACGCGCAGATCACGACAGAGTATAGGCTATGATATCCCGGGTGGTAAAGGACAAACTGTGTGTTTCCCGTCCAGGCATAGATGAAGCCTGGTGATGACCCACCAGGGTGTTCAACAGAGCCTTCAAACGGTGAACGATCACCATCGCGAATATCCTATAGTCAACGTTAAGAAGCGTGATAGGTCTCCAATCTTCAGGATTAACAGAAGAAGCATCACCTTTTGGAATAAGCACAATGCGTCCCTCTCGAAAACTTGATGGAAAGACACCATCCTCGAAACATCGCCGGATAACCACGGTTAATGCAGTACCAAGCTCATTCCAAAATGATAAGTCAAATTCAACTGGAAACCCGTGTGGCCCAGGGGCTGTCCCCCGTTTCATAGATTGTAGTGCTGCCTTTACCTCTTCAACTGATGGAGGGACGTGCAGAGAATCAGCAGCTTGTCGAGGAACGCGAGGCAAACCTCTAAGCATAGGCGGTATTATATCACAGTTTCTCTGCATGGCCGAACAGGACATCTCTTCGAAATGCGCCAGAAAGAGAGATCGATCACGCGTAGGAAGAGGCTGTGTAAGTGGTGTCTGCATGGTTGTAAAAAAAAGGTGATTGTGACTGCCCAAAACACGATTGCCTCGCATAGCGTAGCACCTCGGGGTGGGCACAAGGGTTGTGCCTACAACGCCATGCTGCCGCCGCCAGAGACGTGGCGGCAATCAAACGCTGGAAGCATTCACGTAATTCATGTTGCCAAGCTCGCATCAAGAGAGACGGCGTTTCAGCGCGCAATGTGATGCGTAACTTCGCTGCAGTATCGGCCAGCTCCTCAGAAACGCGACGACGAAGGGAACGCCCTTCAACTGAGCAGTGCAGGCGCCACTGCGTTTTAAGTGCATCCCAATCAAATAAATCAGACGCAGCGAGTGACACGCGTATTGCACGGGACAAATTTGAGCGAGAGCACGTGTCCTGGAGGACGCGAACATCAAGACGCCATGGTTTCTCCCAGAAAGAAAATGGAATTTTTAGTTCTAATAGAATCGGACGATGGTCAGAGATGTACACAGGCGAAGGTGGGATGGGCGGAACACGTAAGTAGGAGACAAACGTCTCTAAAGCATGTGGAATATAAGCCCGGTCGAGTCTGCTGGAGGAGTGTCCGCGGCGCCATGTCCAAACGATAGTATTCCCGTGTATGACATTATGCGCATCCAGCAATGAAAAACGCTGGACAAGGCGTCGCAGCTCACGTGAATTCCAAGCAGACCGACCCCAGCCAGGACCTTGTACAGCGCATCGCGTATTTAGCACACAGTTAAAGTCTCCAATTAGAATTACATGACGACCGTATAGGAAAAAACATCCAAATTTCGAAAAAAATCATTAGACTGTCCGGTTTGTGCAGGCGCATGCACACATAGTATTTTCATTCGAAAAGAAAAGTAGGTACAATCTAGAGCAATAATTCTACCGACGCCGTCATAAACAACGTGGTGACCTTTCAATAAAGCCCGATTAAATATAATGATGCCTACTCCCGTAAAACGAGTTGTAGCGAAAGAAAAATAGCAATCTAAGTTAAACATTTGTTTAAAAGCCCTAACGTCAGATAGTGAACAGAAATTAGTTTCCTGCAGGCATAAAACATCACAATTTGCATTACAGGCTACACTAATCACCTCGGCCTGCTTTACCGGACTGCGAAAACCTTTTACGTTGAAGGTAATAATATTCAATGCGGTAGCCATTGTAAAAAATAAAGACAAATTTCGATACTAGACTCACAGTTCTGACAGACGCAGGAGCGGGTGCCCCGCAAGCAGCTCAATCACTTCTTACGACTAGGCGACCCACCGGGAGCGCGGGGCTTCCGGAGCCGCATCGAAGTCCGCAGGGGACTTCTGTCTCCGCTGGGGGCCTCCGAGTCGCTGCTGGATATTCGGTCGCGCTTGGTGCCGAGGCTCTTGAGTGAAGATGGCAAAAATTCGTCAAAACTGTCCCGACTGATCTCGCTTAGAGTGCTCCTAGTACTGCTCGTGTCCTCGTTGATGGAAACCTCGTCACCTTGGGACAAAGTCTCTTCAATGATAGGAGGACTAACAGACGACTGGGCAGCCATGGGGTGAGCAACAGATATCACGTCAGAATCTGCGACGCGTTCGCCGAGTGGCGCCTCCTCTGCTGAGGGCTCGACCTGTGGTTCTGTGGGAACCACGACTGGTCGCGGGCCGCTAGATGGATCATCCGCACCTTTAGGGGCTGCCTGGTCGGGGCTGGCTAGAGACGCTGTGGGCGTTTGGTGTGGCGTCTGGTGTGGCATTGTGATGCACCCAACTTCGTCCTGGCAAATATCCGGGCCTGGCGTCAATGATACGACGTCCTTATTCTTGCCTGATTGAAGTGGCGGGTAATTCTTGGAGGCCGCCTCGGAATACGACGGCCTGATGGTGCAGGCGACGGTGGCATGCGGGTCACCACAACGGCGACACGGCAGCGAGCAGCCCTTCCCGTCGTGGCGGTAAACGCTGCACCTTTCACAAAAACTCCCAAGCATTTCCCTGAGGGTGAACATGGTTAAGTGCGAATACACGGGGTGATCCTATGAGGGGTATTTATTAATTCGCACTATTATATTTATTAATCACACTATGGTGCCTTTATGGTGTAATAGTTCTTGGGAATCGCAATTTGATCACACGGGGGAGTTTACGTTAACTCACTGGCGAATGCCAACGGATTTTAACTTTACTCCCCCTCACGACCCGCTCTCTACGGGAGACTGAGAGAGAAGGCGGGCGCGCGAGAGAGAGGGGTGCGCGCGCAGCTGCAGCGAGCGAGGAGAGCAGAGGAGCGAGCGAAGGGGGAGGGGGTACAAGGCGCGTTACTGACACCGATATCAGCGTCGCGTCCGCGGCTTATTCGGTAGAGCGTCGCGCTGCGGCCCGCCAAGTCCTCTTTATTTTAAAGATAGAGAGAAGACTGCGGACGCCGCCGACGGCGGTGGATGGTTTGGGGTCGCTTATAAAGTGTATTCACACTTAAAACGGAGCTGTGCAATTCATGCGGAAGTGCCCGCTGTCTCCACATCAACGGCACACTCGCTGGATCCCTTTATAGTCACAGGTCACTCGATGGCCAGCGACCTTGAAGTAGTTGGGCACCGGCGACGATGTCTTCATTTCCATCCGGACGAATCGCGTCCCAGTGGTCACGGTTGGGCGCGATCCCATGAGTCCTCTGCTGATGTGCAGCACCTTCCCATAGGGAGAGAATGCTTGCGCGAGGACCTCGCTGGGGACGCGGCACGGCAGGAACAGAACGGTGACTTGAGTGACTTGGGGTCCCAAGGGTACGACAGCAACGCGCTCTCCTCTGATGATGAGGTGGGACGCGTCGACGATTTGAGCCAGAGCGGCCTCACTGTTAACGGTGACTTGGTGATTCCGGCCTCCAAAGTGCTTTACACAGTAGACCTCATCGATTCCTACTAATTAAGACGTCACGTCAACGACGTCTTCGGGACTAGTCCCCTCGGGGACGACTACGTCAAAGGCTAGCGCCTTCTTCGGGGGCTGACTTGCCACTTACCATTACGGGCGTCCGCCAGCCCAGGGACGCCCTGAGACGCTAACGACGACACACTTGGCTAACAGGGTTATACATACCACACTATATATGGTGGCTTGCATATGAAACGTGACCATGCGCAACCTTCGTTCATGCTCTGCTGACGAACTCCGTCACTGTGATTATGTGCCCACTTGCAGGAAAGCATGCGGTGTAAAAACAGTTTATAATTAATCACCATATCACTCTCGCGCATACCGTTAGCATAATGATAAAGTGGGTGAAAAAAAAGTAACCTACAAAACTAACTCTACAGAAATTTGTGCTTAAAAAAATGGCAGCATATCCGCAGAGTGAATGATGGAGAGTGGGGCGAAGCATCCATCCGTCCATTCGTTCTTGCTTCCGTCCGTCCATGCGTCCATCTGTGTGACCGTCCGTGCAACCATTCGCCCGTCCGCGCGTGCGTCTGATCGTGCGTCCGACCCTGCGTTCGTCCATGCGTCCATCCGTCGGTGTAGCCATCCGTGAGTCCGTCCATGCATCTGTCTGTGTGTCCGTTCGTCCATCTATTCGACCCCTCCAAGTACCACGATCTCGCATCTTTTCATCATATATTCCGCATATAGAAGCACCGCCATCCAGCGCACATTGCAAGGACTAAACGAGAGGTGGCACACGCACGCTTTCTTACGGCTTGCGCTTCGTGTCTACTTCCCACCTTTAACCACCTCGAGTTCATGGTATATACTAGTTCACTGTATTCATGGCAGTGCGGCCCCACACTCGCTAAACCTTTCTAAAACCGAGGAGGTTATGCCCAGCGATTATAACGTAGCAACCCTTTCTTGTCAGATAGTGCTCAATGTACATGCCAATGGCTGCTAAGGGGGAATGCGAGACAGGAGAATTCGGCTTTTAGTTAACGCGACCGCTGCGAATTTTTATCGTTCAAGAACGCACAGAAGAAATCTGTTACCGGCACCACCTTGGAGGTCAAAATGTAAGACCGGTTACACACTACGACTACTACTACGACTACGGGGGACGAACGGGTGCCGCTATAAGGAGCTCCACCCCTAAAAATGGCAGAACCCACTTAAAGTGGCAATCAATTATATGCGAAGCACGAATGAGGAAGGCTGATATTACACTTTAAAATAGGCACAACGTCACGAGGCGAAACTAAATTATGCCGTACATGACTCCCATGTCATTATTAACATGTCTAGACGTGACATTTAGCTTCTTCGTCTATTCAGGTCTCGTGATACGAGTTTGGTTATCTGTAGCTAGCGAAATGGCTGCGAGAGCATCATGAGCGTGTTACGTTGTCATGTTCTTACATGACATGCGTGTCATGATTATCATGTTTGCAGCAGTGATATACCTTCGTGAACCATTGACGTCACGTAACACCGAATTGCTATATGTGGAGCCAGCGAAACGGCCGCGAGTGCATCACGGAGGGTTTAATATACTTCGACGTATTGTTCACTCGCTCGCACGGTGGGCGCAGCGACGCTATGCTACCCAAACACGAACACTCTTTAGTCTGACGCCAGGCACGACCGGTGCGACCAGCGTCCATCGGCGAGGCCCGGCGGCAACCGGCGCGAAATGCGACAGGATGCATTTCGCGCCGATGACGTTACCCACATAGCACTGCGTCTGCCTCTCTTCGATGGCGAGGGACGCCGGGCGCGTTCAAACGCACATGCGTCAAAAAAACGCAGCGTGGCGTGTGCCTTCGAGTATATGGCAGGCAGATTGGCGCCTGCCGTGGGATCGCCAGCGTGACGCGTCGAAAGCGACGTCGATGTGTATTAGCAAGTCCCTTGAGTGTGGCATGTAGTAATGTTTTATATGACACGCATATCATGATTATCATGTTTGCACCAGTCATACCTTCGTCATCTATCATGAGAAGTAATACCAAATTTGGCATATGTGAAGCTAGCGAACCGACCAAGAGCGCATCATGAGTCTGGCATGTAGTTATGTTGTTAATTGACACACCTGTCATTAATATCTTGTTTGGACGTGTAATTTACGTATGTCGTCCGTTAGCGCGACGTAATATCGAATTTGGCACATGTGAAGCTAGCAAAACGGCTGTGAAGCCATCATGAGCGTAGCATGTAGTCATGTTGTTACATGACGCGCATCCCATGGTTATGATGTTTGCACCAGTCACATACTTTGAAAAGCACGAAGTGCAGGGCAAGTTGGTAATTCATCTTAACTGAGGTGCGCAAAAAGATGAAATACAGAAAAAAGACAACTGGACAGAGCGCACATACCTTGTCATTTATTCACGTCCCGTAATACCAAAAATGGTACATGTGGAGCTAGCGAAATGGCCGTGAGCGCGTCATCAGCATGGCATGTAGTCATGTTTTTACATGACACGCATCTCAAGATTATCATGCTTTCACCTGTCACATACTTTCGTCATCCATTCAGGTACCGTAACATCAAATTTGGCATATGCGAAGCCAGCGAAACGGTCGCGAGTGCATCATAAATGTGGCATTTAGTCATGTTGTTACATGACATGCAGATCATGATTTTCACATTAGGGTCGGTCGTCTGTGTTCGCCATACAGTCATGTCATACCACACCAGATTTGCAACATTTCATTTGAACGAAAGTACCGCAAGAGCAGCAACACCATGAAATGTAAATCATAACTTTCATGACATACATATAATCAGTTTCATTTTATGATAGTCACTTATGCTCGTCATACAATCATGTTTTGTCGTACCTAATTTGGTATTGATACCAATAATATCGAAATGACCAAAAGAGTTAAAAGTCGTAGGCGGTTAGATAGATAGATAGATAGATAGATAGATAGATAGATAGATAGATAGATAGATAGATAGATAGATAGATAGATAGATAGATAGATAGATAGATAGATAGATAGATAGATAGATAGATAGATAGATAGATAGATAGATAGATAGATAGATAGATAGATAGATAGATAGATAGATAGATAGATAGATAGATACGCTCAAAGTCACCGAAGTTCGCTTAAATATGCTTCTCATTCTAAAGATTCGGCAGATCCCACGTACCTGAGAATTGACGTTATGCGAAGCATGTGGAGGGAAGGCGACCCTGTTGCAATATTTTAAAGACGATAGTCTTTCTTGGATGCCTTCGACGCAAAAATTTTGGTCTCTCTGTCTGTCTGTCTGTCTGTCTGTCTGTCTGTCTGTCTGTCTGTCTGTCTGTCTGTCTGTCTGTCTGTCTGTCTGTCTGTCTGTCTGCTTGTCTACTCTTAATGGCACCGGGTACTTGAAATGGCCGATCCCATCTGCAGCACCCACAAATGTTGTTCAAAGTTTAGCGTTCATACTTGTGCAATTGTCAATTGAAAACAACTATTGCGCATGTCTGGGGCACCATAAACACACGTATATATTCTGCATGTGCGTCTTTTACTAGCAAAGGCATGCATAAGTAATTTTAAGGACCGTAGCGCAAATCACGCTGCGCTGACCATGCAACACTTGCACGAAAACGCGAGTGTTCCCAACGATTCACTAAGACGAGGCGGTGGTGGCACCTACCCGTCGCCTTGCGTTCTACACCTTATCACATCTGAGACGGGCGTGCAGGGCGCGTGTGCTTCGCTTTCCAAGGTAACTGCCATATAGCGCACATGTCTCACGTGTGACGTGACTTGATGCGCTCGTTCAACTCCGTTGCACGCTCGAGGCACTCCAACTCAGCGCCTCCAGAATACGATTCACCAATTTTCTTGCGCAGAACATCAAATAAATGTTTGTACACTCTCTCTACATGCAAGACTATCGTCTTTTAACTACATTTGCAGACTAACATGCAGATATGGGGCCAATTTTTTATTGAGTGACACGTCATGAAATGACGCTAAATGTATGTACAAATGTTGCACGCACAGACATATGTTGAAGAGTTGCAGATGTTTATATAAACAGTTGTTTGTGCCTGCGCAACGATGCCAACTGGAACATGCGTATTCGCAACACCAGAAGCTGATATGAAGCGCTGATGCTTGCGTTGATGCTGGCTCCGGACACTGCTACATAAATGAACTTCAGCGCATGCTAACTAACCGCGATTGATTTTAACCTGACGTGACGGCTGTATCAAAGGAGTACATATGCAAGGAGTACATATCTATCTATCTAGCCGCCTACGACTTTTAGATCTCCTGGCAGTTTCGATAATGGGATCTGTATCAAAATTGTTATGGCATAACATGACTATATGACGAGCATAACTGACTACTCATAACACGAAAATCTTTATATTTATGTCATGAATGTCACGATTTACATGTTATGGTCTTGCTGCTCTTACAGTGGTTTTGTTTATATAACATATTGCAAAACTGGTGACAGGCTTTCTCGTGGGAATCATGACATGCATGTCATAAAAGTCATGACTACACGTCACGCTCATGGTGCGCTCATGGTCGTTTCGCAAGCTTGACATGTAGCAAAATTGGTATTATATGACGCGAATGGACGACGAAGGTAATTGACGCGTCCAACCATGATAATCATTACATGCGTATCATGTAAGAACATGACTACACGCCAGGCTCATGATACGCTCACGGTACTTTCGCTAGTTTCACATATACCAAGTTTGGTGTTACTTCACGTGATTAAACGCAGCGATGGCGTAGTGGTTAGAGCATCCGCCTCGCATGCAAGAGGTCCGTGGCTCAAATCCCGGTGCCGCGCAGTTCCCAACCGGTTAAAAAAAATCCGCGTGGTGATGGAACTGCATTACGAGGCCAGGGGTGCGGCCTCACCGATAACCACCGCCGGGAATGCACCCCCTCACCAGAGAAGGATCCCCTGGTGCAGTATCTGGCCACTACCTCCCACATGCATACGTGAAATAACTCACGGCTCTCAGTCCCCAGCAGCTGCGAAGCAACTGAGCACGGCGGCGGTCAGATCTGCAACGCAGCAGAGGGTGCTAAGAATCTCTGGATCCGGACAGGCCGCCATTGGAACCTGAACTTAGCAACGTTTAACGCTAGAGCCTTATCTAGTGAGGGAAGTCTAGCTGTTCTGTTTGAGGAACTAGAGGGTGTTAAATGGGATATAATAGGGCTCAGTGAGGTTAGGAGGACAGATGAGGCCTATACGGTGCTACAGAATGGGCACGTCCTTTGCTACAGGGGCTTGGCAGACAGAAGAGAACTGGGAGTGGGGCTCATAATTCACAGAAGCATAGCTGGCAACATAGATAAATACTATAGTTTTAATGAAAGGGTGGTAGGTATTGTAATTAAACTGAATAAGAGATAAAAGATGAAGGTGGTACAGGCTTATGCGCCTACATCCAGCCATGACGACGCTTCAGTTGAAAGCTTCTATGAAGACGTCAAATCGGCAATGAGTAGGGTAAAAATACAGTATACAATACTGATGGGAGACTTTATTGCAAAGGTAGGGAAGAAGCAGGCGGGATACCAGGCAGTAGGAGATTATGGCATCGGTACTGGAAACGCCAGATGAGAGCTACTAGTAGAATTCGCAGAACGCAATAATTTACGGATTTTGAATACCTTCTACCGAAACGAGGAAACCGCAAGTGGACATGGAGATGCCTAATGGCGAAAATAAGAACGAAATAGACTTTAAAATGAGTGCACATCCAGGCATCGTGCAGGATGTGGAAGTGGTTGGCAAGGTACGATGCAGTGACCATAGAATGGTACGGTCTCGAATTCGCCTACATTTGAGGAAGAAACGATAGAAACTGATACGCAAGAAGCCAATCAATGAGCTAGCACTGAGAGGGAAAGTACAGGAATTCAGAGTCTCACTTCAGAACAGGTACTCGGCTCTTAGTGAGGAAACCAAACTTAGCATAGATACAATGAATGATAATCTGACGAGTATCATTACGGAGTGTGCAGTGGAAGTTGGAGGCAGGGTAGTCAGACAGGACACTGGCAAGCTTTCCCAGGAAACGAAGAATCTCATGAAGAAGCGTCAAATCATGAAAGTCTCAAGTACAACAGAAAAATAGAACTGGCAGAGCTTTCGAAGTTGATTAATAGACGTAAGGTATGCGATGTAAGAAGGTATAACATGGAGAGAATTGAACACGCTCTGAAAAACGGAGGAAGCGTCAAAGCAGTGAAGAGGAAACTTAGGATAGGCAAAAATCGGATGTATGCACTAAGAGACAAAGAAGGCAAAATAACTACCAATATGGATAGGATAGTTAAAATAGTGGAGGGGTTTTAAAAGATCTGTACAGTAGCCGGGACAACCACGACTTTAATACTATAAGAACTAGCAGATGACACTAGCAGATGACCCAGATGACACCCCACCAGTAATGATAGAAGAAGTCAGAAAAGCTTTGGAGAGCATGCAAAGAGGCAAAGCTGCTGGTGAGGATCAGGTAACATCAGATCTGCTGAAAGATGGAGGACAAATTGTGTAAGAAAAACTAGCCACCCTGTTTACGAGGTGTCTCCTGACGGGAAGGGTACCAGAGTCTTGGAAGAACGCTAACAACATCTTAATACATAAGAAAGGAGATGACAAGGGCTTGAAGAATTACAGGCCGATTAGCTTGCTCTCTGTAGTATACAAGCTATTTACAAAGGTAATTGCTAACAGAGTAAAGAAAACATTAGAATTCAATCAGCCAAAGGAACAAGCAGGATTTCGAACAGGCTACTCAACAATCGACCATATTCATACTATCAATCAGGTAATAAAGAAATGCTCAGAATATAACCAACCACTATACATAGCCTTCATAGATTACGAGAAGGCGTTTGATTCAGTAGAAATATCACCCTTCATGCAGACACTGCGGAATCAGGGCGTCCATGAAGTATATATAAACATCCTGGAAGAAATCTGCAGGGGATCAACTGCTACCATAGTACTTCATAAAGAAAGCAACAGAATGCCAATCAAGAAGGGTGTAAGGCAGCGGGACACAATCTCCCCAATGCTATTTACCGCGTGCTTACAGGAGGTTTTCAGAAGCCTAGAATGTGAACAGTTAGGGATAAGAGTTAATGGAGAGTGCCTTAGTAACCTGCGCTTCGCCGATGACATTTTATTGCTGAGTAACTCAGGGGACGAATTGCAACTCATGATTACGGAGTTAGACAAGGAGAGCAGAAAGGTGGGTCTTAAAATGAATCTGCAGAAATTGAAAAACATTTATCGACTTCACACACAAACCAATCACAACACTGTGGCTATCTGTACAACTGTCACAAAACGAGCGCTCAAAAACGGGCGCGCCGCCAAATTCTCGCGACGAAGCGCCGAGAGGTCAACGATAAAAAAAAAACAAGCATCCAAAGACTCCCCGGGCGCGCGCCTTTCTCCTCTCGGAAGCGTAGGTTCGCTGACGAACCTCCTCACCCCACATCTGCGGCTGAGCAAGCACTGGAATTTTCTAGATGGAAAGGGGCGGGGTGATGCCGGGTTGCGTCATCCGTCGCGGACGGCCTTCGAACCGTCTTGCCCTCTCCCCGGCTTTCGCTGCGTATCGCGCTGACGAAACGATGAGAACTTTCTGGAATCTCGCGCGGAAGGTATTAAATCGAGCAGCCGAGATGGGAGACCAGGAGAAGACGGAATATTAGCGCCAGAGCGCGGAGGGATTCCGCCGTGTAGTCGGCGAAGGTTTTGTCCGTAGAGACAAAGCAGGAAAAGAAGATGACTTCCACCTGAGGGGTGACAACTCGAGCTACAGGCAAGAGTGTGTGTTTACCGCTATCGAGCGAAGACGCGTGGCAACAGCTGCGTGTGTGAAGCCGACGTGTTTCCGGCGAAAAAGTTTGAAGCTTGGAAACTGGACTATTGAAGACGTGAGGTTTCCTGGAAGAGAAACTTCGGGGGCAGCGGGACGACAACAACGCTGAACTTTGAGTGAGTGATTCTCGGAAGAGTATCATCCAGACTTGTTGTTCCAAGAACTTTGGACTGAATAGGTTTTCTATCTCTTTAGTCTTTAGGTGTCTTGGTTGTTCAATGCATGCGACTGCATTGTAGTGCGTATTGTTGTCTGGGTCCGTTGTTTCGAGTGTGGATGATTGTACTGTGTAGTACGTTGTTGGATTGGTGACATATTGTACTCAACTATTGTGAAGTGTGCATACTTGTGTATTGTTTTGATCTGTCATTATTGAGAATATAATTTTGTTTTGTTTATCAACTCTCGGCTCTGGCTTGTTCTTTGGGCCACAGCCGCCGTCCGCTGGCGCGCCAAATAGGACCACTTCTAAATTGTCCACGCTTTCGTGGTGCGGTTCGGGGGGCCGATACTTCAGCCCTTGGAATTAGCCCAGCGATCGCCTCTCGAATTAACAGGACCCGTGACAACAACACACTGGCTCCATAACTCAGTCATACAGTCCTTATGTCTATGCGCACGTGAGTAACCCGCGTGTCCTCACTACTCGAAAGTCTAATTCCGTCGGGTGCCCCTCAGGCTTCCGCTGAAGATGATAGAGTAGACGACGCAACCTCGCCACGGGAACGCTGCCAAGTGCACGGGAGCTCACGAGCAGACCATCAGCTGCTCGTGCTGGACCTGGCGGCCCCACCACCGAGGTTGCCCCTTCAATTGGCGGTTGTGCCGGACCGGCACCGACGTGGCACCATGGCCACGATCTCAGTGACTGGTTGTGCCGCACGCGAGTCTGGACAGGATCAGCCGCTTGCCCTGGCCCGCACCTCGTCCGCCACAGGAACAGCATGTCAGGCCCGACCCGGAACCGCCACTCGCCTCAGGAGCACGCCAAGCTCGTCTCGGCTGGGCTGGTGACACCGGCTCGGCCGTTCGGTTCCCTGAAGCCCAACGCCTAGCGCTCTTGCTAGCTGGCCGCGCTCTTCCTCTGCCCGTTGTTGTTGTTGTTGTTGTTGTTTCCCTGTAGAAATGGCTCGTACCCAAAGAAGGGGATTGGCCGATTTCAAGGCCCGTCGCTGTTCCGAAGCTCACGCGCTCACGCTCCGCTTTCTCGTCTTCATTTGCGTCAACACTCTTGTTCGCACTTTCAGTTTCGGTTTCTTACTACAGTCTGGTGCAAACATGATAATGATTACATGCGTGTAACGTAAGAACACAACCACATACCACGTTCACGATGCGTTCGCGCCCGTTTCGCTAGCTTCATATGTACTAAGTTTGGTATTACGCGACGTAAACAGGCCACAAAGGTATACATGGCACGTCAGAACATGATAATTATGACACGCATGCCATGCAAAACATGACTACATGCTACGCTCATAGCGCGTTCATGGTTGTATTGGTAGCTTCGCACATACCAAGTTTGGTATTACGTGACGTGAATGGACGACGAACACAAATGTCAGGCGCAAACATGACAATCGTGACATCATTAGTTCGATCGATATGCGAGGTTTAACCTACCAAAACCACCATATGATTATGAGAGACCCCGAAGTGGAAGGCTCCGGAAATTTCGACCACCTGGGATTCTTCAACGTGCACCCAAATCTGAGCACACGGGCCTCAGCATTCTCGCCTCCATCGAAAATGCAGCCGCCGCAGCCGGGATTCAATCGTGCGACCTGCGGGTCAGCAGCCGAGTACCTTAGCCAGTAGACCAGCGCGGCTGGGCTAATCATCACATGGAAGTCATGTACGGCAAAATTTACGTTCGTCTCGTAACGCTGTGCTGATTTTAATGTGGCATATCTACCTTCCTCGTTCGTGCTTCGCATATCATCGATTCCCACGTTATGTGGTATCCGCCAATTTTTTCTCTCTCTATTTCTCCACGAAGCAAATAATGACGAGTGGGTGAAGCCGTTTCCTCAGGTCCTTAACTTCTACGTTAAACTCGGCTTTAAAGGATAGACAGATGAACAGACGGACGCGTGCACGGATGCATGAACAGATGGACCGATGCACGGATGCACGGACGAACGTAAAGATGAACTGCGGAGGTAACCATGTATTGTGCTGTCATATACTTGAATGATGTACACATAAAGTCAGTTTTAACAGCGAAGCATTTCTTAGCGATCTTCGGCGATATTGAGCGTATAAATCTATCTAGCCACTTACACTTGGGTGCTCTCGTGGTCACCCCTTAACTTGGCGTGAACCAAAATTAGCATGGGAGCGTAAGATGGCTTGACGAATATGACGTGCTGAATATGAATAATGCCACAATCCTGTTGCGTACCTCGTCAAACAATTCTCACCAGACAGTGGCATATACCCACGGGCGGGTCTGTGCCGCTGGTATGCGGGTATGTGCCACAGGTGGTTGACACTTGATATCTACCCAGGAGCGACGAGAACATGCATGGGCAATTTTAACATGCGAGCGTTAAGAAATACCCGACATCGGTAGCGTCGACCCAACGAATGCAAAGAACAAATGTCAGGAACCCAACTGGAATCGAACCCAAGCATTCTGCGTGGCAATGAAGCATTTAACCACAGAGCTACGCCAGGTCTCAAAACTACTATATAAATAGGCGCTAACCTTAGTAAAACGTCAATAGAGGTTGCAGTGCTGCCTACGCAATTTATAAACCTTACATATGTATTCACTTGATACAGCCGTCACGTTGAGTTAACGTCAATTGTGGTCAGTTGCCAGTCGCTGAAGTGGATTTAGGTAGCAGTGTCCAGGGCCAGCATCCTAACGAGCATAAGCGCTTCATATCGGCTTCTGGTGTTGCTAATACGCATGTTTCAGTTGGCATCGTTGTGCAAGTGCAAACAACTGGTTATATAAACATCTGCAACTCTCCAACATATGTCTGTGCGTGCAACGTTTGTACATATATTTAGCGTCATTTCATGATATGTCGCTCAATAAAAAATTGCAGCACGGTCCCCTTCCCTCCGCATGCTTCGCATAACGTCGATTCCCAGGTGCGTGGGATCTGCCAAATGTTTTCAGGCAGGTATTGGCGTTTTCCATGGTGCAGTTGTTCAGTTTCGGTTTCATTTCGTGGACCCTGACAGATGCCGACAACAAGGCTCGTTAAAACTTTCTGTTGGGCAAGTAGGTAGCGCGTCATATCGCAGTTTCTAGGGTTTCCTAAGTTGCGCTCTAATACTTACAATATAGCACGGCTCAGCCTTAAGGAGCTTCACCTTTGAAAGAAGAACATGGCTTTCGCCTTCGAGTCGTCTTACTTCAACGCGGAAGGGATTGGGAGGTTTGTCCTGCCCAGTCGATTGCATTGCTTCAACACCCCTCCCCCTACGCCGGCTCCCCCAAATGCTTTTGTAATTTCAACGTGATTACGCACTGCCCCCGTGATCAGAAACATTGGAAGCTTACTGCACCTCACGTGATTTCTCAATGCCTCCTTGATCGGCCCACCTTTTCAGCAAGCGACGATTCCACGTGATGACGTCATCATGAGCCGTCACAAGGAAGTGACATCATGATGGCGTCACAATATTTTAGCGAAGTCTGTCGTCATATGGTGACGTGACTGCATAGTGATTAAATTTCGCAGCACTCGCGCTAACTACGACGCTACCGACACCCATAGTGATTTTTCGCGTTCGATAAGG
This sequence comes from Rhipicephalus microplus, assembly GCF_013339725.1. Taxonomy (NCBI): domain Eukaryota; kingdom Metazoa; phylum Arthropoda; class Arachnida; order Ixodida; family Ixodidae; genus Rhipicephalus; species Rhipicephalus microplus. The sequence continues at coordinate 120,373,641 of NC_051167.1, forward strand.
CCTTTAAGGCTTTCGATTAATTGAGATGACGTAACGCTCGTTCGCATACAGCGCTAAACAGGACTCACCACTTGACAGAAAAATAGTCAGTGCGCCTTTTCGTATGAGCCAAGCCAGAGGGCCAGTGCCTGGGTTACCAGAGAAACTTTTCCAGAAAAAGAGATGGGCGTGTGGGTTTGTAGGACAGGACCTGCCCCGTCGAACAGGCGAGAGATGGATGAACGCGATTTGGAAGAAACGGGTGGAGCGTGTGCAAAACGGTCTTCTCGGCGCGCGTTGTGGGCGAATCGATTCGTAGTGAAACAAGCTGCTTTTCCTCGTGCGACATTGTATGCGTGACTTGGCGTCTCCGCTAGTACTACCATACAGCGCACCCGGATGCGCTTGTAGCCGTAAGCGTCTGTCTTCCACTCGCAGGCTTCCGCAAATTTATCCGTACGGTCTCTTCCTCTTACCTTCCTCGCGCTCATTGTTTTCTATCTATCTATCTATCTATCTATCTATCTATCTATCTATCTATCTATCTATCTATCTATCTATCTATCTATCTATCTATCTATCTATCTATCTATCTATCTATCTATCTATGACTGTTTCGGTCGCTTTCTTCTCTTAAGTAATGCATACTTAAAAGAGGGAATGAAATCCTTCATAAATGCCAAATATGCGGTAGTAGTCCCATTTACGAATAAGTTGTGTCCTCTTCAAATGTTGCTCTTACGCTTCATACATCCTTGCAGGTTCAAGATTCTCGTACCTAACGTACGAAATTAAGGTAAAGGAGTTGATAAAAACGCTAACATTCATATAAACTGTTATCAGAAGATACAGCGTATAAATAATAAATTAAAAGGCAGGTGCTACGCTGCATAAAAAGAAAGCTTTTTTTGGTACGTGTGGAAATCATGCCAATTCAAAGGTGCTACGAATAGTACAGTTGTATAGCGGTGCGTAGCATCGTGAACGTAATGTTATTTTTTTTTCTTTGTTATACGGTTTTCTTTCCATTCAGCTTTTGTTATACAGTACATCACCTTTTGTGGTTGTCTTTATGCAGTCTCTCCTGATTCCCGCCATGGTATAGACGCCGACTTCACCTCCTTGCTGAGAGAGGTAATTCCATGTCGGGTGCGACAAACGTACACAGCACGTACAGCTTCAAGCTCTGACAGCCCGAAATGCTTACGGAGGATCGCCTATCACGCACCGGCAAAGCCTGGCTTCGCGAAGGTAAGCCAGAGCTTAATACGTACGCCGGTCGAGGAATATTTATCACTCATCATGACACTTCCGAGAAGTACAGACTTTCGAAAAGACTTAGAAACTTAGCTAGAACGTGAAATCCCCGCCTTAAATCACACGTGAGTGTATGAATCGGGCGAACGCTTCATAGACACGCGAATACTGCTAGCGAAACTTGACTGGGCTCACCCTCCGTCACCTCCTGATGCCGACGACCTTAGACGACAGTGTAGCTCTGACCAACTGGACTTGCTCTCCGCCATCTACTGACGCCGACAAGAGCTCTCGCAAGTGGTGCCCTGTGCTCGGACTTCTGTGACCGTGTTTCCATCTTTCCTATCTCTCCTATCTCCTCGGTTTGTTGTCGCTTTCTCTGGCTTACCACCTCACGTCTCTTCCTCTTTTCTACACCTTTACTCCTACCCTTTTGATCCCTCCTCACCCCCATCCCTCGTGAGCTACTGTTGAGGTGTCGCTCACTGAAGCAGACAGTTACAGGGCTCACTTTTCCTTTCTCTCTTAAAAATCAATTTCTAAACTCCTTTTCAACTTCCCTTTGGAACATCACAACTTATCCATACCATCAAATCTCGCACGTAACTGTCATATATGTGTGTAGAACTCGACGAAAGACTTTTTGCAGGCGTGAAGGTGGTACCGAAGTGATTATTTAGGCTTTACATAAAGTACAACATGGAAACTAGCAAGGTAGGGTGAAGGATGGCAAACGGCCGCATATGGGCTGCGACGGCGCGAAGATGCGACATGCGACTCAACATCGAAGCGATACCAAAGTACACGAAGGAATAGAGAACGCGTTGACGGCGCCAGAATGATGCGTCGACGGCACCAGAACGGACAGGAGAACGATACGCTGATTGAACGACGACGAGAGGATGACGATAGAATGGTGACAATGTGAGGACACGATGACGACGCGATGACAACACAGTAACTTCGACAACACGAAGACGAATCTTACTCGATGGGACATCGCCTTCAAGCAGTGAAGACACGTTATGAACACGAACGCATTGGCAGCTACGAGGAAACACGGTGACACGAACGATTATATTGCAGTGCCGCTATAGGGAAGTTGAATATCTATTCAGGGGTAAATTTGATAACATTTCGTTTTCAAGAACTGAGCGATGCGAGCTTTTACATTAGAGAAGGTGGATACCGAATGATCTTTTAGTTACCAACCTTCTCATCGAAAAAAAAAACTTATAATTACAGGAAGAAGACTAGACGGCGATTGCTCTGAAGTCTTTCAGACGTGTGTTTTGTTACTACTGTGATTCGGATACGGCCAAATGAAAAGAAACCTGTCTTTTTTCTTGCAGCTAGTACATCGCTCTGAAACAAGGTAGTCTCTTTCACGAGATAAAGAGGCTCCAGCGGCTATAATAAAGGCATGAGTTGGCGTTTCATGGTTGCCAGTTGTAATAGAGCGTTCAAAGGGCGTGTCGCTGAACTTGCAACTCGGTGGCTGCGTTCTGAAACCATCCATTTATATGTCCAGCTATCATCTAACTCTATTCAATTTTTTGGACTTTGTAAAAGATTGAAAGACATTGGTTATAGCATAATCTTTTTTCTCTTGGCAGTGTCTGACGACAAAAATTCAATAATACGCGATGGAAATACCAAGAGAGCGAAAAGACCCTCACCTATATGCACGGAATAATGCACGTCTTTACTGACATTCGATGTGCAATGTGGGTTCACTTTTCCGTGGGTTCATTTCCCTACGTCGATCGCATCGAGATACGAAACTTTCTGACGAAGCAGAAAATACCCCGTCAGAGCACGACTTCGCTTTCAGACTACGCTTTCGCTATCTTGCTTTCTGCTTTCTCTTCGAATTTTTTGTTGTTACCTTTGCCGTGCCAGTGGGGCCCTGGAATAGGGACACCACCCTGCCGGACAGACTTCGCTCTGAACCCCGTATATTCTTCGGGGCACTGGAGTTCAAGCCTGTCTGGATTATGTATATAATAAAGTTTTGTACTACTACTACTACTACTACTACTACTACTACTACTACTACCTTTGCCGTATAGGGAGAAAGTTTTCAGTACTAACATCTGAGAAAAATTAAGAAACGGCAGAATTTCTATCTCAAATAATTACAGTGGGAGCCAAAAAGGATCGATCAGTTACCATGGCAACAGGGAATGCAGTACATGAGTTTGTGTAATCTGCGGGTGTTTCGCTGGAAATATTTTTGTTGCACCACTTTGCGCACGCTACAATTTTAACTTCCGTATGCGTTTTAACTGTGCGTTGCCTAGATCAGGCTTTAGTTACGTTTGATTAATTGATATGTGAGGTTTAACGTCCCAAAACCACCATATGTTTATGAGAGACGCCGTAGTGGAGGGCTCCGGAAATTTTGACCACCTGGGTTCTTTAACCTGCACCCAAATCTGAGCACACGGGCCTACAACATTTGCGCCTCCATCGGGAACGCAGCCGCCCCAGCCGGGATTTGAACCCGCGACCTGCGGGTTAGCAGCCGAGTACCTTAGCCACTAGACCACCGCGGCGGGGCTAGCTACGTTTAAGGATACCATGGTACAACAGAGCAATTCTCCCGAAAGAAACTTGGCGAAGTTCTGGGCGATTGGCCATTAGAAAGCTATTGCGCGGAAATCAGTTTTTTTTTTCGCTGTAGCCTGGAAGTGATATCTAAATGATATTGATGTCTACGTCTGGGTGTTCTGGTATTTCGTGAGACGTGGCGTTAGTAGTGCGTCACTCTGAAAATGCATAAACGTTGTATTCTATAGTTAGCACTTGTACTCACCTGTACTCATGAAGGGCATCAGTAGGAAAGTTAGCGAATTGGAATGTGACTGTAACCGATATGTTGATACATAAGATTGAAATGTCCGAAATGATTTCCGTCCACGCATGAAAACGCTACAGCTTTTTGTTGTTATTATATAACTGTTATGACCGATTCGTGATGGTAACCGCGTCTGGTGGCTGCAGACGTGACCAAGTAGGCTTGATTGTGACTGCGAAAGGTGATAAGACATAGTAACCTTTATTCGGGTCCTGAAGATCAACCCCTAGGTTTACGTGGGCAGCTTCCACGTTGTCACAGTAAAGTTCACGATATGCGAAAGGGTGTTCTGGCTCTGACGTAAGTGTTCGGGTAAAAATCACGTTGATATTACGCAAACTGTACATGCTGGACACGAAAGTACGGGCATTACTTAGCCTTATCGTATCCGTATTTCAATCCGTGAGTAGAGTGCATGTCGCCCTTGCACAATTAACGGTTACGTTTCACAGCAGAGATATGACACTAGATTTCTAATGCTCTTGTCGTAAGCCGCAATGCTTATTCATTTCAAGGTGCCCCACACCTGTCAGCTCCATGTGCGTCATTCGCTTGAGGCCGACTAATGGCTGTCCTCATCAAGTTACACCAGCCTTAATGAGCCGTCCCACTTCACAGTTCGACTTTCAGAAAGAAAAGGTAGTTAACGGCGTTATACTCCTACCTTGAAGGCACACGAAAAAATCCTTTGATGACCAGAGTCATGTGACGAGGGCATTAAAGAGAGGGCTTTAAAAGGATTCAGCAGCACACCCCTCCACTAGAAATGGGGAGGGGGGTGGGCTGGTCTCTGCCTCCATTTTCACAATGCATCTCTAGAACCTCTTGTCATCATCGCGAGAAGGTCTGTGCGCTTTTGCCACCATCGTGAGGCTAATCACCGAGCCATGCCATCAGGGTTATGCAGGGTGCCGTTAACAAGGTAAATGGCGCTGTTTATTTCGTCATTTGTAAAGCATCCTAAGGGTCGGCAACCAGCAAACGTGGCGCGCGAACTGCGCGAACCTTAAAGTGTCATTACTTGAAAGCAAGGAAAGAAAATGAGCAGTGAAAGTTCGCAAGGGAAGATGCATTCAAGAGTGAAACGTACAGCCGTCAGCACTTTCAACACGAACACTTCGATGCGTGGCCAGGGCTAGCTTGATTGATGCCAGCCGCGAAGTGCTGGGTGCTTTTGTCGAGATAATACCTCGGTAGGCTTGGACAGTACGCTGGCATGTGTGGTCAGCATCTTGGCAACAGAACCTAAGCGTACCTGGTGTCAGCGTCAATCAAACTGCTGCGGGACACGCGGTGGAGCGTTCGCGTTAATGGGTGCTGACGGCTGTACGTGAAGGCTCTGAGTCAGGCCAGCCAGCTGGAGCATCAACGAACATCTGCACGATGTTTTGAACGCAATAAATGTAGTGCGTTTCACGGCACTTTGTGCGGCTAACACAATAGTTGTTGCAAGTTGTCTTTTACTTTCTGCCGCAACGGAGCATCAAGACGAGATCCTTATGTATATTCCACATCAAATGCGTCGGCGTCCCTCATCATCGGGAACACGAGTGACGTAAAAAACATCTTTGCCACGTGATGTCACCATATGACGTCATAGGCCGAGAAATTTTGTTGCATCCTTATGAATTTATTGTGACGACACGTACCAGATTGACCAAATCCTGTGGACATCGTAGTTTGGTCAAATGTGGACCGATCGTAGAGGCAGTGCCAAACCAAGCGAAAAAAAGCTTTGGGAACCTCACGGCCAAGACAAATAAGTGCTAGAAAAAGTTTATGAACTCGCTCTCTGGATTTCGTGCCGACCGGTTGTGCCCCCGCGATCTCCGACGACAGCGCAGCTCTGGCCGACTGGCTCGCCCTACGCCATCTGCTGCCGCCGACAAAAAGCTCTCGCTGAGTGGTGCCCCGTCCTCGGACTCCCTCGACCGTGTCCATCTTTCTTATCTTCTCCTTGCTTCTGGGTGTCGCTGTCCCTGCGCCACGCTCTTTCCTTTTCCTTCTCTATCTCTATACATTTAATCCTATCCTTTTAATCCCTCCTTACCCCCAACCCTCGTGAGCTACTGTTGAGGTGTCACACTCTGACGCAGACAGTTGCGGGGTTCACTTCTGTCTTCTTTTCTCTTCAAGAATCACATAAAAAGTTTGTTTACACTACGTACAGAGAACAAAGACTTCATAACATTTCAGTAATAAGGTCACATACACTTAGGCACATCCATGTACGTGTGTTCAGAAAGAGTTGTTAACGATTTAGAGTACGAGGTACTCTACTATAAGCCGTCCCATACGACGAACAAATTTCACATATAGCATTTTCCTACAGTCCACCGCTGAGCTATCGACGGAATGCACATATAGCAAACAGGTGAATAACGCTGATTGAAGCAGCTGTGTGCATCGCATCATGAACCATAGCCTTGTACTTTGTTCTGGTTAATAGTCTTTATGTTCTCCTTGTTAACCGTTTGCACTGTCCTAAGCTTTGATTGATGGGTGGTTGAATGTCGCTGCTTTTCCATTCTTGTGGCCCTTTATTTTGTTTGAATTAACAGCCTTTTAATAACTTTTTTTTTGTTCACAGATGTTTCGGTTTGTACATCTGCTGTAGACGCCGGGCTGCAGTTTATGGACGGAGGGACATTGCGAGGTCTTAAGTCGCTTCGTCCTGTAAAATATAGCTTTCTTCTTTGAGTCGTCTCAGGTGAACGCGCAAGAAACTCTGTGAGTTTTCATTGATTTGTAATAAACCAGGAGACAGTGAAGAACCTTTCACTGTTTACAAACATGGACCCTTGATGACATCCCGTTTTGTCCCCCGCTATTCCTTATTAGAATCGGTGGGTAAGAAGAGCGTTTGAAAATAGCCCACTGATTTTTGCAGTTTTTTTCCCTTATTTGGTAAAATATATACGGCTCAACGCTTGCAATCTTGAAACCGTCTACAGTCCCTTGATGACTGCTGGTATCGTCTACCGATGCGTCCTAGTAGCATGGGTGGCCAAGAAGAGCGTTAGAAAATAGCCCGCTAATTTGCTACACTTTACTTCTATCATTTGGCAAAATATATTCAAATAAATGTTCTTTTCAGCTACACAAAAACTACAAAAAATTGCCTTAAATATTACGCACGTTTTTTATCTGGAAAACTAATAAGAGACTTCCCTTACCCTTGAAAAATCTTGAAAACGTCCTTTAGGTTTTGACCTTACAAGCTGCTAAATGAAGTGAGCAGAGGTTTTTTTTTTTTTGGGGGGGGGGGGGGCGAGGTGAGGCACAGCGTTTGCAATCTTGAAACCGTCTATATAGTTGCATTGCTTGTAGTTTGCAAATTAGAGTACTAGTTTGACATAACCAGAGAGGGGGTACATCGGTACACCGTCTCTCCTCCGTGCATTTTGCCCAGTCGATCATCAAATATGTAACAAACGGTCTCTAAATACGCAACGTAATTTTATTCGTAAATGGCACAGAGACGTGGCTTCCATTCCCTCTTCATTATACTTGCAACTCATACTCGCTGCGCCTTGTGTGCCGAGCGAAAAGAAGCGCACCAAGAGCGAACGCATCTCGTAAATTCATATTACACTCAAAAGCCCGCGTCTCCTATGCATCGGTATGAATGGATGGATGGATGGATGGATGGATGGATGGATGGATGGATGGATGGATGGATGGATGGATGGATGGATGGATGGATGGATGGATGGATGGATGGATGGATGGATGGATGGATGGATGGATGGATGGATGGATGGATGGATGGATGGATGGATGGATGGATGGATGGATGGATGGATGGACGGACGGACGGACGGACGGACGGACGGACGGATGGATGGATGGATGGATGGATGGATGGATGGATGGATGGATGGATGGATGGATGGATGGATGGATGTGGCTCTGCCATTCAGATCGGGCGGTGGCTCACGCCACCTAGCCATAAAGTTAGGTACTATCAATGTGCGTTTGACGATTGAATTTAACTCGCGCCTCGATTGTAGCCACCAACTACTTAGTCTCCTCCTGGTTATCTCTACTCCTTCAAAGTCCATTTTGCCTTCACTGTTCCTAAACCACAATGCTTTGAAAAATTGGGCGTCATTATCTTCGACTATAGGGTGGAGCCCTTTACAGTACAATATCAAATGTACAGCCGTTTCCTCCTCCTCTCCACACGCACTACATACCGTGTCTGTGTCTTTGTATATTGCTCGGTACGTGTTGGTTCGCAACACTCCTGTTCTAGCCTCGAAGAGCAGAACGGGAGCATGTGGGCATTCCCATACCATGTGGAGCGAGCGCCGCAGCGCGATCTAGTGAGCACTCCGAGAACTATCGGCCCTCGCGCGCGCTGCAGTATCTTTCCGAGCTCTCCAATCCTCCGTCTTGTCGCTCATAATCCAAGCGCGCAGACCATAGAGTTAATAGGCAGTTTCTAAAGGTAACGCTCCCCATAGTGCCAAGGCATTAATACCAAGGAGGTTTAAAAAACCACTCGGGTTCCGCCATGATGGAACGATACTCAGCTCTCGTGTGGCGTCCACTCGCACTCGTTACTGAATGCTGCAATGACCCTGGATTTTTTGGGGGCGAAGCTCCTCATAGCGGCACCTGTTCGTCCCCCGTAGCCGTTGTAGTGTGTAGCAAGTATAACATTTTGACCTCCAACGTTCTAAGTCACATCACCTATGCGGCGGCTTACCACCGATGGTTCACTGCGGAAACGTCAAAACTCAACAGCCTAATTAGAATTTACAAAGAAGCGCTGGGTTTGCCTGAAAACACCAGCACCGAACTTCTCCTTCAACTTGGTTTACACAATACAATTGAGGAACTTATGGAGGCGCAACAAATCTCCCGATTCGAGCGATTAGCCAAGACTAAGCCAGGCCGCCAGATTCTATGTAATCTCGGTATTTCTTACCACGTTCAACACGGAGACAAACACGACATACCACGCACTATCCGTGCCGAGCTCACAGTACCACCCATACCAAGAAACATACACCCTGAACACAACAAGGGCAGACGTGTTAGTAGAGCCAGAGCCATGTCAAAGATGTTTGAGCGCAACAATGAGGCAGTCTTTGTCGACGCAGCACGCTACCAGGAACGTCACCGCTTCGTGGCTGCTGTCGTAGACCACACACAGGAATGCAAAAGCAGCGCGTCAATCAAAACACGGAATGTTGAAACGGCAAAGGAAGTGGATATCGCGATGGTCATAGCCCACACTAACGTTACATGTGTAATGAGCGACTCGCAGACATCCGTATGAAACTACGCCAGTGGCAGAATCTCCCCCGAGGCGTTGCGGATTTTTAGCACTGGCGAAATTCACGAAGCGGACAAATACGTGCACATCTTGTGGTTCCGTGCCCACACACCACTATGTAACGCGGAGGACAGTCCGAATGAAGTGGCGCACAACTTGACGTGGCTCGAGGTCTTACGTTCCGAGTCACGTCAGACGAAGCGACCACCCAAACGGACCTTTCTGTGCCGATGTGGGAATGGGACGGTCAGCTCACCAAATTTAACGACATAATTCAACACTATCGACTGCAAAGGCGGAAGTACCCTGCGCCTCACCCCAAGCTAAATCGGGCCCAGTCCGTTCAGTGGCGGCAGCTACAAACACGCACATACACGAACCCTGTCATGATGCACCACATATATCCCGACTTCTATAGTTCTAATCTATGCCAGTACTGTACCAACACTCATGACCATTTCCTATGGGAATGTCCAGCTAGAGTGTACTAGAAGCTTTTGAGTGGCGCGAGCGGCTGCCTGGGAGCGGCCGTTTCGGCGTGGAATGATGCGGTGGCGCTGGCGTCGACCAATCTACCCGGGCGGATGGCTGGCAGGCGTTCCGCGTACGTGTTGGTACCTCTCTGTCGCGCCAAGTGTGAAGATGATCTCCCTCTTTTTTTTTTCTTATTCACATACCTCCCCTTTTCCGCGCAAATAAACGTTATTTGACATTATTGTTATTGAAGTTGCTGCTGACCGCACTGCAGCCCGAAGCAGCATAGTACATTGTACAATATAACGAGCGCGTTTTTTTTTAATTTTTAAAGTGTACATATTTTATACGAGAAACCAGCTGGCCGGTACACACCAGAAGCGCCCCGCGCCCCCCAAAAAAAGAAAAGGAATATGCTGCACACAAAACGAAAAACTCTTGGTCGATTCCACGTAAAACACCAAAGCTGGACTCAAATAAAAGGCTCGTTGCTTGTGGCTGCGTGCACACACGACAAAAAAGTAGGCTTTATTGATATTATTTGAAGAACAGCAGAGTTTTTCCAAACCTCTTTTTGGTTTTGGGAATAGATTCATTGTTGTAGGACCCACAGAAATGCAAATACGTAATACTGCAGAAGAATGTCTTAGGTGAAACATAGTAGTCGAAGATTTTGAGAGTTTAAAAAACGCAACAATACTGCAAAGCAAAGTCGTAACTAATGATAATCTTAATTGATAATATAAAAATGCAAGGTTTACATATTTAAAAAAACAATACATGTGGACTTAGGTAGATTGTAAAAAACGTAAAATATAGAGCCAGGATACAAAAGATAACATAAAACAAAGCAAACAAAACGACAAAGTTTAGGTTGTCTTTCCAAAATGCATTTAAATAAAAAAAGATGTTATGGTCGAAACATCGTTTGAAGGGACACTGAAGTGTAACAATGAATTGGCTTAGATTGAATAATTATGCACCGAGATCCCTAATGCTGCTAAATTTACCATCACAGGTTTAATACAAAAAGATTCAAGATCAAAGATTTATTTTGAGATTTCGCGTCATTATTTGCACGTTCTCTCGCTTACAAGCCTCCTCTAGGAAAAATTGTTTTTCTTCTCGGTGTACCGTCCAAAAATTAAGTGTGTAAGAAAATATGCACGAAAAATGACATCCTTTCTACGCCACTGTATCATTTTATAGCGTACTCAATTTTAGGTGCTGCTGTGCGCTTCTTCGTTTCTCATCCCGCGACTTGTTCAAACAGGTGAAGTATACGGCTCGTTGAATGCAAAGTTCACGAGTGCTAGGATTCAGTGAGCACGCTACGTACGACACGCCAGCGAATCCAGGAAACTCGTGCAGCGCCCATGACTTTGATGGTAGGACAAGACCACGAAGGTCACCGAGAGTGACAACCGCGTCAGACGAGGGACTTGAGCTCGTCTCGTCAGCTTCGTCGCCATCTGAAGAAGTTGCACCGTTGGTATTCACAAGGAGCTGTGCAAGAGTGCTAATGCGTCGCCGTTTTCTGTTGTCATTCTCAGCCGGCACACACTGATGCCGCCGCTTTGTTTGGGTCCGCAGAGCCGGAGTTTTTAGCGTCAAATATGCAGGCAGGTTGGGAAAGATCGTCGGGACTGAATCAGGGGCAAGTGTCGGCGTTCCCCTAGGAATTCGAACTTGAACACCATTGATAACATGTACGTAGTCTCTCACAATGAAATGCGGTTCGAAATGTAACTCGCACACAGCACAATCGGCGTCAAGTGACTTGTCAAGACGATGGAGGTTCCGCTCCGAAAGAAGTCGTCGTTCTTCGTCTTTCGGGGCCTTAAAAAGCGATAACTTCCGACTTTGTTGCACACGCGGATATCCAGTTGTGCAACCTGGCGCGTAACAATGGTTTAGACGCTGCTTCTTCGTCATTTCGCGACTAAAACCAAGATGCCGGCCATGCCGCCGAGCCAGCCGAGGAAACCAAGTGGGAAGATTGGGCGATGGCAGCGCCGCCGCTACTTTCGCCACAAGTTGGGGATGGAGAAAGCAAGGGGAAAGCGTTTCGGTCGCGCCACTCAAAAGTTCTACTACACTCTAGTCCAGCATTAGACAGAAATTCTGGGGTCGCGGCCTCCAATGAAGACCTTCGGGCGCGTTGGCGGACTGCGCTGCTCAGTTAGGGCCTGGACAGGCAACTTTGGGCAATCCAGCAGGCCAAGGAAGCTGCCGGGAGACACGGTCTCTCCCTTGGCCCCTAGGTGGGAGCCCATCCTAGCAATCTGCCAGAAATTAATAAAGTCTACATCTCGCTCTCTCCGAGGTGGTGCCAGTGAGAGATTTCTTCTGTGCGTTGTTGAATAATAAAATACAGTGCTCAGTGTACATGCCAATGGCTGCTAAGGGGGAATGAGAGACAGGAGAATTCGGCTTTTAGTTAACGCGCACGCTGCGAATTTTTTATTGTTCAACAATGCACAGAAGACACGAAAGGGTTGCTACGTTATACTCGCTGGGCGTAACCTCCTAGGTTATAGAAAGGTTTAGCGAGCCTTGGGCCGCAGTGCCATGAATACAGTGAACTAGTATATACCATGAACTCGATGTAGTTAAAGGTGGGAAGTAGACACGAAGCGCAAACCGTAAGAAAGTGTGCGTGTGCCTCCTCTCGTTCAGTCCTTGGATTGTCCGCTGCATGGCGGTGCTTCTATATGAGGAATATATAATGAAAAGATGCGAGATGGTGGTACTTGGAGTGTTGAATAGGTGGACGAACGGACACACAGACAGATGCATGGACGGACGCACGGATGACTGCACAGACGGGTGGACGCATAGACGGACGCAGGAGCGGATGCATGGACGAAAGCAGGGATGGACGCACAGATGAACGTGCGGACGCACGAACAGACGCACGCACGGACGGGCGGATGGACGCACGGGCGGTCACACAGACGCACGCATGGATGGACGGAAGCAAGAACGAATGAACGGACGGATGCTTCGCCCCACTATCCATCATTCACTCCGTAAATATGCTGCCAATTTTTATGACTTCATGACTCTCTTTTAGATCGCACTAAGGTATTGTCACATAAAGTCGAGTTGTTGGCTCATGGCAACAAAAACCCGGACAAGTACACGACTTACCCGGTGCGCAAGCAAGGCGGTGGAATCGGCCGCACTTCGCGCGATCATGTTCTCAAATGTTGAGACGGAACAAAGAGAGAGAATGAAACATTTATTTGCGACCAAGGAAGGAATGTAGGTGAGTGAGATCCTTAGTCCGGGATCCCATTGGCACGGCCGTGGGCCTCGCTCGTCTCACGAGAGCCTCTTTGGTCTTCGGATCCGAGCTGAACAGAGCTGCCTCCTACCCTAGAGTCACAGAACACCTACCAGTTTAGAGAACGCAAACTGTACCTTTGGGCTGTTGTATCAAAATAACATGCAGATACGTAGCGGCGGCGTACTGAACTGCAATACCACGAGGCCAGATGGCGCTAGTAGTAATATCATCATCAATAAACAGACGCATTTTTTTTTTCTGCAGGTGGGGGGGGGGGGGGGGGGGGTCCGCGGCTGGTTCGCGCTGCTCCCTTCCTCTGGTTTTTTTTTTTTTTCGTTGCCCAATCGCGTTTCGCGTCAGTAATTATCGCCAGGGGACCTAGCTGGGCTCGACTGGCAAAAACAACGTCAATCAAGTAAGGTTTGCATCGTTTATTGCGAGTGTTCAAGCCGGTACAATCAATGTGTACGATCGGGTCCGAACAAAACAAGTCACTCCTACATATCGAAAGCTGTCAAACCATGTGTAAAGACTCTTGAAAGCTAACAAGCATATGCATATAACTGAACATCGAAATCACTGAATGAACGTCGCTCTCATTGTGTCGCGGCGCTCGAGTTTAATAGCGTGGCTTCAGGACAAGGGTCCGATTCAGCCGTCAGATGCGGCGCTTGCCCCGTAGTGTTGATCTTGAAGCGAATGCATGATGTGAAATCGGGAAGGAAACTTGCACATTGCCGATAGATAGCTCGCGCAGTTAGAGCAATGTAGTTTTGCTAAATTTGTTAAATAAGCAATTGCGGATGCGTGCATTTCTGAATCTTTCTCGCTCTGCAATGCTACATTGAGTACTTCACAATTCTGCAATGTCGCGTTGTGTCGAGAGGGTAGGCACTAGTTTTAATACTTAGCCGTGAGCCCATATTATAGGTATTATGTATTTAGGGGACGGGCCTAAAAATATTTCAGGCTTGCTACATTTATTGTTAGAGTTAAATTACACAGTTACCACAGCTAGAATTTCTCGTCGCAGGTAATGACCAGTCTGCTGAGTATGCAGCGAACATGTATGCCAAAGGGATACTTATCAGGTGTGTGCTTACAGATCGAAAAGGCCCAATTCTAAGAAAATAAGCTTCAGGTATGCATTGTACAATTTTGTTGTCTGTACATCTTTGTTGGTACTCTTACATCACACTATCTGCTCAGCCCTGAGCACAATTTCTCTTTTTTTGCATAGACATATCCATAAAACTTGAGTACTCTCTTGCAAGCAAGCACTCCTGTAACCAATTGGTGGTACATGATGTGAATCTGTCCGAATACTGGATCAATAAAGGTCACATTTATTACACACTTGTTATTGGGTTTACTTTTTCAGTATACTTGTGCTTGAAAATGAAGTTGTTTTCTCCCTGCTACTTTTAGAAGTTAGGACATGAAATACGTACTATAATGCAGTGTGGCTGTAGATATGCGAATATCTAGTACGTTTCAACTACCTGTGCGATTTCCTAGATTTTTTTTTCATGACCTTAGTGCACAGAATTTCACTTCGTAAAGGTAGACACTATAGTTATGACAACTTAATTTAAACAGAAGCAGATGTGCACAAAGAAATCTGGAACGTTTTTCTGCCAAAAAATAACAGTACCACATGCAATGAACACAATCTTGCTCTTCATGACAGCGTTCACGTCTTTGAGAAAGCTGTGCTGCAACTGCTCATCACCTTTATGATTTATTATTTTAGGAGCCCATTGAACATATGTGCAAAGCTAAAGCAATTGAGTGTAGTCTTATGAGCTATGGTGCATCTTTTTGTAAACTTGTATGAACTAAACACAGGTAATTAAGACAAAACAGTTCTGGGTGTTGTTGGTAAACTGTCACAAGGCACAACTAAATGTCGGAAAGCCTGTTGATGCCCATCACTGTGGGTATGTTAATTATGTAGTGCAATTAATAATTTCCACGATTCACATACCAACTATGAAGTGATCGTGAGTCGTACAGTAGTGGGCAAATTTAGATTGATTCTGGCTTCTAGGGGTTCAAACAAACGACATTGTAGCCTCACAGGAGACAAGACTGCTTGTCGAAAAATTTGCTTTGACCCCTTGTGTTAACATATTTTTCATACTTTTGAACTTCCATCTTTTAAGGGTCAGTTTAGTTCACCTGCACTAATCCGAACTGGTTCACAGCTGTGCACGAGAAGTTCAGAACTTGTGCGGCAGTAGTTCAGCGGTGCGGCATCACAAGTGAATGACAAGGTGCTGACAAGGTGGAATGTTTATTTTTGTTCGCTTAATTTAATGAGGTGCAAATATCTTGGCAAAACACGCCGCATTTATAGGGCCACGTGGGTGCAGCACCTACGTCTAATGCTATGTTGTTTGTAAAGCTGTGCGAGCGGCTGCACCATACCAGCGCCGTCAGAGCCGAAGGTACATGAAAGTCATGAAATAGTTTTGGTGCTGTACCTCTCCTGCGCTTTTTTAAATGAATGGCAAGATTTAGAAGATGCCATTGCTGCGCCACTGAAACGAATGGTGACGTGCAGCACTTCGTAAAATGGATCATGTGGTGCAGGCGAATCAAACAAACCCTTAAGCACACAAGCGTCTTAGCGTTTCACCCCCATCGAAATATGGCTACAGTGGCTGGCATTAAACATCTGCAGTGTGTTGTTGAGCTCAGCAGCGCCACACAATCTAACTAATAGTGTTACAGTTTCAACATTATTCAAGTGTATATTCCATGCCACGGTAGGCAGGCAATGCTTGTAGCCAATCTAAAGCACCTCTCCACGATATGCGTGGTAAAACATTCACAAATACAGCATTACATGTATGAAGTTAGAGATGACCTACTGTAGTGGACATTCAGATATTTCAACGTGCTTGCAGAGTGGACATTCGGGGGTAGTCATCCTGTCATTGCATGGCAGTCTGGAAAAACAAGTAACGTCACCAGATATCAATGCATGAAATCAATACATAATCAATGCATGAAATTTTCCAAAGTAAACAAATAAACGCAGTTAATTAGTAAACAGCAGTAGTTTGTACATATATGTAGTGGTACCTCATAACACGTATAACACTCAGGGCTGCTTCTTCACAAGGCATGTCATGTAGCAGGTTCCTTGCCCATTGTACACACTTGCTTCCATGTGAGGTGGGCCAGGAGGCTGTGGCAGAAAAAGAAGTATTTCTCATTTATGTGACGCTTACTTTGTCGCACTATAGCAAAACCAGACCCATAATTATCTGAAGTTTCTCAAACGCGACTGCAGTAAACTATTAACAAGTAGGTTTTTTGCACTAATATAAGGGCTAGCTAAGAAGACAGATGCGAGGCGACAGTGATTTATTTGTCTTCTTTTATCGCAACGGCCTGGTTGGTGTTACCTGGTGATAGAATTTAAGAATTAACTATTGATTCAGCGACTCGTTCCCACGTGAAGCCGTGCACGCCGCAAATAACGCACTTTTTTGCGGTTACACATTGAGACGTTCAACAATTTTAAATTTTAATACTGCAATGCGCTGCCACCTTGTGACGCCTACGCAGTCATTGGCAAAAAAAGCTACATATGTTTAAATGAACCACTTACCCCGCAAGCAACCATCCTTAAAAAACTGAAGTCGTTTCTACTCACCGGCCTGGTTGCAACGGGTTTTCATCCGATGAAAGCTTCAACGGTCGCTTCGTTCCCCGAAAGTCACTCGAATTCCCTTCACGAAAGCATTTGAACGAGTCAAAATAAACAGAATGAGAAAGAATGTGTCGGTCGGCAGAGGCTCGAAATATTTACAGCGAAAAGAAACAGTTCGAGACACCTCCGAACGTACCGCGAGCCGTTACCTGCCGTCGCAACCATTGGCCGCCGCAAACTTTGAAATGAGGATAATGATGTCGACAGGCTGCTACTGACATCGAGTCGGCTAGAGCAAAAACTATTACAAAAAGGTGATGACGCAGCACATGTTTAAGAAAAACTACTTGCTAGAAGAACAAAATGTCTTTATGTGTAGCGGTACGCAAACATGTAGTATTTGATCATTTTAAAATAAAACTTGGCCCCGACGAAGGCGCCTCTACAAGAAAGTGCAATAGCGCAAGTGGCGAGAGAGGTTATTAGATCCACTTTGGGTGTTTGAAGCAGAAACGCGCCGCCGGTGATTGTGTTGCCCCCTACAGGTGAGCACTTGAACTTGAGAGTTTCCGGGGCCTGCTAGAGTGCTGTGTTGTGCTCTGGCTTGTAGAGGAGTGTGGGCATTCCTATACCATGTGGTACAGGATGGCTGTTTTATTGACACAGAACCTGCACTTTGGTGCGTATGTGTCGGGATCTATCTTGAACAGTATATATGAACAGTGAGAGTGGCGCCATCTGGTAAACAAACCTGCAAACACCTCTTCGCACGCACAGTTAATTACATAAATGGTCATTGTACATTTCCTAAATGTAGTTGACATAACATATGGCACAATTTACGTTTGTTTATATTGCGTGAACTTGCTTATGTATAATTTATAGTGCGATAATTTGAATGTTTTAAACTGCTATGTTTAGCGCTTCTTTAAAGTATTGCAATGGCAACACTGACAATGTTCCAAGGTGTCAGCGTTTTGGTGGTTATAACTTTGCCGGCCTAGCTCTTCCTCTAGAGTACGTATACTAACTCCATGAAACCGTCCACCGGACAAAGACAAAGCCCGCCAGTAGGGAGAGTCCAAGTGGTCTGGCATTGCATTCAACAGTCTCCCAATCCAATGAAGTTTGAGCTGAGGTGCACCTCTAGCGGTATCCGATATAACTAGAACAATACACCTCCATTTAATCAGGTTCGAGCACAAATTCGTCATCTTATGGTCTCATCTCACACTCTAGCACGCGTCTCCAATGCAGCGAGCGCCATCTAGGTAGCAGTTATAAATGTACGCCCAGCGCCTATAGTGAACACTACGAAAAGTAGAGGAGGTGACTACGACAACGCGGGACTAGCCCATGTCCTCAGGAGCTTCTCCATTTAAGAAACTTGCTTCGTTTAGGGACATTTGCCCGCTATTCAGCGTACCGGACACCCTAGTATGCTTGCTCCTGGAATTCCAGTGCCATGCACACCACGATATGCAACCGGAGCGGGACATGAACCAAACACCAAGAACGAATGATGACCACCAAAATGAAACGTGGGAGGCCAAGCTCGTCCTCGAAGACCTGGAAGACCAGCGACCACTCGTCGCCAGAGCCAAGAGGGCAGTCGGAGCCACAGTGTTCTTGGACTATGGGAACCCTACTACCTCAGGGTGATACCGGGCAGTGCTAGGAAGACTGTTTCGAAATGAACGTTTATTTTTTAAGTTCTAGTAGGGAGTGCCGTTAGGGCTCTGGCTCCGGCTAGCACTCTCAGAATTACGTGCCATGAAACATCAAATCAAGGGGAATTGTGAACGACCACCACCTTACCTCAATTAGTAGATCATCAAAAGTGTTATCCGGATATCATAGGTTTAGTCCTCATCTTCAGCAAATAGCTTTGTCGTCCATCGAAGTTTCATTCTGTAAGTGTCATAATTACTGCATTGCAGTGAACGAGGTTCTGCAACATATTTTTTTTCTGCTTTCTGCAGCACAGGTAATCATGTAGTGTTGCATGCTGGTTAAACGATTACCGAAACTTGTGCCTCAAAAAAGAAGCAATCAGTTTTCAACTTCCACACCCCAGTAGATCCGACGACAAGAAGAAATGTTCCCTCTCACATTTCGCTCTGCTACTGGCGTCAATGTCTGAGAAAAATCACCGCGGGCCGCTTCGTTCTTTAACTGTGGGACCTCTTTCTGTATACTTTCTTCTGTTTTGTAATACCTTGAGAAAGAATAAACTTGAAATTGAGCTCATAGGAGACATATCATAAGTGTTATGTGATGGTGGCTTTCACATAGCGAACGTCATGTCATCTTGCAATAATTTGAAATTTATACATTAAGAAACAGAAACGTTTTTCTGTCTGAAGAACTATAATAGGTGCTTTTTATAAGTTCTGTGCATGATAGTGTGACCTAGTTAGACTATGTAAATATTACATGCAACACATCGTGTCGAGTCAATCGAAACATCCTGCCGTTGTAGTCATTGCCAGGTGATGAATCGTCACTTCCGATACGAAAGTCACTATTTTGCGGCTGCCATCCAATATTGAAGTGGTTACTTCACTGAAATCAACATGTAGCAACATTGTGTTCGGCGTTGTCACTGGCGCAATGATATTAGTGCATTCTACAGTTACAGGAAAAAGAAATGAAAACAACACGCTTAGTTTGTGTCGCAGGTTCCCTTTAGAAATTCCAAATAATGTCCCATATCTTCCTTTGGCCTCACTGTCAGGTTGTTTCGTAAGCATGAGTGATCTCCAACTATAGAACAACTTTCTATTCTGTTGTTTAATTAGGTTGCGACTAACAAAAAAATTAGCCCACGATTCCTTCTTCGCTTCCTTGATTCTTACACAAGTGTAGTACTAAAGAAACGCTTTTATGTGAGGTGCAAAGAGTTGCATGCCAGTGGTAGCTGAGCACTTTTATTCTTTATTATATAATTGAGATTCTGACAGCTTTCAGCGACACCATGAATATGTTGACCCTATGGCCACCAGTGAAAGTAAAAGCGGCCGACAGAATCAAGATCCTCGCCACACCCGCGAAAACTTTCCTTCGTCTTCGGTCTAGAAAGGTACGATAAGGACCTAGGAATCCCCGTGGAAGGAAAAGTTTCAAGCAACGGCAAGCGAGCGATCCCGGCGGTGGGATTAGGGAACGAGACGCCCGCCGTGCTTGCCTTTAGAGAAGTACGTAGTTCTGACGTTAGGCCTAGCGCTAAGCCTACCCAGGGCTTTGCGAAGTCTCAAGTTTCCCAGTTATGCTACCGTATGCGGGCAGCGGTAGGCCTCGCTAAGCACCGGACCCCTCATCATTTTTTTTTCTATTTTCTTCCCTCCTCATTTCTCTGTGTTCAGGTTTTCCGATCCCTGGTCTTAGTGTTTGGTGAACAAATGATACCCGCATTCTACATAAAGACGAAGCCCTGTCTAGCTTGGTTGCACGTTTTTTTTTACTTCTGCCAAGCAACCTAAGGCTATTAAGAAGGCTAATTATTGCTTTTGTGAGCCAGTCAACAACGATAACTGTCTCTGGGTTTCCAGAAAATTGCTGTGCCCACCCGTACTGTAATCATTCCATAGTGGCATATTCAGTCTGTTACCGTACGCTAAAATCAAGGACAAATAATTAAAGAATCGTCGTTATTATTTTATCGTCATCGTTATTTTAATATAAAGCGGGTTTCTTAAGCTTGGAAACATGAATTATAGTCATTTCAGTTTCACAAGACCCAACCATTCTAGATATTATCCCTTCTTCCCCGTCAGACCACTGCAACTCAAGTTATTTCCGAAACTACAACGAAAATTCGGGTCACGTAAACGGACAGTACTGCCTCTGCTGCATCATGTCCTCGATGGCATCAGCGTTTATCCCCCCCTTCTCACAAACAAAAAAACAAACACACACGCACAAACACAAACACACACGCGCACGCGCACGCGCGTGCACCCGTGTGCATGTATTATCTCTACTGAGAGAGATCCTATCGCCCTGATGTTCCAGCTGTGTTGTAACCATCAGCTGGTATTGCGCATTTAGCTCAAATGCGCATTCGATGGCATTTCAACAGTGCGTCTAAAAAATCCTGAGCTTGTCTTGTAGCTCTTCGCCGTAGTCATTCCGCATGACATACGGCGAAAGCTTTAGATGCATCATCGAACGTGAAAACTGAGCGTCGGCGTCAACATGAGTTATGCAAAAGATCATACCGTGACGACGCAACCACATGACGACATAGGCACGCTATTTATAACCAGATTTGCAAAGTCATATTGACATAATGATGGCATGACTATAAGGTTACATAACCTGACTTCGCATGAGGAGATCACCAGATAACATCTATCAGGATTGGGCTCATCACTGAGACAATGCCAACAAGGTGAAAGGAAGAAAGATTAGAATGTATTTGAGTTTGGAGGCAGTGCAGAACCCCGTTAGGTGCGAAAATTTTTTGAAGGCGGGCGGGTGAAAATAGACGCGTTGACTAAGAAGAAATAGAAGCTTGCTTTCGCTTTGGAGTTTCAGGTGAATGCAATAGGGGAGTTGTTAGATTTTGTTTGATTTTTCATTGGAGAGTGTACAATTGTGTAACTCAGTATCGATTGTGACTGCAGAGTTGGCCGCGGTGTTGGTAAAGCACAGGAAGCAAGTTGACTGAATGCTCTTCGGGGACCATTAGTTATCGTTTCCACAGTGATGGGGCTCCGAGAACGTGCTTGATTTTACGGTGTACATGATAAATTGCACCATGAAACAGTCGAAGTCTCCACGGCGACTTACGTTGGAGGCTTGGCAGCCAAGTTCGTCTTTCTTTCTTTCTTTTTCTTTCTTTCTTTCTTTCTTTCTTTCTTTCTTTCTTTCTTTCTTTCTTTCTTTCTTTCTTTCTTTCTTCTTTGTCTTTGTTTCTTTCTTCTTCTTTCTTCTTTCTTTCTTGCTGCTTTCTTTTCTTTCTTTCTTTTTCTCTCTTTCTTCCTTTCTTCTTTCTTTCTTTCTTTCTTTGTTTCTTCCTTTCTTTCTTTCTTTCTTTCTCTCTTCCTTCCTTTTTCTTTCTGTCTTTCTTTCTGTTTTTCTTTCTTTCTTTTTTTCTTCTTTTTTTCGATCTTTCATTCTTTCTTTTCGCCTGTCTGAGCATTTCCTGAAAAAAAAAACGTAGCTTGTGGGCTCCAGGTGCCAAGGTCTGTCTTTTTTCCACAAGTCGGAGATCTGAAAGTGATTTCAACAATTCACTTTTATTATACTTACTCAACTACAAAATCGTTATCGCTAGAATGCGCCGTCAACAAAAAAATATAAATGTATTCTATAGAGTTTGTTGGTGTAATATGTGTTCTGTATACATTGCGGTTGCCTTACTGCTTCCATCTGTACGCAAGCCGATGCATCATGATGGGCCAAAAAAGAGCTAGGTAAACAAGGGTAGCAATGTCATCGCAGAACACGCAGTCCATTAGCTCTAATCACAGATGAATAGCTCTTGCGTAGTTCGTTTTGGCTTCATGCGTCTTCGTTATTGTTTCTTTTTTTTTGTTCAAATGGTTATGCGTGCCGTTTATACATACCAGCGATGCCGAAACGTATCTCTGTAGAGAATTTTTTTCTACTTCTTTTTTTATTACTATCGTTATTCGTTGACTTCGTATGGCTGTTTGTATCCTGTTTTGTTAACTCAAGTACGAAGCCTCTAGAATGTAACAACTAAATAGTTATTCAGTATTTCAAAGAAAACGCGATCGGTTGCTGTGATGGGCATTGCACTAGTAGTGAAGTTTCACCAAGTGCATATACTCTGGAAGCTGTGTCTTATAACTACGACCCTTAGCAGCGCACAAGAAAACGGTTGAATAATCTTCATGTTCCTCTATACGTGAGCTAGCTTGAATCGATGGGCATTATGAAAAGGTGGTAAAAAAAAGAAGGCTCCCCACCTCTCGCCCCACTCGCAGCACCTATATGTTTTCATGCTCTAGAGGGATGAGGAACACAGAGTTATTCGCACAGGTACGTCCCGAATAGCTGTGCGAAACGCCCTTCAGTAATGCGAGCACACTTTTCAGGTTACACTCGGTGACTAGGCTGCGAAAAAACGGCTGTCCGTGATAGATTCCCTCTTTCCTTCCTGACCTGCCTCGCGCCATGGAAAAGAGAAGTTCCCGCTTTTCATGGGCCCACACAGATAAATTATAAATATAGACGCACAGGGATCTTAAGCATTGCCTTGTATAGCAGACGAAAAGGTACAAACAAAAACGAAGAAATAGAAGCAGAATCAAGTTGTAGCATACATCAGTCCCGTCAAAAGAGGGAGAGAAAAGAGGCTGGGGTGCCTAACGAGGCCTAGCACTCACTACGGCTGCGGGCATGTTAGGCCTGAGCGAACCGAAGGTGGCGACTAGGCCCGACGGGTGGTAGGCTTAACGCTAGTCCTCGACGCATACAGGACTTATCTGGCGACTGGGTGGTGTCCGCTAGAGCCTATCGGTGGCCGTAAGCCCGCGCACCCCGTCAGTTCCCCAGTTGGAGGCTCGCCAACTGCAGAGCTGGCGGGTAAAACGCAGCATTTTGGAGGTGTCCGAGATGGGATCACCTAAAGCTTTCATTGGTAGGAGCTGAAGCCTAGAAACGGGGATGATGGGTATTAGGAGCCTCTACAGTTGGGAATCTTGAAGCAACAGCCAAGAGAAAACATTCATCAAGGGATTGAGGATGTCCCTGTACTTTAAGAAATAGATGACCGGAGTGGAGGAGTGAGGGAACGGGTGACAAGAGGAGGTAGAAAACAATAGTTAGGCGTAAACAACAT
Source organism: Rhipicephalus microplus (assembly GCF_013339725.1). Taxonomy (NCBI): domain Eukaryota; kingdom Metazoa; phylum Arthropoda; class Arachnida; order Ixodida; family Ixodidae; genus Rhipicephalus; species Rhipicephalus microplus. The sequence goes on from NC_051167.1 coordinate 120,397,268, forward strand.
GAATAACGCTGAACGTTACCAGGAATAACAAAAAAAATGGTAGGGGCACTTAAACACATCCTGCAAGAGAATTTTATTGTTCTGTGCTGATAATTGCGACATCTTCTCCATTTTTGAACATAAAGCAAACAAACGAAAACTCATTCTACTATGCCTCATCGAACCCGAATAGCTACCGTCAGAACCATGAGCGCTCCCATAAACAACGCAAGATATCATGTGACGACATCGCAATGTATGATGTCATTACAGCACCGAAGGCCAGTAAAAATTGTGACGTCGTTATGACGTCATCGCATGGCATCGTTGCAAGGTCACGGGTGGGTCGATCACGGAGGCACTGCAAAACCATGTGAGTTGCAGTAAACTTCCAGTGCCTCCGATCTCGCTCTCAATGCGAAAACGCATTGGAAGCAGAAAGACTGGGGGAGGAGGGGAGGCGTAAAATATTGACAGAAAAAAAATTGTCCCGTATCGACGTGCTTAACTGCAAAAGAAGTTGAAAGAGGATACTCTTCTGTCGTTTGTGAGTGAAGTATGTCATCTGGCACTGTTGTAAAAAACGAAAGTTCTTTTTTTTAGAATGCAGTGCAATTGGTAGGTGGCAGCACCGCCTGCCGATCGTTCATGCCGTCGCGTTGTCAGCGCCGAGCAATAAACAATGTGATCTTAAGAATTACACATCTATGTATTTTCTAAATAAAGAGAACTGACTACCAAGTACTTACGCATTGATGTTGCGCCTCAAATATGCAAAATATTCGCTTTTTCATTGACAATGGTAACTGGTATGAACACAGCTATGAGATTAAGATGGTTGCGCGTTGAGCGAGGGGTTAAAATTTTCACAGGGGGGCTGAATCGATATATAAAAAGACAGACAGACAGACAGACAGACAGACAGACAGAGAGAGAGACAGACAGAGAGACAGACAGACAGGCAGGCAGGCAGTTGGTGTCCCAAGAAAGACAGTCGTCTTTAGAAAAAAAGAAGATGGCTTTCGACTTAGCTTGAATGTGGTATGGTCTATTCGCCTACATCGCGGCACGATGTAGGCGCATAGACCTGTATTACCTTCATCTTGACCCTTTTCTTATACTTAATTATGATATTTACCACCTACTGATGATTTAGTATCCCCCTATGTTGCCAGTGAATTTCTTGGATATAAGAAACCCCACCCCTTGTTTTTTTTTTCTATGGTATCATAGGACGTGTCCGTTCTTCTGCGCTGTATAATCCTCACGTGCCCTCCTAACTTCGCTGAGCCCTATTACATCCCATTTAACACCCTCTAGCTACTCGAATAGCACAGCTAGACTAGGCTCACTAGATGGTGTTCTAGGGTTGAACGTAGCCAAGTTCAGATTCCAATGGCGGCCTGTGCGGACCCTAAGACTCTTAGCACCTTCCGCTGCATTGCAGGCTTGACCACCACCTTGGACAGTTGCTTCGCAGCCGCTGGAAACTGGGGGTCAAGGGTTGATTGGTACATTGATAACGTTCCTCTCTCTGTCTCATCTTTATGCCCCCTTCTCATTCCCCCAGCTTAGAGTAGCAAACCAGGCATGTGCGTGGTTAAACTCCCTGCCTTCTCTCTTGTTGTTATTGTTCTCCACCCTCTAGTGGCCAAGTATACTGCACCAGGGTGACTAATGCTGCTCTGGTGATGGAATGCATTACCGCAAGGTGGTTGCCAGTGAGGTTGCACCCCATCTCTCTTCTTTTCTTCTTTTTTTTCTTTTTTAATGATTTTTTTTCATCCCGCGTTTTAAGTAAATATACTAATGGGAATAGTCTGGAATCTGCATTCGAACCGAACTTCGTCACTGTATGCTATAACTGTTGCGCTCGTAAGTATGGTTTCTGTAGCACTTTCTTAGACCCCTATCAGCTCTCAACTTCACGCGACTCGTAGCCCTCCTGGCGTTTTCTTAACTGTTGGAAAGTCCGCTCTTCCCTTAAAAATAACCTCACTCAGCGCGGTTTTGAACTTCTGACCTTGCGAGCTCAGACTGGCTGACTCTCCTTCTCACGCGTTTATTGTCTCCTAAATTCTTCCTCTCTCGCTCAATATACTGACATTGTTGGCTTCAAAGTGTCCGCAATGCCACTGTGTTACTGATTTTGAGGGGTCGCACATCTATACTTCGATGTTTCCTGTCAACTGACGAGTTGTGCACTCTTCTTTTGGGACCTAATCGACTACTTCTATGCGATCGTTACGCTGAGCGCATACAACGCTTGCGGTTGGAGTGCGTGAAAAGTAAACGCGAAAGGTTTCTAACTGCTAAAGAATAGATTAGGAAGCCTGCGCTAAATAGATTAAAATAACTAGAAAAAATAGCAATGCCTGTTTCGGCCTAACTGACGGGTCACCACCCAAACTCGTTTCTAATACTCGTGCGCACTGTATTGCACATATCTCCTACGCCCCCAAACCATGTCGCATCCTTCATACTGCTACTCGGCCTTGCTTGTGTGCGTGTGTGTGCGCGCTAGCACACTCGTGCGTCTTCTTGAGAGAGACAGAGAGAGGGAAAGAGAGAAATCGAGAAAGAAAGTCCACGTCAGGGCATAGCCCTGAGTTCCGACGCACCCTTCAAGTGCACCGAGAGTGCGAAGGCCATTTTGGTTCCTCTAACGAGCTGCGAGAATCGCGCCGACACGCTCTGTAGTGCGCGGATGGATGTATCTGCGTCTGGCAGGACGAGCGCGCGAGCTGTCGTCTTCGAGTATGCACCCCCACCCCCACCTCCCTTTCACCTTCTTTTCTCATCTCTCTATTAGAGACGCCGACCTCCCACGTGGTTCTTAGCCAGAGGTGAAGAATAATGCGTCCAACGGCTGTGCCCTCCCTGTGACGGTGCGTTCCGTCGTGTAACGAGCGTGTAAAAAGACGCGCCGAGGCTGCTTCAATTAGCGTGATTTTTTTTTTATCTCGACGCGTCACTTATTCATCACCATCCCCTCCATTATTATATAACGTCATGTCTTGAGCCTAGTGTAGCGCTACAAACTCGTGACATCTGGTGAAACGCAGCTCTTTAAAAAAGTAGTGACACGCAGTTTGCTACTTGTAATGAGCTGCTTTCGCAAATTGAATTCGTATGCGCGCCCACTTCTGAGGCGCAAAGTATTACTTATTGTTTCTTTAATTCGACGATGACATTTTAACGTGATAGCGTTAAACAGCTCGTTTCGCCGAAATCCCGGCGTCAGCGTCGGTGGTTGTGAGCAAAAAAGATAATCTTGTGTACGACGAAAAAATCGAGAAAGATACAATAAATTAAGTAATACAAACTTCTGGGTCCAAGTGATGATTTAACCCAGCTCGTTTGTGTCGCAAATGGGTATTCTACCACAAAGCCACGCGTCTGCTAGTGGATTCAGTGAAAATAACCACTTCTGCTTCGAAATGCCGTGAAAGTATCTTTCATCCTTTACAAGCGCACGTGTCCAGAAAACGTTATTCACAACACAACATAAAATATTTCAGCAATGATGCGTTGTACAAGCGTACGTTGCCATCGGGCGTAAGAACATGTGGTTATCATAATGAATTCATGGTTTAAAGTCGACCGCCTGCTACGAAAGCCACACACGTTACTGCGCCCATCTCCTTCAGGCCGCGTAGCGTGTGCAAAACGAGTTCGAAAAGATTTCATGCACTATGTGTTTTAAGCACGCACTACGGACAGGATGTGGCTATCACTGTCGAAATTTGGGCTTGTTGGTGCATTGTGACGAATGAAAATAGCGCTAAGAAACGGGGACACAAGAAGAGGACACACGGCACAGGCGCTAACTTCCAACATAATGTTTATTACCACCGCACGCTCGCCTATATCACCAAAAAATATCACATGACATGAATGATGCGCACAAAAAATTAAAGTCTTAGAAAATACAATTCTTTATGACTAAGCGTAAGAGAGGGAGTGCTGACGCACTTAGACCCCAGTGAAGCGATAGCCTCAGCCTCAATATTCTCTCTACTAAGCTTATCAAACATTCTCTTGATAACTGTGCATGCATTGAATATCGGCGCGCAGCCGCAGGATTTACAATGTATGGCCAACCAACTCCCCTGGCCGTTTTTCACATTATTACAATGTTCTCTTAATCGATCATTAAGGCAATGGCCCGTCTGTCCAATATACTCTTTACCACAAGAAATCGGGATACGATAAACAACACATATGATGCAGGGAACATAAACAGTTCGATGCTTCTTACTACACTCTTTGGGTTTTCTGTCACGGTCATGAAGGCCACAAAGGCTGACCAACTTCTTGGGAGCCGAAAAGACAACCCTAACTTCAGAGCGCTTAGCTAATTTCTTTAGGTTGTGCGACATCTTGTGAAAGTATGGTATGACGACTAGGTGCTTCGGTTTCTCGGCATCACGACTCGCTGTACATCCTGGGTTGCGAAGCGTACGAAGCAAGCCTTCTGCAACTGAAGTTTGGACGTGCATAGGATAACCTGCTTTCAACAACCGGTCTGACTGATTATGAAAACTATTGCCACGTTCCATTTCACAAGTTTTTGTTATCGTTCCGAAACACCACACGATTCTCGGCGCAAACCACGCCTGCAGGTTTCGAGAAGGTTCCGGACTGTAGTAGATCGATTCGATAAGGTCGCGCCCACTGTGCGAACGGTACGGATTGTTCTGGAACCTACGCCACCGCCAGCGATAACGCTAGAACATTCGACGGCAAGGGTATAAATGCCGACGCGCTTCGCCGCTTGTCAGTTGTTGATCGAAGACCGACGCTGCGTTCGCCGCTATCAGTCCGAGACTGCTATCTGTGCAAGACTGCTGCTGTAATTAGACTTTCCCTTTACCGGGCACAGGTTCACCCAAATAAACAGTTAAATCCCAACACGAAGTTTTCTGTCTTTGGCCACGTCACGACCCCGTGACATCTGGTGGAGGTGCTGCTTCGTTCATGTACCGGACGCCCCCGTCAAGCCGTGAACCCAGCCCCCTTCGCGGAGAAGACACCGACGCCAACCAAGAGCAGCGAACGAGCCGCCGACAGCAAGGTCTCCCACCGGAGTACGGCCTGCTACAAGACAAGGCGCGGAAGACCAAGACCATGACCTCGACTGCAGCGACAATGACAACCGGAGCGTCCCAGCCCGCGATCGTCATTTATCAACCCAGGGAACCACCAACGTTCCATGGCTCATCGTTTGAAGACCCGGAAACCTGGCTAGAAACATACGACCGTGTGGCCGCCCTCAACCACTGGGACAACGAAGAAAAGCTCCGTCGTGTCTACTTCTACCTGGAAGACACCGCAAGGACCTGGCTAGAGAATCGGGAGTCCACGCTCCGAACGTGGGATGTCTTCTGCGGCGCATTTCTTCAAACGTTCGCAAGCGTCGCTCGCAAAGAGAGGGCCGCTGCTCTACTCGAGACCCGGGTTCAGCTACCAAATGAAAAGGTTGGAATTTTCACAGAGGAGATGACCCGCCTATTCCGTCACGCTGACCCAGACATGCCTGAGGAAAAGAAAGTTCGTTTCCTCATGCGAGGGGTCAAACAGGAGCTCTTCGCGGGACTAATGAGGAATCCACCGAACACCGTCCAAGAATTTGTATCCGAGGCGACCACCATCGAAAAAAACGCTGGACATGCGCACCAGACAGTATAATCGTCGCCTGGCTCCAGAATGCGCTGCTGCTCAAGCCAGTGACTCCGACGACCTGCGTGAAACGATCCGAGCGATCGTGCGGGAAGAGCTGCGCAAACTGTTGCCCTCGGCGCAGCCTCAAGTGGATTCGATCGCTGACATTGTGCGAGAAGTCCGGCAATCGCTTCGAATTCCCGAAACACCGCCGCCCGAGCCAGAAACTATGAGCTACGCCGCTGCAGTGCGCCACAGCGCTCCTCCCCGTCCACGCCAAAACGCCGCCCCGTCACACTTCCGTCGCCAGACGCCACCGCCGCCACCACCCCAACCGACGTCCTACCGTTCCCCAGCGGGCCAGCGCAGTGCACCGAGGAAAACGGACGTTTGGCGTGCACCTGACAACCGCCCCCTCTGCTACCACTGCGGCGAGGCCGGGCACACATACCGCCGTTGCCAGTACCGACAGATGGGACTGCGTGGCTTCGCCGTCAATGCACCGCGTCCGCAGCCAGGAGATCGGCCACGTGACATCGCCGACTACCTGGCAGGAACTCAATGGACACCACGAAGTCCTTCCCGTTCGCCGTCGCCCAGCCACCGCATGTCACCGCACCCCCGGCAGTACTCTGGCCCAACGCGGGGCCGGTCTCCTAGCCCGTATCCGGGAAACTAAGGGCAGCAACCGATGGAGGTGCGGTTGCTGTGCGACGAACTACCGAAGATCCTCCGACGACGACGCCGACGCGACCGAGCTTTTTGAACACAACACCAACCAGGCTAAGCCCTGAAGGCAAAAGCTCACTTACCGAAGGTGGCCGGACGATGCAACATGGAAGCAGCGGAACAAGCCGACGCAGCCGTGACCCGACGCCACGCCCTAACTGTAATGCGAGACGGCGAACTAGCGACCTCGACGTTCTTATCGACGGCCACAGTGTGACTGCTCTCGTCGATACTGGAGCCGACTATTCTGTCATCAGTGGGTCGTTCGCCGCGAAGTTAAAGAAAGTTAGGACAGCTTGGAAAGGCCCTGAAATCCGCACAGCCGGAGGTCATCTCGTAACGCCTGCAGGAATCTGCACAGCGAGAGTCACCATTAACGGCCGTATTTATCCTACAGACTTCGTAGTCCTACAGCGTTGCTCGAGAGATGTCATCCTTGGCATGGACTTCTTATGCCTCCATGGTGCTGTCATCAACCTAAAAACAAGGTCGATAACGTTATCCACAGAAGAAGCACTACCGCCGCGCACGCCGTCAGGACACCATGCCTTGAATGTGCTGGAAGAACAAGTCACCATTCCGCCTCGCTCAAGCGTCATTATTTCAGTCGGCGCTCCTAAATCACATGACTGGGAAGGCGTCGTTGAAGGCAGCCAGCATCTGTTGGTCACCCGAAATATTTGCGTCGCAAGAGGAATTGCAGAGCTGCGGGGAGGCAAAGCAACGGTTATGCTCACGAATTTCAGCAATGAGTACAAACATGTGAACAAAGGAACAACGGTCGCATACATCGAAGAAATTGTCGAAGCCACCAGTGCTTTCGCCCTCGCCAATTCTGCGGAACCTGCTCAGAGGAACCAAGCCCCTCCCATAGCTTTCGACGTCAATCCCAGACTTCCGAACGATAAGCAAGAACAGCTCAAGGCCCTGCTTCTGCAATACGAAGATTGCTTTTCGTCGTCATCGAAAATTCGGCAGACCCCAATCACGAAACATCGAATCATAACCGAAGAAAATGCCAGACCACTCCGTCAGAGTCCGTACAGGGTTTCGACGCGAGAACGTGAGGCAATGAAGAGACAAGCTGATGAAATGCTGCGAGATGACATTATCCAGCCGTCCAAGAGTCCGTGGGCATCCCCAGTGGTGTTAGTGAAGAAAAAGGATGGGACCCTACGTTTCTGCGTCGATTATCGCCGCCTGAACAAAATCACAAGAAAGGACGTGTATCCTCTCCCACGAATAGACGACGCCCTTGATCGGCTCCATAACGCCAAGTATTTCTCGTCAATGGACCTCAAGACTGGCTATTGGCAAATCGAAGTCGACGAAAGAGACCGAGAGAAGACGGCGTTTATAACACCGGACGGCCTCTTCGAGTTTAAGGTGATGCCCTTCGGCCTTTGCTCAGCGCCTGCAACTTTTCAACGCGTTATGGATACAGTACTGGCAGGATTGAAGTGGCAGACTTACCTTGTGTACTTGGACGACGTCGTCGTGTTTTCCTCGAGTTTCGATGAGCATCTTCGGCGCCTTGAAGCTGTACTTCAAGCCATCAAGACGTCCGGACTCACACTGAAGCCAGAAAAGTGCAGATTTGCGTATGAGGAGCTCTTGTTTCTGGGGCACGTTATCAGCAAGTCTGGAGTTCGTCCCGATCCACGGAAAACAGCGCTATCGCCGACTTCCCGCCGCCCACTGACAAGAAAGCCATGCGCCGATTTCTGAGCCTGTGTGCCTATTATAGGCGGTTCGTGAAAAACTTCGCCCGCATCGCCGATCCTCTCACTAACCTTACCAAGGCCGACGTGGAGTTTAAGTGGGAAACGCCGCAGGAACACGCTTTCCAGGAGCTTAAACATCGCCTCCAGACGCCTCCGTTACTTGCCCATTTCGACGAATTCGCCGAGACAGAAATACATACTGACGCAAGTAGCGTAGGTCTTGGCGCCGTTCTTGTGCAGAGGGCTGACGGACTTGAAAGGGTTATTAGTTACGCCAGCCGATCGCTATCTAATGCAGAAGCAAATTATTCCACAAGAGAAAAGGAGTGCCTCGCCATCATCTGGGCTACGTCGAAATTTCGCCCCTACCTCTACGGCAGGCCCTTCAAAGTTGTGAGCGACCACCACGCCTTGTGTTGGCTAGCCACCTTGAAGGACCCTTCAGGTCGCCTCGCACGATGGAGCCTGAGACTTCAAGAATATGACATTACTGTCATTTACAAGTCCGGCAAAAAACACTCCAACGCTGACTGTCTCTCTCGTGCGCCTGTCGACCAACCGCTACCCGACGACTCGGATGACGACTACTTCTTGGGAACGATAACTACCGACGACTTCGCTGAACGACAGCGGGCCGACCCGGAACTGAAAGCCCTTATAGAATACCTCGAAGGCAGGACCACCGAAGTCCCGAAGGTATTCAAGCGCGCACTTGCGTCGTTCTTTCTACAAAATGGTCTTCTACAAAAGAAAAACTTTTCACCGCTTCGAGCTAAGTACCTCCTTGTGGTGCCTTCAGCTCTGCGACCAGAACTCCTGCAGGCCCTGCACGACGATCCGACGGCAGGGCACCTCGGTGTTTCCCGCACGCTCGCGAGGATACAAGAAAGGTACTACTGGCCACGTTTTACCACCGACGTCACTCGTTATGTGAGGACATGCCGGGACTGTCGGCGACGCAAGACACCGCCGACAAGGCCAGCGGGACTTCTGCAGCCAATTGATCCACCTTGCCGACCTTTCCAGCAGATTGGTATGGACCTACTGGGGCCGTTCCCGACGTCGGCTTTCGGAAACAAGTGGATCGTGGTAGCTACCGACTACCTCACCCGCTACGCCGAGACAAAAGCCCTGCCAAAAGGCAGTGCATCCGAGGTAGCTAAGTTCTTCGTCGAAAATATCGTCCTACGTCACGGCGCCCCAGAGGTCCTTATCACCGACAGAGGAACGGCATTCACTGCCGACTTAACTCAAGCGATCTTGGCATACAGCCAAACAAACCACCGCCGGACGACAGCGTACCACCCACAGACCAACGGCCTCACCGAGCGGCTTAACAAGACGATCGCCGACATGCTGTCAATGTACGTCGATGTCGAACACAAGACGTGGGACACCATTCTTTCGTATGTGACCTTCGCATACAACACGGCGGTGCAGGAGACGACGCAGATATCTCCATACAAACTGGTCTACGGAAGGAGCCCGGCAACGACGCTCGATGCCATGTTACCCAACGTCACCGACGAAGAAAACCTCGATGTGAGCGAGTACCTTCAACGCGCCGAGGAAGCCCGACAACTTGCGCGTCTTCGTATTAAGAATCAACAGACGACCGACAGCCACCGTTACAACCTTCGACGACGCTTCGTGGAATACCAGCCCGGTGAACGTGTTTGGGTGTGGACGCCGATACGCCGACGTGGACTAAGTGAAAAGCTTCTGCGACGGTACTTCGGACCGTACAAGGTGGTTCGACGTCTCGGCCCACTTGATTACGAGGTTGTCCCCGACGGCATCACGAACTCTCAACGACGCCGATCGCGACCTGAAGTCGTCCATGTCGCGCGCCTCAAGCCGTTTCATGCACGTTAACAAACTGAAACAGTGTTTTTTTTTGTATTATTGTTGTATTGTAATTTATTCATTGTACTTTCTTGCATTATTATTGTACCTTCATCTTTAGTTTAAGCATCGGGACGATGCCTTTTTTCAGAGGGGGGCAATGCCACGTTCCATTTCACAAGTTTTTGTTATCGTTCCGAAACACCACACGATTCTCGGCGCAAACCACGCCTGCAGGTTTCGAGAAGGTTCCGGACTGTAGTAGATCGATTCGATAAGGTCGCGCCCACTGTGCGAACGGTACGGATTGTTCTGGAACCTACGCCACCGCCAGCGATAACGCTAGAACATTCGACGGCAAGGGTATAAATGCCGACGCGCTTCGCCGCTTGTCAGTTGTTGATCGAAGGCCGACGCTGCGTTCGCCGCTATCAGTCCGAGACTGCTATCTGTGCAAGACTGCTGCTGTAATTAGACTTTCCCTTTACCGGGCACAGGTTCGCCCAAATAAACAGTTAAATCCCAACACGAAGTTTTCTGTCTTTGGCCACGTCACGACCCCGTGACACTATTGGCGATTTCGTGCTCACAAGATTTGCTTAAAGCATGACGAAAACAATGACTGATGATGCCTCTTTTCACTAGTTTAGAGTGAGCTGATTGGTACGGAAGGACCGGTTTGTTCGTACGTGGTTGGTACGCCCAGCATATGCGGTTAGTATGAAAGGTGAAGAGGACATCGAGGAATTTTATTGCATTGCTCTCAGGCAGTTCGAGTGTGAGAGTCAAGGGTTTAAAACACTCAGAAAAATGTGAAATTATTTTAGCCAAACCTGCCTCATCCGCTACCGTGTCGTTAGTTAATAAAACAAGATAGTCATCGACATACCGGAACACTTTTTTTATCTTCAAATTATCAAGATGTAGGTAAATCGATCTGTCAATTCTACTTAAAAATATGTCGCTTAAAATGGGCGCAATGCAAGACCCGATACAGATTCCGTCATTTTGAATAAAAGGCTTGTCATCCCATGAAATGTAGGTCGTCTTGAGGTAAAATGATAAAAGTTCTAAAAACCGACTTACAGGAACACCCCACTCGGTTTGAAATCTAACAGAGCCAAACAAATCTATGCACTCTTCAACCGCAGGAAGCAACTGATCATGGGGAATAGAATAATACAAATCAGTCACGTCGACTGAAAAACCATAAACATGCTCATCAACACAAGTTTTCACATAACCTATGACTTGATCAGAACTTTTTACAATGAAAGGATCATCAACGTCAAGCCGGTTCAACTGTTCTTGCAAAAAAGTAGCAATCGATTTTTGCCAAATATCACATTCTGAAACAATTACCCTAAAAGGCATATTGCTCTTGTGAGTCTTTGCATTAAAAAACACGGCTATCACGCGTTCAAGTCGCGTTCAAGGCGAAGCTTATGGCTCTCTTAGTTATTTTGAAATGTTTTTGCGGTACCTGTCAGAATTGGATTGATTGATTGATATGTGGGGTTTAACGTCCCAAAACCACCATATGATTATGAGAGACGCCGTAGTGGAGGGCTCCGGAAATTTCGACCACCTGGGGTTCTTTAACGTGCGTCCAAATCTGAGCACACGGGCCTACAACATTTCCGCCTCCATCGGAAATGCAGCCGCCGCAGCCGGGATTTGAACCCGCGACCTGCGGGTCAGCAGCCGAGTACCTTAGCCACTAGACCACCGCGGCGGGGCCTTTCAGAATTGGAGGCTTACGTATGAGGACCGTTGTCCGCCTAGCTGAGCCTACTTCGCCCCTTGAATTCTTTTCATCGTCTTAACACTCACGCCACTCCTTCTTACCCTTTACTTCTTTTTGACATGCCGAAGAAGGCACGCAGGCGCGCACATGATGCCCCTAATGGCTCGGTTCCCACATGGTTCGGTTCCCACATGGTCTACACAGGCGTGGGCGTGGCTGTACATTCTCACACTGGCAATGAATGTGAAGTTTTACAGCAAAGCTAGAAATCTCACTCACTCACTCACTCACTCACTCACTCACTCACTCACTCACATATGGCTATGCCCTGGCAAATAGCGTCCTCGGACAGCACAGTGCCAAGAAATGAAATTTTCAGCGTCTCTCTCTCATTACTTCTTGCTCCTTTGCTGCATGTACCCCCCTCACCCTCGGTACGCCAGGGGCCACTTTCGTAAGTGTCGTGATACTTGGCGATGGCACTTCCCATCAGTCTTTATGCCCATGGGTTTCTGCGACGCATAGATTGTGCTACCGCTCTTTACCAGCAGCTGCCCTTGGGACTCGCTGTGTGAAGTACGCGTGTCCTGCCCTCGGAGGAAACAGACTTGCTCGCTGGATTCCGTGTCGAACGGTTGTGGCCCCGCGATCTCCGACGACAGCGCAGCTATGACCGGCCGGCCGGCCCTCCGCCGTCTCCTGGCGTCTTGAAGCTCTCGCTGAGTGGTACCACGTCCTCGGACTCTTGCGGCCGTGTCCCCATCTTTTTCTGTCTTATCTTTACTTCTCACTCTATCCTTTTTAATCCCTCCTTGCCCCCTTCCCTCGTGAGCCACTGTTGAGTTGTCGCACTCTGATGAAGACAGTTACGGGGCTCACTTTTATCTTATTTTCTATCATTTAAGAATCACTTCCCTTCCCCTCGAAGGAAACGGAGTGGGAGAAGCTCCAACACACGCATTGGCGCAAATGTGCCCGAAAACTACGTGCCGCCGGTGCCACAGAACGCGTAGACACTGGCTACGTTATAGATTCCTTCGCCAAAGTTGCGGCTCAGAGTTTTTCGTTTTACACCAGCAGTAACTTCAAAGTAAGCATAAACTTCCAACTGACGCTTAAACTATAGAGGATGGGTAGGCAGCAATGATGAGGAGCAGCACCGATTTTCCGTCAACCCTTGCCCAGTTAAGTTTCTTGTCCCCTCTGTCCAGTCACATGTCTTGTCTGTTCATTCGGTGTTCAAGTATGAATACGATTCAGCTCGCCCGCATTTCATTTCTACTGTTAGGCGGTCGTCTCAGCAGAATCTGCATCTCTTTATATAATACATCAACGCGTCGCTTAAATGAAGGTCTACATTGAATTCTCTTCTCCTGTTTCCTGCGCGTTTTTCCGTTCTCCTTTGTCGTCGGGCTTCCATGCGTCTCTCTTTAGAGACGGTCTATCTTCTTGAACCCCAGCTGCGCTCGATTCACATCACGTACACAGCGGCGGGTGTTTGGACTGGACATCGCAGCCTCTTCAACTTGGCGTCGTCAGAGCGCCTGACGTGAAAGCCTCTGACACGTCGTCGCCTTTCCGGCCGGGCTGATTACGGTCTTTTCTCTTCGAGTTATAGCGTCTTTGTGTGACACACCGACGCTTAAGTCTGGCAAAAAAAAAATCTGAGCAGTGTGAAGGTGAAAACTGCATCCAGTTGAACGAAAGTCTACGATGCCTTATCAAACGCGAGAACTGATTGTCGACGTCGGCATGAAGTAAATAAAAATTATAAATACTTGTCACATCAAAACGCCAAAGCTCCTGACATCACTTAGACAGCATCACGACGTAACTATAAGGTCGCATGATGGGACGTCACAAAATGATAATATGACGTCATCACTCAGAGACTGGTAGGTTTAAGGGGTTGGTGAGTCCCGGGACTGCAAAACCACGTGAATTGCACAACGCTTATAATGCCTTCGATCTCGGAGGCAGTACGGAACCACGTAAAGGGGCGGGAAGGATGGAAAGGCAGGGGGATGAATATAATCGACCAAGAAAAGGAAGAAGAGGATTGCTTTCGCCTTTGAGTCGTCCTAGACGAAACTATAAGAGAGAGTGTAGCATTATCAACACACAGAAAAACAGCGCAGAAACTTATCGAAGAGACGAGACAGAGTACATGCACAGGACGCTATAACTACTCTTAACAATTTGTTCATCTTTCGTCCTTGTCGATTATCAGTCTTCTTTCGCTGTTCGATGAAAACTCTGTACGTCGCTCGGTATGCTTGTAAACACCTCTGCGGCGTATTAATACGAAGCACGGTGTATTAGCCCGCCGTGGCAGATGAGGAGACGAAAAAGAAGCTGGTGTGCCGCGCGAGATACTTCGTCCCTTCGTCGTGCTCGTATTCGTGATTTCCGCGACAGCATATTGCGCGTTACATCTAAAGCACTTCGCCCTGCACACCCGGTTGGGTAGCCAACCGGATGTCTTTCTGGTTAACCTTCCTGCCTTCTTCCTTTTGTTGCCTCCTTCCTTCCCCCTGCATATCAGCGCTTTAAACTTTGAACACGGCTTTCAGAGACTGCATGCACTTGGAGTGCGCGTATTATGATGACATGTTCGCTGATATTTCTGCTACTCTTACTAGCATCCACTTTTATCAGGTTCTCGTGCTGTATAGGTGCCTCTCCACGGGTTCACAGTGTCAGTTGCACAAATATTGTTTGCTGTACCTTGCGTAGCCACCCACCCGCCCCCTCACTCTCATTCACTCACTCACAGTTGCACATCAGACAATAACAAGCAGTCAAATTTTCCGGAGCCCTCCATCTTGACTGCGGCCTCGCTCATGATCATATTTCGGTTTTTGAACGTTAAATCAAAACAATGTTTATTATTATTATTATTATTATTATTATTATTAATATTATTATTATTATTATTATTTGCTCACTCAGTCAATGAAACAATCACTTGGCCAATATGCACTCAGATATTCACTCACTTCAACAGCTGATCTGCCAACCAATCATCTGCACAGTGAAACAGTCGTTCGATCACTCGCTATATCATTCAATTAGACATTAAGTGAAAAAAATCAATCAATCAGTCAATAACGACAACAAAATAACCTACTGGCCATTAACGTAATTGACTGCATGGTTAACCAATCTCTCGCGCAATAAAACAACCGATCATTCACTTACTCACTCACGCGAACTCATCCGCGTTCTAAAAAACGGGGAGAAAGTTCGACACCTGGAGAAATCAACGAAATGGAATGATTTCCAGCAGCGCAATTCGCAACTTTCACCGCCTAGAGAGGGCACTGGTACAATTCCCAACATGACTGTCGTTTGGGGGATCGTGCAGCCGGCGCGCCGGCAGCCGCCACCAGTGTGCCCGTCACTTCGACTTGTGTTGTATTTTCGGCTGCAGCCACCGTGTTGTCAAGGCTTTGCTAAGAAGGTCATTGACTCTAGCATGCATTATATCCCACACTGTGTGTTGAGAAACGCGTGTGCGGCGTATATTGATGGAAAAGAATTTTCGAACGCCGGGCACATCGTCTGCTGTGGTGGGAAGGAAAGCACGTACAACTTTGTGAACGCTGTTCGTGCCAAGGCAGGGGAGAATCGAGCGGTCGCGCTCGTGCAACGCAGGAAACCTCGCCTTTAACTGCATGGCGTCTGCACAGCGGAATCTAACGTATTTCGTGATACTTCTAGCTCAGCAAGCAATTATTAAAGAGTAAATTATTGCTACTACGACTCGAAGTAACTGTCTGACTTCACAATAACCGTAGTAGAAATCACCAGCGACAAAATTTAAAGCACCAGCGAGCCGCCAAAGTGAGGCTGAGTGAACGATGGCATGGGCTCGCTGCATGGCGATCCCGCAAACGACAGTTACGACCGATGCCGCATGGCGACGCCACCATCTGTGAAAGTTGCGAATAACGTCGGTACCTCTCGTCACTGAGAGTCATTTACTTTTAAGTGTGAATACACTTTATAAGCGACCCCAAACCATCCACCGCCGTCGGCGGCGTCCGCAGTCTTCTCTCTATCTTTAAAAGAAAGAGGACTTGGCGGGCCGCAGCGCGACGCTCTACCGAATAAGCCACGGACGCGACGCTGATATCGGTGTCAGTAACGCGCCTTATACCCCTTCCCCCTTCGCTCGCTCCTCCGCTCTCCTCGCTCGCTGCAGCTGCGCGCGTACCCCTCTCTCTCGCGCGCCCGCCTTCTCTCTCAGTCTCCCGTCGAGAGCGAGTCGTGAGGGGGAGTAAAGTTAAAATCCGTTGGCATTCGCCAGTGAGTTAACGTAAACTCCCCCGTGTGATCAAATCGCGATTCCCAGAAACCATTACACCATAAAGGCACCATAGTGTGATTAATAAATATAATAGTGTGAATTAATAAATACCCCTCATAGCATCATCCCGTGTATTCGCACTTAACCATGTTCACCCTCAGGGAAATGCTTGGGAGTTTTCGTTCACTTCCATCAGATGCCCAGCAACCAACCTAGAAAATAAAAAGCACCATGTCTTCACAAATTGTACATGGCATACCGCATTCACCTGCAACTTCCACGTCTTCGCCTTTCTTGCCTCCATCCACAACTTGTACCTATAATATATATCATTAATGTGCTTCCTCGGGATGTATTCATCGCGCTACGCTCCTTACGCCAGTGCACAAATGGTCTCCCTCAGTGAAACTGGAGAGCCTCATTCGCGAATCTTGGACTCGTCTCTCTATATAGCCACATAATACATTCACTCTACCATCTCTCAAAGATATCAGAAAAACACACACAAAAATCACACCTGCGCAAGAAAGCACCCCATAAGGGCGTGCTTTCATGCGTGTGCTTGATATACGCGTTGGTGGGAACGGTGAATCAGTGCTGTGTTGCCACCCTTCGTTTCTTCTTCTTTAGTTTAGCATAGTCTCTGTCTACTCTGCCGACTATTTTTTGGGTCTTCTTTTCGATACCGTACTTTCCGTGTGAAAACTGGTGGTTGTTGTCTCAGCAGCGAATGCATGCTCTGTAGCGTATACGATGTGTTTTTGTATATTCACACGCCATTGGAGTTTTTTGTTTATAAAACTCGGGAAGCCCCAGCAGTGGAACTTCACGAACCGACGTCGCATGTTGCAGTTACTCTGCGAACTCACGTGGTGTACCATACGTGCATGCGCCTGTTTTGTTTTTGTTTTTTTTTTTGTTTCTGTCTAGACGCAAAGTTTAGTTTGCGGGCTCGCACACCGCTATCACGGAGCTGCAAACATCCTTTCAGTAGCCCTTATCTCTGTTTCTGTAGCTTCTCTGCATACTGCCGATTCCTTTTGTGAACCTGAAAAGTGTTAACTTATACGTAGTGCATGTTTGTGCACACGTTGTAAGCGTGGTTCAGCGGGGTTTACGTGTGCTTTTAATATTTTACTCTTCTTCCCACGCGCTCAGGCACCGTTGCTTCAACGTACCCGTCATGCTTCAGTGAAGGGAACGAGGCTTGTACTTGTAACCTCGTTTATACTACTATGAGTGCGCGTGTCGTTAAGTTGCACAGACTGTGCGTATGACGTCACACGTCTCGCTTCTACTGCACGCAGCATGTACCGTATGACCCATAATGTATAGGAACCTTGCTCTGCGTGTTTATTTGGCACGTTGAAGCGTCGCTCGTACCTTTGCGTATATATATTACACTGTTTCGGGAAGTTCCTCGTGAGACATTTGCATGTGCGCTTGCTCATGTTCAACAATGACTGTGTCATACCGCCACTCGCGTTGTGTTTCCTTATGGTGATATTTTCTGCTGTAAGTGTCTATTTTGCTATCTTTGTTTCTTAAGCAGCTCTCCGGCCACCACTGAATAAACAAAACGGCGCAGTTTTGTAAACATCTTCTAACGCTTTATTTTGTAGATTTTTTATTTATTTATTTATTAATACTGTAACCCTCACTTGAGGGTCATTACAGGGAGGAACACAAAACAAAAACAATACACAATGACAAAACAGACAATACGTTCATGTTGCCGGTAGTACAATTCTAGCAAACACTCAAACGCTTTGATATTTGCGCTAGTAACAGCGTACTCTGGAAGTCTATTCCACACTTCTGTACTATACGGAAAAAAAGAATTTTTAAAGCCATCCAGACGCGCCCAAAAAGGCCTTATTGGGTGACTATGGTTCAACCGAGCTCCTCGTTTGGGATTGAATAATAGTTTGACGATACTCGACGTTTCATAAGTATTTTTCGAATCTGCCGGGTGAGTGTTTTTTTTTTGTGATGTGATTACACTGTGTATAAATATCATTTTAGCTCATATATTCAGTTTTATTTGAGGCGCGGAAGGGGGCTGTTGATGGCTCTTGGCTGTCGGGGCATAAAATTTGGTGCCGTGAAGCCTTTTCCCCATATTATTTGCCTGCAAGTATGCTTGACCAGGTTGAGGCTCTGAATAAAAAGAAAACTTTCGATGTGCGGTCTTGTGATTGTTGTCATCTGTCTAATCTGGGTATATTAGTCACAACAGAGTGAATCGAGCATTTTCGCTATATCGTTCTACGGCTTAAGCATTTACGGAGGCCAGCAATTTCAGGCATTAGATTTGCTTGCCGCTTATGATATCGTATAAAACAGTCTTATCCAACGCGGCTTTTTTTGAAGTTCTATTTCGTTTGTATCTCGCCAACAGCAAATGCAAATAGCTTCTCCTTTCCAGTTGCTTGGATACGACGGCTTCGCACGTTAAGATTCCGTACGGAAAATTGTTTCACATTATGCGGCGTTTTTTTTTACAGTTTTTTTTTTGTTCTTCTATAGCACGTATTCGGCCTGCCATAAATGAACGGGAGCTGGTGAATTCAAAACGGGTGGGGAGACGAATGCTGTCAGTGATGTATGACCCTTCGGACGCTCGCATTTATCATAGCATGTCTACCACCCTTTTCTCTCTTCCTCTCTTAATAGAGGCCGAGCCTTTCTCCGGCTTTTTTCTCAGTCCCCCGATCTCGCCAGTGTTTCGTGACCAGTCGAGATCCCATCGCGTTTGTCGAATTCATTTCGTTTCGTATGCAGATACGGTTTGTCTATGCTTTTATGCAATAATGCTCGTACACTGGTAACATACCCAGACGTCTGTGTGGGCGCGTGTGCGCCTGCATGCGAGAGACGAGTCGAGTTTCAAAATGACCCCTCTTGGATTTCCGGAAGGGCCTGTTTGTATGTAATACACTTTGCTTTGTCTGCCAGATTCCATGCTTTTTTTTTATTTCCATTACACTCCTGTTTCTTCTGTTTCCATGAAATTTTCATACGGCTACACACTGAAGACAGTTCAAGAAAATTAGCTTACGTAGAGTTTAGGACACTCACAATTGTTTCTGCATAAATCACTTCGTGCACTGGTGGTGGGACTAAGCACCCCAAGTAGTTGTTTGTTATTGACCCGTGAAAGCCGTTTTGATACAGAGATGCTGTCAGAATGTCATGCCCTTGGTTTAGCGCTGTCATCATGTATAGTAGAGTCGAAAACTCCTTGAACCAGATTATTTTGGGTACCAGGTCATTAAATGCTGCTCCTAAACGAAATAACCGATTCCTTAGTGAAGTCATCCATAAGCGGGCCAATTTTACGGTGCTTTCCACCATACCCTACGTAACAGCTGCATGGTCTCCCAGGCGTACCATTATGGAAAGATTTGCAGGCACATCACTCGCGAACTCCACAAAATATCAGCACTTATTGTATACTCCTGGCGCCCATCATTTTGCAAAATGCGTAATCTAGAAGTCGCAATGTGCCCCGCCGTGGTGGTCTAGTGGCTAAAGTATTCGGCTGCTGACCCGCAGGTCGCGGGTTCAAATCCCGGCTGCGGTGGCTGCATTTCCGATGGAGGCGAAAATGCTGAAGGCCCGTGTGGCCAGATATAGGTGCACGTTAAAGAACCCCAAGTGGTCGAAATTTCCGGAGCCCTCCACTACGGCGTCTCTCATAATCGTATGGTGGTTTCGGGACGTTCAACTCCACATATGAAATCAAGAAGTCGCAATTACGAGGCTGCACTGTCGGGTGCCGAAACTGAATTTTTACTAACACAGGTCTGGTCAGGCTCTGTCTCATCTGTGCGCTTTCTGTGTAGAGCTAGAAACTATGGCCCACTTCCTTTTGACCTGTAGGCGATTTACTAGAGCTCGTAGATCCAAGTTAGAAAATCAATTACGCGTTATTGGAATAAACTTATCCATGCCCATGATTCTGTTCTTCGGGGCCTCTATTACTTGGTTTGCCAGTGCGAAAGCTCGCGTGGCTGTGCCGAATTGTCTGAATGAAACTAAACTAACAAATCGATCTATATTATTATCCTTCAGTGTCGACATATGCATAACTTTTCCTGTTTGTTTATTTTTATATTTAAGTTACTGTTTAATGTAAGGTATTATCAATTACTAATGATTGATTTGATTGATATGTGGGGTTTAATATACTAAAACCACCATATGAATATTACAGACACCATAGAGGAGGGCTCTGGAAATTTCGACCACCTGGGGTTTTTTAATGTGCGTCCAAATCTCAGCACACGGGCCTACGGTGTTTTCGCCTCCAGTGAAAATCCAGCCGCTGCAACCGGGATTCGATCCTGCAGCCTGCTGGTCAGCATCTGAGTACTTTAGCCACTAGACCCCCGCGGTGGAGCCTATTACTATTGAAAAAACGTTATAGTTGCTTCATTTTCGTGAGCATCAAAATTTCGTTTTAAAATTTTGTTACATGTTCATTTTATAATACTCAATCACTGTAAAATAAATGAAACTTATTACTTTAAAATAGCATAGGATTTTATAAGACCACTCAATTATTGGCTAAATCCCCCTTCCCCCCAGTGGACATGAGCCACAAGAGAAGGTCAACAAAAACAGGAATGACTTGGAGTGGGCCTCAGCTCCAGCCTAGGTATCCACCTAGGCTGGAGCTCTCGGGCTCGGGCGGCTTCCTCGGCTTGCTGGACGGCCCAAAGTTGTCGTTCTAAGAAGGAACTGAGCAGAGTTTCCTTCCAGCACGCCCTGTTTCTTCGAAGACTGCTTCTTCGTGGTTTTTGTCTGCTCTCTCGTATGAACCCGAGCATCCCATAGTATGTGGCCAAGTGTTACCCTGTCATTGCAAACCACATATAACATTTTTTTTTTTTGGTGGTAGCAACTTACTCTTTCACAATCTCAAAATCACCACGTTTTCCGCTTGAATACGCTAGGGAAGTGAGGAGACGCGCAAGAAAAATACAGGTGGCGACACCGCATGAAAATGTTCGCACTTAGTCATCGTGACGCTATATTATGGCCTGTACAGTGCTCAATTAGTAAATATTATGTGCATTTTTCTCTGAGGAGTCCAGAAATCATTGCACGGTTCAGAATGTTGTTTGAACCTTGCCAACAGGAGAGAGTAATGTAATGAGATAGAGGGAGGGAGTGCAATCAGAATAATAAAAGTAGAGCTGACTACCTGAAGTACTCAAGAATCACTTCAATATCCCTGACGCCACAACCTGAGATTTCCGCTTGTTTTTAAAAATGCGACATTAAACTTGCTTTTCCCCGCTATATTTAAGCTATGCTTGTGAAATGAACGTTGTTAGAGATTTCAGACTACAAATAATTGATATTAATCAATTGATCATTTTACTTTAGTGTGTCTAAATATGTGCCCTCCAATCAATGTGCGGTGTATCCACGCACTGTTCTAAGATCTCAGCAGCACTAGTTTGCGAATCGACCCGGGTGCTGTCGTGTCGGCATTCTCGCGCCTTTGCTGGCAGCTCGAGACGGCGTTGGTATTGGAAAACATTTAATCATGGTCTCCAACTTTGTTTTCGCGAGGGGTTTTGGTGGCGAGATTGGGTTTGTTTGAGCTATACACGAAGAGACGAGCGAAATGTGTCATTGGCCGGCCACCGCACACTGAAAGTACACGAACCAAACGCACACGCCGCGGACGGAATACGAGCCGGAAAATGTCGTCATGATCTCTTCTTGCTGTCTCGTAAGGCTAAACGCTATGGTGCAAAAGGCCCTGTTTATGTGCAATAGGCGTCTTTAGGTGCCAGAGTGACTACCATTGTAGCTGGTCCGTAGATGGATGGACTGATGAATGGACGCACGCGTGGACGGGCGGATGCGCGGACGGACGCGTGGATGGGCAGCGCAGGTGATGATATATTGTGGTGTCCTGTACTTGCTTGATGTACACACAAAATTGATTTTTACACAGATGTTAGCGTTTTTCGTTGTTCAGGTGTTCAGCTTTGTTTCAGCCGCCCACAAGGTTCGGCCGGCAGCGCGTTACGGATGCCAATAAATCTCGAGCCTAGGGAGCTTGGCCCCTGAAAGAAAAAAGCAATTTCACCACACTTTATTATGATTGTAGTGCACGCACAAATAGGGAAAAAAACGCGAATGCGAATGCAAAATGGCTGGTGACGTCGGTCAGCCTTCGATCAGCCTTTCTTCTCGTGGAAGAAGAGAAACATTTCTTCAGTGTCGAGTGAAGGATTACGAGACGAGAAGATGGAGAAGAACGTAGAAAAGAAAATAAATCGGGTACCGGGAAATTATTGTGGTCAGATTGGTGTAAACGGTCTGGCGGGCCAGATGTTCGGGACCCGTGACGTGGCACAGTTTGATTTATTCCTATACTGCTCCATCGCTTTGGGAGGCCCCCGCTTGATGGCGCAGTTTTATATGGTTTATAAGAAAGCATTATACGACGCACGCATCACAAGAGCGAGCTTTATAGTGCGCTCAGAACTTTTGAGTGTGAAGAGAGTCGGAAACGCCCGCATGCACAGAAATAAGAGGGTGACGTTCGTTCAGCGTTATAGGAAGCAGCTGTGGCATTATCTACCTAAATCGGTGCAGTAGGGCTCACCAAAGAAATCTGAGAACCTTGCGCTCATAGCACCGACTGTGTAATTATTCTTAGTCTCTCTAGCTTAAGTAGAAATAACTCAAGCCTTCAATCCCGTCGCCGTAAGCTGCGTAAGCCAATGGAAGACTCGCCACGCTCACTCATCATGTCGTCCAGGCAGTCACGTTCCGATTACAAGAATTTTGACATGTCACTAAAACGTGCTCTAGAACAACAGGTACCAATTCATGTGACGTATTAAGCGAGCGACAATGTTAATTACTCGTTTTTCACGTAGTCTTGTAGAATCAGGCTTCCGTTTCAGGCATAACCAAGCATGCTTACCGAGAAGGACCTAATTTGGGCAGTAAGTACACTTTATCATGCTTCTTTGAATATGGCGTCAACAAGCTATGATAAAGGCCTTGAGGAGGAATTGCGGCTATTTTCATGTTTCTCACTTGTAGATAGAGCTGCCCGCAACACAGTGATCTGTGTTTTGGAGGACCAAATAAAAGTTTATTCAATCCAATCCAATCACTTGTAGATATCACAGTCATTCGCAATTTATTCCACCACCATAGTTTTATTCTCTTTACACAGATTTGGGCTTCTATATAGCACCTGATCTTTGGCCTCTATACAGACATAATACACCCTGTCATCGTAATCGTTGCTCATTGCTAACACCACATCAGAGACTCTTTGGCCTCATTGCCAACACCACATCAGAGACTCTTTGGGGCTCTTTGGCCACCCATGGCCCTTGCGCCACAAAACCTCCCTAATCACTAAGCTATGATGCGGGTGTGTGAGGGTGTCCACCAAACTTTGTACAGCAGAAGAGGTGAAAGTGAGGGGGGGGGGGGGGGTTCATCCGCCCAGGGGTGGGAGAAGGGGGGAATCTACAACAGGCAACTTTTCTTTTATTGCTTTGGCATGACCAGCAAGCTTAGTCATATGTGTGCAGAGTGAAAAATTAGCTTCTGAAGGGTGTTTCGCATTGATATTCGGGACCTAATTTTATCAATCCAGCTGTGTAGCTTACCTTTAGTATAGAAAAATACCCAAAAATTCAAGGGCAGGAGGGGGAGTAGCTCCACCTCAAGAAACGCCCCTCTTTTTGACCTCCATGCTGATAAGACACATAAAAAAAACGGCACAGGGTGATTGAAGACCCTTGAGCCAAAGAGTACGGCGTTGCACATGGCGTAGAACTTACAAACAAATCAAGATCTGCCAGCAACCACCGAACACGTTTTCTACAAACAATGGAATATACCCAAACGCATAGAGAGACGGTCATTGGTTTATTTGAGCATCGTGCCTGCATAGCCTCAAGAAACTGCCCCTCTTCTTGACGTCCGTGCTGATAAGACGCATCAAAGAAACGGCAAAGAGTGATTCTGACAACCCTTTATCTTCCTATATCTCCGCCTAAGTGCACAGACAACAAAACGAATGTTCTTCTAGTTCATATGATAAGAAACATATGCTCTCAGTCCTCCCATTCTTTCAGCTCACCCGATAGGGGCTCATGTTTTCAGAACCAATCTCCAGGGGATGGCAAACAGGAAATAAAAATTAAGCTTCTGCACTTGTACACACAAGCGCTGTGGTGTATCGATCAGGCACAGCCTGAGCTTAACTCAAACAACGTCAACACGAACAAAAAAAGAAGAAAAGGAGGAGACAGGCCCAGTTCCCAGGCATGCGGGCTATATATTCTTCAAGAGAAGCTTTTCCAGGCTGAAGAATAAAGGTCAGAGGCGAGGATTGAAGAACACCGTGTGCGGCTACTAGCTGCCGCCGCTAGTCGATAGGGGGCATGGAGAAGGCAAAACAGGGGAGGACAAGATGGAGAAATAAAACGGCGTGTTCTCTGTCAAAAGAATGATATTTGCCACGCATTTGGCCCCATGTATCGGTCGGAGTGGGCCGGTATTGCTGCCGCGGTGGTTTCTAGAACACGCCATCAGTGCCAGATTCATCGACAAGTTCTCAGATCCCTCATCACGGGACAACGTCACCTTTCCTCCCCTGCATTCCTTCCTTTCCACGTCTCCATCGAATTCCCTAATTTACCATGAACACCAGCTGACGGCAGTGACAGGACTAAGCGTTTGATATTCCTGTACCTTACACATTGTCTTAGTCGCTGCATCTGTTCCCGGCCGTCTGAAAAGTGAAGCCACCTTGACTGCTATTAGAGGTATCGACTTAGCGGACTGATTGGAGAGGGTGGGCGCTAACATGCACGCCCTAAATGCCTTAAAGGGGCGCCGACACATTACACATTACTTATGGACATTGTAGCTGATTATCTATTAGACTATAATAAAGAAGTAGAGTCATTCAAGTCATTAAACACCAAGAAGCCAAGAAATGGAGCGTGTTCACGGACTCTAAGGCAGCACTACAGTGTTTGATATTCGCCTTACGCCGGGGACCTCATGAACAACTAGTGCTGGAAATTAGAGAGCTGCTTCACCACCTCTTCGACGAAGGACACAGAATCACGTTTCAGTGGCTTCCAAGTCACTGCGGCATGTTGGGCAACGAACATGCCGATGCAGCTGCCCGATCAGCACACGAAGATGGTGAAGAAAAATCTATACCAATTTCAAGGACTGATGCTTCAATGACCATCCGAAAAATCGCTAATGCAGATTTAAAATACCTGTGGAACACCGAGTGCTTACGGCACACGCGACTGCGTAGACTGGACACGTCTCGTCGACTCCGGCCTCCGTCTGGACTCTCCCGACTCGAGACAACGATGCTTTGCCGACTATGGCTTGGTGTCGCGTTCACCAAAGCTTTCCCCCCTCCGAATCGGCATGGAAGACAGTGCTGCTTGCGGTCATTGCGGCAGCGACGAAACTATAGAGCACGTTCTCTGTCACTGCCCTCGTTACAGCGTGCAAAGACGGCAACTAGCTGCTGCGTTAGCTCGCCTTGACGACAGACCTTTGTCTGAACAATCAGTGCTGGAAAGACGACATGATTTGTGTGCTAACAGAAAATCAGTGAAGGCCTTACTGAACTTTTTGCGTGGCAGCGGCCTATTGTATAGACTGTAGCAACCCAGCTCCCCCCCCCCTTTTTTTTCGCGCGCGTCTATTTCCTTCTTTGCTTTCTTTCCTATCTTTCTTCCCCATTCCCCCTTCCCCTAGTGCAGGGTAGCAAACCGGATGCTCCATTTTCTGGTTAACCTCCCTGCCTTTCCCTCATTTTATTCTCTCTCTCTAGAGTCGATCAGAAGGAGTGTGGGGACGTTTGGCAATGATGGGCACTCAAGCGAGCTGTCACTCGAGAAGGAATAATCAGTCCTAACATGACTTTTTTTCTTTCTGTGGAAATACAGCCACTGTGGCCTAACATGTTTGAACTCATGTTTAATACCATATTTCGGTGTACCCTTCACATACAGGGTATCCCACATAACTTGAGCCAAGAATTTGAAAGTGAAAGGCACTTAGGAGGCGAATTGAACCAAACGCATACTACTCGCTCTAGCCTGTAGGTACTCAGGCTATTTTTATTTCTCTGCATAATAATTAATTATTAATTCTTAATCACCTAATCATTAAATTATGGGCTGGAAACCCAAAATATGCACATTTTTTGTTTCCTGTACGATACGTCTCACGCTATTATTTTCTCCACGTTGTAAAAAAAGCCCGCGAAATGTAAAAAGAAACCGTATGACAGACCGCGAGCACACTGCTATAGTGCTGCTTTCTTTACAACGCGGAAAAAATAACAGCGCAAGACGTATCGTACAGGAAACAATTTAGTCGGTGGCTTCTGAAAGTTCTCTACATCTCAGTGTTCATATTTTGGGTTTCTATCCCATAAATAAATATTAGGTAATTATAAATTAGTAGGTAATTAGAATGGGGAGAAACAAAAAAATAGCCTGAGTACCTAGAGGCTAGTGCGAGTAGCACACGTTTGGTTCAATTCACCACTGAAGTGTCTTTCATTTTCAAATTATTCGCTCAAATTATGTGGAACACCCTGTATATGTGTCGTCGAGTACATGTTGTGGAAGCCTCGGATCAGATTCATTTTTCTTCTCTTAAATGACGTTCAATCGACGCACATCTACCGAATTCTTGAAAAAATTGGTGCCGTAGCGACTTCGCGCAGGAACTGCTCCTGCTGAAAGGAACGCTGCCATTCACTGTATGCTTTTAGTAATCATATCTTAAGCTTCACGGTCCGAAACCCCAATTTTGATTTATAAGAGATGCCGTAATGGAGGGCACCATAAGTTTTTGTTCGACGCGCTCCTACATCGCACTGTAGACCAACTTCTACAATTTCGCCTCCGTCGAAATGCGACCACCTTGCCCGGTATCGAACCAGCGACCTTCGCGCAAGCAACTGAGCACTGTAGCCACTGTTCCAACAAGGTGGACGGTCGTTTGGTTTTGTGGCTTACCATATATATCTGGCATTTGAATCTTCTTGACAGAATAACTTTAGATTTTCGCTATCCTAGAGAGAGAGAGAGAGAGAGAGAGAGAGAGAGAGAAGAAAAACCCCAGGCCTGCGCGTAACGCGCAGCATTGTCACAGCGAAAGCTGGAAGAGTGGCCTTTCAGAGTCTTTTCTTAATACTATTTGAGTAACTGCTACAGGCACACTTGCTGGGTACCCACTACAACGTAAATATTCGTAACTTTTGTATAGCCGGCTCGCATTCACTCTGCTATCCTTCGTAATTTTTTTTCGGAGAAGTGCGGTGTCCGCTACACACTCCGTAGGGATTTTGTGCAGTTTTCGATGCAGTGGCTGACGATGATGAGCAATTATTCCTGAATTGGGTATGTGCCACAGTTATTACATGAACAGGAACAAGCTTTTGTAATGGGTTAGATCATCGGATGACTAATTCTGTACACAATTCGTATTTTGTGACGTCTGGCTGTTCCTTTGATGTTCTAAAACGCTTTCGTACTCTTAATAACGCGATTTCTTTCCACACATTAGCCCTGCCTGAGGCCAGTTTGGAAATGAGTTTCAAACACCGGCGTCGCTCAGTAGTAGAATACCGGGCTAGCACGCGGTGGACCTCCATGGTTTCGAATCTCAATGTGTTCCTGATGTTTTTTTTATTATTTAGTGAGTTTTTTTCCCCTATTTGTTGCGATACTGTTAACGAACAACGACTGGGACGGCGGTGGCCACGGAGAACTGTGGCGCCGCATGTGATTTGCATTCTGATCTCATAACACCTTTCACTATAAAAGAAGGCAGAGAGGTCAACCATACACATGTCTGCCTTGTAACATTGCACTAGAGAAAGATATACATGTGGGCAGAATTCCTTCCTTTTCACATCTGTATCGAATGCTCAAACACCCCAGGAACTCCAGCTGACGGCAATGGCTGGACTAAGGGTTTGATATTTCTCTGTCATACACGTTGTCTTAGTCGCTGCACCAGTGCCAAAGCTGTTCCAACCAGGAACTCCAGCTGACGGCGATGGCGGAACTAAGCGTTTGATATTTCTGTACCATACACGTTGTCTTAGCTGCTGCACCAGTGCCAACGCTGTTATAACCAAGAACCCCAGCTGACCGCAATGTCAGGACCAAGGGTTTGATATTTCTGTGCCATACACGTTGTCTTAGTTGCTGCACCAGTGCCAAAGCTGTTCCAACCAGAAAATCCAGCTGACGGTGATGGCAGGGATAAGGATTTTATATTTCTGCACCTTACACGTGGTCTTTCTCACTGCACCAGTGCTGAAGCTGTCCCAACCAAGAAACCCAGCTGATGGCAAGGGTAGGACTAAGGGCTTAATATTTCTGTACCATACGCGTTATTTTAGTCACTGCACCGTTGCCGAAACGGTTTTCACCAGGAACCCCAGCTGACTGCAATGGCAGGACCAAGGGTTTGATATTTCTGCACCATACACGTGGTCGTAGTCGTTGCACCAGTGTCGAAGCTCTAAATCACGAGGAACCT
Source organism: Rhipicephalus microplus (assembly GCF_013339725.1). Taxonomy (NCBI): domain Eukaryota; kingdom Metazoa; phylum Arthropoda; class Arachnida; order Ixodida; family Ixodidae; genus Rhipicephalus; species Rhipicephalus microplus. The sequence continues at coordinate 120,425,865 of NC_051167.1, forward strand.
CTGCACCAGTGCCCTATATCAAAGTATGCGCACATTTTGCTGATCATATCAAACGTACAGGCAGTCGTGCAGATATGTTTACTTCAAGTAGTTCAATAGCTCTCTCATTGGCGTCAGTGCCTTCGAGGCACATGTCATTGGTCCTAGAATCATGGCCACAGAAAGTGGTCTCGAGCTCAGTCGGTACAGAACCATTCGGAGAGGACATCACTGCGCGTCACAGCAAAACCAGCTGCACAAGAAGCGTTCAGGCATCTATCAGATTCCGCAATTCCAACAAGGAACGGGATAATGTTTAAAAGCATTTGGTTCACTGCTCCTGATTGAGCTCGTGACCTGTCTGGCATCTACTGGTGTGTATACCAGTGTTGCCAGTATAGACTTCTCCGGTCGCCAATATGGCCGCCTCTTCGGGTATTCTAACAATGCTCTCAAGATGACGCACTGCTAACCAGGGCGTTGATTTTCGAAGGCCCACGCGCTCGCCTCCTCCCGACTTCGTCCACTTCCTTCCCGTCGCTTCGTAAGCACGGCAGCAAAGGACAATTTTTTACAATTAGTGTTATGCGTGGACGCCGATATCATCCCAAGTACCTTCACCTGCATGTTCTCAACCCCGTTAAGAACGCTACCACTGGGCCGTATAGCAGCCACGGAACGTGCCCGGCAATGCTGCCTTAGACGTACACATCATGCGCCAACTCCTTAAGAAGCCTCCCTACAAAAAACGTCTCACCAAGAAACGCGCCATGCATTTTCGAGCAAGCTCCTCTAACATCATTCACTTTGTGGATATGGTGGTGTTTTTTTTTTTTTGTGAATGCAACAAATGCCTAAAGGCCACATATTAGCGTCCCATCGGATGGGCAAGTTTGGGATGGTAACTGTAACTCCAACGAAGAATTAGGTCCACATAAATTGAAGCTAGGAGACCATAAATAAGTGTGCCTAAGATTCCGAGCTAGCGAATGGAGCTGTCTTTAAGCGTCGAGTTTTTTTTAGGTCTATCACTATTGGCCCTTCCTAATATAGCTAGAGACCTCCAATAAGTGTTCACTGTGCATGTTTAAGATCAAACACAGGCATCAGTTCCTACGACTGGTATGTACGACCTTGTTCTGTTGGGACCACCATCTAAACTGCATCATGAATCTCCCACGTGTTTTGCCTTCTAGATTGTTTCTATTCGCAGCGACACTTCGCCGCAAGGTGGCACTATTCCTTCCCATGGGGCTTAGGCCTTCGCAACGCGCTCGTGTCAGTTCTCCACGTAAACGAGTTAGGCAGACGATATCACTTATTTCCTAGTAGCCTTATCAAGCCATCATTTTGTTTTCGCCACAACTTCGGCCAATACATAGCAAGCCCCAAAGCCATACGTCACTTGTCAGGTAAAAGCTGAACGCGGAAATGAAGTTACTCGCGAGATCTCGCGAGAAGTGTCACGTGGTGGCGGCACGCTAGTTCCTGCCTAAGGTCGGCTGCTCAGAGAGCTAGAAATTATGACCGCTCACGGTGCTATAGTCCCTAAGTGAGAGTAAAGCGATCGCAAAGCAAACAAGCGAAAAACACAAAACTTCACTAGACATGAACCATCTGGGCAAGTAGAGATATTATGAAGACATAAAAGCTATAAGACAAGCTAATCGATCGAGTTGTGGCCAATGATTGGACCTGTGTGCGCACGTGTCTGGCTAAGAGAGAAAAATTACAGGACATGATGCAGAGTTATGCAAAGTGAACCAGTCGTGCCTAAGGCGTACCAGTGTAGGCTGGAGTGCTTTGATAGAGAATCCAGCCCATAACATGTGATGTGTGGTTTGCTTGGTGGTTATGAAGTGTCCAACATTAGATGCAGTGTAGCTTGACCTTGGTGTTGAAGTTTTACAGCGACTTAATGAGCTACGCGGAACTGAGGTTTAACAGTGAAGTTGTTTAAGCTCAGAGAAACCCTGTTAGTGGCAAACAGAAGTTATCATCAGCATGAACTGTTTGTTTGTTTGTTTCCCTGAACTGATGGCTCATACCCACTCAGGGTGATTGGCCGAGAAATCGTAGTGCAGTTTTTCAGTGATCATTTTAACTATGTGTAATGAATTTGTATTATAATATGGCTAATGCAAGGAAAACCACATAAAAAGAGAGCAAACGAAAAAAATAGAAAAGTCAAGTTGAGAAATTTCGAAATTTCAGGTGTTGTAATTACCACTCAGCTGCGTTTACGTCACTTTGCATTTAGAATTTTTGGAGGGGAGTAATAAATAATAATTATTTGATCGAATATCACACAGGTATACTTTTGGATGCCTGATTATAATCACAAACGGCATTGAAAGCATCCCTGTGGCAATGTCCCAAAACTGAGGCACCAAAGCTTAGTGCAGTTTCCGCCGTCAATCTAATGCCTATTTTAAGAAATGGAATAACCAGTAACCTTTTTCGAAGTATAGCGTATAGGCGGCAATACAAAAAATAATGTTCTAGTGATTCCATTTCTCCGCAGAATTCGCAGAGGGGTGATATTGTCTGACCAGCTCTGTTTAGGTACAGGTGACATGCACTCTCTTCATTCTCTTTATTTTCACCATCTTCATTTTCTGCTTAGCTCTAAGGATACCTTCGCCGAGTTGTACGGCGTAGGTTGCAATTACTTGAACGGACAAGGAAAAAAAACACCTGTTTATTCCTTCAGGAAACATGCTACTATAAACCCACTTCTCGTCAACACATGCGCAACATGATCGGGCCGTCGCTTACCTAATCACGTTGTCGGACACGTGCTCTCTAGATAACGTGCCTCTGACTCATACATGTTGAGTGACGTTCCGCTTACATAATTATTACGCCATTAATTTATGTGATATGCCTCCAATATTTTCCTTGCCAACTTGCTTTTACTTCTTCCCAGGATTCTAATCTGCGAGAAGCATGGTGTGCACCCACAAGAAGTGGCATGCGCGCTTAAATGCGCACCGTCCTCATAATAATCTTTACCTTAAGAGCGTATTCCCTCACTCGATAATTGACGGAGCGCCCCATGTGGCCAACATAGCTCTTCCCGCATGATAGGCGTATATCTCAAACCACTCCAGTGGCGCACTTCGTCAAAGGTCGCGCATGTGTCTTTTTGCAGCCTCTCAGCTCTTAAGCACGACTTCCATTTATGCGCGGGCACTATTTCGCCACATTATTTAAGGTGGCCATACACTTCTACATGCGACTACCGCGGAGCTGAAGAGACCATTGAACACGTCCTGTGCAGCTGCGCTTTCTACGACACACAGCGATGCCAGCTCTGGATGATTTTGAATAAACTTGACCCCGGACCATTTTGTGTGCAGAAGATTCTAGGACCTTGGGCATCTGCCTCAGTTGCACAGAAAGCGACTAAAGCACTGCTACTTTACTTAAAGTCAACAAAACTGAGCGACCGCCTGTAGACTGTGTGTGCTCCCCGAGTGTGCTCGCGATTGTGTGTACCTTCTCATCTCTCTGCAACCTCTTTTCTCCCCTTCATCCCTTCCCCATTGCAGGGTAGCAAACCAGATGTGCGTCTGGTTAACCTCCCTGCCTTTCCTTGCATCTTTATCTTTCTCTCTCTCTCTCTCTCTCTTAAGGCGGCGAACACCAATGGTACACCATGCCGACTCACCACCTTTTTTTTTTCAGGTTGCGTGCAACCTTATGAATACAAGGTACCACCTCCGAAAATTCAATAAGGCTACCTGATCAAAACAGGCAAAGAAAGAACCCATCGATTGCTGGGCGGCCCCGGACTTCCTTAAGAATAGCGCATTGTGTTTCCGAACTCACTTCTACCTCAAGGCACTCTACGGTTCAGACAACGAGGAATCAGCTTTGGGGGAGGTCGCACGTCCAGCTTTCTCTCTCGACTTCAATTTCAGTACGCGTGCGTGGTGTCGCATCACCCGCCTTTTTGTGGGATGTGCTACGACTACTGCTGTGGTTCCTGAAGATGAGCTTGCACTTTTTTTCGTTCTTGAGTCGTGCAGCAATTTTTTTTCCTTCCGAGAATACAAAAAATACTCGTCCACCCCCCCCCCCCCTAATGCGTCACCTTCAACTTCTGCATTTAGTTTTCTTGTGCATTTGCTCCAAAATAAATTTGCATACTTGCCGTTAGCTCGAAATACGACGAGAGAAAATTCGATATAACACGACGGAGAAAGAAAGAGATAAAACGAGGAAAAGTGTGTCAGGAGATATGAAAGATGAGCAACAGCAGCCTCGAAGCAACAGGGGGGGGTGGGGTGTTTGCGTGTGGAGGGTGGTAGTGAACTCACCCTTTTCCATTTCTTTTCTCTGTGTGCGGCCACAGAACGGAGTGCAGAATAAAACGAAATACGAAGCGAGCGCCAGCAGCCGCAGGGGAGTAAGACGTACGTGCCACCGACGACTGGCGAACGAGGCTATAGCACTGTTTGACAACCTGCTTCTCAACTTTACCTACTGATTCCCTCGTCCTCTCCACCTTACGACCACCATCTCTCCACTCCCCAACCCCATGTGCCACTCTCGGATCATGTCTCCTGCGTACCACCCCTACTCACGTGAAAAAATAGTAGGCTGGGACGATAAGTGTGGGCGTTTTGAAAGCCACTGAGGTTGAAATATATATATTTTTCTTTGTGAGGCTCGATTACGGAGTACATGGATAATTTAGTCCGTTGCAGAAATACACTGGCGACGGCAGGCTGTACAGTGGTCAGCCTGTTTACGGCCTAAATGGGATTCGGGAGCATCCGTGCCTGTTGCGCGACAAGCCCTGTCCTTCTTCGCAGTGCCGGTCACGGCCCACTCTGCCGTGTACACTTCATCACTCAGGTCTATACGCTCCGCTACTTACACAAGTACCAGTGCTTGGACAAAAATAGAGGGAAAATGGGAGGGAGGGAGTCCTAGTTACGCAATTAGGCAGCCGTTATTAGTACGCGAATCCTTGAATTTCACTGCTACATTTGGTGTGCTCAAGCACAATGCCTTCCAACAATACGTGTGGTGCATACTGTATATAACAACGTAGTTTACATTATATATATATATATACATATATATATATATATATATATATATATATATATATATATATATATATATATATATATATATATATATATATTGTAACGACGAGAAATTTATTATCATCACAATATATATATATATAGAGTCCACCACTGTAGATGACCAGTGGTTACGTTTCTCAAATGCTGAACCAAAGGTCATGAGTGAGATACCGCCTGTTGCGGTCGTATTTTGTTCGAGGCGGAATGGTAGAGGCCTATGTACCATGTACCTGATGGTGCCGGTGCGCGTTCAAGAACACCAGCTGGTCGAAATTTCCGGAGCCCTTCACTACGGCGTCTCAAATAATCGCATCGTGGTTTTGTGAGGTAAAACAAACAAACGCACGCCGAAACATTTATAAAGTCTGGTCGGACCACATACCTACTCATTCTTCTAAAGAAAGATCTGCCTATGCTACTGGTGCGCGGCCTACGCTCAAAGATTCCTTCGGCGTTCATGGCCTTGGACAGCATGCCAAAAAGACGACTCGCGGTTCTCATTCTTTCTGTTGCTGTTTCAACTTTCGTGGATTTTTCACCTGCGAGAATTCCGTCTGCTGTTCTTTTCACTCGTTATCTGCTTTTCGAGTACACTTGTTTTTTTGGTTTTTTTTTTTTTTTGAAGAAACATGTTAGAGTACATGAAACGAGAGTGCCGCTCAACTTGTGTAACTAAAGGTGGGCCTGATAAACATCTGGCTTTCAGGCGTTCTCAGAAGTAGGGACCATGGTGCCTTTTTCCCGGAACAATATGTCTGTCAGCCTTCTCGGCACTTAACATGGCTACTGTTTTTCAGTCTGGGTCACATTCATTTCTTCTATATTTTGTCATTTCCGGTAGTTTCCTAGTCGCTTACTCCACCTCCCCCCCCCCCTCCCCCCGAGCCTCGGCCTGCACTTCTTTCTTGTTTCCCTTCATTTGTCCGTTATCGGTGCGTTTGTTATTAGCGAACACAAGTGCCACTTCCTGGTTTCCTTTTCCTCTTCGCCTATCCCGTGCCGTCTGTTTGTCGTTGGGCTCACTTCCATAGCGGCGCATAGCGGTGCTAACATATGCCAGCTTGTCCGTATACTATAGGTTCTCCGGCCACTCGTCCTTCAAGTACTTCCCCTTAATGTTTCGTGTCTGATAATTGTTTATTCAGGAGCGAATATTCTTAGGTTGAAGCCTAGTTGGCGTCCATCGCGCTTCATAAAACCGAAACTGAACACCTGCACATTCAACTATGAGAACATCTGTGTAAAAAAACCGACTCTATATGTACATCAGTCATGTAAATGACAGCGCAATACATGATCACCTGCGCCGTCCGTCCATCCGCCCGTCGATCTAACTAAGCATGTGTCCGTCCATGCGTCCGTGCATCCATTCACCCATGCACCTGTCCCAGTTCTAGTCGCCGACTTTAGCGTCGACTTTATCGACCTTAAGAGCTAGCTTCGCCCACTCATCATCATTCACTACGTGGATATGCATGCTTTTTGTACGCAGTGGCAACAGCGTCTAAAGCATCTTTCACCCACTCGACTCAAGATAATTTTTCATACTACAAGATAATTTTGGTAGGACAAAGTTAAACCTTGCTGATCGTCGTCTCGTCACCTAGTGACGTCATAACATGGCATCATTGATTGTTCAATGTTGGGACGGTACTGGATTTCCTAAAAAAAAAAAAACAGGTGAGGTACGGAAAGCTTCTAATGCAGCCGCTTTTGGAGGCAACTGAAAACTGCGCTGTGTGTGAAAAAAATCGTTGCTGGGCAATTATTAGAACTGACTTAAAAAAAGAGATGATTTTCGCTTTTCAGTTGTTTTAGGCAAATATCTATAAACAACGTCATGGTTTTTTCTTCCTTTTTTTTTATTTTACTTCATTCCTTTCGTTCTTTCCTTTCATTATCTCGTTCCATCTTTTTTTTTTCCTCCATTACATACAGCTTGAAGCTGCTGCAGCGAGACCTTGACTTTCCCGCATTACCCACCGAGAAGATAGGACGTTCCCTGCGACAGAACGCTTAGCGCTGGTGTTGCTATTGGTTTTTATGGTTGCCATTTCGTTTTGTTCTCTTTGTGCTTTTTCTTCCATTCCCGCGTTTGTTCCCGAGGTCTCTACCGAAGCCTTAATCCCCATTGAATGAAACCACCCCACCTCTCTGGAGTGGTGTGAAGTGAACGCTGTCGGCTACAGAAGCGGCATAAGAATGCCCCATGAGTCATTGTAGGTCTATCAGTATTACGCATGCACAAAACTGCCGTCTGAGCAAAGGCTTAGTCGATCGTGTGACTGCTCACTAGGCAGAGTACACGAAGCTATTTTAGCTAGAATGAGTGGAATACTGTGTTCAAGGTTGGCCATGTACATTGCGTATTCCGCTTTTGAATATCAGTATTGTGCTTTAAGACCTACAACAAAAACTGGAAGAAAGATAAGTCCGAAAATGACGCAAGACTGTACTGATCTAGGAGAGCAAGGCCGAACAGAAGCTTAGCGTTGACGAAAATGCCTAGGCTTGGGAGTTATAGAAAGACGTGGAGCTTTTTTTAGATCGCAGTATCTTTTTGAAGGTGCAAATGTTGTATGCTTCATAAAGCGTGAAAATTAGCTGTAAACGTCATAGGAGGCCACACGAGTGATGCGAAAGATCATCACGTGAAGTCGTGCCCATACAGCGTCATCATGATTAGATCAATGAGGTTCATGACGTCACTATCACATCATCATGATATCACATAAAGTGCCTTAACATGATGACGCAATCACATCAAGCCGTCGCTCGTTTAAAGCTGGGCCGACCGATCATGGAGGCAATGTAATACCAGTTGAGGTGCAAAAACCTTACGATGTCTCCAGTCCCTGCCCCGCCGCAGTGGTCTAGTGGCTAAGGTATTTCCTCGGCTGCTGACCTGCAGGTCGCGGGACCAAATCCCGGCTACGACAGCTGCATTTTCTATGGAGGCGAAAATGCTGTAGGCCCGTGGGTTCAGATTTGGGTGCACGTTGAAGAACCCCAGGTGGTCGAAATTTCCGGAGCCCTCCACTACGGCGTCTCTCGTAATCATATGGTGGTTTTGGGACGTTAAACCCCACATATCAATCGATGTCTCTAGTCCCGGAGGCAACACTAAACCACATACAAGTACATCGAGCGAGATAAAAAAAGAGGATGGCTTTCGCTTTCGTGTCGTCTTTGAAAAATGCGTAAGGGACTTTGTGATCTTTTTACGTTTACAACCTTTGGAGAACTTTATAGCGATGTTTTTACGTCGACGTAGCGACGCCATTAGAGCAAACAGATGCCTACGGAAACCTCAAATCTTACATCATTCCGTCTTCCTACACCGTACGCATGCCGCCTGAACGAGATCGTCTCGCTTCATTAATCTTCGCAAAACGTTACTCTGATTGCGCAAGTATTTCTTGCGACCACATTACAGGCTGGCGTGTTTTGAAATACATATATCCACAGTACGATTTTGTTTTCTTCGAGAAGATCCACGCGCACACTAAATTTCCTCGTACTTTCTCGTTTTGCTCGCTCCATCAGTCTTGGTGTGCTGGTGAGATCACCGTCTTCCGACCAGCGTTGAGAGAACTTGGAGGATCACTGTCGGCACCAGCCCGGCCCTGCCGGCAAGGGGGCGGTGATGACAGGTTCGTGAAAAATCGCAGCTTTGTGCTTCCATTGCGTCTTCTTTTCTATCCGCTGTTTCATTTTTCAATACTCTTGATAATGGAGAGCACTTATAACTGTGAATCTTCACAGGTTTCGCATTACGCAGCGTGAATAAAAAAGACAAAAGAAAAAGGAGTGACGGTAGGAACAAACCTTAAGGAATTTTTTAAAAAAAAGCAAAAAAAAAGTGAGAAAGATGGATAAAAAGAAAGAACCAAGAAAACGAATGTGAAAAAGAAAAAGAAGGAGAGAAAAATCGATGAAACAGAGAGAAAGAAAAAAAGGAGAGAAAGAAGGAAAGAAAGAAAGAAAGAGAGTAAGAAATAAATAAATAAAGAAGTAAAGAAAAAAGAAAGAAAGAACTATCACGTTTCTTGCACGCAAGCATGAGTGCAGGCGAGAGAGGAGAAATAGTCCAAACACGACGTCTGCACACGAGATTTTTCTACGGGTACTCGCTGTTCAAGAATCAGAACATAAATTTACGGAGCATGTTACGATTTAGGAGAGTCATCACTCTTTTTCCCGCCAGCGACTCACACCGCGTGCCGAGTTCTCGAAAGGAATTTCTCGGAGCCAGCATTTCTTTTTTTTTTTTAAGGAAGGCCCGGTGATCTGGACTTTGCTTCAAGCATTTCATCGACTATACGCCCTTTGGAGAGATTCTGTTAGCTGGGCGAAACGGCGACGGGAAATGGACGTTGTTAGGCTTTGCAACGGTGGGTGATGTTTGTCGTGATGTTTCCGAAGAACGCTTTCTTTACGACGTTAGGTAATGCTTCTCGTCGAGCATTCATGTTGACGAATGTTCCTTTCGCATTATCATTCATGAAAAAAATGAATTTTCGCCTGCTTGTGTATTGGACATGAGCAAATACTCGTGTAGTAAGCACGTGCGCACAATACAAACATTTAAAGAGGAATTGAAAATGAGTTCTGTGGACTGCTCCAAGGTGACGGAACAGTTAGAAAAGGGATAGTTTACAACAACCTGTACAAAGCACGAAACCACAAAAAATACATATCGATTTCTTAAAAAGAAAGCTTCTACTTAAAAATTTCTTCCCGGTCAAGGGATTCTTTATTATAGCCTGTAAAGCAATATTACCATATAGCCTTAAGGCTCGTGTGTCTGAACAATTCATTCTGTCATGCGAAATTCTCGTAAGAGCAGTTGATACACCGGCAACTAGGTGTTTCCACAGATGAATGAACCGCACTCCTCTTTTCTCTGTATTTCCATATGTATATGGAAATTTCAGCAGATCTCACGTACCTTGGGAATCGATGTTTAGCGGAGCATGCGGATGGAAAGTGAATGTGTCTTATCATTTTTTTATTGAGCGAGACGCTATGAAGTGACGCTAAATGTATGTACAGATCCACGCGCACACATACATACGTACGTTGAAAAGCCGATGTATGTGTTATGTTAGCAGCTGTTTACAGTAAAGTAAGAATGCCAACAACAACATAGATATCAGCAACGCCAGAAGCGGTAATTGATATGAAGCGCTGGCGTTTGCGCTGTGAGCGCGAGGACGGTAACCCTCAACACTGCAGCATAAATCAACTTTAGCGAATCGCGATTAACTACAAGTTACGTGAACCCGACATGACGGCTGTATCATGAAAGTACAAGGTCGGTTGGTTGGACGGTTGGACGGACGGAGGGACGGACGAAAGGACGGACGGAAAGACGGATGGATGGATGGATGGATGGATGGATGGATGGATGGATGGATGGATGGATGGATGGATGGATGGATGGATGGATGGATGGATGGATGGATGGATGGATGATACGCGAAGAAACAAGCGTCGCATTGAAAACACCAATACTTTAACACCGGCCGCTACACACTCACACAGGAGCAACCGCACTCCTTTTTTCCCCCACAGGATGTGTATCAATGAAAAAGAAACAAATACCTTAACCCACCTTTTTTTTCTCATTCGTCTGTGAATGATTGTGCGGTAAAGAAAGGAACTGAGGCACTCGTGCCCTCGTGTCTCCGAACCACCCCTCTACTTTTCATATCTGTGACACATAGTTCCTTTTCCCGAATTTTCTTTTACCCTCTCACATTAGACAAGCCTAAGGAACGTGGCACCTTTCGCCTACCTATATCCCTCTCGGGCGTCCACGAGCATGCCCTATACTGGGAGGCGACGGGGGACTGTACGTGCCATTGCTTCCCTATTCCGGGCGCCACGTAATCCCCCTGCTTCAATGCCACGGAGATATTCGCAGAGCTCCCATACTCCCGGCTTTGTCCCTATATCATCTCGGTGTAGGCAGACGAGTCTGCGCATTCCACCTTACTTCCCTTTTTCAGTCCTCCCCACCCCCTTAGGGGGAGCCCGCGCACAGAGCTTTTCTTTAGGGAAGGGTGGGGAAGTAGAGGGCATTACAGTGTATGATTGCGTTCTCCCGCTCGCCGCTTCCCTGGAAAATTGTTTCGCTCTTTTTGCGAACCTTGATGGGGTTCACCTTTTGCTACGTTTTTTTTGTGTGTGTGTGGGGGGGAACATCCTATATGCTCTTTCCTTATTTGCGCTATACGGTCTTAGTGGCAAGGTTTCTTAACGAGGGGCCTGTGAACACCGTGCATATAGCGCCCTCTGTCAGCCCTGTTTCGTAACAAATGGACCTTCTTTTTTCTTCCTTCGCTAATGTCCCTGAGCTTTCTCTTATACGGAAGTGCCTTTACTAGCCGTCGCTTTTAGAAGGATGTGTTGGAGAAGATAGGCAGAGGTGGGCTGCTGCAGGGCTTCTCAATTTTCGGTCCCACGCAGGAGAAGATCTCTAGGAGCGTACGCTTCGATATTAAAAAAACTGTGGAGAAAAAAAAGGAGAGTGGTAATTGACTAGGGAAACTCGGGAGAATGAGTCTCATGTAATGGATATAAATAAGAGACTCCTGGTACCGGCAAGGGTAAGAAGGAACTGAACCTTCTGGAAATGAAGACAACATGCCTGCTTAAGTTTGCTTGTTTTTTTTTTCTTCTGTTTGGGCAAGCGAATTTTACACGTCTCAAGCTTGTTAACGTTTACGGGAAAACAAGAAAGGAATTGATAACAAGGAATTCTTTTCTAGAATATACCCGAGCAGAGGTACGACTCTTGGCGCGACGCAGTGCAACAAATGTGACAAGTACTTGCGGAGTTACACCTTTAGCGGCTATCTTGTTCGTGTAGGTTTGTGTGCTATTGAAGCTACAGTTGATTCCACACGTAGCTTTACATGAGTTGAAGGTTGGAGTACTTTCAAATTCTTGAGTTGATTTTTGACAAAAAAAAAGACGAAAACTAAACCAGGGCGTGGGGAACCAAGAATGAAAACCTTCCTGACTAATACTGCGCGAATGTTCAGACATTTTTTACCGGTGAATGTGCTTCCAATATCTTATCGTTCTCCATCTTCAATATAGTTAAAGGCTAGTGTCCGAACCTAGGAATGGCCCCATTGAACATCACCGATGCCAATGGGCTAGTTTATGCCGAACGTTAGATGTAAGCGTCTCGCAAGGATAATTGCAGATTATTCATAATAAACGCTTCATAGATGATCTCTGGGGATTGCAGGTGGTTTTGGGACTCGGCATAAATAAGGCAATAATGTCTTCAGGCTGACGTGATCTTGCTCATAGGGTGGCGTAAAAGAGTCATGGGGTTTCTTATTCATTTGCCTAAGACTGCTGGAAGGCGAAAGCGCTCATCTTCTAACGTGATAGCGTTGAAGAATTCGTTTCGCGGAAGTTCCGGCGTCGATGTCAGAGTCGGCGTGGACGTCATTGGTTGTCAGCCGAAAATCACCATCTTGTCCTTGACCGAAAAACAGAAAAAGCTGTTAATAGAATAAACAACAAAAACATCCGGGATCGAGTAAAATCCTAATCCAGGCCGTTTGCGTGGCCAGGAAGGTGTCCCACTACACAGCAACGCGTCTACAGTGACACACAGTGGATATAAATTTCCCTAATGCTTGGAATTGCAACGCAGGTAATGTTCACGCTTTACAAATACAGGCGTCCTGGACCATGGCTTCGTATTACATCACGCAATATCGCAGTAATATTTCGTTTTACGTTGCGATCGGGTGACAGAACATGTGATAATCATAACGACATCGTAGTTTACAGCCAGCCATTCGTTACAAAAGGCACAGACGTGGCAGCGTGTATTCTCTTAACATCAAGTAGTGGGTGCGTGGCAAGCTCCAATCTATTTCAAGCACATATTTGTCGTGGCTTAAAGCATGACACACACGACACAAAATGCAGCCGTACGAGAAAGCTTCACTCACACAAGCCACTTTCAACTTTGCCGATTACGAAGCTGTAATCCACAGTTTAAACTTCTCGAGTAACATCATACAATAAAAAGGTATGCGCTGAGTCTTTGAAGAACACACTAATGAACACGATATCGCCATCTTGTTCAACTCTTAAAGGCGGAGCTTAAGGATCCCCGATTTCGTTTATCCTTCTCAGTCGATCGGTTGGTCCTCCCTCCCCGAAAGTTAATAGAACGCGTCAATCTCGCAGTTGGCACTGTGTACACTGGGTGCCGGAAATACAACGCTCGCATCTGCGAACCCCTTTCTTTCTCCACCACAACTAAGTAGAATAATATTGAGCAAAAAAGAACGCGAAACGATACGCTGGCTCAGGTAACGTGCTCAGCAACTGTGAGAGCCGCAGGCCACTACACCTCGTTTATTTTTCTTCCCTGCATTCCATTCTGTGTGTTTTTGTGTGTTTGTGTGTATGTTTGTGTGTTTAAAACACCGCCAATGATGGTTGATTTCTTTCATGCTGTTCTTTTTATTCTCTCACTTTTCCTATCTTGTAAGCGACCCCTTGCGGTGAACGCATTGTATACGTCGGTCGTGTTCCTCTATAAGCATCCTCAGTTATGGTTACTTTGTGCGTCATTAACATTTCCTTACCGTCGTGACGTTTTTGTATGCAGGAAAAGTAATGCAACACGCTTTCGTTGCTTTTTGGAGAGCCCTCTTTTTCACACTGCGGGAAGGAGATTTTCGTGGAAGGCCTGTGGGAGCTATCACCATATGACGTGGACGTTTGAGTGTTTTCACATTGAAGCCGCCTGCTCCTCACAGTCAGTCTGTGAAGGAAAAAAAAGCAAAACACACAACAGGATGACAGCATAAAATTTCCTACAATATTCACTAGAGAGAACTCTGGCGCTGCGATCGCTCAGCCACCATGGCAATGATGGGTAGTACAAGGATTTGCCTAACTTCGAGCTTGCAGGAATGGAACTCACGTGTGGCTTTGTTTACTGTTGTGTTTTGGTTTTGTTTGAAATAAAAGAGTTGACCAATGTGAACTTCATGCGCCTATTATAATAGATGTTCCTAAAAACGCTCAGGTAAGAAAGTGAAACTGCTGAACATTTGCTGAAGTTTGTCTCGTGACAAAGCTGCCACACGGAGCCAAACGGAGTCGAAAGAACAAAGTTCAGACAAGCTCCGCGTACTTCACGTCATTCTCATTCCCATTCTGGCTGAAGTGCCACGCGTCGCTGCTCCCAGAAACAATCGTGCCACAGTTCCCTACAGTTCACCAACAACGAACTCGATGCTAAACAGTACTGAGCCTATGTAAAGATGGACGCGAGATTGCTTTGGAGCTTTCACGAGTCCGCAAGTCTTTCTCTTTGTTGGTACTGCCGCATCCCCCGATATTATATTGAAATTTATATCACTCTCTAGACCGCTCACTCACTCTTTCACTCATCACTCATTCTCTCATCATCACTCAGTGGCTCGCTCACTCAACCATCTCACTCACTCAGCGTTGAACGTACACTCTAGGTGGGCCGCCTCCGAGCACGACCTACAGTTTAATACCACCCACACTGCTCTTTTAAGCCGCCGATATCAGAATCCGTGCACTGTATATGTCCGCGGCTTTCAAGGCTTCTGCCACTGTCGGTAGAAGTGGACGTAGTTTCTCTCACTATTCAGCCTGATTAGAAAAATGACCGCCTCCATCGGCCTTTCACACACTATGTACAACTCCCTACCCCCTCATGTCTACGGACCGGTGGGTGTCAGGCGGTGAAGCCTAGCGCACCGAATGAGTTTTTCGCGTGAACTATGTATAGCGCCTCTGAGGAGTCAAAATGACAGGAGGTGAAACTTGGCCAACCCCGTAGGTGCAGACAGTGCAAAGCCATGCTGGTTGCGCAAAGTATTCTTTCGGGGCTGCCAGCACCAATACAAATGAATGAGAATAACAAGGAGATGGCTTTCAACTTCACGTCGTCTGGGGCCAAGGGCGAACGTAGCTAGAAATTTGTTCCTGGGGAGGGGTGGGGCACCTCCTTGATTTCAGGGGGCATCCCCTTAATGGTAATTTTTTATCGTTTATGCCATGGCAAAAAAAATTGAGGGGGGGGGGGCATGGGCTCGCTGTGCAACCCCATGGCTACACCCCTGCCTGAGGCAAATGCATAAGTGACCTTTGCAACATTCATTTGCTTGTAGGCTCCAAGGAAGAGCAAACTTTGATTAGTAAAAAAGTGAACACACTTCTGAGCCCGGAGAAAGCCAGACCTAGAGAGAACGAGAGCTCTTTGCCACTAGTAGATACTCACATTCTCCCCTAAAACGGAAGTGACGTGAAATACCATTTGTTTCCCAGTCGCGGCTGCGGTAACGCGTCCACAAGCGACGTTTCAACGTGACTTGGCATGCCTCACTTGGCATGCCTCGACAAACGGTCTGTGAAATAGCTGGCACGCGAAGATCTGCGTGTTAGAATCTCTGCGTCGCGAAAAGGTGCTCTAGTTCTTTGATCACGCCGGCTGCCCCAGAACTCGGCAGCGAAATGTAGCGGCGTGCCCAGTCACTCCCTGCCACTCAGAAATTATGTCGTGATCAGATGAGTGAACGGTTCCCACACAATTACTTCCAAGGTGCTAAAAACGCGGCGCGTGTGAAGAAAGTGATGCGTAAAAATGTTTATAGTGGAACTAAAATACCACCCCATTCACATGACAACGTTTAAGAATCAGGTTGAGATTATTTGTGTTTGTTTTTCATGCTAATAAACGCTCCTAATTACGCGATATGCATATGATGAATGAGGTCGAACAGTCACAATCTGTAAGGTTACCTTTTGTGCTTGATGACAAGAAGTTTTGAAAAAAAAATTACGACAAAATGCAAACTTAAAAATAATAGAATCAGTGAGCACGCACTGTAAAAACGACCGGAAAAACAAGAAAAATTTTGAACAAGTACACATATGAAAAAATAAGGTTCAGTCATATTGAACGCTATTAATAATAGTATGGTCTAAATCAAACAAAGGAGTCAGACGTATTTCCGTTTCGTTTCAGGTCTATCTATCTATCTATCTATCTATCTATCTATCTATCTATCTATCTATCTATCTATCTATCTATCTATCTATCTATCTATCTATCTATCTATCTATCTATCTATCTCATGCAGGATAGAGAAAGATTTACACGTGCATTGCACTGTCACGCTTGGAACCGCAAGTTCCCTCTTCAAATGGCAATATCTGGCTTCAAATGGGAATGGCAGTCCAATCAACGTCACTCATGCGCAGCAAAATCCAAAAAGCACTTCAACGCAACAGATTCCGTGACGCCGATCAAACACTGTTCTCTCAAGAAAGATAGAGGAAAATAGTGATCACTATACGGCCACTCTGCCATTTTGCACTACGCGTCTGCGATAGAGACGTTCCCTGTTTTCAACTTACTTTTGTTTGCGTATGTACTGTCTTTTGTGATTGTACGTAAGAATAGCTGGTCAGCCGAGTCCAATAGATCCTCATGCTACGGCTGTAGGAGCGTCACCATCCATCAGGGCACAATCACTCGGCACACGAAGCCACGGGAGAGTGATGGAGAGCGCGTACAGCTCGGTTGGTGCGCCACCCAGAGGCAAGAGTCTGAATTACTGAAAAGCGTATCACTTTTGAAGCCATAGAGGTCCCATCAAAAGCAAATTCTGACCGCTGGCTGCGCCAGCACGAGAGATGCGAAAAATTATCACAGGATCCCCTCAACGTATGAGGTCACATATCTACCAAATGTGTAATGCCCTTGTAGTGCCATGTCATAAAAGTTTGACGACACGTGACGACTTAATGACAAGATATCTTTATTCGATCAAAGGCAAGCTGACCACGAAAGCAGTGCAAAATCATGTTTGGTGCAGAAGGAAGGAAGGAAAATGGGAGGAAAAGAACGGCAGGGAGGTTAACCAGACTATAGGCAGCCGATTTGCTACCCTGCGCAAGAGAGGGAGATGGGGAGATGAAAGATAGAGAGCAGAGAGGGAAGGGAGATAAACACAGCACATTCGGCAGCACAGGCGCGCACACTCAGTCATAGTCCAGTCTTGTCTTTCGTGGTGTGTGACATTGCTGTTACAGCCGCTTGCTCAAGTCCGTGTCACATAGAAATTTCAACAGAGCTTCGTCGCCTTCTGTTGCAACGTCTTCTCTCGTGCACTTGAAAGAATAGTGCCCACATACATTTGGCTTCAGTGCAGAAAGTGAAAGGGGTGGTATAGGAGGATTAATTCATCGTCCCCCCCCCCCCCCCCCCAAAAAAAAAACGAAGATGGCAGAAAGTGAAAGGGGTGGTATAGGAGGACTGATACATCGTCCCATCCAAAAGTGATGATGGCTTTCACTTTCTACACATTCTAGGACCATGTGAGTCAGCAATCGTTCTAAGGAAGTACAGTAATAAAAAAACGAGAGGTGAACACATTACGAAGTAGAATATCATCCGCACCCCCGAACAAAAAAAAGTGCTCAGTTTGATCAAATTTGTATACGCCCTATGGCCTACCACAGAGTATCGGCACCCTTTCTTTCGCTGCCATCTGATTTGTCTTGTAGACATCGATTCGCTGGTACCTTGCCCCCTAACAATATTGAAGCGCACGTTGCAGTCGAAAACAAAACACTAATTGACGATGATTCACCCGCATTTTGGTAACATTGCATTATACGAGCATTTCACCGTAGAGCAGAGCTTTGCCTTTTATTGTTATTTAGAAACGACGACCGACCAGACATCTCAATTTCTGAAGCTTCGGCCATGCCGAGCCGTCCAGACGTCACCGCAAAATATTTCATAAATTGTTCGGCGGCGGGGAAAGCCGAAAGAAGTTTGGCAAACATTACTGTCCGTTTTGACGTCGTTGTTTACTACTGCCCCGCAGCGAAGTAGCCGGAGTTAAGAACAGTGCACCACGAAAGGCAAGCTGACGGTTATCTGCAGCGGCTCTATACCGATCACTTTGACCACTATGTGAAGCTCTCCTTTGAAGTGCGCCGTCTGTGCCGCACACGTCACCCACAGGTATCGTGCACCTGCATATACTAAGCCTACTGCTGCGTACGAATACAGGCTAAGATGGCCTCACGCACTGCTGATATGTATATTCACCCCCAAACTGCTCTCTCTCATCTATTTATATACCTTTACTTTTTATTTTTCGAATAGGGAAGACGCATGCCTGTCTGAATTCCTTTATAGCTTCGATACTGAATTATGGTAGGCGCATAGATTTCACAGCAACTACTTTTCTCTGTTACTGTTCTTGAACTGAGACCGTCAAAAATAAATGGGCCTGTATGTCTCGTTTATGAACCATAAGATTGATCTTGCTGTTTTGGGGAGTTTGTTCACATTTATAGTAAAAAAAAATTGGCCTGGTATACAGTGTATGTTTCACTGCAAATGTCATCGAAAAACGATAGTCTTATGTGTGGAGAGAGTGAACAAAACGTTGATTTGATATTCTGCGCGAGAAAATTGGTGAATTGTATTCTGGAAGTGCTGCGTTAGATAGTCCCAATCCATGCAGCAAAGGTGAACTAGCACATAGAGGCACGTTAGACACGAGCGCTATCTGGCAGTTATCTTCGAAAACGAAGAAAGGCGTGCGCACCTACGAAGAAAGATGCACGCCTGTCTCGGAGGCGATAAGGTATAGAACGCAAAGCGGCGGGCAAGTGCCATCACCGTGTCGTCTTAGCAAAGTGTCGAAAACACTTGCCTTTTTGAGCATCGTGTTGCATTGTCAGCGCTGCGTGATAAACGCTACATACGGTCCTTAGAATTATTTCTGTGTTCCTTCTCTGGTACAAAGACACACGTACAAAATATTGATATGTTGTTATGGTGCCTCAGACATGCGCAATAATTGCTTTTTAGTTGACAATCACACAAGTGTGAACGCTGAAACTTGAGCAATATCGGTGGGCGCTGCAGATGTGGTTGGCCTGTTTGGGGTATCACTTGGTGCCTTTTGGGGTATCGTTACAGCCGGCAAACAGACAAATGTACAGACAGAAAGACAGGCAGACCGAAATTTTCGCGTGCATGTACCCCAAGAAACAGTATCGTCTTTAAAAACAAAGCGCGAAAACGACAGGGCAGAAACCGAAGAGACAGGACAAAGCTCTCACATGGCTCTTCTGTTTCTTCTGTGCGCTACCAGCGTTTGTGTGCTACCTGACTCAAGAATGAGTCAACCATATTTCGCCAATGCAAGCATGATTTTATTTCGATGTCTCGCAGTTTACTGACACAGCTTTACTTCTGTCTTTACTCTTTTTTATGTTAATTTACTATATAGTGCAAAGTACTTGTCGTTAAATATCACTGTCTACGAAGTGAATGAACAGATAAGCAAAGAAAGCACTGCCGCTCATAAGCTTTCAAAAAAAATCAGATATAAGAAATCCCCTATCAGTAGAAGTACAATGCGCGTCAATCTTATGGGTTGGAGCTCAACGCACTGGCCATTTACGAAGATGCAGACAAATTCATACATAAGGCGGCTGTCAGTGAGGAACCCCCTATATTTATGTTGTATACTAAGATAGTTGTTGCTCTTTTAACTGCAAATTACATAACGTAGTGGGCACAGCAGGAAATCGTTTTCGGGTTGGGATTAGTATTAAAACCCAGCCCTTATGAGTTTTCGTGAGTGTGTTTGTGAGTGTATGTACACACATGCAAAATACAAAAATTTTTAACTCTGTTCCCCCCCAGCTACGCTAGTATATTACCCCATAAGTCAAGCTATGGATCGGGTAAGATTGTTCTGCTCTTAACCGAACAAAATGCTCGCGAGCGCCACAGTACGTCAAGAGTTCCTTTCCAGGCTTGAAAAAGAAAAAAAAGACCCTGTTTTGACGTCGACGCCGTTCTAGGTCCGTTATATCTTCTATAACTATCATGATATTGGCACATCTTCTTAAAATGAAAACATTTTCGTAACGGTTTTTGAGAAAAGACTATCTCAGCCAATCATAAAGCGGAGTATCATTAGCAAAGCCACATTATACAATGGAAAAAGGCACGTGCGAAATATAAGTTGTCTGATTGCCACTCACAGATATTGTTTGCTTCGGGCATGCAGCTGTTACAACACTCGGCTGCTGACCTTGAATTTACACGTTTGATCCCGGCCGTGGAGGTGCATCTCGATGAACGCTAAATCGAATAGAAGCCCCTTGCACTGTTCGATTTCAGTGCACGGTAAGAAACAACAGAAGATCAATAGTTTCGGAGTATTCCAGTACCGCATTTCTCATAATCGTATCGTCATTTTGGAACGTAAGACCTCGCGTATTAATGCCGATGGTTGTCGTCTGATTCCTTTCTCGGTTCTGCTCCGCTGCAAACTCAGGCGACAGTTTCGAAGCGGTTGAGAAAGAATCGTATTGTAACATAGCGAGAAATACGGCCCACTTCATTTTGAAACGGGGCTATTGAAGCGAGTGACCTAGAATTTTGACGCCCTCAAAGGCCCGAAGCATGCGCGTTGTGGTTTATCCTTATAGTCCCTTTGAAAGCAACGCGGACGGCGATTTCTGAGCGATGCGAGCAGACGTTCAGAAATAAACCAAAGCAGACGCCCACTCTACGTTTCCAAACTGCACTGTTAAAGGAAGGATCGTGGAAACTTGCTGCTAAAGAGAGGCGCATTGTAATCGGATGAAGGTGTAACGGTCGCCCACAGCAAACCATTCACCCCCTTACACGTCGTCTCCGAAGTGCCTTGTGCTCCCAAAGTGTCGGTTTTCCTGCTTAAGCCTAACAATAAGGAAACAAAAACACTGAGGTCGTTTTCGTCTTTAGTGTCCACAGCCATGCTCGTACGTTTTGATGACTGCTTGAGAAATTGTCCGCTAGCACGCTGACTCCATTCTCCATATCTGTGGGCCAGAGGAAACTTGATCTATGGAAAAGAGAGTACGGTTCTTTTTTTTTATTTTTATTATTCCGTCAGCTATATACTGTAGCCAAGACGACGCGGCTTTTGCGACCTCCAAACTCTAATGACCCTAGGAACCTCTCTTCGCACTTGTGATACGAATAGAGAGTGTGCTCGTGAGAAATAAAAATTGAAAAGTTGTAAAAGAAGTCGGGTAGCGTAGTGGGTTTAGCGTTTGGAATGGAAGTGGCTCTTGCGCCCAGATTTTCGATGTCTTCTCTGGAGCATCAGTTTGTTTACGTTGCAGCACTGAGTGCGCACCACTGCAGGTCTTTTTTTTTCTTTTCTTCTACTTCGTATCATGTACATGCACACGCTAGGCCTGGTCGCCTCGCAAAACTTGTTTTTCATGGGCCCCGAAGGAGCCCCGACTCTAGAATGGGCCCACGGTGAAGCCTTCGCGCATCCTCCCAGTTTCGCATCCAACTTTTGCTTTTTCTGCGTTGCGATGTTTTGTTCTCTTCCTTGGATGCGTTTCCGGAAACGTGAGAGGCCTGCGTTTGACTCTTGCGTCCATTCCTTAAACGTGTCGGATGTTTTCAGCAAACGAAGGGCAGTGTACGTGTGAAGTGTAATGCAATACGTGCTCTGTTCAGGCACTCCTAGAGAGAGCCTAGTGTTCGAGGTGAGAGCCTGGGGGCACCGTAGTGTGTCCCTTTGTGGAGCGTAGCAAGGCGCATGCGCGGCACTGCTGTCGTCTGCACACGATAACGCAAAGCAGACGGTTCTTCAAGACGCTCGGCCCGCAGTTCGAAGTTCGTCGCTAAGATACACGAACTGTACAAAGTTAACAGCGCCGTCAAGAGCACAGCTCTACTTTCTGCATCGATGCAATGCAGTATATTGCTGGGCACAATTTGAAGCAATAAACTTCGCTGTGCTAAACCTAAGGAGCGCGGCATGGGGGTGGGGAAGAGGGAGAGGGGTAAGAGACAGGGGGCACGTGGTCTTTGGAAGATACTGCATGTTTAGAATAAAGTTGTTTATACCGGAACGTGCTGCGTGATAACACGTCTCTGCTCTTCGCAGTGTTGGGAGTCAACGCACCCGCGGGAGAAAGTCGTATATATGTGCCACTTCAGGCCTAACGCGGAAGCCAAGCGTAAACGAACTCTGGTTGGAGGCTCTCGGCCGTATATTTTGCGGGGAGTACATTTTGTCAGCGTTCGCGTTTGGACACTGATCTTCATTGAAGGCTATTTGCATGTTGCAGTGGAGATGTGGAGCAACAACTTCGTCGTTTGTCCGAAGTGCCACAGTTGAGACAAAAGAAAACTCGTATGCTTCTTTTTTATGCCACTGGGAGAGTTAGGCCTAATGGACTTCCGCTTGACCATACAGCACGCACGTCTCGTTTTGTTGCTGACCCAAGAGAGAGTCAGCATGAGGTTATTCGCTCATGGGCCAACTGTAAATGCTGCCCACACAAAGAAAAAAACGACAATTCAGGTGTCATGTGATTTAAGAAAGGACGTCTGATGCTCGAAAATACTACTCTCCGCAAAACAATATTATTGGTTCAATTGTTGTTTACAATATTCATTGTTTCTTTCTTTTAGCTGACATAGCTTTTATCGAAGAGACTCGATTTTTTGCATTGTTTTCCGGAGGCATCACTACAAATGCGTTTTCTTGTTTTCGCAAACTCTGGTTCAAATTCAATGCACTGGCGCATGTATTGAAGTATCGTTGACATTTCTAAAAGTCCTTGAACTCGCCCGCGTTAGTGTTTATACGGAATAACCATACTCACGCATGCTAAATCACTAATTTATTCTGCGCATAAGAGACATCAATATACTTTAAGGAACGACGTTGCATATGATGATTCGACTTGTCAGCTAGTGGCTCTAAGTTCGATGGTTCGTCTCCGACGATGGCGGTCGCATATAGATAGACTTGAAACGCTAAAGCTCTTTGTACTTTGCGATGTCAGTGCAAGTTGAAGAGCACCAGATGGATGAAATTTCCAGAGCCCTTCACCACGGCGTGGCCCATAGCCAAGACGTCGTTTGGTGCTTAAAACAACCTACGTAGTTGTTGTTAGCTATTCGAGTTCGCGTGCATATTTTAAAGACGACAGTCTTTCGTGGGAACCTTCGACGCAAAAATTTTGGTCTATCTGTCGGTACATTTGTCTGTTTGTCCACTCTTAACGGCATCGGGTACTTGAAATGGCCGACCCCATCCGCAGCACCCGCCAATGTTGCTCAAGCTTTAGCGTTCATACTCGTGCAATTGTTAATTAAAAAGCAACTATTTCACATGTCTAGGGCACATTAACAGCACGCATATATTCTGCATATGCATCTTTTACTAGAACAAGCATGCATAAGAAATTTTAAGGACCGTATAGCGCTTATCATGCTGCGCTGACCATGCAGCGACTGCACGAAAATGCGAGTGTTTTCAACGCTTTGCTAAGAGGAGACGGTGCTGGCACCTACCCGTCGTCTTGCGTTCTACACCTTATCATCTCTGAGACGGGTGCGCACCCTTCTCAAAGCTACGTGCTTCGTTTTTCAAGCCCCCCACCACGGTGGTCTAGTGGCTAAGGTAGTCGGCTGCTGGCCCGCAGGTTGCGGGATCAAATCCCGGCTGTAGCGGCTGCATTTCCGATGGAGGCAGAAATGTTGTAGGCCCGTGTAGTGAGATATTGGTGCACGTTAAAGAACACCAGGTGGTGCACGTTAAAGAACACCAGGTAAAGAACTCCAGGAGCCCTCGACTACGGCGTCTATCATAATCATGGGTGGTTTTGGGACGTTAAACCCCACAAATCAATCAATCAATTGTTTTTCAAGAAAACTGCCAGATTGCGCTCATGTCTCACGTGTGACGTGACTTGATGCGCTCGTTCGCCTCCGCTGCAGGCTCGAGGTACTCTATCGCAGCGCCTCCAGAATAACATTCACCAATTTTCTTGCGCAGAACATCAAATAAATGTTTTGTTCAGTTTCTCCACACGCAAGAATATCGTCTTGCGACGACATTTGCAGATTAACATGCAGATAGGGGGCCAATTTATTTATTTTCTAGGCACTCTCCTTTGGTACTTAATGCCTAATGTGCACCTTGATCGGGGCCCATAATCAGGAACACTTTCTTCGTTTTATGCAACAGCTGTCGTGTTTTTTTTTTCGTCATATTCGGTCGACCTGCCCTGGGTTCGATGTGTTGGGCAATCCTATCGTTGACACAACAGCCGCTTTGTTGCTCCTGTTAGTTCTTCAGGCACGCCGCAACCGCTCTAGTCGTGTGTCTGGGAGCACGCTGATGGCATCATTTCTGCCTGTCCATATTCGGGACTGCATGTGGCGGCTGGGATGGGGTGTTCTTCCCACCCTTGACCACATCGAAAGGTGGAGAACGGTCCAGTCAACAACATGCCCGAACTGCTCCCTACGGGAAACAAATATGCATGTTTTGACACAATGCGTCGTTGCTCGTGTTTTCTGGAGGGCCGTGCATGCTGGATTTCGCGGCCTCGGACTAAATCGCATTGTTTCTTCTGGGTGTTGTCCTCGAGGCCACTTCGCCTGCCTTCTAATTGTTGCAGGTGCCTATTGTCTTTGGCGCAAGCGCTGTGAGGCGGTTGCAGCAGGTCGTTGCCATCACGCTCTCTTCCAGATTTTGGAGTGACTGTACAAATAACTACTCTCTTTTTTGTGGAAGGAACTCTTCTTTCTCGATGAGGAGGAATTCCTTCTACACAGGTCCTGCCCTTTTGTGTTCGTATGCGAGAGACGTGTAAAGCTTGTGTTCAGGCCTGCCTGGTACGGTAGGCCATTTTTTGTTTAGTACTCGCAGAAATACCTTGTGAATACTATGTAAATACTTAACAAATAGATGTTTACGTTTCATTTGTGTGGTTTTCATTTACCGTGTAATGTACATATGTATACAGATCTTTTTGTAACAACTTTTGGTGTGTCTGTGTATGTTGTGTTCCGCTTACATGTGTAAACATACCTTTTTTGTCACAATTGTTTATGTGTCTGCAGATGTTGTGTTCCATCGCGATGTTCTGTTCGATTGTACTTGATGTCCACTGTCCGTGAGAATAAATTTCTCTAAACACAAAATCGACGCACAAACTTAAGAGGGTGAACTTCTTACGGCGTAGGCTTGTCTGCCGTCGTAGTTGTCTGTCGTAGGCACCCCTAGTACATGGAGTGCTCACTAGATAGCGTTGCGGCACTCGCTCAACTCCGATGCGTGCGAGACGCGTGCTTGCGTCTGAAAGCAGACGGACGGACATACATATAGACGGACGAATGAACGGCCGGCTGACTTTGATGATGCACTGGGCATGACTCACGGTGTTACCGATGAACCTCTGGAGCTTCGTTCACTCATCATCATTCACTCCATGGGCATGCGGATTTTTTAAAGCATGCTCTCCAGTAGTAGAGTACGTCATGCTATACTTCGTATAAGGAGCTTTTCGCAGCGATTTGGAAGGTACAGGCGCGCTCAGCCAATCATAAGAGAGCGCATTTCATAAATCTGTTCCTACGCGAATGTCGCGTCCGTGAGTATGTAAAGTGGCTCCACCTGTGCGGAATATTGTGTATTATACTAATTAACCTTCTAACTTGTTTAACAGTGAAAGCTGTATATGGCTAGCATAACTGAAGAACCATTCGATAGCGATGTCATAAGCGGTCTCCATTGGCTGTGTTATCAGTTACGTCATTTGCGGTGTCGTGCCCAAGCACGCGCGCCCTTGGCTGCGTTGTGAATAAACACGCGATGTGAAACGCTTGCAACAACGTAACGTTACGGCGTCAATAGGGAGCTTTAAAATAACGTTTGGAGGCGCTGCGGGCATAGCGGATGCCATATGAGTTTTAAAATAGCGTTAGCTCCCCCTAGGGAAAAGTCTAGGGAATTTCGCTCCTACCGCAAGCTCAAATGCACGGAAGCTACAAACAGCACTTCGCGAGCCTCGCGTGCCGCGATCGCCGCACGCTATTTCGGATTTTCTGCGAGGGTCGCGAACGCGAACGGCGGCTCGCGTGACGACGCATGCGCAGTGGCAAAAACCATACCGCAAGGGCTCACGGCGCGCTATTCAAAAACTACCTAATGTGATGATTGCGGGAGTGCGTTCACTGGAGTGAACGCCCACTTTCGGTTGGAGTTTTTCCAGAGACACTTTGGCTTCTGGAGCGACCTTTGTGACAGCCTGTGGTTCGAGAACAGCCACTGTGATTTACGCACTGCGAAGTGCATGTTACCGCTCATTACACTCTTTAATGACCGTGATCATGCTAGGCACAATGTGCGGCATGTGAAATAAACACTGTGGTAAACTCGGGGCAAACGTGTGTCTAACCTTATTTTAAGAAGCACGGACATGTAACAAATAACCAATAATTGTGAAAGGTTTAAGTGCAGCGGCGGGTTGAACAACGTTAAGTTGAACCACGGAGTGCTTGGGTGGCGATTTTTTAAAAACTAATCATCGAGAAAAAAAGTTGTTGGCTTGCAAGCACAAGTGTTACGTGTAGGGATATAGACCACACGACCATCGACATCCCCACAGTGCACCCTGATTAGCATGCTTCTGATGCTACGTTTTTTAATATATACTGTGCGTCTATATACAAGGCAGCGTTGTTTTGTTGTCTGCATCCACGTGACTTCTTTCAAATGTGACACCTATTGTTGACGCATTGCGACAACGTCCTTTGTGAGTAAACAATAGCGTGCTTACAATTCGAGGAACCGACCCTTCCCGTCTTCAAAGAGTCAAAGGAGTGAAAGCGGTGACATATCTTGTTTGTTTGTTTGTTTTTCTCGCTTTCCGTTCCTTTCCGATCTGTTGAAATGCATTTCCAATTTCGTCGGCGTTTACTGAATCCCGAGTGAATTATCGATTGCGGGTCTTCCCTGGCGAGCGAATCCCTAAAAAACGTTCGAAAGTGGCGGAAAAGTAAACATCCCTCCCCAGTTTTGTAGCGATATTCCATTTAACGCTTTCAATCGAATCTACTGCAAGTTGTTTCCGTGTCCTAGTAAAAAAAATACTTTAATCTTTCTTTTTTTCAGTAGCCTAAAGCATATATAAAATTTCTAGCTATCTGCCTCTCACTGCCTTGAACCTTACAAGCATCTCATTCGTTCTGAAGTTTAGAGGAGGGCTCTCTCTCACTCACTCACTCACTCGCTCACTCACTTACTCATCACTCTTTGAATATTATAAATAATTATTTAAATAATTACCCAAGCTTTTATTTCTGTAAGTTATATATGTGGTAATGCTGGAAAGGTAGCCGCAGCAACAGCACTTTGATAAGGGAAAGCACCCCTACTGTGTGCAGCAACATGGTCATGCTACAAAACGTAATTGTGAAGGACATAAAAAAAAAAATCCAGCATATCCACGGAGTGAAAAAGGATGAGCGGGGCGAAGCTGTCTGTTCATCCGACTGCACCGGCTGAGTGAGTCATAGAAATAAGCGGTCACGTACCAAGAGAGACATGCGCATGTACAGATTCATGGCCGGCTTAAGGACCTTCGCAATTAAAAGCACATA
Source organism: Rhipicephalus microplus (assembly GCF_013339725.1). Lineage (NCBI taxonomy): Eukaryota > Metazoa > Arthropoda > Arachnida > Ixodida > Ixodidae > Rhipicephalus > Rhipicephalus microplus. The sequence continues at coordinate 120,453,486 of NC_051167.1, forward strand.
TCAATGTGCGCACTTGAAGACAGTGAGAAAATCTCAATAAAATATCTGGGGTTTCACGTCCCGAAACCACGATGATTATGAGAGACCGTTCCTAGTGCAGGGCTCAAGAAACATTGGGTTATTTTGTGTCCTTTAGGCGGCACCGATATGATCACGCAGCATACACGAGCTTTCAGCATTTCGCTTCCATCGACATGCGACCGCAGCAAATAGGATCAAACCTGCAACCTTCGGTCAGGAGCCGAGCATCATAACCACTGCTTTACCACCGCTGTAGATGAGTGAGAGAACACAAAAGGTATAGACAATAATCAATTTGTTCACAGGGGTCACAGGCTGCGTTAGAGCGGGATATCTTATGGTCATGGTATTAATATCGAAAGTGAAACATAAAATTAGAAAGAAACGAACGAATGAAAGAATAAAGAATGATCAAGAGTACTGTGCATGAGTTACTATTTATTTATTTATTTATTTAAATAATAATTTAAGCCTTTCAACACTCGCACTGACATCTTTCAGTGTTCATTTTTTCTGGATGCTGTAAAACAATAGAAGTATTTACCCCACCATGTTGCTAATAGTACCGATGTGCAATCTTTTGACAGAGAAATTGATGCCTATTTTGGTCAGGGTTGAATTGAACTATACTGCCAATTTTGGTTTCTTGTGTGCAGTGCGATTTGAGTGCCAGTTGTTTTAGTTTTCTGTTTATACTTACTACTGTACTCCCTCCATGTTACGACCCTCAAGCGAGGGTTGACAGTATAAATAAATAAGTAAATAAATAAAAATAAATTTATTTATTTATAATAACAGAAGTGCTGTTGGCACTATTGCACAATTGGGTAGCATACTGCTGGGGCCGACAAAAGGTCGCCACAAAGAAATTCACGAGCACCACCATCACCTTAACCATTAAAAAGCCGAAGACAAGTTTATTTCAAAATGTGCACATACTTTCCTCGTCACCCTAACACAGTGATCCAGTTAATATGGGGCTCGACTGCTGAACCGGAAGTTGCGGGATCACATCCCGAACGAGGCGGGTGCAGTTTCGATGAAGGCTGAAATGCTTGAGGCCCGTGTGCCTAGATTTAGGTGCCCGTTAACCATTCATTGATTGATACGTGACGTTTAACGTCCGAAAACCACCATATGATTATGAGAGACGCCGTAGTGGAGGGCTCCGGAAATTTCGACCACCTGGGGTTCTTTAACGTGCGCCCAAATCTGAGCACACGGGTCTAGAACATTTCCGCCTCCATCGGAAATGCAGTCACCGCAGCCGGGATTTGAACCCGCGACCTGCGGGTCAGCAGCCCAGTACCTTAGCCACTAGACCACCGCGGCGGGGTGTGCCCGTTAACCAAGTGGTGAACGTTTCCGCAATCCTCCACTGCATCTCTGACAATCATGTCGTGGTTTTGGGATGTTGAATAGCAAAAATAATTAATATTATATTCCTGCGGCACCCATTGCGTAAAGCAATTTCGTAGTTTGCGTACAGCAACAAAAATCTATTCGGTGGCGAAGACCGAAATTGGCCCGTTTCGGTTGACACTTTGCCAATTTAAAAAGAGGCTTCGAAATATCAAACAACACACTAGAAACGCATCAGTGGGACCATGTATAGATCCTAATGTTTACTCGATATAGCGCCTATGACACATGTAGGTGCTTCGGGGTGACGCAGAAGACGCCTTCAATAATATTGGACGTGGTATCCTCTGAGTCGCATCGCACACTCCTACAATGAGCGTGCAGGATGGGGAAGAAAAAGGGGGCAGGTGCACCTGCGTCGTTTCTACGGAAACTCGCACGTCACTACGAATCTATGGCGAAATTTAGCCCCTCTGTAAGTGGGTTAAGTCCGTTGCACAAAAAGCACAGGGACGCTCCTTTTTTTTTTTTTCCACTTGAAAAGCAAAATGCGCGAAACTTTCGGAGAAATTGGATTTTCTCTTTTGGATTTGTGCGCCTTTTTTTAGTTTTAGCTCATCCATTGTTCAGCCCACCGACAAAACGAAATGCGTTCTGGCTTTTTGAATTTCACAAAGTGCATTTCCGTCACTTAAGTGTGAGTGCCCACGTGTATTTATATGTACACATGTATCTACATTTTGTGTGTGTGTGTATGTGTGTTCTTTGGCTAAATGTAAATGGAGTGTCACTTGCTTTTCTCTGTTGCTTATCTTCCCAATAAAAATTCAATGTCGCGAAGAATGCACGCCTTTTTGTGTACCAAGACGGCGTTGAAAGCGTTCGTCTCTTTACCTGTGATCGCTATCTCAAAGAGAAGGCCAGTGCACCGCGTTCCGCTTTGTCGATGTTTGAATGCAATTTGCTCCAGGCTCAAGGAGCTTTCTTACTTTCTTTATTTCTTTCTTGCTTTCTTTATTTCATTCTTCCTTTTTTTCTTCTTTATTTCTTTCTTTCTTTGTTCCTTTCTTTCTGTTTTTTTTCTTGCTTTGCGTCTTTCTTTCCTTTTTCTTTTCTTTCTTTCTTTGTTTATTTACTTCTTTCTTACTTTGTCTTGTCATGCTATCTTTCTGTCAGCGCCAGTATTTTAAATCGTCTCGCCTCTTTTTGTACTCTGCACATTGTTGCCTGCCCACTCTTCTATCACTGTATACCCACCGTGTTTTGCATCTATGCTGTTTTTTTACGGAACAAAATATGAACTCGTTTCTTTACAATACCAATTCAAGAATATAAGAAGACAACCAGTTCACAGCTTTCAATTTTTCTAATGCCCCAGAAGTTTCTGAACTGCTTTCGTGTTGTCGTCATTGTTTCTTTCCTTCTTGTATATGGTGTCGGTGTCATCGCTTTATGATGATTTCTAGCAACGCGCATAGATTCTTCAAGAAAGTTTCAAGTTCGCTTCAAAATTCTGCCGTTCTTTTGGGCAACTATGCTCCTTTTTACTGCATAACCCGTTTTTGCTCGATAGTTGCAGCGTATGACGAAAGCATCACTTCATTTTTTTTTCTCGTACCCTTGTTCCCAAGTCTTCCCTCAAACAAGCAAACAGAGAAATCATATCGCGATATCACACCTAGATACGCTGAATGTTGTGAAAGAGCTTCAAAATATGCAAGGTTACTTGACACATACGCTGCGCACGGTTCAAAAAGAAAATATTAATGAAAAACAACGCTTGAACGAAGGAAACGGGACGAGACATAAAAGAGACAGTTGAGAATAACAATAAGGAAAGTGCATGCATAGCGACATGCATTTGCTTGTTTATTATTTTATAATGCAGGCTTTTATATATCCTTGATTATTTATATATGTATGTATTTATTTATTCCGAATGCCCGACCGATGAAAACGTTCGGCTTGGTTCTTCTTTCGCGACGCCTTTTTTTTTTTTTTTTTTTGAGCCCAGATACTTTTTTATTTCAATATGTTGTGCACAAAAGCGCGAGCGATGTATTTTTGAAGCTCGCATGCTTATGTTTTTTTCGCAAACACTTGACAATTTTTTATTGTCGCCTTTTCTCGTGTTTGCATACAACTTCCCTCTCTTGTGATTGTCGTCGCTACTCCTTTTGCTTGCTTTTTTTTTGCCCATGTGCACTTCTGACAAAGAACGTTTCCCTAAAGTGAAGCCCTGGAAGTCACGTTTACCAGGCGACTCAAAAGCCTTCATTTTTATTGTGTTTTCTACAGGCGGAGTGGTTGGGCAAAGGCTTCATCTTCTTATGTGATGCTTCATTTTGTGACGTTTTTTTTTTTCTTCCCTTTCAATGGGGATACATATATGTGGATCCTCGTGGCTCAAGGAAAAATACAAGCACTTTTCGGTTGGCTGTCTACACTTTATCTCCAGGAGACGTCGCCTCAGGAGTTTTTTTTTTTAAACTGAAGCGTCAACCTTCGGCATTTATTTCTGCGCGCACTTTGCTATAGAACACTGTTACACCCCCGTTTTCAAGATTAAAAAAAAATGATACTTTTGTTGTTCAATATAATTGTGTAATAAGAAAGTAGCAGCCGATCCTTTTGTCGTGTTTCTGTAAACAATGGTGGTCATTGGAGCTTGTTTGAAATCAATGAGCCCGACTGGTTTCATTTGTGAACCATGCGTGGGATGGCTCCATAAATGAATATTTCAAGGGAGTAACGTAACTATAGAAAGGTCGAGCGTTGTAATAAAACTCACAGAGTCGTTTATTCGTAAGATGACACGAAGGCGAAAGCGTTCAAGTTCTTTTTTTTTTAATCGAAGTATTAATCTTTCCCCCCTCACGTTCCCCTCCGAAAGTTTCCGGCACCTAGAGGTATTTTGCCCTGCCTCGAGAATCAGCAGTAATGCTAGTTTTCTGCACTTCCCCTGATTTAGCATAGCCTCCGTGATCGGTCCAGTTTCGAGTAGTCAACAGCTTCATGTGATGACGTCATTGTGTAACGTCGCACTAGGGGACAAAGAGCGGTGCCATTATATAGGCTCTAATGTGGGGGAATGGTGACCCCGCGTTAACGTTGTGATGAAGTTTTGCATGACTATAGTTGACGCCGACGCCACAGGATACTATCGGTCAGGAGGAGGAGGAGGAAGAGAGGAAATGAAAGGCAGGGAGGTCAACCAGACGCACGTCCGGTTTGCTACCCTGCACGGGGGAAAGGGCTGAGGGGATTAAAGGAGAAGAAAGAGAGAAGTGAAGGGAAACGTGTGTGTAGATGTGACCTTGTCCATTGCACATACTTACTGTCGGTCAACTTTCACGTTAAAAGAGGCATCTAAGTCTCTATAAAAAAATGTGTTAAAGTATACTCACTATGGGTGCGTCATCGAAATGTATTCTGTCGGCGAACTAAAAGCAACATGCTGCATAATGATTATGATCAACATTAGGGATCGAATACTTGGGGAAAACATTCAAAAACTTTAAGGAAATCAAATTCCTAAAACACTTTTTCATGATCGTGAGAAGGTCCACTATAGTTGGGCCGTGCTACAGAGATGAATGTCTGTTACGAACTGCGCTACTGACTAAGGTATTGAGGATAAAAGTAAGTTGTTCTCACTCACTGACTTCACTTCGTTCTCGAACACATGGGACGGTTTTATGCTCTCCCATGGTAGAGTACCAATCACTTAAATCGTTAAGAACTTTCTTCTAAACAAGTACTTTGTTCCATACCACGATGGAATAATTTTTTGTAAACAAGTTTTTTTCCAATTCACCTGCTTTCAAGCTACTCCTTCCGTGATCGTTTCCCCCTTGACTGAACGATGACGTCATCATCATGTGACGTCACGTTATGCGATGTTACAGTGATATGAACACAAGTTCGGATCCTTGAGGGGACGTACAGCTCAACTCGTGTTACCCTGTCGAAACGTGAAGAAGTACATGTGTTTTATGGAAGGTTATCGACTCGCGCTCCTTCGAAGAATGGCGGTGGCCTTCAAACGCGGCATTGTCTTATAATATTAACATATCAGTTTATTCGCTTGCAGATTGTCTAACAAGTGGTGTTTATAGTCAAGGTGGCTTTCTTTTGAGGCACGAAGCATGAAAAATAATGAAACAAGCGAAATCGGAGAGTTTTCCGATGCGTGTTTCTTGCATGAACAACCGCAACGTCTTGAACGCCGAATATGGTTCTTTCCCTCCCAAAGCTTCAAGTGTATACGAGACATGACACGAGCCTGTAACTATCAGGGGAGAACGAATAGAGAGAGAAAAGACATTTGTGGTACGATGCCTTTTTCGGACAGCTGCTTTAAACGCACCCAGAGTAAAAATAAAATAAGATAAAGAACAAGCAGGATGGGACAACAAATAACTTCTGTCTGGACAGTGAGGACGCAAAGTGCAGCGAAAAAGACACGATATTTTCCTTTGCCCTTTCTCCCACTGCTATGAATTAATTCTTCGCGTCTTCTCTGTACATACACACAGAGTGGAGTGCACCGCCTCCTGCTTCGTGCAGGGACAGCACGTTCTCTTATCCTGCCAAAGGAGCGACTGTTGTGCGACGTCGGGAGCGAACAAAGGGGGAGCTGCGACGCCCACCCGTCATTGATGAAAGAAGGAGGAGGAGGAGGAAGGGAAGAAATGAAATGCAGGGAGGTCAACCAGACGCACGTCCGGTTTGCTACCCTGCACTGGGGGAAGGGGTGAGGGGATTAAAGGAGAAGAGAGACAGAGAAGTGAAGGGCAACGTGTGTGTAGATGTGACCTCCATTGCACGCTTATAAGCGGTCGCGTAGTCCGGTCGTCTTTAGAAAACTTAGAAAATGCCCGCGTCGCTTTGCTGGCCAGCGACACGTAGAGCCATGAGCCAAGTATCTTCTCTTCGGAAAAAGGTCTACTGTCTAGTGTCTCTAACGTTTCGCGTAGCAAGTTGCGTTCGCTCGCAAAACGTTCACATGAACAGAGTAGATGTTCTATTGTCTCGCCAGTGTGGCGACAAGCAAATAACCAGGACAGAAAGAAAACTAGGGAGCAAGAATAGAAATAGTCGTGTGAACGCGAGTTTCGTGCAATGGTGCACCTTTCGAAGCTTTGGGACGTTAAACCCCACAAATCAATCAACCCTTCGAAGCTGCCGGTGACTGAGAGCGCACACACGGTGTGGTCGTGGAAATCGCAATAAAACCCGCTACAGCGGTCTAGTGGCTAAGGCACTTGGCTGCTCACCCGTAGGTCGCGGGTTCGAATCTCAGCCGTGGAGGTCACATTTCCGACGTAGGCGAAAATGCGTGAAGCCCGTGTGCTTGGATTTAGGTCTACGCTAAAGAACCGCGGGTGACAGAAATTTCAGGAGACCTCCACTGCGGCGTATCTCGTAATAATATGGTGGCTTACATTTAGGTGCGACAATATCATCTGGGCTATCTGCTATTCTGTAATTCGTATTCTAATATATAAATAAAAGTGCGATGTAACTGAAGCGCACTTTGAAAATTACAAAGCATGTTTGGCGAAAGCCTGTGGCCATTCGACTGACTATGCCATGTCTTTTCTTTTTCTTCTTTTTGAAGACAAATCTTGCACATCTTGGGCACTACCTCCAGCGTCAGCAATAAAACTGTGCGCAAAAAACTACAAAGAGTTGCCAAGAAAGCGTACCTGTAGTGGAGAGAGAGAAAAGGGGGGGGGGGGTGCATAAACGAGGAACGCATCTGTGGTTGTGTCCGTTTTGTCACTGTTGAACGGAGGCATTCTTTTTCTGGACAGCGACGTACCGTGGATGACATTCAAATCAATCCTTTTTTTTCTGTGTTGTCGTCGTTGTCGTCGTCGTCCTAGTAGTAGTAGTAGCAGTAGTAGTAGTAGTAGTAGTAGTAGTAGTAGTAGTAGTAGTAGTAATAGTAGTAGTAGTAGTAGTAGTAGTAGTAGTAGTAGTAGTAGTAGTAGTAGTAGTAGTAGTAGTAGTAGTAGTAGTAGTAGTCACACAGGCTTCACGTGGCCAAAGTGAGGGAAGGTTGAATAAGGATGATGATGTTGATGATGGCGATGATGATGATGATTATGCTAAATGATTGTAAATACCCTCAAAACGATAATCAGTGGGATGCTAGTGACGATGATGCTCGAAAAGATTGCGACTATGATGACGTGCGAGATCGCTAGCCCAAACCCAAACACTCTGTCGCCTACAGCTTCGCTCTTTTCAAGGCGTGCAACTGGCTGTACCTTTTTTATATATTTCTACAAGAAAGTCAATAGGGTTCCAGTAACGATATCTGGGGCATTCAATGCGTAAACCACGACATTATTATGGGAAGCCGCCGTAGTGGAGGGCTCCGGAAATTCGGACCATCTTGTGTTAACGTTCAAAGGCACCGCTCAGTAGACGGGCCTCTACCGATTCGCCTCCACCGATATGTGAGCGCCGTGGCTGGGATCGAACCCGTGAACATCAATTCAGCGGCTGAGCACCGTATCGTCTGATCAACCGAGGCGGACACCAATGTGCTAGAGAACGATAGTTACAGCGCGAGAACAAAACGACGACATAGAGACAAGAAGGACACGAAAGACACATGTGTCGTCGTTTTGTTCTCGCTCTATAACTATCGTCATGCCATACCAACTAGCCCAAGCTGCCACACTTCGAAGTGCTACAGAAAGCACATTTCCAGTTCTTCCACGCGTGAGCTCGGGAGGAGGTGTCGCTTGTGTTTGTACCGAAGAGGTGCTCCTTCCCGCAAAAAAAAAAAAAGGTCCTAAATTTCTTCCCTTCTCAATTAGAAAAGAGAACACGCAATGGAAAGGAACTTCTCATTTTCACACACCTTGACACCCCCCCCCCCCCCACACACACACACACAGTCATCTGCCACACACAATGAAGCCAGTACAAAGCGAGAGTATGGTCAGACATAAGGATTCAGCTTATAGGCACCGTGGCAGTATGCCGCAAAGTACAAACGCACGCAGCCCACGGAATACGCTTTTGTACTTTCCCTCGTTCCTGAGTGCTACAACAGAGCGGCTCCAACGTCGGCTTCGCATACAGGAACGTCGTACAGCTGAACGTCTGCTGCTTTTCCCTCACATTTATACGCTGAAGAAAACGACGCAAGTAGTTCGTTGAGACCGATTAATCTTGCTTGCTCTTTGTTTATTTTATTCCTATTGCTTGCCATTACTGTTACATTCCTGCACCTTTGGCTTCCAGGTAATACCACGTGGTTTGGACGGCGAATGTTGCAAATTGTTTGCGTGGCACCTACCGTTCGAGGGTGAGGGAGGGGTCCAAAAAAGTCTATTTGGTGCCCTGTGTAGCACCATGGGTATTGAAGCAACGTAGTAATCAAGGCGGCTATGGTGGTCAATGCATTCATGAAAAGGGTATGTGCGAGAATTGCGACAGTAGCTTTAGCCTTCCAAGCTCCTGACACTCTTTTCGCATTCCTCCACTACCGCCATACTTTCTCTCGAACCATTCTCGGAGTTGTTTTGCTCCACCACAGCTCGACATTACTATATCTCGGGCGCGTGTGCACTTGGTCAACTCCAGACTTGGCTTCTACGCACAACGCCACTGCTCTGCGGAGGGCAATGGTACGGGACAAACTTTGGGGCAAGGCATGCCTAGCGCACTTTTACATGTAGACGTAATTTTGTCGTGGGTGCTCTATTTATCGTTCCCTTTGCTCTTTCAGTTTTTCCATTCGCGTCGTATTAAGGTTGGGAGAAAAGCTGCAGGGTGCTATCGAAGTGCCACTTTGCAGGTAGCGTTTTTTCACTTCTACACTTCTACGGGTACAAGAATTCTGTGCGTGTGTACATAGGTATTCGCAAACCGTGGGGAGGAAAGAGGGGGGGGGGGGGGGCTGGGAGCAGGTAGCGCGACCGCCTCCCCGAATACCTCTTCATTTCCCGGCGTACTGATCGTAAGTGCCTAAGTGGAAGGAAGTTGGAAAGAGGGGAGAAGCTTCATGGTGGAAAAATTAACCACTTCACTCGCCCTCTCCTGTCCTACACAAAGAACGCTGCACATTCCAACGCACGCGTGTAGCCTTCGCGTATCCTCTTCACTATTACAACTACACTGCAACTTCGCCTCTGATGAACTATTAACACCAACCCTTTCCTAGACCACGCATGTGCAATTAGGGAGGTGAGCTCGCATTCCATAAGCAGCGTATTCCTTCCTTGAGAGTCAGGTTCACGAATCTTTGCGCCTGTTGATCTGATTGCTCGGAATTCGCCGTCTACTTAGCCAGCTCGAAGTAAGCACGCGCGTTTAGGTGCTTAGCGGGTCACTGATCACTGCGTGAATTCGTGGTGGGATAACTGTTGAGAGGGACGCTTGTGTTTGAACGTGGTTGGAGGACGAAGCTAGGTGTATGGTACGAGCTTTTTGTTGTGCGGCATACTCTTTACAATGTTTGGCTGGCCATGAAGATCCAAGTGATAATCAAGATCACACAGAACGGCTACTGATTATATATCAAGAAAGTTAGGAGTGGAATTTGTTCGAGACTTGCGTGTTTATTAGAGCTCTTATTGCATTACCAATAAACACTCTTTACATAAATTCACTGCACGCCGAGCAGTCATAAAAATTTATTTATCATCGAGCGAACTCAAGTATCTCATTATTATACGCTCTCTTCACCTCACTAGAAACATATATTTGCTTTTTTTTTCTACCTACACTTTTTTAGTGGTGAAGCTCCTTAAGCCGTGGGTCGTGCATCCGCGATGTATGTAGTAGTAGGAGTGGTCATTGTCGTCGTCTTCGTAGTAGTAGTAGTAGTAGTAGTAGTAGAAGCAGTAGTAGTAGTAGTAGTAGGGCACACGCGCGCCATCCTTTGAATTAAGGAGGAAACCCACGCACGTTATCCATAAATAAATAGATTGTTGTTTCTGTATAAATATCCTACAGATACGAGTATCGGTGACTTATTCTGCGATAAAATTTGCCTTGAATTTGATGCCTAATAAAAATAAACTAGTATCAAAAGGACGCACTTTGAGCACTATCTGGTTGCCACGTTGAACTCGCTGGGCGTAATCTTCATGGTTTTAGCAAGGTTTAGCGAGTGTTGGGCCGCAATTGCACATAGAAGAGGCGGTGAAAGGTAAGAGTTAGACCCTAAACTCAGGCCGTAAAAAAGTGAGCGCGTACCACTCCTCTAGTCCAGCCGTGCCACCTCTAGTTTAGTCCTTGGAATGTCTGCTGGATGGTGGTACTTCCATATGATGACTATATGATGAAAACAGCGAGATGGCAGTTCTTGGAGTCTTAATTAGATGGACGGAAGGACGAACGCACGAACGGACGGACGGACACATGGATGAACGGATGCATGGACGGATGGATGGGTGCACGGACGGAAGGGAGCAAGAACAAACGGTCGGACGGCAGTGCAAACGACTGACGGATGCTTTGCCCCACTCATCATCGTGCACTCCGTGGATATGCCGTGACTTTTTTTTTTCACTAGAATTGTACCATAAAGCACTTGCGCAGCAGGTCAGCATATCCGAACGCGGCTTGTCTATTTGTATGTGGTAATGTAGCGTAAAAGCTCTACCATCGCAACGACAATGTGAGGTGAGATGTGTAGCTCGAAAATGGTAAGCGTTTTGTACATCGTTCGTAGTTCCGATGTGAGAATTTTTTCGCACCTTATTACAGTGCTGTAAAACAACGACCATTGCAGACAAGTAAGCTGTGTCCCTCATTTTATTCTGTCCTGGCATGAATTGTCTATGCTTATTTTTCAAAATTTATTATGCGAATTATTGTTTCCTTGGCCAATATTGAATGAATGACATACCTTGCCGTAGCCCTCGAGGGTTTGCAAGCATATAGTGAACGCTGTAAAAGTGTTTTCACTATGCCTGGTACCTCTTTGCTTTGGCCCGTTTACCCGAAGTTTGCGGGATTATATCCCGGCCCCAGCAGCGGCATATCAATGGTGGCAAAGTGCCAGCGGCCTGTGTTCTTATAATTATGTGTACTTTAAAAAAAAACCCAGTTAGTCGAAGTTTCTGGAGCCCTTCACTAAAGCGTTTGTTCCAATCAAATCGCTTTATTGAAACGTAAAATTCTAACAGTTTTCAGTATTAACAGTGGACCGTCTACTGCAATTTATTCTGGCCACGAAAATTTGATACGAGTTTACTGCAGCAGCTGTGAACTTCATGGCCCTACCTGAATCAGTGAGCGTAAAATATTAAGGTGGTCAACTGCAACTTCTGAACAATTGCTGATTGTCGTCTTGTGACAAAGCAGCTCCAAGCTACGCGAAGCCAAACGGAGCCGAGAGTGCGAAGATAAGACAATTTTTTTGTATTACCCGACATTCCCGTGGATGCTCGTGGAAGCTGTATGCATTGCAGCTTCCATAGATACTGGCGCCAGAGTTTCCTGTAGTGCATTTATAGGAAACTCTATGGCTGTGACCGAACATTTTAACCCTAAGGATATCCGAATTCTACTTATCTGCCGTGTAATACACGGTTACTATAAGACGTTCCCTGATACAGATGCACATATTTAGCATTAGACATATGGTTATTGTATGTTACGAGGTCCGTATATGCCATTGAATCTCGATGCCAATGCAAGTCCTGTCGGCCAAAAAGCTGATTTTTTTATGACGCTTTGGCTGAGGTTGGTTTATCTAATTAGGCTTTGCAACCCAATAACAGCATTTGCAAGTAGTTTCTATCACAGGAAATGTTTCGCACCTACTTTTAGTGAGGCATCTAAAGATTCATGATCGAGTAGCTGCTACTACCCTTTTATTGCCCTTTGTGGCCTTATATCGTGCTCTATTCAGCTGTAGAGACGGTCATTACAGCCGGCCTATAACCACCCCAGGTTTGAAAGTGGGTCAGGGTTTATTTATGTACCAATGGTCCTGAATTGTTTTTTAGAAAGAACAAAAACACTAATGAGCCATCGATTTGTCATCAAAAGTAAAAGAAGAGCATGCTCGGGTGGAATTAGAAACTAAATTATGCAGCCATCGCCAGAGGCTTTCTTTTTTTGCCGTTTAAAGAAACAGCACTGCCCCAGACGCCGTAGTTCTGTTGTTTATCGTCGAGAGAATTGATTTACCTCGCGTCGGTCTGCCATGTTTCCTTGCTCATCCTATTTCGCCTAGTTATATCAGTAGCTACGGTGCTCAGGTGCTCACCAAAAGGTTGTAGGTTCGATCGCGGCTGGGGAATTTCGATGAAGGCAAAATGGTAGAGGCCCGTGTACTCTGGAATGTCTGTGCACGTTGAGGAATGCTAGTAGATGTTCGAAATTTCCGGAGCTCTCCACTACGGCCTCTCTAATAATTATACCAGTGTTTTGGGGCGTTCAACATCCGATATTATTATTATTATTATTATTATTATTATTATTATTATTATTATTATTATTATTATTATTATTATTATTATTATTATTATTATTATTATTATTATCGCTCATCCACTATGCATCTTACAGTCGCTGCCGATGCGTCCTTAGCTGAGCTCGTAAGTGACAGTTCTATTCATAATATTTATTTATTTCATTTCTCGTACAAGAGAGAGAGAGAAAGTAAGCAGAAAGGCGGCAAGGTTAACCAGGGCTGAGCCCCGGTAGGCAACCCTGCACTAGGGAAGGAGAGAAGTGGGAGGACAAAAGTACAACCGCACCTGAAAGAGTGACGGCGCATCGTAAAGACAACGAATTCTGGCCGAATTTGCATACGTTAATCTTGACGGACCGGTTAGCATTTGATGAAAACGCAGAAAGGTGAGGACGGAGCGAAGAAGTTTTAGCCGTCTTCTCTAATCACTTATATTGTTCGTTTTCTTTTAGGCTGTGCGACGTTTTTTTATTTTGTTTTTTTCTGTAGTTGCCACCAGTAAAGCAAGACCAATAACACGTTTTTTGGTGAAATATCTAAGCGCTACGAAACATTAGTCGTAGAAAAAAAAACGGAGCCTATTGATTTCACGAACGCTACGTGCGACGCGACAGAATAATTTGCATTCCTCTCCAGGAATTTGCATAAGGCTGAGGTGGCACGTTTTGACGTTGGCAAAGTGGAACGGAGACTAGGTTCGTGGAATGAAGAGGCGAAATAAAATTTATTATTAAAAAAACTTCAAAAATGTTGGTACAGAGCCATCTTATCTACAGGATCGCACGGGGACTACTTCTGAAAAGGGAGGTGACACATTTTTTTTTTTTTTAGCTTGAATGAAATCCCGGGGCTCCGATTCACTGTCGGAACTGTCACGTGTTCTCTGTGTTACGCGGAAACAGATAACGGATGTCAGAAAGTTTCCGGTTGCACTTTTTTTTTTCAATTCATTTATATGTCTTTGTATGGCTTAACCTTGTCTAGCAGTATGAATTCAGTAAGTCTACGGAGTATGAATAAATGAAACATTTATAAAGGAGCTGGTGCTTTAGACGTTATGGGCAGGCTTTAACTCCATTGCGCGAGGTACTTCTTCAAAAGAAATACGGGTAATCTTGGAAAATAAACGTTATACATGAATGAAATGGCAGCTACACTACCGTGAAATGATGCAAACGTTTAATGTAGAGGTCTCTCGTGCACTGCGAGGTATATTAACTTAAGTAAATCACTTTTTTTTTCCATTTTAGGTCACAGCTAGGTCCTCGCTTTTCACTTGAAGCTTTATACATCAATGTGACAGAAGGGTGTTCGTGAACTATTGTACCGTGGGATCAGTTTTTTATTTACCTTAATAATAATGATGATGAAAATAATATTAATAACAGTAATAGTATTACCAGAGGTTGAACGTGCCAAAACCACAATGAGATCATATGAGACGTCATTGTAAAGGGCTCCCAAAATTTCGACCACCTAGGAGTCTTTATATGCACCGAAATTTCAGTGCAAAGACCTCGAACTTTATATATTTTGTAACACCTCTATAGGTCTTCCTAGTCATATATATATATTTTTCATCTTCGTCATTAAAATTAACGTCTCTCTTCCTCTCGCTTTCAGTTTCCGAAACTCCCACGGACACAAAAGTGCTGAATTTCTTCCCTGGCGGGCATTTTTTGAAGCACAATTGGAATACGAATAACAGATACATGTGTCCACCCTTCCAGCTAATGTATCCAGACTTACTGTGATATTTCCCGTGCCATGAATGTACGAGTTGAACATAGGGAAGGCAGGGCAGACAAAGACTAGTTTTTAAGGTGAAAGACTAAGATTCTTCAATAAATGCGAAAGGGTAACGTTTGCGAGAACACAAGAGATACGAAAAATCATGATGTAATGACGTCCTCATAATATCTCAGATGGCAGAAATGTGTGGCGTAATCATGATTTCGCGTAATGTGACAAAATATACTAACGTTATAACATGACGAAGTCGCTTGGTTGAAGGCTCGTCAGGATAAACGCACTTTTGACCGATCAACGGTGTCATATCATGATGGAGTCATTGCTTTTTTTCTGTTCTTGCGCACTCGATTAGACGCCACAAATTAACAAAGTGTTATCGGGGCCATCAAGAGGTTTACAGCATTGCGCCATAAAATTGTTGCAAGCTCCCGTTTAAGATAGTGGCATTCTTGGGCGATATTAGTGCAATTCAGTGTTTTATACGTGACATTGCGTTTTTATGGGACTGTTGAGTGTTTTGTTGACAAGTATGTGACTGTCATGTTGGCTATTATGGGATTGCCCGACTGTACTCAGTAGGTTCTCCTCAATTTGTAATCATCACCATATATGCACGTATACGTGTTTGTTAAATACGTCGTTTCGAAATATCATGTCCTAACTGTTATGCTAAACTGTATATTGTATGTGCAGTGGACTTGCTACGCTTGGAGACTTGGAGCTTCAGTGAGCATTGTTATTAGACACTTTTAAGGGATAAACAGTGGCCGGCGCCCAATTGGTGGGCCGACACCTCCTTACGTCACGTCAAAAAAAAAAAAACAGGGTGTCCCGCTAGATGTTAGCTGGAACAGAGTAAGACTATAATGTACGGTGCCACACGTCATGGGTTATAAATTTATGATCTGTCCGATTTACCACTTTGTTAATCAGCAATACGTCTAACTATTGGCGCAATATTCATGCTTAAACCATAGGCATGCTGGCTTTGTGCCTTCACCGCCCCTTCTTTGTCGATACATGCAGGGGATATATAGGTGCTCAGAAGTATTCAGGACACTATCCTATGTAATCATAAAACAGCGCAGCCTGGGAACCTCTGACAACCCCTATGTATGTTCCAAGCAACGAGAGGGAGATTCACCATTACAAATATCATTAGTAAGTCCTCTCATTATCTTTCCTCCTTGAAATAATAATGTGTAATCGTGCTCATTATTATTCAGTAATGTACTGAAATGCGCGCAACTTACTCACTTTCCTTACAAACCCTTCGTCGGGGCGCTTCGTTCATTCTTCAGCAGTTAACTGTTTCAAAGCACAACGAACAAAAGATGAGAGCAAAGTGTCATTCGTTCTGCAGGGTGTTTCGACGCTTTATTCCGTCCTCGTTAGTTGTCTCTTTCATCGGCTCGATCCGTCTTCTTCGAGACAGCGACTAATTCATCCTCGCCCACCTCTCTCCTCAATCCATCCGGGGGCAATCCCTTGAGATAGCTTTCCGGGGTCCTCGGCATGCAATTAGGTAATGCTGCATGGGGAGTTTAATTAGTTGAATGCATTGAAGCACCTGAGTTTTGCGTCGAGTCACTTTGTACTTCTTTTACATTTAGGCTTTGGAAGAAACCTATCTACTTTAAGTGATCGCCGTCCATTCTGATCCTCTAACAAAAAATAACAAGAGAAACACTGTTTTAGTGGTCCTAGAGTCCATTGTACTAGCGCTCCCCCAGACAGAGGCATTTGATTCCGAAAGTCCAATCGTATATTTCGCCACAAGGGCGCACAGGCGCCATCTAGTAAAAGGCCGGGGAATTGGGAGTTTTCATTGCCGGTCGCGTTCCCCTTGTGACGTCACACGTCGCTTCGTCCCATTTGCGACTCCACACTGGGCTTCGTTTTCCTCCCCGATTTCTAACTGTTCGAAGAATTGCAGATACCAGAACAAGTCCATGCGAGGCGTGCCTTTGCTATCCTGTCGCCGTACGTGTTATTGAAAGTGTTGCGGCAGCTGACTGCATCAAAGAATTTCAGTTCTCGTCGCCACCCTATGTTAAAGGTGGTCACACCGGCGTTTGCATTTTAGGGTTCCAACACAACTTTTCCCGCCGCTGCATGACAAGTTTTGCTATATTCGCAGCATGTGCCACGACAAATAATCATCTCAGGAAACTAAGCACACTCAAATAATCTTCTTTCTAATGAG
This sequence comes from Rhipicephalus microplus, assembly GCF_013339725.1. Classification (NCBI taxonomy): domain Eukaryota; kingdom Metazoa; phylum Arthropoda; class Arachnida; order Ixodida; family Ixodidae; genus Rhipicephalus; species Rhipicephalus microplus. Next base: position 120,470,282 of record NC_051167.1, read on the forward strand.
CTTCAACCTGATGAGCTTCTCCCACTCATTGTAGTCATATGCAAAAACACCAAGAATAAAAATTAAAATAAGAATAGTCAAGTGCACAAACTAAATTCTAATAGGATGATGCATAACCTTAATCTCCACTATCCTGCTATCAACGACCTACAACATCATCTCAGTGTTGCCTAGACGTTCTATCACGATGCTTACGCCGAATTCCTCATCTCTATTGGATGACGAATCAGTGATTTGTTTTAATTGGGAACAGAAAGAACAGAGCCGAAACAAGCGAGCGTAGTAATTCTCTTTGATGAAGCTCGACAAGCTTCTGGGAATCAGCAAAAAGAAAGTTATCAACATGAGTAAAGAAAAGAAACGACAGCATGAAGACGTACTATAAACCCAAAAGGGTGGAAGCATAGATGTTCGTCCCACACAGATCATATTCGCGAGTAGTGATCAACAGACCTCTTGTAGAGATTCGTCCAGTACTTTGCGTGAAGCGCCACTTGTTTAAGTAAAAAAAAAAGCGTCGTGAGAAGAGGCACAAGATTTGAGAGAAAAGGATGGAAAGCTTCTAGTAACTATCACGAGGCTGTTTAATGGGCAAGTTTTCCTGTAAGTTTACGTAAACCAAAAACCGATGATATAACCGTCATCGAGAAATGAGGCGACGAGGCCATTTGTTTCCACCAAATCCCCAACACTCAATATATTTATGGAACCCCAAAAATATAGTAAATAACAGACAAGAACCAGAGCATACAAAAGTAGAAAGAGGTTAACAGGAATAACAGATGGCTAAAAGGCGCGAGCAGTGCGCGAAAATAAATGTTCACACAGAAAAACACATATCGCCATATACTGGGACGCGTTGCTTGCAGCTGATGCGACGGAGTAACGGCGAAGACACACAATGCAGCAGGGGAAGTCTGGCGAATAGGTTGACAAGCTCACATCGTTGCCTTAGAGGGAGAAAATTTGAGGTCAGTGACCTTTCGGCGTTTGGCAGCCGCAGCTCGCACCAGAGGCCGGAGACGTTTCTTGGCCAACGCCAGAAGATCAGAACAAGCCTGGTCCACGGCAGGTGACGAGAAGAAGCTCTGAGTCCAGGTGGGAGCCCGCAGTGACCTTGATGCAGGAGCTCTGCTGGCCACCATTCCCACACCCTGGCCACCTTCTCCACTCGTTCCCAACTCGGCCACGTCTTTCTGGCTTCGCTGTTCTTCTCACGTGGCTCACCTAAATCTTCGTTGAGGCAGGCACCTTATTGGTTTCAAATATTCATGTCCACACGTGCCGTAACCGAGCGTCACCTTCGTCGCCCTCTTTCGTTCAGGCTGATAGCGTCGCGCACTTTTCAAACGCGCACAATCACGCCACAGTGACATAGCACGCAATCGCATCTCCTGTAGCAGAAAAAAAAAATGTACCGAGAAAAGTTCGCACACGCACGTCGACTTCGTGCTTGCCTGCCTTCAGACCCCGTGAGGGTATTGAAGCTCGTAGTGTCGAGAACGGCATAGAAACGCATAAAAAACACTCTTATAACTCAATCCACTATAAGACTATACGAGGACTCGTGTATATGCAGCCACATGCTTGCGAAAGGAAGAAAGAATTATAAATGTAAAGAAACTGCGGTGAAACGGCAGTCCGCGGCAATCATCAAAGGTTGTGTCTTTCTAATGTAAGGCTTACGTAAAGCGGTGAAGGAAACAAGTGTGTAAAAAAAGAGAGAAATGAGTTCAAGTAGAGCGATAAAGCGGTAAAATAGTGGGCTAAGGATACGCTGTTGTAAAAAAAAACGTGTCTCCTGCTTCACTAATGAGCGGTGACAGAGTAATATTTTCGGCCAGTGCATTGCCTTCGTTTTTTTTTTTCTTTTTTCTTTCTTTTGGTGCTTGGACGGGTTCAGTCAAGGTCGACCCCGGTCGGACTCAGATCAAATCGCTTTCCAGAAATCGGAGACCACGCGGAACAAGGGGAAGAGAAGGCAGATGAGAAAGAGGGAAGTGGGGATGGGAAGGCGAGGGGGAGAGGGGGGTGCGCTGAAGGAGACTTCTGAGACTGCACGTGTAAAAAGTCTTTCGGCTTCTATTGAAGCATGCCGCTGTCGCGCGCAATGTCTTGATGTCCTTCGGCGATTGCCTGAGCCATGTGGTAAGTTCACAAGCAGCACCACAAAAAGTCAGCTTTCCTTTGTACTAATACATCCGTAGGTACCTCATTAAACCCGAAAAGCGACCGCCGGCGCCATCGGCGTCAACGCGCACGGCGCAAGCAGTCACGTGATCAGAGTGTATGGCTTGATGATATGGTTGCACGACGTCATTGTTACACCACGGCATATTAAAATTTGTGACGTCATTACGGTAATATAAATCACTGTGAGAGTACAGACCTTATTATTAAAGATATCTGGGCTTTTACATCCTAAAACAACCATACGATTATAAGAGATGCCATCATGGAGTGCTCTCGAAATTTCGACCATCTGATGTTCTTTAACGTCCACTGATGCCGCACAGTACATGAGCCTCTACCATATCGCCTCTATAGAAATGCGACAGCGGCGGCAGGGGTCGCACCCGCGACCTTCGAAATCGCAGCCGAGCACCATAGCTCATGTTCCACCGAGGCGGATGGTAGTACAGACCTTGGCTTGACACGGTGCCGCAATCACATGACATCGTCGCTTGATTGAATTCAAGTCGGGGAAAGCTGCATTGTCTACAATCCTGGCGGCAATGCGAAGCTGCGTAAAACGTCGTTGGTGTTCAAAAGGGTAGGAAGGATCAATGCAACCGACAAGGCAAAAAAAAAAGAAGAGAAGAAAAGGATGGCTTCCACGTTCGAGTAGTATTAGACGAATGCATAAAGGGCCTTGTGAGTTTCTGAAATTTTATTTCATTTGAAGTACAATGCATTCTATGAAATAGAAATCGGAGTTTTAATTATATATCTTGCACCGGTATTTGAGAAATCAATTTTGTTTGCTAAAAGCACGAGTATAGTAATTTATATTTCCCATTGATGGATGATTGTTGTAGCCTGGAAAGTCGAAGAACCTGAGCTAGGATGCTTGTGAAAATAAACAATAACACGACAGAGAGGACTACATATTTTGTCTTCTTTACGGTTTGATGTGGCAGTTAAGATACTCAATATGGCATGTTGTTTCATATTGTTTTCGCTGATCACTCCTAAATACATATTTGCTACAGTGTGTTTGTTGCCAGACTCAAAGAAAACCATTTTTTTAAAGAACGCGTATTGCTAAAGCTTGACTTTGCAGCGAAGACGCTTGAAGAATGCATTCTCAAAGCTTGAGTGGTGAAAGAAGTAATTCTGAGACTTGTGCTACAGGAGGAAACAGAAAACAAACTGCTTCCAGGAAGTGAACCAAATAAAATGCCACATCGCAAAAAACATGATATGCGCAAGGAAGGATATTGCAAAAAAAAAGGAAACGGCAAACGCCTTCATCGGCACTAATTGGGAAGTGCTTTTCTCCTTGGTTATACGGGGATAGGTTGTTTCGAGGATAGAATCTTCGAGGACACACACACGTACACACACAAACGCACACAGAGAGAGAGAAAGACGCAGAGACAAACCGAGCTGATCGGAAATGTCTTGCAGACACCAAATGGAGTATGTCCTTTCTGTCGGCTGCAAAAGCAAAGGGAGTCATACTACTTGAGATAATTGTATTTGTTTTTTTATATATCCTATTCTATTTTGTTACGTAGCTTTCCTACGGAGCGTTGTGCTGACGCATTGTTGACTGAGCTTGCGAACAGCACCATCCCCCTTACCAGCTGTCTTTTCCTGCCATTGTGGCCTGTTTTATTTCTTTCTTTTCTTTTTCACCGTTTTCATTGAAAGAAGAGACGACATAGGAGGGGCTTATTTAGTGATACCTCCAAGGTCGAGTGCAGTTTCCATTACGTCACGAAACAAATAGTGAAAGGTCCGATTTATTTTCTAAGATGGGAGCTTTGTTGGCTGTATTATCCTAAAGCATTCCCGACATTCTCTCTGTGTATTTTCGTAACCATTCAAAAAGCTCGGAGTAAACCTTAGTAGAATTACATTCGATCGCTCTGGTCTTTCAAGTACAAGTAAGTGTTGCGAATGAGTTCTGCAGTATACCCCGCAAGGTGGGTGAAGGAATATGAGACGGTTAATTTGCTTCCCTTGTCTTATCTACGTGCTCCTAGCGCTTACAAAAGTTATGAATCAGTACCGACTAGTCAGAGCCTCGTGCCTTCTAGGTTAATTTACAACCAACTGTTAGTAGCAGGGTAAAATGGTGGAGGAATAACACAAGGTTCTTTAAGGTGTGTGGTAGCAGGAATTCACAAGAATACCCATGTGAATCTGTAAGAAAGGAAACCTTCTAAATAAAGAAGTATTCTTCCTTGTCATGTGATAGAACCTGAGACCAACCTCATAACCAACTCAGTTCACGGAGATGCTAGCGTGTTTGCTAATTAGTCAAAACCTCGAAGTACATAGACACACAGTATTACAAGTGCATTTGCGATATTGTTTTCATAGGCTTGGGTAAAAAGTACAACAGTAAGATTCCTTTTACCTTTGAGGGCGTCTTAGGCCAAAAGGGATCATGTGACTTTAACCCAATTCCTTGCTGGTTATGGCGCTCGAATGCCGACCCAATCGTCGTGGAATTCTATCCCAACCGTGGCGACAGCGTTTCGATAAAGGCAGAAGGCCGGATGTCCTAGTGTCTGGATTCGGGGGCCCGTTAGAACAACCCCCAGGTGGTCGCAGCCTTCCACTACGGCATCTTTCCTTGTAATATTGTGACCGCATTCTTACGGCTTGCGCTTCATGTCTACTTCCCACCTTTAACCACCTCGAGTTCATGGTATATACTAGTTCACTGTATTCATGGCACTGCGGCCCAACGCTCGCTAAACCCCTCTCAAAACCTAGGAGGTTATGCCGAGCGAGTATAACGATGCAACCCTTTCTTGTCAGATAGTGCTCAATGTACAACATGATAATGGCTGCTAATGGGGAATGAGACAGGAGAATTCGGCTTTTAGCTAACGCGCACGCTGCAAATTTTTTATTGTTCAACAACGCACATGAGAAATCTCCCACTAGCACCACCTTGTAGGTCAAAACGTAAGACTGCTTACACACTACGACTACGACTACGATTACTACGAGGGACGAACGGGCACCGGAGCTTCGCCCTTAAATTAGCTGCTGAATTAACGTGACGTTGTTTCGAGCAAACCCGGCCATAACGATGACAAGGGGCTGGCACTGCTTAAGCCATTAATCAGCCACTTTCCGGGATTAATTCTTATGGCTCTATTTCCTCTGACAAGGCTGCGGAGGTCCCTTTTCGAGGGGACCATGTGTCTTTCTTTATGGTCTCCCATTAGGTGGCGCTGGAGCAAACCTGTTACTCACTGGCATAATGACCCAGTGCCGTCGGAGGCCGCCCGTAGTTATTTACTTGCTTCTTTGCGGCTTCTTCGGTGTGGACGAGCTCGCCACGTGGAGAGACAAATTTTGTGGTTTTCCGACACATTCCGAACAAGGCACTGAAAAAGGGGGCACAGAATTTCGTGATTTTTTGCTGATGCCGTTGCTGCTCGCTTTCGTTAAAAAACCAAAAATAAACAACGCTTTAGTGACATCGGCTTATCACTGTCGCACATTAGACTTCGGGCTTCATTCCCTGATTAAGTAGTTCCATGCCATTGGGACAACATACACGGAGCAAAATAAATGAACAAATACATTAATAAAGTAAAACATTTTTGTGTACCTAAACTTCAGTATAGCGTCGCATTAATATGGACAGCAAAAAAAAAACGACTGATAACGTTTGTAGACTTCCTCCATACCTTGCTGCCTGCTGTTTTTGAGCACTAAAGTCTGATTTATTCACCTGAATAATAAAAAACACGTACGAGCTCTCTACGAAACAATTATGAGTTGATAAAGCGCACTGCTATTGAAAATCGTATTTCTTTGTTAAATAGGCTCAAGACATGATCAGGTATAACGCTTATAATGATTGTTACAAGGTTGTACCTTACAAGCACGCCATCCATTCTGTCAAGTAATGACTCGCGCAAAAAAATAAAGAATGTTAACCTCCAAACAGACGTCGAAGGCGTTCCTGTTTTGACTTGATAGAAATATGTGCGCATACTCTTCGCACTTTGTCCACGTGGAGATTTCGTTTGTTCAGGAAAGTAAAATCATTATTGCTCCACTTTTGAGGGACGCTCCGCATTTCCGCATTTTTTTTCAGACAACACGACGAGCACAACCCTGTAATAAAGAAAAAAACTGAACAACTCTCCAATCGAAATTCCTTTCATTTGCAGTCCTGGATGATGACACGGGCCATTTCGCATGACTTTGAAAGTGTGCGGCGTTCCTGTACTCAAATGGTTGGGGAGGGTCCGGGAAATACTTATTTAGGTTTCATAATATTAATTAGAACTAGCAGACAAAGATGCCAAAGAAACTTTTGGGACTTTTATTGTTAGTAACAGTAACGCACATGTGAGAAAAGAAAAGTGGATCAAAAGGTAACTAAACACTGGCAGGGCCCGTACCTGTGGCTGTCGAATAACGCGTCCGATGGTCTACCGACTAAGATACGGAGGCGCCCATCCACCCGTCCCCTTTATAGGATATAACTGTACGCCACCAAAGTTAACGGGGGGGGGGGGGGGGGGATTGCCCTTGCTGTAGCTGAAATGGTAGAGCATTGGACACATTATTCGAAGGCCGCATGTTTGGTCCCCGCCAGTGGCAAGTTGTTTTTTCGTCCACTTTTTGATCTTCTCATCACGTTTGCATTGCAGTTGCTATTAATATTAACCCCTACACTTTCCTTGGCATCATTGTCGGATAATTCTCATTAATATGGTGTCCAACAGAAGAAAACAAACCGTCAAGTTTCAACTTCTTTCCTCGGGTTTATGAAGTGGTTCTGGATATGACAGCCCTTTCAGGAACGACTCGACCCTATTGCTCGAAAACCCTGTCTGTGGTGCGCTTGGTGCCCACGCACAATAATAGGCTTTACTTTGTTTTCCTTGCATCCCAGTGATTGTCTTAGATTTATTAACACCCTGCTCAACGTTAATGTCCCAACTTTGCCTCCACATGCGCTTTGTAGGTGGCTTTCTATCTACCTTTCTTGTATAAGTTCGATCGTTTTTGTATGCTACACCATATCATACGCAAGAGCATGCACCTAGACTAACCATATTCTGGCCGCATTTCGTAAGCCTTTCTCGCCTTCAATGCATCTATCTTTGACAAGGCATAATAAGGTAACTCAGGCCCGACACTACCAACATACATGCCTCAAAGCTAGAACGACTGTCGGCATTTCGTTGTCAACGAGGCCGACGCGCAGCTAACGGGAGAACAAGCGACTAGCTTGTTTCGTCTTGTGACGTGTCTCGGATTGTCTGGTATTTACTCATCTTATTTTGACCGCGACGCGTCTGCACTATGTTGACCCACCAAGTGCGAAGCATTATCGGATTCACCCGAATGCATGCCACACTTCTCCTATGCACACTCTTCGGCTTCGAAATTCCCTGATCTGCCTTCTGTCTCGCCGACACCGGATCACGTTTCGGCTCAGCTTGGCTTGGCTCGCCTTCTAGCGTTGCGCATGTTTGTACGCTGCAGTGAGCTGGCAGTTCCGTTTACCCAACAGGAAAACTCTTTCGCATCTACCCCTCCTCGAAGTGCAACCTGTTTTCTTTGAACGTACTGGCGTAGTCGTTTCGGTGTCGAAGGACCTGTCGCTCGGTGGCTTTGTTCGTGCCCTCGCCTTGTTGCCCTGGTGAAGCGAAGACGAACGCCCGAAAACTCAACAGACATATGTTGATCAACATTAATAAATGTAAAATCTTTATCCAATTACACGTATTGAAGGGAGTGTCGATTCAATTACTTAATTGCAAAGCACGATATCAGAATGGCAGGTTGATTTGAAATTGCGAACTAAGACATCAAGAAGACTGGTTCGTGTTTGTTCGGTGACCTCTTTTCATATATTGCGTAATGAAAGTAATTGACCAAGGTGTCTTTACAATAACAGACAAATGGGCGAGTTTATGGGCATTGATGTTAAAAAGACTTGAAATGCAAGCACAGACGAAAGAGAGAAGTCATGACACCACAAATATTCTTATAGTACTCATACACATGCGCTCACAATATTCCGATTCTAAGCCAAGTGGAAACCGGATCTTCCACAGCAAAAGACAAACGCGAAAAAACGCGTACTTTTCGAGTATGCTTAAAAATGTAGGTCCAAAAGAGCGTGTATTTACACGATTGATAACTAGATGCATGATATATAAAGATAAGCTAGTTATTTAAGAAACGTCCGCTAGTTAAACTATACTTCTTTGGCTGCACTTAGCTCTAAGGCCTTTCAGACAGAAATATTTCATGGAACAACACCTCAAAAGAAATGAGCACGTCCCCAGAGTAGCCATATTTAACTTTCGCGAGAAGCGGATCACCAGGAAAGCTGTAGCAGCTTACGGTCATTCAATAAAGTTTTCACGAATCCTTAATTTGACCTTCTTCGTCCTTAATTCTTTGCCTTGGGGTTATTTGTGAACCATTGCTTAATACACACTCGCAGTCATTCCCTCATCTAAACCCCATGTTCTCGCCAAGTATAAACTTTATTATTAGGTTGCGAGTATGACTGTCCAAGCGAAAATGTGGAAGGTAAAGAAAATACTGTCGTATATTGGAGGTAATGCAACCCTATGTGCACTTGTGTCATCGAAGTAAGAAGGGCTACAACCTTGTCGTAAGGCTCTCAACGGCTGTATGATCGATAGTCAGAGCTATTTACACATGCCCTCAGTTCTCTTTTTACATGCACGGACCTTGTTATCAATATTAATTACAATGAAGGCGTTGTATACCTCATCAAATCACAAAATGCACCATCCGTGTAGGTGCTACACAAATTGATGTGTCAAAAGTATCACTACTTGACTACGTCATGGTGTGTGTAATGAAAATATTCTTTATCGGGGCTAAGGTTCGTCAAGGCTTGTTTTGCGTGTCGTGCGAGGAAAAACGGACTTTGAGACGACGCGGTAACAACACACACCACGTTTATGACAGAGCACGAAAGAAAAGAAATAGAACACAGAACCAGAAAAACCGTGAAGTCGAATAAGTTACAGACTGTCTGATCGACGAGAAAACTAATGAACGCGAGTTCAAGGCGGAGAGTTCCAAAACATCACGATGAGATAGGGGGCCCGATGAACGCCGAGGTGCAGGGCAGGAGGCGGCGACAGGCGATCAGGAGCGGGATGCGTCTCGATGTGCGACGCTACGATGACGACGGCGTTTGACGGCGTGGGGGCGACTACAGAGCAGTCAAATCGCATCGAAAACGCGATGCTCCATGCAGGGAATGGCTAGCTCACCCAGCGAACTGCTTGCGTCGAGACGCGATGCTCGGCGCAACCGTGACCATTAGCCAGGCCACGTCCGTCGCTGTGCCGAACGGCTGACCGTGGGGACGCCTCGCCGAGATCCGCGATGTCCTCGGCAAGGAAGAGAACGGCAGGCCAGGCCGCACCCCGAGATGCAGTACTCGTGCCGGCAACGCCACCCCAGCTGGTAGTTGGACGGCAGTAGCGTGCAGAGCCGTGTTACCCAGCCGGAACTTGGATCGCCTGCGTGCGACGCTTCGGCCCGCTGTCTACCGTCTGCCGCTGCTTCGGCTCGTCCCCAGCAACGAAGCTTACCGCCACTTAATGATCGCACGTGGCCCGATTGTGGCACGCCACCTCTATGGGCCACCACAGGTCATCAGCTGATTGGCTGACATCAAGCGCACAGTTGGCTCAAAATCCCACGCGCCTTGCCCCGCATTTTCGTCGTTATCATCGTTTTTCTCAAATCCTCACAGTGTGACGTAATGTGACACCACAAATCAATAAAGTTTGTGACGTCATTATGACGTCATAATGGTGTTGTTATGACGTTACGAACATTATGTTGCATGAAGAGTGCATTATAGAGTTTCTATATACACACTAGAGAGAACTCTGGCGCTGGTGTCTATGAGAGCTGAAACGCATGGAGCTTCAGTGAGCATGGGAATTATGGGTAGTACAAGCATTTGCCTATACTTCGTACTTTACGTTCCTTTTGGCTTTGCATGACTTGGAGCTGCTTCGGGTCACACAATTAAAAAGGCTTCGTTTTATTCAAAGCAATACCAAAACACTACACTAAACGAAGCTCCAAGTGCGATTCACCACCCGCCAGAACGAACCCTAGGCAAATCCGTGTACAACACATCATTCCCATGATCGCTGAACGATCGCAGTGCCTGAGTCCCCTCTAGTTTTTAAGGAAACATAAACTGCATCACATGACATCGTAGTTTGGTGAAAGGTGGCGTGATCGCAGAGGCTTTGCAAAAAGCCAGTGCGCAGAAAAATCTAGCAACGCCTCCAATCCCGGAGGCATTGCAAAATTACGTTAGGTGGCGCCACCTAAGCATAGTCACATAACCTAACCATAGTAACCACGTCAGGTCTATATATTTATTCAAAATACCTTACAGACCAACAGAGCATTGTGTAAGGGGAGCATAAAAGGAATAGATACACTAATCGGTACAACTTCCTTGGTACAATTGGTACAATATCCAGCGCGTATGGTAGTGGCGCCAATGCTGCGGGATTGGGGCAGTGCTTACGGTTAATTTACGCATTTTATGAGTAATCTAAGATGGTCGTCCCAAAAAAGTGAGCACCGCCTCTATCGTAGGCGAACTCACGGGGTGGACAATCCCGATTTTTACAGAATTCCAGAATATACTTTGCCTGTAAAGCGTGCTTTGCCATTGCAACAATCTTAATGCGGCAAAGCACTGAAATCGTGCTGCAGGGCACTTTGAGCGCATTAGGTTTATCGTTAAAGAAGAATGGAAGATAGAAAGAAAGAACTAAAGAAAGAAAGAAAGAAAGAAAGAAAGAAAGAAAGAAAGAAAGAAAGAAAGGACGAAAGAAAAAAAGAAAGAAAAGAAAGAAAAAGAGAAGAAAAGAAAGAAAGAAGGAAAGAAAGAAAAGAAAGAGAAAGAAAGAAAGGAAGAAAGAAAGAAAGGAAGAAAGAAAGAAATACTGAGCAAAAGCGCTCACCAATCCCCACGATGCTGTTCTTTAATAACACTGAGAAAAAGTATTATAGTGAAAAAAATATTAATAGTAAAGAAATCTACCTTATAGTGCTCTTCCGAGGACAGAGCCAGAAAATTTTTGCCTGTCATTTTTTGTTTTCGTAGATTATACTACCTCATGTGTAACTCCTCGCGTTTTCCGCCCGACCCAGCTACTTCTTTAGGTTTTTTAGTCAGCCACCTTTCCGGGCGCACTGAGCGTAAGTCGGCAACATCATTAGAGTTTCTCCCAGCAGTGCCCTTTGTTCCTTTGTATTCACGCCACTACCAAATTTTCATCAGCTTCTTTGGTCGGCCACATTTATTCATTACCTTTTCTTTTCTAGTGCGCAGACAAAGGATGTTTCATTCTGCCTAGTTCCTCCGTTCGAGGAGGTTCCTAAAACAATGCCCGGCAATCGCGTAGCGTTTATTCCCTTGCATCTCGTGAGAGCTCTGCAACTTTCTTTATTTATTGCATGAAGTGTGATGTCATTTCTTTTTTCTGATGTTATAAAGTTTTCATTGGTACATCCCCTCTCTTTGCTCGCTCTGGTTCGCAGCAGCAACAACCACGTGCATGCGCGTGTTCATGTGTGTCTGTGAACACACACACTCCACAAGATGAGAAAAAAAGCGCGCACGCTTTCTCCTTAGCGAGAGGTTCCCACCAGGCAATACTTGTATCTCGTTCCCCTTCCGTCAACGCCTATTATTCTACGCAAGCCTCTTGGAAAAAAATAGCTTCACCTAGAACATCCTTCTTTGTACATGAGCACAGACACTCGCACACGTTTTTCCTTTGAGCCACCACCAAGCTCTTTGTCAATCCGCTCGCCGAGAGACGGAGCACGTATGCCGCTCACGCTGACGTATACTATTTGTTTATCCTACAACAATCCGCTTTTCCGTTATGTTTCTCTCTACCCCCTTACCTTCTGCCCCGTTTCACCATTGCGGCTCCGACACGCACCCAGCCAGCTCAGCACCGCTCCCCACCTCCTCCTCTACATTTTTATCTATTCTCGTTCTTTCCCATCCCCAAAAAGGCCATCACACCTCTGTTACTTTCTTCTAGCTGTCTCGCCTTTTAATGCGCGATTTTTACTACCGTTGCAGCTCACTTGAAAAGTCTTTAATGTTGCATATATAGAACGCAAACGTGCAATATGGCTGCGTCTTCTTTCTATGCCGCAGCTCGCGCCTCTCTCGCAAAAAGAAGGAACGAACGCGTCGATGCTGACGCCACCGCATAATCTGCAAGAAGGATAAAATTTGCTTCTCTAAGAATACCAAGAGCTCTTTGAAAAGCAAATTTCTTAGCCACCGTCTCATACGCATTTGCTTCACTATTCTTTTTTTTTATTCACTCACCCTTAGTTTTTTTTTGTCCACTTTTTACGCAGTTGTTTTGACGTGACGATAGCGTTATCTGTCTACCATGCACCCTGATTACATATCTTTTTTTTTGGCTTCTCCACATCACGTTCTGTGTGGCCTGATCCATGGAAGTGAACACCTCTGGTGGTGTCGCCAAGCGTGATCTCTACCTTCTTTCTTTCTTTCATTATTTATTTATTTATTTATTTATTTATTTATTTATTTGCCTCTGCTAATGACTTCTTTAAGCGCTCATGTTGGGTACTAAATGCCTAAACATATTAAATAAATAATTAATAATAGGATAACAGGTTCTCATATTCCTCTTTACCTTTCTTAGTACGGAGTTTTTTGTGTTTTTTTTAGTTTTCACACTATTTTTTGTTTTTGGCTTAGGAGTTTACAGAACTTTTTTTCTCCTAAAACGTGCTTTGTTAACGAACGAAGCAGGTTTCTAAGTCAATGTCGTTTTCAGCGGCAGAAAAAGGGCGGTGCGACAAAGGCGGTTTGGACTGGAAAAGAACCAATCATATGGGTACCAGAGCAGGCCTGCAAAAGTCTAATCTTCAAACTCTTGGAAATTATAAACAAACACGAACATACCCTAATTGTGTCCAAGCCCCGGAGCAAGCATATTTGAGAGTACGTCGTTAACTCTTTTGTTGTTAATGGTTTAGCATTTTGTTACGCTCCAAGACACTGACAATGAGACGACAGCGAAATTGCCTCTCAAAAATGAGCAGAAAATGCATGCCATGAAAGCACGAAAGTTTTCTCAGCATTTGAAAGAACGAGTTTCGATTGAGTTGAGCCAGTTGAAGTTACTAGTGTTTGACTTAGCCTCGTTCAAATATATTTTTGTGACGTGCTTTGGTTGAATGGTATCTTGTTGTTATGGAGATCGAGGAGATTATTATTCGTCATAGAAGTTCGCGAGCTATGACAAACTTTAAATAAGTTAATATAATACCAAATTTGTACACAAATCTAACCTATATGAGTCAGTGATTCAAATTCTGATTAGAGTTTCTTAATCACGATGAATACTGAAGTCCAAAAACACCAGGTAACCGACTTTTGTTGGTTACTCTCGTTACGGTTCATGTCAAGCAAAACTGTAGCATATCATGCATAATTAAGGGATGATAAGGATTAAGGAAGGTTAAGTGAAAGGCAGGGCGTCAACTATGCTCTGTTTCAGAAGTTCCTTTCAGCACTGTGGAGGCTACTGGCCCATTAGCCAATAGAAAGAGGGCTTATTCTCTTCACATGTATTCATTCGCACCATGTCATCTGCTCAACGCATTCATGGAGTCTGCTCACCGAATTGTAGTTATTATGGCTAGTTTAATACCTTAAAAATGCATTGAACCTATTAAACAAGCAACTACACCGGGAACTTGGAAAAGCGTGAATTTGTTGCTTTGCTGGAATCTCATGCCGGTGAATAACTTTCCTTTGTGGCTGTTTCTCTATGACGCTGTTGGTGGCTCTCGTTTCTCCGTCGGCGTGTTCCTTCGCGTCTCCCGCTGTAACGCTTGTTTTCTCCCTTTTGTGTTTCCATCGAAGGAAGATCCGACGCGAACGGAATGATTTGCGAGGTTGCATGTCTGATTTTTCAAGATTTGGCGTTCTTCGTCTGACGAAGCACTCCGAACAATGCCTCGACGCGTTAGGCTTAGCAGATGCGGCTACGCAAGCAGCATATCTTACTAATATTGACAAAATGTACCTAGTGCTTTAGTTTCAGAGTTAGATGAAAGAAATCTGGCTGCTTACTCCTGTCAATGCAGCGGGCGAGTAGCAAGAGTTAGTCCGGATCGAAGTGGGTGGTCACATCTGCATGAGCGCTTCCATGTTGATTTCTAAACACAGTTATCAGCGGTAACCGACATAAATAATAAAATACGTACGAATTAAATTCGAAAAAGTATTACCATATCATGTATCGATGTGGCGCAAAACACACACACACCAAAAAAAACGCCAATTCTAACCAACCCTGTCAATTTCAAGGAACTTGTACGTGGCACTAAGTTTCGCTGCGCAAGCGGGTGACTTTGTTATACCCCCTAGCTTTGGTAGTCCTGAAGCTAAGTGATGAAACGAAGCCAGTGGAGTGGCATGCCCATAGAGCCGATGAGGACGAATATTGGACGCGATGGTAGCGCCGTCTGGATTTCTGCGGCAGTTGTACAAAGTTTAGAAAATTACTATTCTTCTCACAACAGAAAAAGTCTTTATTATCTTCTGCACTCAAACAGCTTTTTGAACAAATAATGACTAATAATATTATTTGGGTAATTTATAACTGCGTATAAAACGAAATAGTCTCTAAAGCACCAGGGCGTTTTGATACGGCGGCTGTTCGTTCGCATGGCAGACGACACCATTGTCGTCTGCTTCTGCGTCATGGCTGTCTCCCACTCTTTGGAGCAGCTGCCTGTCTCTATTTCTCTCGTTTCCATGTAGTACAATGCAGTAAACTACTTACTAGAAGCTCACAAGTATCTTGCATACTTGCTTCTGTAAGTGAGTGATGCCGCATACAGGCCGAGCGAAACGACAACGCTAATCACACGCGGCAATAAATTGTTTTATTGCAAGTCAATCGACGTTTACATTAAATAAAGGTCACGTAAGTAACATTTTAGCATTTACAGCAGTGAACAATATGCATCAGATAGTGGGTGCGTACGTATTACGCATTGCCCTAACGCAGATGCCCGGAGCACCGAAGCTGTCCAGCGCTGACTGATATATCCATCGCACTGCACTAAAGCTTCACTGCAGTAAGTAAAGGTGTACCGCTATTTTTCCTGCACATCTGTAGCTGAAGATGTCGTGACACCTCGCTGACAGTATTCGGCAAACGTTCTGTAATTGATATCAACGTATCCGCCTGGCTTTCGTGAGCAATGCAGCCCGACTGCTTGTTTTCGGGTTCGCTCTGCCAGCCAAAGTGCGTCACTTTGCAATCATCCACGCGTTCGCACTATTTGTGCTTATAAATGCTTGCAATTATTTGTGAGGCAGTTTTTTATGCGTTGTGTTCTCAAATCTCACAAATAAAATTGTCAAAAAAAAAAGGCTTAGATGGCATTGCGTTTGCCGTCGCCGGCGCTTTGCTGTCGTCGTTTCGATTGTGGCGGCGCCTCACAGCACGGACGCGAAGCTCGCAAGATGCCATGGGCCTGATAAATCATAGAAAAAATTTCTGGTTCACTATCCTTCAGTGAAAAAGAGGACAGGAGATGTAATAGTAAAAAGGGGGAAAATAACAAAGCATATTTCTAAGATATTTAATAGCGATTGTGTCACAATTCGGCAGGTTAACCAGGGAAAATCGATTTGAAAGGGGGACATGCGGATTCAACTGAGAAGTTACACAAAATAAAGGTGTTAAATTGCCAAAATACGAAACGCAGTACTCCTGCTGGAAACGCGCTAAAGAGGATGACCGCTTAGAAACAACGCACTGAAGGAACTAATCGCGGATGCCACCCTGATGATGCATTATCGCACTTACCGAAAAAGCTGTGACAGCACAGTGGCAGATATAAAAGCTGTATTTTTCACAGCTGACAGGGCTTGCGGCCTTGGCGCAGTGGACAGCATAACTGGCATGTTATGTCGCGGACCCAGAGGTCGTAGGTTTGACTCCTGCTCGCAGTACTGTTCGTCTTTTAATCATGCGTATTTTTGACGTCAATTCCGTGACGGAAATACGTCAATGAAGCCTTGATGGACCTCGGCATAAAAAAACTTTCGTGTTAAAATTTTGGATGTGGCTAGTTCTCATTCTGACACTACTACCGCTCCCCCGCCCCTTTTGACTGGGTCACTTGAGGTGACATCTAGTTCTTAGGCATCTCTGAGTGACGGTTTCATATAAAAATGTATCTGGCCATTAACTCATTTATGGACTATTTAAATGTGATTTACTGATTTATTACTTTTCGTGTAACTGATTCAAATAACTATTGATGACAAAGTCGTAACAAAAGGGAGAGAGACGACGAAATTTTATTGTTCGGTTTTCAGTTTTCTTGGCTGGTGAAATCTTTTTTTCCCATTTTATGTGTCATGTTATTTTCCATTTTATTGTGCATCTTTGGCACCTAGCACGGCCTGTACTGGTCCTCAAGATCTCTGCTCCGCTGGGGAGACCCTCCCTGCAACTCTCGCTATGAAGAAGATGGTGGTGGACCTGCCAAGCTCATGGGTAGACCTGCCGCTGCAAGGAAGCGGCTAGGTCTTCAGTGACAGCAGAAGCTGCCGATTCCGAGTCTGATGCTACGTCGGATGACTCGGATGCATTTCTACCTACTAAGCATCGACGGCCAAGATGGAATTCGGTGGAATCGTCCTGAAGTGAAGAGACCGCAATATACAACAGCATTGTGACTACGACAGTTGCTTATGTGCCCGTCGACGTCACGGTAAGCCTTAACTCTATCTCCAAACAGAAGCTTCACGACTTTTCTTCAAACTTGCCCCTGGTTTGATTAAAGACGTTCGAGTGAATCCCAAGAAAAATGTCATTGCCGTTGACACAACAGATGAGAAGATGGTGCAAACACCGCTAGGTCTATCTCAGCTATGCAACGTCAACGTGCGGGGTTTTGTTCCACGAGGCGCTAACGTAATTGCTGGGGTTATATCGGATGTAGACCTAGAACTTTCAGACGACGTTTTG
This sequence comes from Rhipicephalus microplus, assembly GCF_013339725.1. NCBI lineage: Eukaryota > Metazoa > Arthropoda > Arachnida > Ixodida > Ixodidae > Rhipicephalus > Rhipicephalus microplus. The sequence goes on from NC_051167.1 coordinate 120,487,579, forward strand.
AAAAGTATGATAGTTTGCACGCTACCATGCAGAGTTATCAGCGCTCAAAGGCTTGGCTCTTCGAGTGTGTGAAGATTCTTTTTGGGTGCAAAAATCTACCTAGTCACATAAAGGTCGCGCTTGTGTGGTACCCGGTCCGACCTTTCATACCATAGCCTCTACAATTCCACAAATGTCTCAAGCTTGGACATGTACAAGGTTTCTGCACAAGTGTTGAGGTCTGTGCTGAATGTGGCGCAAATCACAACGTCAAACTTTGTGACAGTGCGGCATCTCGCTGCCCTAAGTTTAATGGCGAACACTTGGCAACGGACAAAGATTGTCCCACGCTAAAGAAAAAATGGGAGATCCTGAAAGAGAAAGCTAAAAAGATAGCATCACGAGAAAAGACGCCTAGCCATAGCACCCGTCAAGTAGCTGGCAAAGGCACAACTGAAGATGCACCTGTACGTTCGAAGAATAGTACAGTCAGAGCGAATCGAAGCAACGGGGGGAGGCGCAATTTCATCATTTCGGCATCATCGTGGCCGGTGCTTCCATCAAAGCCATCGGACACAATCTTCTCAAATGTCACGCCTCATAAAGTTTCGGAGCCAGCTTCCGCCAAGGACATGTCTGCAGTAGAATATACTGTAAACAGTGCACCAGAAAGGGCTCCAGCCAACGATGATGACGCCCAACTTGAAACCATGCTTAGGATGCTTGTTAACGTCGTCAGATCTCCCATAGCCGGTCATCAAACGCCAGCAGCATTAGCCGCACAACATCTGGAGGCTCTCATTCCAGTTTTCGACAGTCTTCAATAAAAGCAACATGAACACCCGTCGCAAGTTCCGTCCCTATGTGCTGCAATGTAACCTCAGGTATCTACGACCGTGCCATTCTGAACTCGTTCTTAGGCTCCTTGCAATGAAGAATCCACCTGGTTTTATAGCTCTCTAAGAAACCAATGTGAGAAATGAGGACCTCAGACTTCCGGGTTACGTGGGCGTTCACAGCAATACCCGATGCACGGTAATTACGTGTGCATCTTTCCAGTGCACAGACAGCACGCATCCACGAAATGCTTTGAAAGCGTCATTGTACATACGATCTGATGTTCACTTCGCAGTGATCGACGCAAGTGACCTCTGCGATGCCGAGTTTGAATGTGTAGCAGTTACTATTAATCTCAGGAACACAATTATGACTGTGGCAAGCATATATTTTCGGCCAACGCGATATTTGGAGATCACATTGCAGGAGTGCCTGCTATCTCTGTGCGTCTCGTCATTTCTGTTGTGTAGTGATTCGAATGCCCATCATCTTCGTAGGTGCTGTCGTGCACAAGACAGTCGTGGAGTGGAAATCAATGAGCTTATTAAACAAGATCTGCAGACCCTTAATGACGGCTCATTCACATTTGTCGACAAAGGAAAGGAACAATCTACCATTGATCTCGCCATATCAACGAGAGATGTGCGTCTTACTTGGTCAAGCGAAGCTGACCCACGGGGTTCAGATCATCTGCCCGTTTGGCTGGTTCCAGAAAAGTCTCCTAGCAGCCAGAGTGCTACCTACACAGGGAAAAATTGGGACAAGTTCCGTCGGCTGATTGAGGGGGCGCCATCACACGATAACCTGTTCAAACTAGTGAGTGAATGTCTGCAGCAAACTACAGTACGGTGACTGCGTAGCATAGACAAGCCAAACCCTGACCTAAAGCTCTTGGAACTAGGTGCTTGTCGACGACGTGCTTACAGGAAGGCACAGCGTTTTAAAAGAATCTCTGATTGGACGCTTTATATCCGCTTAGATGCAGTCATTAGGCGGCACACAAAACAACTTCGTCGAAGAAGCTGGGTCGCATTGTGTAGCTCATTGCATATGGCGAGCGGTTTTGGGAGTGTATGGCGCATATTGAAGGCTCTACGAACACCTGAGGTCTGCAAGAACCCCACTACAGCATTGTGCATCACGACTGGATGGTCTCCGAAAATTCTTGAGAAAGATTTTGCCAATATTTTCACCTGTCCTATGTCAAAAGACAACGCCAGTCATCGTTTCGTAACAATTTTATATGGACCTCCATGCGAGATGCATGAGGCATAATTCCCCCTGGCCGTGCTGCGTCATGCACGTAGCCTCTGTTATCGTCGCACTGCCCCAGGCGAAGATGGTGTTACGTACCAAGCCTTGTGAAACATTTATGAGGTCTTTCATCAATGTATCGTGGACGAACACATCAAAGTGTGGCAAACAAGGAAATAGTCTGTGGTGAAGCCACTTTTAAAGCCTGGTTGCCCTGCACAACTCCTGAAGTCATACCGGCAAATATCGCTAACTTCTAATGTTATGAAGCTGATGGAACGTCTATTGCTGTTTCGTCTGAAGGCCAGATTACAGGAGCTCACTTTCTTTCCTGATGTCGTGAGCGGATTGCGTCCCCACCGTTCAGCCGTCGGCAGCATAGCAGATCTTGTATCAACGCTTGAATCTACTCGAGCAAACAGACATTCAGCGTATGTTCTATTTCTTGACATACAGCAAGCGTTTGACTCGGTGCCACGTAAGGCGATTATTTGTGCACTGATTAAAGTAGCAATTTCAGGTCGTCTGTTACACTTTCTCCGTGATTTTCTATCCAAGCGCAGAATGAAAGTGCGCATTGGAGAAGTACAGAGTGATCCTCGCGCTGTTAAATGTGGCGTCCCGCAAGGCAGCGTCTTGTCACCACTTCTCTTTAACAGTGTACTTACTGGACTTCCAGGCCGATTACTGCAAGAATGTGACTTTGCTATAGGCATAGCAATTTATGCTGATGACATCGCACTCTGGGTCAGTGGTCTGTCACACCATGACCCCCGTCTTCGTGGTATATTGCAGCGAGCTCTGAATGAAACTTCAGAATACTTGGTGGAAGTTGGCCTGCGAAATCAGCTGCGGTCGCGTATCATCCAAAGCAGCGAGCTCGTCGAAGCCTTAGCAGGCTTTACCTCGGAGACACACCGACACAGTGGCTACACCAACATCGCTACCTGGTTATAATAATCGACGAGCGCCTTTCTTGGCGCCCTGCTGTTAAAACTGTCAGGCGAAAATCACTGTCCTTGTTCAAGTATGTAGCCGTCTTGACTGCTAGGGGTGATGGCCTTGATCAGAAGACGGCGCTACAGGTTCACCAATCAGCGGTACTCTTTTGAGTAATGTATGCCTTGCCAGTCTTGAATGTACCGCCTGCTTTATTTTCTCAGCAGGAACGGGATCATCGTGTTGCCTTCCGAGTACTGTTTGGCTCACCTCGTGAAGCACAATCCATTCCACTACTGACTCAAGCACACCAGTTTCCGCTAAGGCTGCAAGCTGACCAGAGAGCGCTACACCTAATTGAACCTCTGAACGGAGCCCCACATGGCAAGACACTCTTTAACAGGCTGTTACGGAGCCCACTTCTCGGATGGGTAAAATGGCGGCTGTGTTCAATGGCGTTACTGGCTCTTCCGGCGAAACTATTGAGTTACCAACGTCGACAGACCACCACCAATGTGCCTTCCCTACCCATCTGTCAATTCCAGTAATACGCGAAAAGTGTGACCAACTTGTTTCGGAACTATACCAATTAGCCCATTCACACTTATTTGAAAACTTCGAAGACCATGCAAAAGTATTTACGCACGCTTTTGTACGCAGCGATGACCTGAGCACCTCTGTAGCTTTCTTCTGCCTTTCAATCGATATCAGGCGGTTGTTTAAAATACCGCACCCCTAATCATCGGTGACGGCCAAGCTAGCAGCGATTGATGTCGCCCTAAAGTACGTACAAGAAGGTTTGCCAGCATCGAAGGTTGTCATCCTCCCCGACTCTCGTGGTGCCCTTAGCAGCCTCACCAGCAAGGAGACCGACAGCCCTATTCTGAGCAGCATCATGGAATCGATCGACAATATTCTGTCACGTGGGGTATGCCTAGCTGCACAGTGGGTACCTTTGTACGTGAGCATTGTGGGCAATGAAGAAGCGGATCACCTTGCTTCGTCATGCTACCATAATGGATGTGATTGTTCAAGAATTCTATGTACGATAAACAACGCTCGTCTGCTCCTATGCTGACACTTCCTAAAGCAGCACCCAGACCAGCGTGTAGCGAATTAATCGTTCCCTCCTCGTGTTCGTGGCCGTGGCTTGCCTCGTCGTTCCCGAGCGCTGTTGCACAAACTAAGAGTGGGCTCTGTGCTGGTGCGTGAACGATTACACCTTCAAGGGCGTGTGGACAGTCCATTGTGCGCAGATTGTGGCTCCTGCGAAACACTTGAGCATCTCGTAGTGAACTGTCCCAAATTTACTACGCAGCGGTCTTTGCTGATTAAGGAATATGAATTCCCAGGACTAGAGTGCGCGACCCTAGACGACTACCTCTTTCCGAGTGGTTTTGTTTACCCACGCTACCAGGCTCACCGAGCTCTCCCCACATATTTGAACTAAACAGACCTGGCCACCCGTTTATAGACGTTTTTTTTTACTTTCTATTTAGGTTTTACTCATACTCGTCGAAGTCTTCGTCACTTTTTTATTCCTCATCTTCTTTCGTCTCTCTTCTCTCTCATCTTTGTTTCCTCTGTTTCTTCTCTCCTCCCGAAAGAGTGAGCAGTCATTGTGCCCCTCCAGGTGGCAGTTGACAGCTTGCTTTCTCCCTCTTTAATCTGTGTCCTTGTTTATCTATGTATGGAAATCGAATAAATAAATAAATAACAAAAGGGAGAGTCGAGCGGTGGGGTACAAGCAGAAATAGCAACTTCTATCAGAAGGAAAATGTGGGGTCATCTGCAAAGTAGACTGAACTCTTGATTTAACTTATTTTCATTGCTTCTATCATAGGCCTAGGCAACTGTCAGAAGTCCTAAGCAAAGCTTCCGCTGAAAACTTTGTGCTTCAGCTACGGCAATGTTGTATAACTCAAGCACCGTGCTGCGCAATGCTCTCTGTTAACTTTGAAATTCATCCATGCACTGTGGCTCTACTTTCTTTCTTACGTCAAGTCAGTGGGCTCAGACGTAATGCCTATATTCTTATTGCTTATGGAAGATCGTCCAGGGTTCACCTAGCAATCAAGAAGGTATTACAAAAATTTTAATTCTCCTTCGTAGAAAGCAATAGATTTATGCATGACGTTCTAATGTATCACCTCAAACCAACGTCATATGACTACATCTACGCGCACTGAAATGTGGCAGACACCCAAGCCCACCTGCTACTTCAATGCAAAGGCAGCAACCCAGCCACACAAGCAACAGCATGAAATGCAGACCCAAACATCATCAGTGAAGCGTGGAAGGCTGCGATATTCAAACCGGACCTCATCGACCAACGCCAACTCATCGCGCGGGCCTGGCAGATGGTCTAAGCCTGGCAGGTCCGCGCCATGAGTTGGCGGAATAAGGTTCACGAAATAAGGGACCCTCCGACATTCACTTTTGACCACCTAATAAACGTTTTAGGGGCGAAGCTCCTTATAGCAGCACCCGTTCGTCCCTCTTAGTCGTAGTCGTAGTGTGTAACCAGTCTTACGTTTTGACCTGCAAGGTGGTGCCAGTGGGAGATTTCTCCTGTGCGTTGTTGAACAATAAAAAAATTCATAGCGTGCGCGTTAACTAAAAGCCGAATTCTCCTGTCTCTCATTCCCCATTAGCAGCCATTGGCATGTACATTGAGCACTCTCTGACAAGAAATGGTTGCTACGTTATACTCGCTGAGAGTAACCTCCTTGGTTTTAGAAAGGTTTAGCGAGCGTTGAGCCGCAGTGCCATGACTACAGTGAAGTAGTATATACCATGAAATCGAGGTAGTTAAAGGTGGGAAGTAGACACGAAGCGCAAGCCGTAGGAAAGTGTGCGTGTGCCACCTCTCGTTTAGTCCTTGGAATGTCCGCTGGATGAAGGTACTTCGAGTTTTGACTAGATGGACGAACGGACTCACACACGGATGCATGGTCGGACTCACGCATGGATGCACCGACGGATGGACACATGGACGGACGCAGGGGCGGTTGTATGGATGAACGCAGGGACGGACGCACAGATGGACGTGCGGACGCGCGAACAGACGCACGCATGGACGGGCGGATGGACGCACGGGCGGCCACACAGACGGACGCATGGACGGACGGAAGCAAGAACGAATGGACGGACGGATGCTTCGCCCCACTCCCCATCATTCACTTCGTGAATATGCTGCCATTTTTAGGAGGTTAACGGTCGGAAGTATACACGAAGCGCAAGCCGTAAGAAAGTGTGCGTGTGCCACCTCTCATTTAGTCCTTGGAATGTCCGCTGGATGATGGTACTTGAGTATTGTCTGGATGGACGAACGCACACACAGACAGATGCATGGACGGACGCACGGTTGGTTGCACGGACGGATGGATGCATGGACGGACGCAGGAGCGGATGCATGAACAAACGCAAAGATGGACGCACGAACAGATGCAAGCACGGATGGGCGGATGGACGCACGGATTGTCACACAGACGGACGCATCGATAGACGGAAGCAAGAACGAATGGACGGTCGGATGCTTCGCCCCACTCTCCATCATTCACCCCGTCGATACACTGCCATTTTTTTAAACACATGGCCAAGCCTCTACGTATCCGGTACAGCTTATTGCTCTACTCTAGTAGAGTGTCCGTATTGCTTTAAAACGCTCACAACTTATTAGGGGCAAAGCTCCTCTTAGTCTAACCTTGTCCTGCGTCAGGCGTAACCGGCAGCATCAGACAGACAGACAGCCAGCCAGACAGACAGACAGACAGACAGACAGACAGACAGACAGACAGACAGACAGACAGACAGACAGACAGACAGACAGACAGACAGACAGACAGACAGACAGACAGACAGACAGACAGACAGACAGACAGACAGACGTATGACCGGCAGCACGTAAGAACGCACGGGTTGATGGACAGACTGATGCATGGATAGATGAATGGACGGACTGATACACAGGCGGACGGACGCACGGACAGACAGACAGACAGACAGACAGACAGACAGACAGACAGACAGACAGACAGACAGACAGACAGACAGACAGACAGGCAGACAGACAGACAGGCAGACAGATGGACGAACGGTTTGACCCATTCATCATCATTCACTCCGTGAATATGTTGCAATTTTTCCTAAACGCATTCTTTATAAACTTCGGGCCAGAACTACGGTGACCCCCTTCGATTAGCAGAGCTCATAGTACCGCAAAAAGTCTGTAATTTTTGTAAAGAGAGTATTGAATGGAGCAACAGCAATCCTGTATTGAAGTACATATCACGCTAACGTGCACACTTTTCAAGCGAGCCCTCCTTTGAAGCTGACGATGTTCCTCCAAAAGTGCTCACCATCACCATGACGACAAAGCGCTAAAGAAATGCACGTATCTCCACAAAGTTAAGCATTATGAGTGTGCGAAGCTCCGTTGTGGTAAATTCCCCGGCCACCCAGGCATGTGAGTCAGTGACAACGCATTTGTACAGCATATACAATGTATTATTTGTCATAACCGGTATTTTGTGTTGAGTTCTGCATTGGGTTTTGCTTTCATTGTTATTTCTGTGTGATTCGTTAAATGTTGAGCCAACGGTTGTTCGATTGGACTTAGGCTTAAGTTGACAAAGACTGTTTCCTTTATATTCAGGTATTTGAACATGGTTAAGTATTGCAGGTCTTTCAAGCACGCGTTAATGTTTACGGTTCTTGACTAAGTTGGGCTTACTTATCAGCTTTCGCTTTATGTTCATGTCGGTGGCTGCGTCGTCAGTTTCGTTTCTAGGAAGGCATTGTAGCATTTTCTGAATGTCTGTCGGGATGCTGACCACTTGATCTTTGATTCCGATCTGCCCGTTGCCATGCGTAAAACACCAGACGCTCGTGATCTAGAGCCGAGAGGCGTTTATTTGCCGCTTCCCCGCTCGCTTCCGGTGTAGCTCGCTGTCTGCGTTGTCGTTGAGCCACCGCATACAATCTCGCCTTCCTCTGTGGGCAGCATGTTGCCGGCGTTGCCGCTTGGCCGCCGCTTTCCGAAGTCTCTACTCCGAATAAGCTTGCTTTCTGTGTCGGCGTTAGTTTTGCGGTCGATGGCACGTTTACGTTCATTTTCATTCATGGCAGGAACAGAATGCGTAGTCTGAGACGCGCTTATTATTCACCATGCCACAGCGCAAATAAAGTGCGCGTAATACCTTACAAATGTGTAGCTCATCAGCAGAATGATGAATAGCATAGCGGCATGATTGGTGCTTCCCTTCTTCATGAAAGTTGTACCAATGTCACACGGGCACCTTTAACTGCGATCAGTGTCGATCCGGATTAACCACGATCCAGATTAGGCGCTGCTACATGGTCACTTTTAATCACGATCAGGTGTGATCGGGATCAAGACTATCGCGATCGGTGCATTGCAACCTGCCTGAAAGATCGTGATTATACGCTCTCGTCTGCACCCCCTAGCCGAGCTTGTTGAAAGTGCAATAAACAAGAAAGTCGAGACTACTTCAATAGAAACACTTTGAAACTGCTGGATGTTTATAAAACAGCAAATTCTAAACTCTTTCAGTTCGATTAATACGTGAAGTATTGCATATTTTAGGATTCGTATCGACCACATGTAGTAACGGGAGAAGCAGACGACATGCAGTCGACCGTTGCCTTCAGCGCTTAGTTCTACTCTCGACCCGACGAAGCTGTTAAAGCACATCTAAGCGAACTGATTACAAGCGTCGCAAGCCTTTTGACTACGTCGCAATGTACGCGCACTTCGTGGTCGAATGAAGAGACCTTTGCAGTAATTCACCGCTGGCAGGAGCGACTGGAACCGACTTGAGGCCCCAGAAGTGAAAGACCAGCGCGTAAAACGAGATTGACGCTTCGCTGTCACTGCACGGCTTCGAGCGGGGGCCATCAGAAATAAAAGCGAAGGTTAAGAATCTCACACAGCAATACAGATAAGTGCTAGGAAAATTTTATCGCATGAAGGATCTATAAAAGTACTATTGTAGTGGCACGCAAAATTTTTGACATTCGAGCGGTTTTCGCACAAATAACAAAGGGCTCTATAGATACACCGTACGCTAAATTTGTCAGTGGCATGTTTTACGGCGTGCAAATGCCACTTGGGGCATTTCATCTGACCTAAGCTCGGACCTGATTAGCTTGGGCTGTGTAGCAGTGGTCATAAAGGTGATCGCGATCAGGTAAACTGATCCGTATAGCCCTGATCGCGATTAGAAGTGGCCGTGTGACACCGGTATAATTGTGGGCATATATCGAGTACCTTACACGTGCTGTGCCGCAAAACGGACAAAGCACAACAGACCATGGACAAGCCTAGACCCTAAGGTGCTTCCTAGCCATAAAAGAAGAATTCAAACGTGGCCAGAATGCATTTTCTCACCAGTCATCTGTCAGCGCCAGCCCCAACAAAGAGTGTAACATTGAAGCACCTCCCGCCAAGTGGAGAAAGAAAACAATTCTTGGGAGTAATTTTAGACCGGAGACTAACATGGTCGCCTCATGTCCAGTCCCTGGAACAAAAAGTGAATCAGGTCATTCGAATCCTCCGGCATCTCTGTGGGGCCAAATGGGGTCGTACTACAGAGTCGTTATTAGCCCTACATGTTGCCTGGATACGCCCCATCGTAACTTACTCACTGCCTCTGCTGCACGGACTCCCAGCCTCCACCGAAAGGAGACTTCACTTGTTATTGGCAAGGAGCTTGAGGGTATGTCTGGCTTTACCACGGTCAACTTTCAGTGCTTTAGTGTATGCGGAGGCTCGAGAGCCAACTTTGGCAGTACTCCGAACTAAAGAAACATCTCGAAATTTATTTAGAATTTTCACGCAACATGAAAATCATTCTTTATCTGGTGCACTAACACAAAGGACGGCAATGGGACTACAGGATACTATATCATCATTTCAAGCAGTAGTACCAGAATTTAAACAATGGAAACCTTCAAAACCACCTTGGACGCTGCCACTTCTCAACGTTATCCGTGAAATAGACGGCATAGAGAAGAAAGCAGACATGGCACCTCTAGTAGCGGCACAGTTGGTACTTCATCAGCTTCATGTATTGCATAATGAAAAAAACGAAGATATATACAGACGGATCATGCACAGAAGAAGCGTCAGCCTGTGCGGTCTTTATACCCGAAATTCAGAAAAAGAAGATGTACAAATTATCGCACAAATCTTTATCGACGACAGCAAAATTGGTGGCTATCTTTGAAGCAGTTAAGCTTATCTGCGAAAATCCTGAGCCACGAAAATGGGTGATATGCACTGATAGCAAACCTGCTCTTCAGCTAATCCGAATTGTGAGATCACCTTACAAAAAATGGTGAAATAGCACAATGTATCGCAGAAACTGTGGAATATGCCTCATCGCAGGGTCACAACATCGTATTCCAATGGATACCCAGCCACATTGGAATAAAGGGAAATGAAGATGCTGATAGTCTCGCGAACAAAGCATTGAAGGAAGGACGGTATTGCGCAATCCCTATGTCTGGGGCAGATATTCGACATTCTATATCGCAAGGAGCTAACCATTGTTCGATGGAGAAGTGGTTTGAGAGCCCTGAATCAAAGGAAACGGTACTTTATGAAGCTGATACACACAGAAAATTTTCCATAGCGACAGACCTTCCACGACACCTAGAGACATTGATCCACCGACTTAGATTGGAAGTAGCATACACAAACAGCTTCCTGCACAAGATACATCGATCCAACTCACCGGAATGCCATTGTGGTCATGCAGAAGAAAATGTTCGCCATATTATTTTGGAGTGCGTTAAATATGCGAATGAAAGAGAAAAATTAAAGAACAAATTAGCAAGTTTGGACAGACGGCCCCTCACAATAAAGAAACTACTTGGACCATGGCCTGAGATGCATCTCCAGAAAAAGGCAATAATCTTCCTGACAGACTTTTTAGTGGAGACCGGACTGGACAAGCGCCTATGACAGACAGCCAGAGATGGGTATTATATAAAATGTGGTCATGTATATGCTGACATTAGATTAGTAAGGTGTGCGTGTAAGTAGTTTATGACTGTGTGAACTGCGCGAAGAAAACTGTATTGGCATGATATTTGAACTGTTTTCAGTGTGCTATTAAGTTTTTTTCTTTTCCGTATTGTTAATTTTTTGGGTACCGTTCTGTATTATTTAGTTTTCGCTGCAGAACATTGTGATATGGAGTAGCCGAGGCAATAAGCACCTCAACCTCTCCACAGCAAAACAGTTAAAACAGAACAGAACAGAACAGAAAACAAAAAGCTGCTTCAGTGAATCTCATGCGTGGCTACTTGAAAAAAAAACAACGTTGCAGAGCCTGTTCAAATGTTACGTCGTTAAAGGCACACATACAGCTTGGAGTACTGCTTGTTCCATGTGCTTAGAAAAAAAAACCACAGCATATTCACGGCGTGAGTGATGACGAGTGGGGTGAAGCTTCGCAGAGCAGGCCCGTGGCATGTTGAGAGCTTTGCGTACGCGCCGTCAGAAGTCGTCACCATCGAAACGATGACAGCGCACCGGCGGCTACGGCAAACGAACGCCTTCTAAGCCTTTTAAAGACGATTATCTTTCTTGAGGATCTTCGACGCAGAAATTTTGATCTGTCTGTCTGTCTGTCTGTCTGTCTGTCTGTCTGTCTGTCTGTCTGTCTGTCTGTCTGTCTGCCTGTCTGTCTGTCTGTCTGTCTGTCTGTCTGTCCGTCTGTTCGTCTGTCCGTCCGTCCGTCTGTCCGTCTATCTGTACATTTGTCTGTTTGTCCACTCTTACCGGCACTAAGTACTTGAAACGGCCGACCCCGTCCGCAGCGACCACCAATGTTGCTCAAGGTTGAGTGTTCATGCTTGTGCAATTGTCAATTAAAAAGTAAAATTGCGCATGCCTGGGGCACCATAACAAAACGCATATATTCTGCATATGCATCTCTTGCTAGAAAACGCATGCATAAGTAATTATATGGACCGTAGCGCTTATCACGCCGAGCTTACCATGCAACGCTTGCACGGAACGGGGAGTGTTTTCAACGCTTTGCTAAGACGAGATGGTGGTGGCACCTACCCGTCGCCTCGCGTTCTACAGCTTATCACCTCTGAGACGGGCGCGCACGGCCACGCGGTTTGTTGTCCAAAAAAAACTACCAGATGGCGCTCATGTCTCACGTGTGACGTGACTTGATGCATTCATTCGCCTCCGCTGCACGCTCAAGGCACTGTAACGCAGCGCTTTCGGAATACCGTTCACCGATTTTCTTGCGCAGAACATCAAATAAATGTTTTGTTCACTCTCTTCGTCTATCGACGACATTTGCAGATTACATGCAGATACTGGGCCAATTTTTTTTACAATTTTATTTGTAGGATTTGAAAATGGTAAGCAAAAAACCCATTTCTCATTTATTTTAGGCATTCAGAAGAATACATAGTGCGAACGCGTAGAAAATGAGAAAGTGACGCACTTTAGGTGGCAGCGCCGGCCAGAAAACAGTCGTGCCGCACTGCTCGTTAGAGGCACGCGGATACGTTATTATTATTTAAAGAAACTTTGCCGAATACTGTCAACAAGGTGTTACTACATCTCTAACTACAGAAGTGCTGGAACGTCACCAGTATACCTTTACTTACTGCAGCGAACGTTTCGTGGAGTGCGATGCATATATCAGCCAGCGCTGGACAGCTTCTGTGCTCCGGGCATCTGCGTTGGAGCTATGCGTATATAGTACGTACCTTGCTGCACATGAACGCCGATGCACGCATATTGTTCACTGCTGCACATGCTAAGACGATACTATGGGACCTTTATTTTATGTAAACGTAGATCGACCCGCAATAAAACAATTTATTACGGCCTGTATACGCCATCACTCACTTATTAAAGTAACTATGCAAGATACTTGTGAGCTTCTAGTAAGTTACCGCAGTGTACTATATGGAAACGAGGTATATTGAGACACGCTTCAACGATTGGGGAACAGTCATGACGTAGAAGCAGACGACGATGGTGTCGTCTGCTGTGCGAACGGCCAGCCGCCATATCAAAACGGCCTGGTGCTTTGAAACCCACTCGGCTTTATACGCAACTGTAACTTACACAAACAGTATTTTTAGTTATTTGTTCAAAAAAGCTATTTGAGTGCAGAAGATAATAAAAACTTGTTCAGTTGTCAGTAAAATAGTAATTTTCTATATTTCTACAACTGCCACCGCAATCAAGACGGCGCTATCAACGAGTCTAATTTTCGTCTCCATTGGCTCCATGGACATGTCACTCCACTGTGGAGGGTTTTAACGGTAAACCATCAATCAGCTGTCTACCTGGGCATCAGCCCACCTTTCCGTCCATCTGTCTGTCCATTCATTCATAGAGTTTCCTAAAATTACCTATAGGGGACTCGGTCGCTGCAAGTGTTCAGCGACCATGGGAATGAAGGGTTGAACACACATTTGCCTAGTCTTCATACTTGCGGGCGGCGAATCGTACTTGTGGCTTCGTTTTTCCCTGTGTTTCGGTTCTGTTTTGAAAGAAATATTAAACCCTTTTGAACTTCGTGACCCGATTTGGAATGGTAAGTCTAAAAGAATAATGTGGTGAAGCGCCACCACTGAACATTTGACGATTTTTGTTTCGTGAGAAAACAGCTCCAAGCCACACGAACACACACGGAGCCAAAATCAGGCCAGAAGTACGAAGTTTAGACAAATATGTATGTACTACCCATCATTCCCATGCTCACTGAAGCGCCGTGCGTTGCAGCTCCCATATACACTAGCGCCAGAGTTCCATCTAGTGTATATTAGAAAACTCTATGCATCCATCTGTACGTCCGTTCGCCTGTCCATCTGTACGAATGTCCGCCGGTCGTTTGTCTGTTCATCCGTCTAGTGAACACTCAAGTGCCGCCATCTCGCAACTTTTCATCATATATATTCATTATATACAAGTACCGCCATCCAGCGGACATTTCAAGGAAAAAAAACGAGAGGTGGCGATTACAAACCGAAGACACGATCCACGACATAAGGAGCTTTGCTCCTAAAAAACGTCTTCCCAGCTGTCCACTTCTCTCAGTCTTGGCACTCCCGATGCGAAGCTGCTTTAATCTTTTACTAACCATTTGCGTTTCGAGAACTAACAAACAAGCCCTCAATTTAAGGCTGGTAAGCGCATTTTCATCGGTGAACTTCGGGCAATACTCAGCACAGTATATTTATCCACATATCAACCCGAAAACAGGGCAAGAAAGGTCGAAGTGTCAACACAGCGAGCGCCTTCCACACGCGGAAAACATTGCGGTCACGTTTGAACAATCCGCTAGCCTTAGACGCAATCTTGTGGCTTTGTTCCTCGATTAATTTTTCTCCCGCATGTTCCTGTCTGTTTTCTTGACGCATTTTTTTCAATAGGTAGTCTAATGGAGGTATTAACACAGTGGTACTCAATTAGCCCCATACCTTTTTAATTACAGAAACAAATTACAATATCAAAAACAAAACTTCGAGAGCACTCCTACACCCAACAAGTACGCCACAAATAGAGAAAGTGGGGTAATCTTGCTTGAACTTCGGATGTCATGCACAAAAAACGAAAAAAAAAAACTTTAAAGCAGAGGAGCACAGTTCTCACTTCATTTCAGGTTAGGTAGTAGCGATTCAAAATGTTCTCGGAGAGGGGGGAAAAAAGATAGAAAATACACACGCAAAGTAGGAGTGGTGTTCTGCCAAGCTGTAGCCGCTACAGACACGAACTAAGAAAAAAAATGGCAGTGACTTAGCTCAGCTTTGCCAGGGTACACGTAGCGTTGGCAAAGGTTCAGCTGATTATTCTTAGCTTTCCAGGTATCCTGCTTACAGCTGTTCCAACGACACACACACGGTATACGTATTATGTGGCACATGTATATTTATTTTGCCGGGAAACTACTTCGGGATCCGATGAGGTAAGCTTCTCCGCTCTACTGCACCGTTGAGCAGCATTTGCACTCTCCTTCTTCGTGACTGTACCACAGTGGAAAACACCAGTCAGAGGCGCTATCAAGCGTCTGCAGCTCAGTGTCAGATGGCGACTGCCCAGGGAAGGCGCGCGCGTCGGCGTCCATGTGTCTACCAAGGCTATGACGGCACTCCTCTGGAAAGCGCACACCGGCGGCGGCGAGTCGCGCGCGGCCGAGGGCGAGGGAGGTGCCGGCTCCGGTGCGTGACACCACTGATCGTCTGCACAGCGCATCGAATTGCGCGCACACCGGCGGCGAGCCGCGCGCGGCGGCGGCGGAGTATCATTGCGCATGCGCAGACCAGTGCCAAGCAAAATTTGCTCCGCGAGGCCAGTGTAGCTCACGCTACAAAAAAGCTTGAAACTTTGAAGCCGGCAGACGGTCGCCACGTCCGGCCACCACAAAGAGTTGGCGACGATAGCAACGTACAATCGTGAGCATTTTTGTTATATTAGCCACCCCCTCTGTAACGCCTTTATGGGCTCTGAGGGTAATGTAAATAAATAAATAAATAAATATGAGCTCGAACACGCGAACGCGTGGCGGATAGCCTCGAACCCTACATCGACTGATTCGTAGCGGCCCCTTTCAGAAACAAAGTGGAAAGGGCGGTGCACTTCCACTTGCTATTGACACTCCAGCTTCGATATTGTTGCTGCAAATTGCAGCTTATAGCATGTCTTTGGCTGCCGGCGGTGACACGACCTGACATGAACGCGTACAGCCAGAAGCAATCAGGGTGTGCAGCTACGAAGATATGGGCTGCGACATTTAGCCTGCCGTGATGCACAGACCAAGCTTTTATTGTATCTTGGTGGTGTTCACTGACAATTTTGACGCGCATCTTTCACATTTGTTTTTGGTGCATTCTCTTTTAGTGTCATTGCTAGCGGCCGATGGCACGCGCTCAGCTGCCGTTTCACAGCAAGAATCATGCGGGAGTGCCAATCGTCAGCGGAAGAGCCCCTCCTCTCTCCTAACTGTTTCGGCAGCGCCATCCACTTGTCACGTTATCTCGGTTTCAATGTCATTTCCCACGCGCTCACGTGTTCGTGCTCATATTCATCATGATAGTACGCCTGTTCCCGGACACCTATGAATGAGACGCACAACAAAAAAGCAGCTTGTGGTGACCGGGTGGGGTGATCGTATGCCGGCTTCGAAGTTTCAAACTTTTTTAAATGGGAAACATTTCTTAGCGAACTTCGGCGACTTTGAGCGTATCTATCTATCTATCTATCTATCTATCTATCTATCTATCTATCTATCTATCTATCTATCTATCCATCCATCCATCTACCCGCCTACGACTTAGTTCTCCTGGTGGTTTCGATAATGGTATCGATACCCAACTTGGTATGGCACAACATGAGTGTATAAAGAACATACTTGATTAGTCATAACATGAAAATCATGACATGCATGTCACGAATGTCATGATTTACATTTCGTGGTCTTCCAGCTCTTGCGGTGCTTTCGTTCACATTGCAAAACTGGTATGGTATGACATGACTGCATGGCGAACACAAGTGGACAGACCCTAACATGAAAATCATGACCTGCGTGTCATGTGACAACATGACTACACGCCAAGCTCATGATGCACTCGCGGCTGTTTCGCTAGCGTCACATATACCGACTTTGGTGTTACGGTACTTGAATGGATGACGAAGCTATGTGACTGGTGCAAGCATGATAATCATGAGATGCGCGTCATGTAAAACATGACTACGTTCGACACTAATGATGCGCTGGTGGCCGTTTCGCTAGCTTCACTTATACCAAATTTGGTATGACGGGACGTGAACGGATGACGAAGGTATGATACGGGTGCAAACATGATAAACATGAGATGCGTGCCATGTAACAACATGACTACATGCTACGCTCATGATGTGCTCGCGGCCGTTTCGCTAGCTTCACACATGCCAAATTTGGCATTACGTAACGTCAATGGATGACGAAGGTATGTGACTGCATCATGGTGCAAACATGATAATCATGAGATGTGTGTCATGTGAGTACATGACTACATGCCTCAGTCAAGGCGCCAATACATTTCGACGTGACGCGGTGCGCGTGCTCGCCGGCGTTCATTTCGACGCGTCAAGCCGGCGTTGCGACGTCAGGCGCTGGTCCTGCTATATACTCGCAGACACGCGTTGCGCTGCGTTGCTTTGACGCATGCGCGTTTAAGCGTGTCCGGTGTCCCTCCGTCCCGAAAGGGGGAGACGCAGTGTTGTCTGGGTAACGCATTGACGCGAAATGCAGCGTGTCGCATTTCGCACCGGTTGCCATCGGGCCGCGCCGACGGACGCTGGTCGCACCGGTCGCGCCTGGCGTCAGACAAGAGAGTGCTCGCGCTTTGCTAACGTAGCGTTGCTGTGCCCAGTGTGCGCGCACGTCAACGCTACATTGAAGTATATTGGGCCCTTCATGATGCGCTCACGGCCGTTTCGCTAGCTCCACATATACGAAATTTGGTGTTTAGTGACGTCAATGGATGACGAAAGTGTATGACTGGTGCAAACATTATAATACTGACACGCGTGTCATTTAAGAACGTGACAACATACCACGCTCATAGACGCTCATAGCGTGCTCGTGGTCGTTTCGCTAGCTCCACATATACTAAATTTAGTATCACGTGACGTGAATCTATGACGAAGGTAAAAGACACACGAACATAATCATGACACGGAAGTCATGTATGGCATCACTTACCTCCACCTCGTAACGTTTTGCTGATTTTATAATGACATACCAACATCTCTCATTCGTGCTTCGCATATCATCGATTCCCACTGTACATGGGATCTGCCAATTTTTTTTTTCTTCGTTCGTGTCTGTAGCGGCCACCGCTTGGCAGCACACCACTCCTATTTTGCGTGTGTACTTTCTCTCTTTTCCCCCATCTCCGAGAACATTTTCAATCACTACCGCCTAACCTGAAATGAAGTGAGGACTGTACTCTTCTGATTATAGTTTTTCTTTCCTTTTCAGACGGCGATTACCGACAGGAACACATGCCATCATGAGGAATTGACGTTGTTACCCACACCCTTAAAACTAACACGCCAAGGATTACAAGGCACCTTTGACAAAGATCGATCTTCCTATCGAAACGTCAGCCAGCCTGTCTAAGGTACCTTCACTGTTTACCCTGGTTACCCCACTACGTAGTTCCTTCCATCTGTTGGCTCCCGTCTTGTGTTTACAAATCGAGAAAGGAATTCAAATAGCCAGCTCATAATAAAAAAAAAGCAGTTGAAGTGGTTGGCCGATGTCCGCGGGGTGCTGCAATAACGAGTGGCTTAAGTAGTTAATCCATCGCAAGAAATATCACTTTATCGTAACAAAAGAATACAAACGTCACTTTATTAGAAACACTTTATACAACCATGTTTACATGCCCTCAAAAACAAAGGTATACCCTGTCACAACGCCTTGTGTAGCCATATTACGAAAAATCTTTCGAACACGCATCATTGCGCAGTGCGTCTGATCAAACTTTGAAGCCCACGCTAGGTTAGTGGTCTCAACGCTACAGTCCAATCTTGTCGTGGCCAGTAGATTCAATCCTTTAAGCAGCATTTTTTTCTTTATTTGTTCATGTTGTGCGTGCATATTTCCAACTCATCTGTGGCAACCTACACGCAAGCGAACATAACACTGCGAACTCGAGAGAACGAAGGAAGGGTGTTCTACACGTGGGAGTGCGTAGTGGTGCCTGTCATAAATTCAACAACTCTGTAACCCCGAAGCTAACCCGCTTCGGGCCTACGATATGTGATCATGTTTTCACACCCCAAATCTCGTCGAAAGTAACAGAGTGTTCTGCTTTCTACTTAATAAATTTACAGACGAAATAATGCCGCGTCCAATTGGCAAGCCAAAAACAGAGGTTCAGCAACAGACAAAATATAAAGACGCTACCACTGCCTTCACAATATTTCACATATAGGCATATGTGTAATAAAGAATAATCGTGCGCTGCGTGTGGACTGTAGCTGTGCACTTATTGAAATTTGATTAGCAACTCAAGTTCTCCGTCTTCGATGACGCCGTCTTTAGCGAGTTGTTCTTTTTCTACTTTGAATTTGGCAATAAGATGGGGAATATTCTTTCCGGAGCATGTAGCACAATTTGTTTGCCCACCGTATTCATGAAAAAGGCGCCCATCAGCCTCTACAGTGATCTTAGTGAAAGGGAAGCAGGAATTTCTGAAAGCCTTAACGCAATCTACATAAATGAATAACCAAGGCTCGAGGGGATGAGAAGAATAAAAGGTAATTTGAATGTGCATCTCCCTGCGGTGCACGAAATTTGCTACAATGGAGAGTTCATTTTCCGCACAAAATATCTTTTCAGCGTTGTTCAGGGTCACGCCGAAGCATGGATATTGAGAGACGTTGTGCCGCATGACGTCGTAAGTGTCCCAGTCGGCGGCATGAATCGAAACCCACAGTTGTTTCTCTCGCCTATAAACATGCTGCCGCAAAAATTCCACCGTCTTCAGTGTTTCGTGAGCGAACAATTCCAGCTTCAACGGGATTAACCCCTCTTGCAAGTTCAGCGGTACTTCCCCTCTTCCCAAAGCAGCAGTGCCAACTGGAGTCTCTGTTTCGGTGGATATATTATTGTGTGAATCGAGCGCTCCTTTCAGCGACTGCTGTTGTTCCGTGATCTTGCTGCAGAGATTAGCCTCAACCTTACTTACTCGTTCTTTCATCTCGAATTCACATGCCTTTAGCGCGTGTACAAGTTCCTGCAATAGGGCTGTAAGGCTTTCTTTGATTTTACCTTCGCTGTCGCTAAGCATGCTCCCCATTAGCTGAGACGTTGCCTGTACATCTCGCTTCAACTCACTTTGCGAGTCTCTAATTTCGCGTACCACTTCCTGCACTGCGGAGGCGTCGTGCAGCCTGGAATGTTCAAATATTTCGTTCACTTGGCCCTGAAGCTACGAAAGCTGATCACTTAAGGGGTCTCTGACAAGTATCTTCACTTCTTCCAGGCCAGCGTTCAATTGCTGAGTCAACATCGAGGCAATGTTCAACTCGACGTCTTTCATTGCACGCAAGCAACTACTTTCAAATGCCCTGACCGTGCGGCAGATGTCATTCAAACGCGCCGACTCTGACGTTCTGGAGAGTCCATATACTTGCCTCTGAAGAGCAGACAACTTTTCCGATACTGATTTCTCGTAACTGATAGATGAACTATCTCGCTGGTTCGGCAGAACTGCACTTCCGTGAGAAGCATCCCGGTGGCAACTGGCGACATAGTGTGCTGCGATGTCTGTTCGCAGTAGTCTTCGTTCACAGCGTGGACACTGGAGAGCGTGGAAGGCGCATTCTCCATCGAAGTGCTGCAGCACAGCTTCGATGGTTCCCGTAAACTGGCAGCCGTTGGCTTCATTCCAGCAATGAGCCTGTAAAGTAGACGTACAATAAAAACAGTCAGTGCAGATTAGAGAAACCACGTACGTGTTGGGTATAAGCATAATGAGAAAGCCAATCAAGTTATAGGAACTATGATAGAGCTAAACGATGAGCCCTGAAGGCATAATTTTGATTGCATTGAAACTAGCAAAACTTTCATAAACGAGAGGTTAGCGAAAAAGAGAAGATAGAAAGAAAAACATGAAACCTCGTAAAACATTTTGGCAGGGTTTACATTCGTTTCACTTTTTTATGTTTCGGTATCGAAATGATTTCTGACAGGCAGATTTTCCTGGAATAAAATTTGGACTTGGATATTAAAGAACAGAAATCCTAAACTTAAGGGCCAGCCAAGCCGCGATGAGGGCATCAGTGGAAGTGTGTGGCCGAATCAGAAGTACTCACCGAACGTTTTTATCACTTGGCTTCCTTCAACATATAAAACCAAAGGCAGAGCCGAAACCTCTTTCTGAATATCTGCGGCGCAATCAGACACCAACCAAGAAAGAAGGTTGGGTAGTATGAACGTGACTGCTTTGCAGCTTCTTAATCTGTCATACTAATAAGCTTCATATACTACGTCTCTTCTATCCTTACATGTACTATCGGCATCAAATGAAACGCGAACAGCGGAGCGCGTGGCACAAGCCTTATCAATGGCATAGTGCGCACCGTCCACCAGTCATTGGCACAGACAGGCCCGCACATCCGGTGTGGCAGCACTGCTCGATCCCCCTATAGTGCAATATTTCTGCTTGTGTTCCAGGTATTGTATTTGAAAGGAATAAAATAAAAAACAGAGGTTAAAAACTGCAGCCAAAGGCGAGTATTGTAGCACTGTTTGTCATCACGGAGTCCATCATCATGGAATTCCTGGCTGATTCTATTTATAGTAGACAAAGGTCGGTTCATAATGCTGGCGATTTCACGCTGTTTCACTTCTTGCCGGTAAAGCGACACAATTTGCGCTCTCTCTTCTACAGAAACGCTCGGCATTTCCTGTTAAGGGGATGCGTTTTCGGGTAGGTCTCTGAAAGAAGGGTGCAAGTGAAGCGACGCTGGCGAACGAGATACGATGATAGTTTGCAAATCAACCGCAAACCGGTTATATTTCTCTTCTTGTTTTATCGCGCAAAGTCACCGATTGCACTGCGACGCTGAAGTAAAAGCAAGGAATTGCGAGTGATACGATCAAAAGCGCTTGGAAACGACCTCGATGGCCACCATTACCACATTACGAAAAATAGAGCAGAAACGGAGATAACGCACTGTGGGGGGGATCGCGCAGTGCTGCCAAACCGGATGTGCATGCCTGTCAATGGTGATGACTGGACGGCGACACTATACTGTTTATAATGCTTGAAACATGCGCACCGCTGTTCGGGTTTCATTTGACGCCGATAGTACACTGTCGTCCGAGTTATGGCCGGTAGACAAGCGCTGCTAGTTTGCACTCCGCCGCGGCTCACGCCTGTAGTGCGTTGTCCACTGTCAATAAAATTAATGTTGTGCGCAACCACGGCGCAAGCTGCAGTAATACCCCGTTATCACTCGCCCCACGAGTGGTGAGGGAACGTAATCTAGCAGCGCTTGTCTACCGGCCATGACTCGTTATCTTGCTTGGCCATAGATGACGCCAAACGCGAACGTGCTTTCTTCATTTGTCGGTTGATGGAGCTGTATAGGCAGCCGCTGCCGAGCACGGGCCAAGCGTTCGAGTGTTCCGTTATATAAAAAACGACAGCGTACAGTGCTAAAGTCGCATGTCTATAAGATGGAGCGTCGCTCGCGGAACAGCACGAGCGACATATGTAGTCGCAAATACGCCACATCTGAGATTCCGTGCCGAACGGTTGTGCCCTCGCGATCTCCGACGTCAGCGTAGCTCTGGCCGACTGGGCTCGCCCTACGTCATCTCCTGACGCTGATCTCCGACGACAGCGTAGCTCTGACTAACTGGACTTGCTCTACGCCCTCTCCTGACGCCGTCAAAAGCTCTCGCAAGTGGTGCCCCGTCCTCGGACTCCTGTGACCGTGTTTCCATCTTTTCTATCTCTCCTATCCCATCGATATGTCGTCGCTCTCACGCTTTCACGCTTACCTCATCTCTCTTTCTCTCTCTCTACACCTTTATTCCTATCCTTTTAATCCCTCCTCACCCCCATTCCTTGTGAGCTACTGTTGAGGCGTCGCTCCCTGAAGCAGACGGTTACGGGGCTCACTTTTCCTTCTTGCAACAGAACCACTCCCCCACCACCCCGCATCTGAGCATGCCTGCCTTGCAGTTTCCACCTTTCTTTATCTCCGCTGCAACAATGACTGCTGTGGCCATCGAAGCGCTGTCAGCATTATACAACCAAAATAAAAAAAGCAATAGCACGGGAAGCCCCATTATATATATATATATATATATATATATATATATATATATATATATATATATATATATTTGCCTTGAAAAAGACGGGGTTCCTGTCGAAACGTCGGCAAAATAAACAGTTGTTACGTGAAAGCGCATCTACTTTCATATTTATAACCTTGCGACAACCGTAGTTATTCTTCTGCATATAAGCCTATATATATATATATATATATATATATATATATATATATATATATATATATATATATATATATATACACATTCTCACTTCGTGATATTATATCACAGCCAGAATGTTTCACTTCGTTTTTTTATTGCTTTTCGTTTTTTCGCGTAAATGGTTGAGGGCGCTTTCGACGACCAAAGCGGTTGTTGCATCCATCGTAATGAACAAGGATCAGTATTGCAAGGCAGGCTGATCACTGGTGGCACGCATGCTCAAATGTGGCGTAGTTGTGACTGCATATGTTGCCCGTGCTCTTCCGCACGTGACGCTTCATCGTTATAGAAATGCGAGTTGAGCACTGTACTGCCATCTGTAAATGGCGAACTCCCTAATGATTCCGCTTATAGTTTGCAGGATATATGGTCGCGGGGTCATGACGATGACGAAGGAAGAGGCGGCTTGTCTAAAATGAAAATATTTTTTCGAGCCGAACATGTAGCCGGTAAATGAATGGTCAGACTACAGTGATGCACAACTGGCCCTGACAGCGGTTAACAGAGCGTCGGCCATCGATGAACTGACAAACACTGCAGCGCGTCGTCATTCATACATGCACCGTAAGATATTCCAGAGCTATCG
The DNA here is from genome assembly GCF_013339725.1 of Rhipicephalus microplus. Taxonomy (NCBI): domain Eukaryota; kingdom Metazoa; phylum Arthropoda; class Arachnida; order Ixodida; family Ixodidae; genus Rhipicephalus; species Rhipicephalus microplus. The sequence goes on from NC_051167.1 coordinate 120,511,249, forward strand.
TTAGCGGCCATATGGATTCCACAATAATCTGTAACGTTCGCGTTTTGCGCGTAATCTTAAAACGATATACTACAGCCCTGAAGCTTCTGTAACACTGCAGGTGTGGTTTGCGCTGAGAATTACTTACAGTGTAACGGAGCCATAAGAAAACTTGAGGCAGGAACGTGGCGATATTTAGCAGTTTACGCAGAACATCCGCAAAAGTACAAATGGTTTTAGGCCAGTGCCAGCTAGATGGAATTGTGGGTTGCAATGAAGTGCATTTCGGTCGGTGGAGGTGCCGCAATGTAGCCACATCTCGATGGAGGTGAAATCCTACAAGCCTGTGTAATTGGACTTAGTTCCGCGTTGAAGATCATCAGGTGGTGTAAATTTCTGGAGCACCCACTACCGTGCTGCCGATACTCACATCGATGCTTTGGCACCTATAATACCCAAGCAATTCCTGGTTGTTATTATTCAACGCTATGATTTGCCGATGTGACGTAAGCTTTAAAACAGGTTCAAAAAATGCCCAAAGGACATACGAGCCCCCCTCGGGTTCCGAACGCATCTCTCTTCATTATGCCACTGTAGACACTTGTTTACCGATAAATCTGCTCCTTATGTCGTACTGACGTCATTCGTCACTAGCTGACGTCAAATGTAAGATTTAGTAACCTGCGAACCGGTTGACGAGCAAAGCAGCTTTAATACATACTCGAACACACGACAATAATAAAACGCCCGCATTTCAATAAAGAAAAATAAGATTCATATATGAATGTTGAACATGTGCAGAAGGTGCTGTTCTTATCGGGACTGCATTACCCGAAAAAAAGAAAGAAACTGCAAGCAGGGCGGTTGTAGTACCATCCATGGGGACCACAACCGTGTGTGAACCATGCCGAAGAAGCTTTCCCGGGCGTTCCTTGCATATGCAGCAGCAGTGTGGGTGCTGCCTGACCGGATGTCCCTACCTCGGGAGCACCTTTGAATGCAAATCACACGGAGGAAATACAGGGCTAGCGAGGACCACGAGAACGGCTCGTGCTCAGCGGGGCATCTTCCATGTTGCCCCAATTGGGCTTGGTTCTACATTACTCCTTGCCCTCTCGCCATCGGCCATAATCAATGGAGGAAAAGGCCAATCTTGATGAATAGGGGAGACCTCTCGGAGACGGCAGGCAGTCGACGATTTGATTTGGAGATGCATATTTAATATCCTTCTATGCAATTACTTGTAAATGCGGTTGTCCATGTCAGCTCAGCATTCGGATTGTAATAGCTTCTATATGCGTATACGCCCTAACGTCACCCATCCCATTGTGAGGGCATCAACGTTCACGCACGCCGTCCTGGATCGCAACATCCGAACAGGAATAATGGTAGGTGAGCTTGATACAAAAAATAGAAACGCACGGACGCTTCACCCCACTCATCAAGATTCAGTCCGTGGATATGCTGCGATTTCTTTTTCTTTCCGCGTTTTCCTATATATGAGTACGTATACGTATACGGTGCATGACGGCAGCTTCGGCAACGGTAAAAACGAGCCGAGACTGTCCATAAAATTGCTATCGCAATCAAATGGGAAGAAAATCTTTTGTTGTGGGGCGTCGAACCAGCTCCCTTTCAACCCGCCGCGCGTGGCGCTAAGCACTACGCCGTGGAGCGTTGGCGGTCCTCAGAGCTCAGTGTCTTCGTCATGAGCAGCAAGATGGCCCGAGAAGCATGCGTTGGGCGCACTCGCCCAAAAGGTCGTCGCCGGGTGCCACTCCGCGCGTTACTATGCGCATGCGCCTTATCATGGCGTGGTGAAGGCTTACTATAGCGTGCACACTCATCTCAGGATTTGGTCTCCTTGTACCATCGTATAGTAACTCTATGCTTGTGCGTTCCCCACAAGTTAGGTTTGAAATTACAATGGTTAAAGAAAGTCCGAAGGTCACTTCTTTGACTGTCGTGGTGGCGTTTACGTTAAGAGCACGCCGCTCACACACGAAGAAGTAACAGTTGTTACAGTTAGCACTCGTCTTATGTATATACTTGAGCGCAGGTTTCTCACGCATTCTTCTTTGAGTAGCCGGAGACGAAAATGCTGTAAGCCCGTGTGCTCAGACTTGGGTCAAATCACCCCAGGTGGTCGAAATTTCCGCAACCCTTGACTACGGCGTCTCTAATATTCATACGGTGGTTTTGGGACGTGAAATATGTGTTTAAAAAATGTTTATCGAATTCGTGTACTTCGTACTGAACTATTACATATGAATCAATCCTCAATCGTCTCATTCAGATGCGTGCTTTAAAAGTCGAGCTGTGACAGTTGGTTGTCCGCAGTCGTCTTGTCTGAGGTCATTTCGCGCGTTATTTCTGGTTGAGGTGCGCATGGCATGCTTCGAGCTGCTTGCCGTTTTTCACGTGACTTTGAAATTTGTTGCTGGAGCAGTCATTCCTTCACCCATGTGACGAACCAATGCACAATAAACACCCAACTACTTCTGTTAATGGTGCAGAAGACTGAGGCGCAAAAAACATAACGTGAAGCAGGAAGAGCAGGAGAGAAGGCAGAACAGCGCTAACTACCAACTGTTTAATGACTGTCTAGGAAACGCACTGGAAAGAAGACAAAACCACGCGTGCGTGCACAGCCAACAAACATCACACAGCGTCATGAACAAGGCACTAAGTTATCCAAAAAATGCATTTCTGTTGCGTACAACACAATAGATGTATCACTGATACAATCGGGCCCTTTTTGATGTAATAGGCTTCAGAGAGCTCTGTTTTTTGCTCCTACCAAGAATCACCGTCCTTTCAAACAATGGCACACATCTGCAGGCTTTACAGTGCGCTGGAAGATGCGCATGCTGTTTGTTGGTTGTGCACGCATGCGCGGTTTTGTCTACTTTCCAGTGCGTTTTCTAGACGGTCATTAAACAGTTGGTAGTTGGCGCTTTTTTATCTTCTCTCCTGCTCTTTCTGCTTCACGTTACGTTTTTTGCGCCTCAGTATTCTGCACCAAGTATGCACCAAGTAGCCCAAAAACAAGTCCTTTTGGAATACTTCTGTGAAGACACGTCTAGCTCGCTTTCGTGTTATACTGATTCCAAAAAAGAGGCATCAGCCACATTCTTTTTTTCTTCGCCCCCCTTTTCCACTGTTTTCCATCGTTTTGATACGCAGGGCTTTCCGCAAATCCAGGCGCAGCTTTGCCAAGGGCACTGAGTAACCTATATTCTTTGCATCTTAAGCCACGGTGACACGCTTGCTAGGCAACGCTAGTTCTTCGAAACAATACAACGCCAGCGCTCAATTATAATTGATTTATTGATTGGTACGTGGGGTTCAACGTCCCGAAACCCCCATATGATTATAAGAAACTATATATATGATTATAGGATTCAGGAGCACACGGGCCTACAACATTTCCGCCTCCATCGTAAATGCAGCCACCGCAACCGGGATTCGATCCCGCGACCTGCTGGTCGGCAGCCGAGTACCTTAGGCACTATACCACCGCGGCGAGGCAACCCTCAATCCTAAACAGCTCTTCCATAAGAGCCCTCCTTTTTCTCACCAACTCGTCGCTCTATCATAGCGGTGGGGTTTCATTGAGGCTTGCTTTACGGAATATGGCGCGTCGTCCACAATTGACATTCTGTCTCGCACCGTGGTCTCGGCGAATGACTTATAGCAGAACATAAAGAAGCGGTCGTTAAAAAAAAACACTGCACGTGGACGGACATCGGACGTCAACGAAGATACGAGAAAGGTCGGAAGGCCATTAACCGTCCTTCATAAGTTGTCGTCCCTGCGTAGGAAGCGTCAAAAGATACGTGATACTTACCGTCAGATTTTTCTTCTTCTTGTCAGGAAGCTTGATCTTCTGGCAGTCCTCTTGGCAGAATGGCTTGGTGTCCAGGGGACAGACGTTTCCGTCATCTTGGACGCCACACTCCATCACACAGTTCTCGCACAGGGAGTGCGAACAGGGCAGCAGTACCGTGCTGCTCGGAATGACGTGGCACACGTGGCAGGCGTAAAGACTCAACGCGAACTCGTCCTCGAACCGCGTCGGACGCCAGTTCGCGCCGCTCACCGAGTCGCTCAGTTGGTACAGAGCGTGATGCCCTTCGCGGTACGGCATGGTATATATGGACGGCTGTAAAGAGACGCGCTCCCAATGATGAACGCCGTTCGCTATCACCTGAGTGCCGATAACGCCCCTTAAGGTAGATTCACACGAGGGAAAGGAGGAGGAATTTTCGCAGCGGATGGCGCATCACATGACGTGCGCGTCATCAAAACGTATCGTCCTCGCTTCACCCGCTCTCCTCCGCTCGCAGCACGGATGGAAATGTGTCGCCGCTATTTCGATCCCTTCGTTTGACAACTTATCTACAATCTAAAAAAATATCGAGTAAAAAGGGTGTGTGTTTTTTGTCTCACAACAATAATCGTCATCAGGCTTGCGTGCGCTTCCTTTCTTGAAAACTCGGCGCTGTCCACTTTCCTATCAAGAATGCAATGTAACCCTGATAATGGACATGTCGATCGTGACCGGAATGTACCGGGCGCGGGGCGATAGCGCAAGGATGGAACGCAATATAGGTGACGATTATTGTTGTAAGACAAAAAGGACACCCTTTTTACTCGCTCTTTTTTTTTTTAGAGTGTAGAGCACTGTAGTTTGACGGTCATCTGCTCTCGGTCGAGAGGATTGAGCGTGAAATGTGTCAGCATTGGTCGGATTGGCGTGGCTAAGAAGCAGGCAGCCGGCTTTAAAGCCACGTGTTTTACACTCGATGACATGGCGGCAGGAAAAATATAGGAGAGGCCATGACGTCATATTCGTGAAGCCCCCGCATCGCAAACGCCCGCACCACCTCATAGCGGAGAAGCGAATAAACACTTCGCGATTTCCGGTGACAGCCCCCGCAGCGGCCTTGGAAGCGGTAGAGTGTACTAGAAGCTGGAAGCGGTGTTCGCAGCCAGCAGCGAGTCAACCCACGAGTGCTGCTTCTTTTGCGTGTTTATTTTTTAGAAAAGTTGTGCGATGCCCAGCTGTAGTGTATACTCTGTGCGAATCACGTGCACCGCCAGATGTACCTGGTGGCACTTTTCACGTATGTTCGCTTCACTGTTGGTGGCATTTGCATGCGGACCTCTCGGCTGTACGCTCCGTAAGTTACTCGTTGCGTCAACTGAGAACACACGCGAACTTTCGTTTTTAGTGCTGTTGGCATCGTGTCGCGTTTGTAGAAGTTGTGTCGTTCATACGGAAGGACAATCAACTTTTCTCGTTAGCGGACTAAGTGTGTATGCATTGTACGGTGTACGCTCTCTGCGTGTTAGTTGTGTGCGCACTGGAAATGCACACTTTACGTGCCCGATCACGTATACAATACAGCTGTGCCTTCTTACCGACGTGAAGTACGTCAAGTACTAGGCTGTTGTTGCACGGAATAGCTACGAAGCAAGCTCTAAAAATCGTGCATTGCCACACTGACACTATATACGAGCAAAGAACGGTTAATCGGCCCGTAGATCAGGAAATATGGCTAAGAAGGAGAGAAAAAAAAAGGCCTTGCGGCGAGCAGAACGCGTAAGTCACTGCCGGGTAAGTGCGAATACGATGATGCAGGAGCTGAATGATTTTGATTACGGCGCGTACCGGAGCTTTCTGTGCTGTTGCACAAAAACACTCCATGAAGTATTTCAGCACGCCGCGCTCGGGCCTGACACGCACGAAATGTGTGGGAAAAGTGAGCTCGCAACATTCTACTGCATGCAAACCATACAATATGTTTCATGTTGACGCCGGGACTATATAAGCGAAACGGCGCCGAGAGCACGCCGTAGAGCGTCTGCTGCTTTGTTTGCCCCACACCGGTTTGTTTGCCCCATAAGTTTGACGTCACTTCCGTCACACTTCTCGCAATGCATTGGGATAGGATACTATTTTTAACTTCCTCCATGCTGGGCGACAACTTTTCTTGGCACTGAAGGGAAAGCTACGGAGGCGGAGCTTCTGCACAAAGGGCAGGCCGGGCCTGACAGCCACGCACACTTAAGAAAAAGGCGGCGTGATTCTTTTGAGGAGCCCAAAAGGCTCCAATGCGAATAACGTCCCCGTAGCCATATTTCTTTCGGTTGTAAAAGCGAATTACCTCAGATACAAAACAAACGTAAAAAAGTTACTTTGTTCTTAACAGTGAGAACATGTACCACTATAGTAACAAAAGATAAACGCGTTTATTGACAAAACCTAAGTATCCACTCTCTACACTGCATGTGTTCTACTTAACTTTTCAAATATTACTTACTTACGAACATATGTTTCATTGTAGTAGTTAAACACTCAGTCATCGAGAAATACGCTATCAATGAACGATAAACCCTATTAGTCAACTTCAAGAGCAATAACATAAATATACTTAAAGGAAAAATGAAATCTGTCCTGAAAACACAAGCACTAAAAAATAATACGGTTGACTAACTTTAATAGAAACCCAAGTCCGCTAAACTATAAGCGGAGCTGGTCACTCTGAAAGTTATAGAGGCGTTTTTTTTCTTTAAAAGAATATAAAGTTGTACCTATTTATCGTCTGTTTTTCACATCATCTTTATATCAAACACTGCATACAGCTTTAGAACATTTTGTGCATCCGTACGAAATGCATGCATCCCGTACCGCAAGGCATTAGGATCGGTGCAGACTTTGTCTGCGCAGCGTATTATTCGGCTGCTGCACCTGTTTTGTAGGCTCGGTTAAGGCTCGTACGCAACCGGTCAAAACGGTCACTTTGGCCAAGTCACTTACCACTCAATTTTTCAACCACACAACTGCAGTCGCTAACCTTTCAACCAATAAGATGCGCAGGAACAGGGCATGAACTTATTTTGCGGCGTAGTAGCTATGCTCGCCCCGCCTTGGTGGTCTAGTGGCCAAAGTACTTGGCTGCTTGCCCGTAGGTCACGGGATTGAATCCCGGATGCGGCGTCTGCATTCTCGATGGAGACGAAAATGCTGTAGGCCCACGTGCTCAGATTTCGGTGCATATTTAAGAACACCAGGTGGTTCCTATAATCATAGGGTGGTTTTGGGACGTTAAACCACCACATATGAGTAGTCATGGTAGCCCAATGGCGCCTTCACAATAGAAGCCTGCGACGTCACTTGCTTTGACATGGGAGCAAGATGTCCCCGTAGTTTAACGTAGTCTCCGCGAGGAGCGCTCACAGCAGACATTGTTGCCGGTAGCGTAGGAAGTGACGCCACCTCAACGATTGTCGCAGCGTCTACGACTGACGCTTCTCCAGGCCTACTGTACATATTACTTGGCCATTGCGACGAGCGTTCACAGCTGACACCTCTTTTCGGCAGCCGAGGGGGAAGGAACAGGGAGCGCTGGCAATAATCTTTACGGCTCACGTGGCAAGCATCCTCCTAGCCAAGTGCCCGCGGAGGCTTCGATTCTGCGTGGCAACGGGCAGAATTCGCAGACACGTGTGAACGTCAGCCGCCTTGAGTCGCTTTTTGATGGTGGTGGTAAAAAACATTTATTTCAGAAAAAGTCTACTAGAGAGTGCCGACGTGGCCCATCGGCGTGCTAGAGTGGCAAGACCCTATTCCGGGACGCCAGTGGAGCTGGAAGCTGCCCGCGCGCGCTCCACCAAGGAGCGTTGTGCAGCCAAGGTAGAGCAGCCGAGCAGGTGCTCCTCCCAAGCCTCTCTAGTTGGGATAGGAAAAGGGGATGAGAAAGGGACGGGATTAACTGGGCACGATGCTACGACGTGATATGTGTCGGCGAGGACATGACAGGTCGAGCAGGTGCCATTGATTTCCGGCAAAAAGTGCCTGGCGACCGCCGGACTGATAAAGGTGTTCGTCTGCAGGCGGCGTAGCAGTCGTTCGTCCGCTTTCTCCAAACCGCGTGCGGGGTCCGGGTAGAGGCGGCGCGAAGCCCGGTAATAAGCCAAAATTTCGCGAAAGCGCGTCAGGTTGGTATTGCCAGATTCCGTCTCGGGACATGGAGGGGCAACGGCCCGGACAGGAGAAGCGCGGGCAGCGGCATTTGCCGCCTCGTTGCCGGGCAGGCCCGAGTGGCCTGGGGTCCACACTATACGAATGGGATGAGGGTTAAAGCGCCAAGAGGCTGCCTGTAGTAGGCTAGCCGCCAGCGGGGCAATGGAACCCTGAAGGTACTGAGAACAGGCCGAGCGCGAGTCCGTCAGGATGGTGCGTGAAGCAGGGTGAGAGGCGGCCAAAGCTATGGCAACCTCTTCAGCGTGCGTTACTGTGTCTGCTCGAAAGGAGAGGCCATCTACGTGTTTGCCCTCTGTAATCACGGCAGCCGTGAAGTGACCCGAGGGGGAGGGACCCGAGACGTCCACGTAGAAAACACCAGGACGATCGGAGTGTCGCGTATGAAGGGCCGCGGCGCGTGCTAGTCTACGGCCAGGATGGAGGTCAGGGTTCATATTACGGGGTAGAGGTTCCACCCATAGCTTTTGACGCCAGAGCTCTGGTACCGGCTCCAGAGGGTCTTGGTCAGATATCGGGTTAAGGCCAAGTCTGTGTAGAAGACGGCGCCCTGAAGGCGTCTGTGACAGTCGATTGATTTGGTTAACGCGATGAGCTTCGCGCATCTCTGCAAAGGTGTTGTGTACCCCCAAAGCCGTGAATCGGCTGTTGGAAGTTGCAATAGGTAGGTCCAGAGCGCGTTTGTATACTGAACGAAGAAGGACGTCCAGCTGGTGCTCGTGTCGACGACGCAGGCGAAGGTAAGGCAAGGCGTAGAGGACGCGACTGGTCACAAACGCGTGGGCCAATCGGAGGGACTGAGACCCGCGGAGGCCGCCGCGCTTGGTAGACACTCGCCGTATCATGCGGCTCACCTGTTCGCTGGTGCGTCTGAGGCTTGCTATTGTGCCCTTTGGATCCAAGGACGATGTGAGGTGAAGGCCAAGAACCCGAATATTTTGCACTGACGGGACGGGCCCGGACGGAAGAAAAATTTGAGGCGGCGGTAGCGGAGAGACTGAAAGAAGAGCCGATTTAGCTGGAGAGCACTCCAGGCCGCATGAACCTGCGTAGGTGTCCACCAGAAAGGCAGCCTTTTGCAGGCGTTCTTCGATTTGCGCTAAGGAGCCGGTGTTGGTCCAGATTGTGATATCGTCCGCATATAGTGCGTGTTGTATTCCCTCGACCTCGCTTAAAAGAGAGGGGAGGTTCATCATCGCCAGGTTAAAAAGCAGAGGAGACAGGACTGCCCCTTGAGGTGTACCCCGCGTGCCTAATAAGTAAGGGCCGTGTTCGGTAGAATTAAGGCGAATGAAGGCGGTGCGATGTGATAGAAAGGCGCGAATGTAGTTGAAAGTCTTCTGCCCGCAGTTTGTAGTAGACAGGTTAGTGAGTATAGTGCTGTGTTTGACGTTGTCGAACGCCCCGCGGAGATCGAGAGCGAGCACGGCTTTATCGTTATGGCGCATAGTAGTCGGCTCTATGATATCGTGTTGAAGCTGGAGCAGGACGTCCTGCGCCGACAGATGTGGGCGAAAGCCAAACATCGTGTCGGCAAAGGTCCTCCTGGCCTCCAAGTAGGCGGAAAGGCGTTCGCGAACCATGGTTTCCATGAGTTTGCCTGCGCAAGACGTAAGTGAGATGGGTCTCAGTGCCTCAATACTAATGGACTTTGCCGATTTGGGAATGAATGTCACGACCGATGTGGTCCATTCCGTTGGAAGCGGAGAACCGTCCCATATCGAATTTATAAGGTGGAGTAGCGAGAGGTGTGCTTGGTCGGGAAGATTTGCCAGGAGCGATACTGTGATTCCGTCGCGTCCAGGGGCCGTGCCCCGTCGCATTTTCGTGAGTGCAAATCGTAAATCAGAAAGTGTGTATGGGGCGTCGAGGTCGGTGTTAGGGGCGCCGGAATACGTATATGCTGGGCCTGCGGGATCAATTGTGCGGCAGATGTAGCGGTCACAAAGTTCTCGCGCGAGTTCATCTGTAGTGCCCTGAAATGCATGCAGAACACGGTGGAGCTGGCGTTGCGTTTCTCCCCTGGTGGTGGAGGGATCGAGAAGGCTTCTAAAGAGTCGCCACGCACTCTTAGAGCTCATCTGGTTTGCAGCCTTCGAACAGGTGTCTGCCCAGTTAGCATCGGAAAGTTGTGCGGAGTATGCGGCCGCCTCTGCAGTGAGCGCCTCAATGCGAGCGCGAAGCTTCCGATTAAGTTTGTTGCGTTTCCAGCGCCTTATGAGCCCGCGGCGAGCGTGCCAAAGATGTAGGAGGTGTGGATCGATTGCAGGAGTCAAATTAGAGGTTGCAAGGGTGCGAGTGTTCGCTTGTTTCATATGAAGAGCGTATGATGCCCACGCTGCATATTCGGTCGAGGAGAGGCCGGCGGGGAATGGTTGCATTCTGAACTGAGTCCAATCGGTGAGACGGGCTTGGCCCCAGTGTTGGCGCATTTTCTGCCGCGGTGTGAACGAAATGCGGAGTAAAAAGTGATCGCTGCCTAGGTTTTCGCCTAAATTTTCCCATGTAGCATCGCGGATGTGACGGGTGAGGGAGAGGTCGGGGCATGTGTCTCGCGTGACCGAGTTGCCGGAACGTGTGGGTTGTGCCGGATCGGTAAGAAGCGTCAGGCTCAGCGAGGAAATGAGCTCCTTGAGCTCTCTGCCCCGGGCCTTCTCGTAGTGGTAACCCCAGTGAGGGCTGGGGGCATTAAAGTCCCCGACAATCACCAGTGGTTGTCGGGCCGCTATACGCAGTGCCCGATGGAAGAGATGCGCAAACGAAGCCCTCGCAAGGCGAGGGGGACAGTACACGTTTAAGATATGTATTGATGGTTGGCCCCTCCGCTGAGACAGCACTGATATCATGCAGTAGTCGTAAGGAAGATCCAGATCGAGGTCGATCTGTATCGCCGTGTAAGCTTTATGCACGAGGAGGCATGTGGTGGTGCCGCCTACATAGGAGCAGTATCCAGAAAGGGATGGAGCAGGGCCAGATTCTTGGAGCGCCAAGACGGCCGGCTGAGAGCCAAGTGAGCTGAGGAAAAGGGAAAGATGTGAACGCTTTCGCCTGTTCCCGAAGCCTCCAGGGTTCCACTGTATGATCTCGAATTTAGACGCAATGTTTGAACGGGACGTATGATTGGTAGCCATTGTGACTGTCCTAGGTTTTATATTTGGTCCTCCATGTCCCGCTCGGAATCCTCAGAGGCAGGGAGGGGCACGGAGGCCGGATTGTCCGACGGCGGGGTGGTGGTAGCCACCTTACGATGACGCCGTGGAGCTGCACCCTCACTGCTCACCGAGCAGGAGCGGGAACGCGATGCCTTGGGTTGAAACTGGGTGATTGCCCAGGCTTGAATAGCCTGGGTAACCTCTACTACTATGCGTTGGACCGAGAAGCTGGTGAGGAGCTGATTAATCGAAGCTTCGACGCGCGTGAGGCGTTCCTCTACGCGCGGGGTGTGCTCTTCGCTAGGGAGAGTTTGGTTAGCGGGCAAGAGAACCTGATGTGCCCCAGGAGCCTCAAGAGCTTCTGGAGTAGATGTAGCACCGGTTACGAGTGCTGGAGTACACATGTCTGCTTGAACCGGCGGTTTAATGGGAGTGGACTTAGCGCGAGGACTAAGCTTGGACGTAGCTGGCGTAGCCGCCTGGACAGAGGAGGCAATACCGGATGGCCTTGCAGTACACTGTTGTTGGCGTTGAAGTCGCTTATTTAAGAGTTCGAGTTGTTTGGTTAAAAGAGAATTTTGCTTTTGAAGTGCCGCAACTTGCTGGCGAAGGGCCGCAAGTTCGGGAGAAGGAGGATCGACAGAAGGGGTGAGAGAGGCTTAGAAGCAGCTTTCCCTGCCCAACTGCTCACCTGAGGTACCGCCGCTGGTGCTTCGAGCGGTGGGAATGCTTGAGAGTCGGCGTGGAGTGGTGGAGCCGAATGATGCAGGTTTGTGCTGCTGTCTGGCTGTGACGAACATGAGGTGGTCCCTCGAGGAGATGTTGAGGGCTGCTTGCGTTTCCGATATTTTCGGTATTTTGCCGTGCAGCCACTGGTCCCAGTCTCATGGGCGCCGTGGCAGAGGAGGCACTTGGGGTGGCAGTCGTGGACATCGAGACCTGCAGGTGCGGGGGTTCCACATTTGGCACACTGCGTTGGAGCGGCGTGAGGGCACTGAGGTGGTCGATGACCGATGGTACCGCACTTGGTGCATACAGGGACCGTTTTCTTATAGGCGCGGATATACGTCGCCACGCAGTGGTAGAAGAGGAAGCGGGATAACTTCGTGCCCTCGAAAGTCACCACCGCCGCCGCGGAATCTCCGAGTTTGCGGACCGCAAGGATAGTACCTTGAGGCCAATACAGTTCAGACTTTATCTTTTCCGGGCTTTCAGCAGGGTTTACATTGATGACGCCCTTGCATGTATCCCCTGGTGCCTTGGCGTGGCCTCGAACGGGCAGCTGCTGATCCCCCACTTGCAGCTGGAAGTCCCCGAGGAGTCGCTGTGCCATAGGCAAAATGGTGGTGCTACAGACCAAGATGTTCTGTTCCCAGATTGGCCACACTTGAATTTGCGTGGTAGTCCGGTCGCCGAGGTAGCTGCGGATGGCGTCGCCCGCGCGATCGGCCGGGACAAATGTGCGTAGCTCGCAGGGAACGCGAGGTTTCAGCACTACGATGTAGTCGTCGCGAGAGAGGCGAGGAGTTTGACGCGGACGCCACTTGCGTTGCTTTGCTGGCTGCGAGGACGGAGCAGAGGTAGGCACACCGCCGGAGGGATGGCGCGCCGGCGTTCCTTGCAAGGCTGGGGAATGGTGGCCCGCCGTGGCGTCTCGTTGTTGTTGAGACGCAGACTTCGATTTCGCTTGCTTGCGTTGCCACAGTTTCACCATGTCGTCGAGGTATTCATCTTCTGATGGCATAGTGTTTTCGGAGGATGAAATCTCCATGGACAGCATTTGGCTTGAGGTAGGATCATAGCCCGTAACCACGTTAGCGGCCGCCATCGCCGGGCTGAGAGCCCTTAGCGAGGCGGCGTTGTAGCCGGGAGTGAAGGACGTCCCTCAAGTTGTCAAAACTGGGCCCACCTGGACGAAGGTGTTGTCTAGGCAAAGCGGAGAACTTGGCGGTGACGATAAATCCAAGTTTCAGGGGTACCAAGGTGGATGTCCGCAGAAATAGCAGAAAATCTACGGAGGCGATGTGGAGTGCGTCCGTCACCATCGAGCGCTCGCAGCGCCCCCCTCGCTTTTTGATCCTCGGTTCCAAATAGAAGGACGCCAAGTGAACGAGCGCTTGCGGTATAGGTTGTGTGACGAGCTTGAGCGGCGCACTTCAGCCGTATGCTCAAGGTAAACCAGTGGTCAGGGTAAATGTACCCCGTCGGGGAGCTTCCATTGAAGCCCGTACATCCACAAACTGAGAGCTTAGCGCCATCTTTAAGGGGAAGCGGATAAAAAAAATAAAGTGTGTGTGCAGCAATATCTGGTAACGACATTTTTTTTTTCACATTCGCACAAATTATGATTTATAAATAGGTTTCTTGAGTACTTATCCCTGTAACGCTAAGGTGAGCCGACGAATCTTTGACGAAAACGCCTCAAACATCGCCAGCTACACTAAATAGACTTGTGAATACACGGCGGCGTGCTGCAGTTTATTTCACCTTGGTTGCAGTTAGAATCTGATTCCTGGAACTTTTTTCCAACACTCCGTAGCATTTTCCATAGATGCATTAAAGCAAGCAGCAGCCCATATCTATTAGTTGAAGCTTTACTTACTTGCTTCACACACGCAGGTTCCCCATATTTCGCATTGCTTCTGTGCTTAAGTTTTAACAAAAAGGAAAGGCACGCACTGTTTGACCCCATAGCCACAATAGCGCGCTCAACTTAGTCTGCACGCAAGGTGCACCAAGTGTGGTAATGTGTGGTAAGCGCGGCACACATTGGGCACCGCTAGGACACCACGGTGACTATGTTCCGCCTCGGACAAAGCTTCGTTTAGTGTAACGTCTGCTGGCATGTGAACTATAGCGCGATACATACATTTGCGATCTGCTCACACATAACAGTAGCAATTGTAGGCACTGCGGGTTCACGAAGGAAACCCGGGTGCAGGAATATGGATTGGTCGACAATCGATTGAGCACAGTACTATGAAATGTTGTCCCCCCTTCTTATTGAGGAGAGATGGCCCGCCATTTCTATATGTCAGTGTGTCCTTTCGGTTGCGTATGTGCAGACGCATATCAGAAGCGAAACTTCGGGAGGGAAAGGCTGTGGAGTGGACAGGGGTTGGTAATCTTACGCTGCACTGGCTACGCATACGCAAACAAGCCAACAAAAAGGGTGAATTACTTGCTTGTTTCATTCTTTAATGGATGAGTTGGTTCCACATATACCAACCCCATCACCGCAGTTATTTGCTTGAGCCCTTGTATGAAAGTGTATCTGGTTAGTGCACATTCAGGACTTTCTTCTTAAGAATGGTGTCACTGTGCCTGTACTGTATTATCTGGCATTGTCACGGTAACTCCCACTTGTATCTTGTTCAAAAAAAAAAGAGACAAGAACAGTGGCATCGTCCCTATACATGGTGTGTTAATTTCGTATTTGAAATAACCTTTGCCACCAGTCTTTAACACGGCACTGGTCAATACACACAGTAGACCAGAAAAGTTTACGGACCACGCTAGTGCGTGGCGAAACGTCTCTAAGCAGCACTTCCGCTACGTCATCATCATCATCATCATCATCATCAGCCTGACTACGTCCACTGCAGGACAAAGGCCTCTCCGTCATCTCCGTAGGGGATGACCTCTACGTCAGCGCTGATCAACAGCACAGCAGCGCCCGACCAACATATATATCCCTTAACCTGTGGCCCTTCTGTTTCTGGACGGGCTACGAATAATTTTCGCCCTTTCACTTTTTAACGATACACGCTTTTTGGCATCTGCGTATACGTGATTTAGCCTCGTGGACATTTTATGAGCCCAAGTATTCAAGTCGCAACCTTAATCACAAACTGATGTCAACTTAACGGAACGCCGTTTGAGGCACGCCATGATAGCTCTGGTCCAGCTATGAAAATAGAAATGGAACGGTCATCCGGCAAACGAGCGCTTCGCGAGAAAGCTGCGAACTAACGATGCGTTGCGCGGCAGTAGAAAATTGAAAGGCCAGTGAATAACACGAACGCGCGTTTCCGGAATAGCATTGCAGTCGACAGCACATGGCGTTCCGCTAGGTGGTGCGGATTGGCCGTTTGGCACGCGCTCCCACAGTCCGCCAACTTTTGGAGCTGTCTGTACAACGAGTGAACAAACAAAAAAAGAATTCGGTTTTCGCCTTCTATTCATCTTAAGACAATGAATAAAAGACAATATGCGGTCATTATCTTATCATAAATTACTATCTTAACGATAGTGACGTGAAGGGGCAGATGGAAGCTTGCAATGAAAAATAAGGTAAACAGGGCTTATTGCAAGTTAGCAATAGTTGCAAGTTAGCGCTGTTGTGTGTGTGCGTCTCTCTTTTTGTGTCTTTGTCGTGGTGCGCTATACCCTTATGAATGATGAACCCCAACCAACTAGCCTGGCAACGTGTCTTAGCAAATTTCATTGCTTTAATCGTCGTTTCCACAAGCGATCTTGTCCTCCTTAAGGATTGAACTGATTTCCTTAGCGCAGCCCCGCCGCGGCTGTCTCCTGGTTAAGGCACTCAGCTGCTAGCCTGAAGGTCGCGGGATCGAATCCCTGCTTCGGCGGCTGCACTTTTGGTGGAGGCGAAAATGTTTGACGCCCAAGTAGTTTGATTTAGGTGCAC
This sequence comes from Rhipicephalus microplus, assembly GCF_013339725.1. NCBI lineage: Eukaryota > Metazoa > Arthropoda > Arachnida > Ixodida > Ixodidae > Rhipicephalus > Rhipicephalus microplus. The sequence continues at coordinate 120,527,081 of NC_051167.1, forward strand.
GTCAAAAACTCCGGGTGGCGGATGTTTCCGGAGCCTTCCACTCTACGTCTCTCATAATTATATCGTGGTTTTTGGGAAGTAATACCCCAGATTACATTATTATTATTATTATTATTATTATATTATTATTATTATTATTATTATTATTAATATTATTATTAATATTATTATTATTATTATTATTATTATTATTATTATTATTATTATTATTATTATTATTATTATTATTATTATTATTATTATTATTATTAAGTTTGATTGTATTCCGCGCAGTTCTCTATTACCTGACCGATAGTATGAATTGAATATGGTCTTTGGTGGAGTAGCCTGCACGAAATCCTGCTTGGTCCTTTGGCTGATTGAACATTAACGTTGTCTTAGTTGTGTTAACTATTATTTTTGTAAATTGTTTCTAGAGAACGGACAGGGAGCTGATCGGCCTGTAACTTTTAAAGTCCTTGACGTATCCTTTCTTATGGATTAAGATCATGCTGGCGTTCATCTTATTCTTCCCATCAATAGACACTTTGCATATAAGGTGGCCAGTTTTAATAACACGATTTCTTTGTCATCTTTAAAAAGGTCCGTTGTTACCTTACTCTCACCAGCGGCTTTGCCTCTGTATTCCTTTTAGGGCTTTTCTTACTTTCCCTGTCGTTATTGGTGGGATGTCGAATTCCTCTCACAATTGTTTTTCACGAAGTCACCCTGTTTTGTTTTTTTTTTTCCTTCTGTACAGCTCTTTGTAAAACTGCTGCGCCACCTCGGCAATCTCATTCATATATGTTGACATTGCCCCCTTTGTCCCTTAATGCATACATTGTTTTTTTTTTTCCAATACACAAGTCTGGCTTTGCAGCTTTTAGTCTTCTGTCACTTTTTACAGCCTGCTCTATTCTCTCCATGTCAACCCTTCCGATGTCGGCTACCTTGCGTCTATTAACATCAAAATCTCCACTAGATCAATTTGGTCAGTTGCATTGGAGACTTTCATGGTTTGTCGTCCCTAAGGATTTTTCGTCTTCTAAGATAGTTTGCCAATGACCTGTCTAGTGACTATCTCCGACTTCTATTGCACACTCTTCGATGATACTAGAAAATTATTGTTCATTGTGTGGACGCTAACATTGGTTACCTCGTTTATTGCCTTGAATCTATTCTATGAATATTGAGCATGCGGCATATCGAGCGCGCGCTCGCGGCAAATAGAAGCCTTGCTCTCGCTTTTCGAGTTTCCCGATGATAAGTGTGGAAGGCTTCAAATGAAGGCACGTCTAACAATTGAGGAAAGAGAATGGGAACGTAAATAAAAATTGGCAAAAAAAACTGAAAAGCATATAAAAAAAGAACGAACAAAAAGAGGAAACCTCGTGGCTGGTAAGTGTGTTTTGTTCGGTGGGTATTTGCTCGGGCAGCACTACAGCAATCAGGCACAGTTGCTCTTCCAGGTAGCACTAATAAAAATGGGCAAGAAAGGCCGAAGTGTCAGCTCACCAAGCACCTTCACCACGCAGAAAGCATCGCGGCCACGTATGAACACACCTATACATCGTTACACGTAAGCTTAATTGTACTTTTGTTCATCTCTTCTTTTTCCTCTTTGCGTTTTTTTTTCTCAATGTGTACTCCAATGAATTCAAACAGCGAGATTAAAGCACGCACAAGCTTTTTTTTTTTATTAGAGAAAGAGGTTACAACCTAAAAAACAAAACTTTGAGAGTCCTCATACAATAGACGAGTATGCTACAAACTGACAGGGAATTTCAGATAGCCAGTTCACAATCAATAAAGCAGTTCAAGTGGTTGGCCGGTGTACACAGGGTGCTGTAATAATGAGTGCTGAAAAATTTGATTTCTTGCATGACATAACACTCTTTCTCAAAGCGAAAACAAACGGCACTTTATTAGAAATTCCTGTATAAAATCATGTGTAAATAATCTCAAAAACAATGTATAACCTTTGAAAAGGCCTTGCGGACACACATTACACTTTTTTTTCGGACACGCCACATTTCATAGCGTGTGTCATCAACCTTAGAAGTCCGCGCTTGGTTTGTGGTCCCAACGGAAAGGTCTCATCACGTTGTCGCCAGTAGACTCAGTCCTTCAAGCCCCGCCGCGGTGGTCTAGTGGCTAAGGTACTCGGCTGCTGACACGCATGTCGCGGGTTCAAATCCCGGCGGCGGCGGCTGCATTTCTGATCGAAGCGGAAATGCTGTAGGCCCGTGTGCTCAGATTTGGGTGCACGTTAAAGAACCCCAGGTGGTCAAAATTTCTGGAGCACTCCACAAAGGCGTCTCTCATAATCATATGGTGGTTTTGGGACGTTAAACACCACAAATCAATCAAATCAGACTCAGTCCTTTAAGAAGCATTTTAAGGACGATAGTCTTTTTGGGGGACTTTCAACGCAAAAATTTTTGGTCTGCCTGCCTGTACATTTATTTGTTCGTCCTCCCTAATGATACCCTAAACGACACCAAACGATACCCCGAATGGCCGACCCTATCCGCAGCGCCCACCAATATTGCTCAAGATTTAGCCACTTCAGGCTTGTACGATTGTGAATTAAAAAGTAATTATTACGCCTATCTGAGGTATTATAGCAACCCATCAATATTCTTTATGTGTGTCTTTTTAATGGAAAAGGCTTGCACAAGTAATTCTAAGGACTGTAGCGTTTATCACGCTGCGCTGACGATGCAACGCTTGCACGAAAAAGCAAGTGTTTCCAACGCCTTGATAAGACTGGTGGTGGCACCTACCAGTCGCCCAGCGTTCTACACCTTATCGCCTCCGAGACGGGCGCGCACGCCGCGAGCTTCGTTTTCCGAGATAACTGCCAGATAATAGCACACATGTCTCACGTGTGACGTGACTTGATGCGCTCGTTCGCCTCCACTGTACGCTCTAGGCACTAACACAGCACCTGCAGAGTGCCATTCACTGATTTTTTTTTTGCGCCGAACATTAAATAAAGTTTTGTTCACTCTCTCCAGACGCAAGACTATCGTCTTTCGACGACTTTTGCAGTGTAACATGCAGATACAGGGCCAATGTTTTATTTATTCGTATTGCACGTGCATATTTCCAACTCATTCATGTCAACGTACACACCAGTGAACGTCACAGTGACAAATCGCAAGAAGGAAGCAACAGTGTTCCCCACGTGGGAGCCCGTGGCGGTGCCAGTCATAAAATCAACAACGCTGTAGCCGCGAAACTGACCTGCGTAGGGCTTACTGTATGAGACCACCGTCTTTCCACACCACAAATACTCTCGACAGTAACGGAAAGTGTTCTGCTCTCTACTTCATAAACTTACACACGAAATAATGCAAAGTTCAACCCTTCAAGCAAAAATGAAAAAGCAGGGGGTCAGCAACAGACAAGGTAAAGACGCTACCAACTTGACAGTATTTCAAATGTAGGCGTATGTGTAATCAAGGGTACACGTCCTCTGCGTATACCGTAGATGTCCCCTAATAAAAAGAAAAAAGCAGCGTAAGTTCTCCATCTATAAAACTCTGTTTCGCAAACTCTTCTTCTACCGCGAAATTTGCAATAAAATGAGAAATATTTTTCTTGGTGCATGTGCCGCATTGACGTTTGGTATACAACACTTCACAATTAATGCACCCTCCAGCACGTAAATTTATCGCCCGAAGTGTGATCTTAGTGAAAGGAAACTTAGAATCTCCCAAAGTCTTAATGCAATCTATATTTATGAGTAACCTCGGTTGGGGTGAACACGTAGACTCAAAGGTAATCTGAATATGCATATCCCTGTACTTCACAAGATTCGCGACTGTTAAGACATTTTTCTCTGCGCTAAAAATACTTCCAGCTTTCTTTAGGATCACTGTAAATGAGGTATGTTGAGGAATATTTCTCCACAAGCCATCATGAGTATCCCGGCAGGCGGTAATATTATAAACCCAGAGTTCTTCCCTTTGCCTATAAACCTGCTGCCGCAGGAATTCCATAGTTTTCATAGTTTCGTGAACAAACATTTCCAGCTGCAACGGTATTGAGCTTTCTTGCATGTTCAACGGTATTTCTTCTTCTTTTCCCAAAGCAGCAGCAGCAAGGAGCTCTTCTGTTTCGGTGGATCCATTATTGTCTGAATCTAGGGCCCTTTGCCGACACTGCTGTTGGTCCATGAGCTTCGTACAGAGATAAGCCTCAACCTTACTCATTTGTTCCTTCATCTCGCATTTCCATGCCTCTAACGCATGTTTAAATTTCCGTAATTGGACTGTTAGGATTTCTTTGAATGTAGTTTCCACATCACTTGGCATTCTCGCCGTTAGCTGTGACATTGCCTGAACATCTTGCTTCAATTCGTTTTGCGAGTCTCTAGTTTCGCGTACCACTTCCTGAATTTCGGAGGTGTCATGCTGCCTTGTCTGTTCAACGAGTTCATTCATTTGGCTCTGAAGTGACGACAGCTGATCAGCTCAAGGGGTCTCTCACAAGCAGCTTCACTTCTTCTAGGCCAGCTTTCAGGTGGCGAGTCATCATTGAGGTGATGTTCGACTCTATGCCTTTCATTCCGCAGCTCACAGCTTCGAAATCTACGGAGTCCGCTTTTCTGGAGAGATCGTTCATTTGTCTCTGAAGAGCAGACAGCTTTTCTAACACTGCATCCTCGTAACAACTGGCAAATGCCCTATCTTGAGTGCTCGGCTGACCATCTCTTGCGCCAGATGCATTCTGTGAGCACCCGGCAACGTAGTGGGCTGCAATGTCAGTGCGCAGTATTCTTCGTTCGCAGCGTCGACACTGGAGGGCGTGGAAGATGCAGTCTCTGTCGAAGTGCTGCAGAACGGCTTCGATGGTTCCCACAAACTGGCAGCCGTTGACCTCATTCCAGCAATGAGCCTGTAAGGTAAGCGTACATTGAAAGCATAAACAAAGCAGCTTTACGAGAAACCACGTACGTGTTGTGTAAGCACAACGAGAGAGCCAGTCCAATGCGTAAGCATTCGAATAGGGCATAGAGGTGAGCCCCAGGCCTTATGTTTTTGTCTTATCAAAGCTAGAAAGACTGCACGTTTTATTACGAACGAGTGGTTTGCATCAAACGGAAGACAAAAAACATGAAAACTCTTTGTAAAGCTCCTTTGGCGGTGTTAACATTTCTTGCGTTGGCCTGTTTCGCTAAGAAGTCGAGTTATGACTAGTATAAATTTTACGAATAAAATTTGCGCTTAGATATTGACGCAATAACATCGCAATCATAAAGGCGATCCAAACCATCGGCTGCATTATTACTACCTTTGTTAATGTCATCTGCGTCAAGTTAAAAGTACATGCCGAACGTTGGCATCATTTGAATTCCATTAATACTCACTGCGCGAGGCTGGAACCGAACCGTCTCCCTCGAGATCTGCTTCCCAATCAGATGCTTACACTTACAGATACTTACAGATGATACTTACACGTATATTCAGCGTATTGCCTAACATTGAATTTTCATGTCTTGTAATGTTTATTATTTTGATGTTACTATATTTGCTCTTGGTTATGGTTTTTTTTTTGTACCCCGCTCCCCTCTGTAGAGCTGTTTGCGATTGAGGGTAAAATAAATAAATAACTATATAAATAAATAAATAAATACTCAGTAAACGAAGCTGCAACCAAACCGTCTCTCTGGAGATCTGCTTCCCAATTAGACACCGTCTAGAAAAAGCAGGGTGAGTAGTCTTTACGCGACTGTTCAGTAGCTTAATAAAAATTAATCCTAGAAAGCATTCGTTCACCTGAAGTTGCTACCTATACTAAGTCTCTGCTCTGATCACACTGGCACATGTAAATTGTGAACTCTTAAAAAATTCTACGCCTAGTTTCCAGGACATATGTAGTATTGTATGCCGAACTACATTACAGGTACACAAGTTTTTTTTTTTTTTTTCAGTCGAGTCTTATGGACTTACAAGTTGCGAAGAGGTGCAATACGTTGTAACGAGAAGCAAGAAGGTATACCAGCATATCGACGGAGCTGGAATGCTACAGGCCTGTGTAAGTAGATTTAGGGGCACGTTAAAGAATGTCAGGTGGTAAATTTCCGGCGCCCTTCACTACGATATTCCTCATACTCATATGGAGGTTCTCTTGCTTCATACCCAAACCATTATACGTTATCAAAATTGCTGTTCGACCGCCATGATTTTTCGATGTAACGCAAGCTTCATAAGCTCCGGCCGAATGCACCATTAGTTACCTGAAAACCAGGTAATGAGCACCGAACCTCTACTGCATGCTCGATAACAATACAAAATAAAACGCCCTTGGTATAACCTAAATGCATCAAGTTATACCAGATTAGCTGAATATCCAGAAGAATATTCATATATGAAGGTGAAACATTATAAAAAAAACGACCGTGTTGTTATCGGCACTGCACGATTCAAGCTAGAACGTTTTGTTCAGCACCTCAAATTCACCGGCCCGCAATGATACATATGTGCGTTTGGCGCACGTGTGGCCTTTCTGTATGACGAAATATGGCTTTGATAGCTCGCGAGATAACCTATGCTTACTTCTACTTGTTTTTTTTTTAATTTCTCAAGCCGCGCTTCACAGTTTCTGCAAGCACCGCGAATTCATTCGGGGAGTTTCTTGCAACGCATACTAAAGCCCCGTTTCATTAACGCGAAGTACCCGACGTTGCGTTAGACCATACGCTACCATTCAGTACATTAAGTGTGGTTGGCATGCCTGGCTTACCCACCTTGTTCAAATACCTTCTCAATCTACACAAAGACGTCTATACGCATCCTATAATGCTGCGCTTAAAGCGCAAGTCTGACATTGGTGGCTGCTCGTTGACAGCTTCTCGTGGTATCGGTTCTCACAGTACATCGGTTCAGCCAGATTTTTTTTTATCCTATACTCAAACATGGGACAACACAAACTTTATGACGAATAGCAGTGTTGTGCGTTTATTACGGAGATTGTCTGTGGTAGAAGCGTAGATACTTCCCCAGTTTTAAGAAGTATATAGTATGCTTCGTGTACGTAGTCAAGTTCTTAGCCAGCGCAGTTTTGTCCTGCTGTGCCAATTTAACATCGGGCCGTAAAAGCGATTTACTAAATGAAGGCCAACGAAATAGCCACGTTTATTCTGCCACGTTAACACGACACTTTCGTTGAGGCTAACGTGTGGGTTTAACATGCATTTCTGACATATCTGATTTTAATCAGAAATATTATCAAAGTCACATTTATTCACACACAAATTGTACTGGCTAGTGTGGTGTAACCTTAACTACTGCAAAATGTAAAGTGTGTTTCTTGATTGATTGATTTATTGACGTATATGTGGGGTTGAACGTCCCACACCACCATATGATTATAAGAGACGCCGTAGTGGAGGGCTCCGGAAATTTCGATTACCTGGGGTTCATTAGTGTGCGCCCAAATCTAAGCACACGGGCCTACAACATTTCCGCCTCCATCGGAAATGCAGCCGCCGCAGTAAAGTGAGTTTCTAAATGATCGCGAACGTTCCTTAAATATTGATGAACATCGGCATCTGTCGCGTAATTCACAATTGAAGTTTGCAAATTATACTCCAGCAGTTCATTTTAAACCAAACGCTCGCTAACTGGCGAAACCTGCGTACAAATCCTGCGGTCCTCCATTAGGTGATCGCATTATAACAGTCGTGAAAGTCTGTTGCAATATGTATGCGGCTGCTTTTCATTCTAAGCAGCCGTACCATATTACAACAGACATCGATCCGCGGCACATGGATGTAGAATGACTGAGCAAGGAGGGGTCATTAGTAAGAGTCGAATGCAAAGTCTGATTTTTTTTCGAGAAAGTTTCATTTTGAATCTGAGGATAAAACCAAAAGTTTACCTTACTATCCACCAGGTCTTTGACCAAACATTTGACAACCTCAGTTTATTGGTCGACAGCAAGAAATAAGTGGCGGATGGCAGCACTGTGCTGCTCTACAGTCGACTACAAAAGTTGCGCGTGTGAAACTAGAGTAACTGTATATGCTCCTTAAAGGAGTAGAGTAGTGCATAGGTCCACCATTTTCCCTGCTTAGCAACCATAGTTACGCGGCTAAGCCGATCGACGAAGCCTGTCGTCTATTGCCAGTCCATATGCCTGGCGTGTCAACGACAGGCGAAGAAAGAACAAACGCCTGCTTTCGGGACTGTTGCACGAGAGTTCAAAAGCTTGTTCGGCAACGCAAAGGCACAGCGTAAATCCGAGTAACATTCGCTGCCCCTGCCGCATGGTCAAGTGGCGCCAGCTATGGAAGACAAGCAACATCTCAAATACACAAGGTATAGTTCCTCCGAGATTTAAAGAGCGTCCCACTAAGCGTACAGCATTGACCATTTCAGCATGTTTTCGAAAATCGCGCTGAATTCACGCAAACACTTTGCTGTCGAAGCTTAGGGACGTAAATCTAAAGCGCACAGAAGCACCAGTTCACAGCTAACGAGCTACAAAGAGCACGACAGTCACTTGATAAATTCCAGGCAGAGGGCGACCACTTCCGGCGGTGCGGCCTGTGCACCAGCTTCTCCACAGTGCATATTTGCTAGCGGCATTGGAAAACAAATGTGCTACTGTGCTACCTAAAGGTAGCATACGCAGTTACTCTGTGCGAAACTCTGGTGGAGACGCTGGGTACATATACCCTGGCTGTGTCAGCCATCACTCCTAACACCTTAGACACAACTACATCACCCAGAACAAGAAGCAGCCACTGTCTGCATGGATTACCCTCTTAATTCGGCTTCTTGGCGTCGACACCCAGAAAAATGACAACTTCGATCACAAGCCAGGTAGTTAAAACCAGCGAGGACCACTGTTCTCCTCTAGCGCATGTTTTTCGTGTGCCACAGACACCTGAACCGTTTCATGGCGACATCTTCGAAGATGTTGATTGGCTCGACCACTTTGATCAGGTTGCTAGTATCAATGAATGGGACAATTTTCGCAAGCTGCAGAAAGTTTATTCCTACTTTGAAGATTCTGTGAAGACGTGGTATAGGAACCACGAGGGATCCTTCGTGATATGGCAGGAATTTAACCGACAGTTGCGCGACGCCTACCGCAACTATGGAAGAAAGGAGAGGGCTAAACAAATCATATCCTGCAGGAATTAGCGGCCGAACACTAGTTGCTATGTTTGTCGAGGACATGCTTCGACTTTTCAGTCACGCGGACCCTGCCATGTCAGGGGAAAAGAAAGTGCGGCCTTTGGTGCGTAGAGTAAAGGGACAGCTTTTTGCTGGACCCATCCTCCATCCACCGGTGGCAGTCCCAGAGCTCATCAGTAAGGGGACCATGATGGAGCTCTGCAGCAGCGGTCGTCACAATACGAACGCCACATCCCGGGCACCGCATGCTCTAACAGCTGTGACAGTTAAAAACAGGCCCTCACTGACTTCATTTGAGGTAACGTGTGCGACGAACTGCGACAGCTTCAGGCAGTGGGATCCAGTCCGACTGTGACAGCCCTCGTGGATGTAATCTGACAAGAAACCAGGCAGGCAGTCGCACCACTGGCGCCAATCGCACCACCAAAACCAGAGGCCCCAGTCCTGGCATGTGCCATGCCATGGCATTGCGATCCCCCGCGCCACCAGCTACAGATCCTGCAATGCGGACGGTGAGCCTGGCTATGCACCCATTCTAGGACACTGCTTCCAGTCCGCCTCTCGGCTCAAGTTTTCCGAGCGCACCGTCCTATCTGCCTCAAGACAGAGTGCTAGCAAGGCAAGCATGTGGCGCACCTCAGATAACCATCCACTCTGCTATCACTGCGGCGAAGCCGGTCACGTCTACCGTAACTGCCAGTACCGCCAACTAGTTCTCCACGGCTTCCACCTTGATGCTCGATGCCCACGCTATACGGTGAGCGCCCCCGTGAAATCAAAGCGTATCTCACGGGCCAGCGAACTTCATCGATTACCCTGCGCCTCCACCAGTAATGTCGCAAGCAAAACAAGACCAACAGCCAAGAGTTGACCAGAACCAGAGCAACGAAACCGTTTTCTTCTTCCAATTCAAAACGTTTATAAGCCACAGTGGCTCGCTATTCAATGGTGGCTTGAGTTTGTATACAGTTACCCTATGCGAAACAGCCTTTCCGCGCCACATAGCGGTGCGCCATCTACCATCGACCACTGTACAGAGCCGGAAACAGGTCTCCTTGTTAATCACTGGCCTTTCAGATTTTCCAGAGGCCCGTAGCGCCTATTTGGAAGTTTTCACACGAAGTTCTTATCTTCCGTATGACCGCTACATTATTGTTTTCAAAGCAGGATTGAAGCTATCACGGAGTGCCTCAAATCGAGTTTTGTTGGCTAGGTATCACATTGTGATAATGATTGTGACTGATAACAGTTCTGCTTATAGACTACTATCGAGGCAGAAGCAAGTAGTTGCAGATGCCGATACGTGCGTAGCGTTAAAAAGTGAAAGGTTAAAACTATTAGTACGCAGTCAGAACAGATACAGGCCAAAGATTAAGGGAGGGGTGCTTCTTGGGCGCTTCTTGCTGTCGACAACCGCTGACGAAAGGAAAGTGATTGATATGTGTTGTTTAACGTTCCAAAACCACCATACGACTACGAAAGACGCTGTAGTGGAGGGCTTCGTAAATTGCGACCTCCTGGGGTTATTTAACGTGCGCACAAATCTGAGCCCACTGGCCAACAGCATGTTCGCCTTCATCGAAAATGCAGCCGCTGCCACCGGGATTATCCCGTGATCAGCAGGATTACCTTAACCACTATAGACCATCCTGACGGGACGACGTAACGCAAGTGTCGCGAAGAGGTTATTGGCTATGCTCAAGCGTGGTCCGTAAGCTTTTGTGGTCGAATATACGTCAGCTTGTGCTTATTTGGACGCAGTGCCTAATCAACAAGCCCCAATTACATTTACGCACTGGCTGCAAGAGTTATCTGTGGAGGCTATTTCTTTGCGCATGTCTTCTTTACTGTCATGACACCTGACAGAACCTAAACTAGCTTCCGTCACCTGTTAGTAACTGTTCCCTAGCCTGCAGACTGCTTTCGCTTGACGCCTGGCTGGAGGACAACCGCTTTTCATGACGTTATACCGTACCGTGGTGGCATGGTACAGGTACGTAGTACAATATGGCCGCAAAGGAGACCCTTTCACTCATCCTTTCAAGGACTGTCGTCAAATACAAAGTTACGGAAAGGTCAGCGCCATTTTTAAACCTAAGCAACTCACTTTTCAGCGGTTCATACCAAATGCTGCTGATACATAACACTGACCTTCAGGTTGTGTTTCGCCTTGGCAGGAAGCTTTAGCTTCTGGCACTCATCTTCGCAGAAAGGCTGGGCGTCCAGGGGACAGATGCTGCCATGACCTTGGACGGCACACCCAGTCACACAGTGCTCGCACAGAACGTGCGAACAGGGCAGCAGTACCGTCGTGCTTGGAATGACGTAGCAGACGCAGCAGGCGTATTGATTCACCGTCCGCACGTCCTCGAACCGCGTCGAGCGCCAGTTCGCGCCGCTCACCGAGTCGCACAGTTGGTGAATAGCTCGAGGCCCTCCGCAATCCGACATGGCCGCGACGACTGCAGAAGTTGCACTGCTTCGGCTGCATTCGGGCTGCAATCGGGCCACGGACGCAGCAAGTGTTCGCTTAGAGCCACGGGACTACTGATTGTGACGTCACAAAGGGGAGTTGCCACGGCTGCCACTGCGCGGGTGTCGGCGTGATAAGCGCTATCTGCAAACAGCGTCCTTCAAAGAAGTAGGTGCTTCCCGCAGAGCCGTGTTTTCTGTGGTCCGTCGACTGTTCTCCGAACACAACTTCCTCGCTCGTTTTTGCCCCCACACTGGCAGTGGGAGGCGGCCGCTTTAGATTGTTTTCAAATGAGTAACATCGCACACCACACGGACAGTGCAAAATGTGCAACGACGAAAGACGATACACAAGTTGAATGAGTGCATGGGACAGGCGCTCAACTAGCTGCTCTCGTCTTAATCAAAAAGAAGATAATAACTATAAGCAGTCTCGCTGCGCGCGCGCCCTCTACGCTGCAGAACTTATCACGTTTGTTTTTCAAGTATACGCTGATTTCAGATGCTCAAAATAATCGCATACTGTTTTGGCTTGAACGTTGTGTCACCCCCCCCCCCCCTCGCGTTAAGATTGCGAGATAACGCGACGCTGTGGGTAGAACGGGGAGAGGTCTGTCAAAAAATAATGTGTCATTCGTTAATAATTTCGCTCGGTTTGTAACGTGAGTGTGTTCTGAGGTATACAAAATCAGTTAACACATAAAAATATTTTTCATAAGACAGACTGGCACCTGCTTTGAAGGGACACTGAAACACTTAAAAAAACGAGGTTAGGTGTCTTGATACGTCATTTCATGCAGTGAATAAAAACAAAGTCAACTGGGGAATTTGCATAAACCAACGCCAATAACAATATTCTGCCGGCAACAGGCGCCGTGGCCGCCATCGCGAGTTTCGCCACCGCCTGTGATTTGTCGAAGCTCCATGACATCACACGCTAGGCGGTGGAGAGAGCCGACTGCGCTCGCCTGTCATTTGTCGAAGCTTCATGACATCACACGCTAGACGGTGGGGAGAGCTGACTGCACTCGCCTGTGATTTGTCGAAGCTCCATGACATCACACGCTAGGCGGTGGTGAGAGCTGACTGCGTTCGCCTGTGATTTGTCGAAGCTCCATGACATCACACCCTAGGCGGTTGAGAGAGCTGACCGCGCTCGCTGGCAGGTGAGGCCAGGTTTATCTGTTGAAATGAGCCAGTTGCTGTTAGTACGACGAACTGCAGAAGTCGTGAAGAGCTCACTTTACATCTTTACATGTTCTAGGCAGTCGCCATTGCAAGAGTGGCGACTGAAGACACTGTCAGAGCTGATGACACGGAACAAGAAATCGAGCCGCAACCAGCCACCTTTATCCGCGTCGGAAACATAGGCTGGGCTGTACAAAATTTATCTCAGTGCTTCGTTTTACTGCAGTAAACTGATACAAACTATACGCTCAAGCACTGATAATAAATCCCATAAGGAACAGCAGCATCGGCACTTGCTTTTTAGCCGCGCATTGGAGCGGTCCACGCTAAGCGCGAACCTCACGTCTAAACATCGGCTGTTCGTGGATTTCACTTCTCAGAGTGCAGCATTGTTGGTGCAGTCAGTATCGCTCTTCGCAGCGGGCAAGAAGCATGCGATGAGTCAGGGCGCTACCTCGAAAAAAAAAATAAAGCCACGTGAGTGCCGCACTTTTCCGCAGAGTAACCTTAAGCCCGGAACAGCGCGAAAAGCTTGCGCATGAGTAGCTTGCCTCGCAACAATACCATCGCTTTTTCTGAATTCTGGCCAGTACGACAGTCATTGCGTGTTCGAATGCAAGTGGTGCATTAGTTGTGTTAGAAGCGTGTGACTGTCATGTAGAGTACCGATTTAGATGCTGCGCACTAGGTACCTGTGTACAGGTTTTTTTCGCCACAGGTGCTTATGATACGTACTGCGTCCAAATCGGCAAATAGGGTGATACATACAAAACAAGACGTGCCTGAACATTCATGCTGGGATATGAGCTTGCGGTTCCACATTTTTTTTTTCTGTGCAGTGAGATAAATATACCATCAGCTTCATTTTAATATGCTTATATGTAGCATGTCTGCACTAATCATTCTCAGCACAAGTGCCATGGCGAGCCCCATTCAGTGCAGCGTAGATTGTAAGCAGTAGAACAACTTTGTACAGGCCAAGCTTCTGAACAAGAAAGCTAGGTAACACCCTAGGTGCCAGCGTTACGTTCGGTTTCATTATGCGAATTCGTAAGTATTCACTGTTGTCAAATCTGTCACACGTACAATGAACGAAATCCAGGAAGTATTTACTTAGAGCAAAAGGTGCTACGCAGTCAGCCTGGACTACGATTTTGCTTCGTGTGGTGGCGTTCGGAGGAGATCGAATGTTACGGTAACTATGAAATGTCTGGATCATCGTATAGGTGATTGTTGAATCAATGTATCGATTATTCTGGATTTTAATCGAAAAATTTTATCCGAGCTTGAATCGAAATAAAGCGCCCGTGTTATATGGTCGCTTTCGTTGGCGATCAAGACTGGCTCTGATCGCGAGCTGTCACTGCAACAGCGATATTGCAGCCTGCTGATTCCCAGTCCGAGGGAAACTACGCTGAATGGTGTCTGCGTAACGCGTCAAGATCGGCACGTTTCATAGACATTTGAAGTGAGCGTCGCGGAAGCGAAGCAGCACAGCGAACTGTTCAAGGCTGCGGTGATCGCGTGCTCCCCAACTAACCGAACGCTGCTATGGCACAAATGCCGTCTGACAGCCTTGCCTCAGGTTTTCTTTTTGCGAACGCAACTCATGCTGGCTGCGAGGGCCCTCTCAGGGGCGGGAACACAGGAGCCGCGTCGCTGTTCAGTCGCATACACTTCATCGTCGATCCCAGCGACTTCCTCGTAGGTTTGAAGTCGTTTCCTTCAATTGCAGCAGCCCATTTTGCGGCCATCTTCTGATCCCGAGCGAACTTCTAAAAAGCGACCTCATCGCGACCGAAGGTGCTGCAGTAGCCACAGGCCGCGCAGTATTTCGGCATCTTTAGTCCATTTCAACGCTGCACTATTTTAACTATATAGTGAATGTGGGATGGCGAAAATCTCTGATTCGAACAGAACGGTGCAATAAAAAAAAATCCCTACATGGGAGAACTCATGGTTCTTTAGGCAGCAGATCACAGCTGCAACGAGGCACAATGCTGAAGCTAACAAGCAGCGGCTCGGCTAGATCTGGTCGCTAACGTCACCGGCCCACTTGTCTCCCTGTACTACGCTCATGCCTGCGCTCCGCGGGCGCCAGGGTAGAAGGGGGGGGGGGGATGGGGGAGACTGCTTCGGTCAAGAATTTCCCCCTTCTACCACCATTGCCTAATTGAAAATCGCGAAAGAAAAAAACCGTCGAAGGCATGTTGTAAAAAGGTCGTAGATACCGAATTTGCAATAAATTCCCGGATTCAAAGCTGCTTCAGTGCCCCTTTAACGGGAGAATCCGCCAAGTTAACACAACACATGGATGGGCGCACCCAGATTACGTTTGTCTTCTCATTGACGCTTCTTTGTTTTAAACATTTGTATGTTAGCACGCATGTCATGCTGAGACACATGAATTAAAGATGACGTGAAATCACCGAAGCTTTGCTCTTCAAGAAAAACCACGATAATAGCAAGTCTGCTACATCCATCTATCTTCATGATTGTGAAATCAGCCTACTTGAAAAAAAATGGATAATTTCTGCAGTGTAGAGGGTGGGCACGCAGCAACACGGCTTGTACTGATTCTCTTCTTTTTTATAAAGACGGCACTTGCTCATAGTTTATCCTTTGCCTTACTTAATCTTGAGTGTCGTCTTGTCGCGCTGTAATTGGAACCACGAAGTTCAACCAACTCACTCTCTACTGTATGTCGATACATAAAAGCACCAGCGTCAACTAGCGACTTGGGTCCGAAGTCACAAATATTGTATTTGAAAAGTGTGTTTTCCCATTCGTTACCTGGCTGCGCCAGGATTTGTCTCCCATCGTGATTACCTGAAATATGGCCTTTTAAAAAAATGCGTTGAAAATTTTTCTAAATCCAGTACATTCCACGAAGGCAGCATAAAAAAATTACATCATCTCCCACAAAAAAACTGTGTAGATACAAAGCAGCGGGCGCTAACGCTTACACTGGCCGGGGAGTGGACGCTCAACCTGGCGTTCCGCAAGACAGAAACCGGGCGAGCCGCAAAGCACGCAGCGGTGCACCAGTGTTTTCAACTAGAACATGCCAATCACTGCTAATGGTCAATAAGAGGTAGAACATTCCGAATGGACACAAAGGCTTGCAGTGTGATTTTAGTTAATTCTAAACTCTGCGAGTTTTATTGTTCAACAACGCACGAAATCTCCCACCGGCACTACCTTGGAGGACAAGATCCAGTGTCGTCTATATTCTTTTCAGTCACGGTGTGTACAAATGAAGACGGCAACTTCAGTGGCACGTCATCAACCGTGTGTTTCATTTAACGGCTATAGAAACTTAGTCTGCACATTCGTGCAGGCCTCCTGAGAGGACAACTGGTGATTATTTAACTTCGTTATGCTGCATATTGGTGCAGAAGATCACTTTGCTCGATGCACTACCATGTTCGGTGATTGTCCGATGTGACTCATTTCACGATGAACGTGATAAGTGATTTTTTTTTTCCTTGCTCGAAACAAATACAATAAAAAAAACAAACTGCACATGCATTTCGGGCCAAGTAGTGGATTATTTTTATGCAAGTAATGAAACTGACTTGTGGCATAATTTCATATAAGCAGTTACACACTCTAACTTTAATTGCCAAAACACAAACGTAACAACGCTTTTTTTTCTTTTTTTTAATTTGGAAAGTATTACTGAGTGCCTTAGAATTACGCCACGTGAAATTGACGTGCTTTTCTGAGAGCGCATCATAATTTGTTGCGTGCGTCAGCGTTGCGATTCAAGAGAGAGAAGAGCATAGGAGAGGAGAGGGAGGAGAGGCACATACGCAGTAAGAGAGGTCACGCCTCACAGCGTATTCAGCTGGACCGTAAGATGCTGCGCATCTAAAGCTCTGCTTTCCAAACATGGGTCTCCACCGTGGTGGCGTAGCCGTCGTGGTGCTCGTCTGCTAACACGACGTTCGAGAGTTTGTTCCCAGTTACGGAAGTCGCGTTTTGACAGAGATGATAAACTAAAAGCTTGTGTGTTGTGGGTTGTTAGTGCACGTTAAGGATAATCAGATGGTAACCATTTCCAGAACCCTCCACTATACGGCTTCTTTGTTAACCATACCGCAGCCATTGCGGCGTAAACTGGAGTTGTTGCCGAGCATGGACGAGACCATACAGTCAAATTAAAAAAAAATGAATCAGGGTAGCCATATGTTAGGAACGTGAAAACTGCTAACTAACGATGCGTTGCGCGGATGTAGAAAATTGAAAGGCCAGTGAATAACAAGAACGCCCGTTTCCGGAATAGCATTGTGGTCGACAGCACATGGCGTTCCGCTAGGTGGTGCGGATTGGCAGTTTGGCACGCGCTTTCATAGACCGCCAACTTTTGGCTGTACAATGACTGAACAAGCAAAAAAAGAAGTTGGTTTTCGCCTTCTGTTCATCTTAAGACAATGCATAAAGGACAATATGCGGTCGTAATCTTATCATAAATGACTATCTTAACTATTGAGACGTGAAGGGGCAGATGGAAGCTTGCAAT